>JAECXX010000213.1:0-624248 GCA_018153305.1 Drosophila kurseongensis
TAATGAAACCTCTATATAGTTTCTTACTCTATGCACGCACTGACCAAAACCCGAACGTTTAGGCATAGAGTAAGAAAATATATAGAGGTTTCATTTGCTCTGCCCGCGCTCTCGAGTGACTTTGCCAGTGATGCCACTTAGGGGAAAAACGGAAAAAAAGAGAGTTTTTCATTTGTTCGAATCGAGCTTGAATCGATGCCCATGATGAATTCGTATTGCTGCACTGGTCGCTCTTATTCCTAAGGATAGGTGCGAGAACTCCCCATAATATTGCTTGTGCTTCCCACATGTTAGAAGTGGTGAGAAACAGAAGTTGGAAGAAGTTTGCTTCGAACATGGCTCTCAGCAGAGCTTTGGCAGAGGCCCGTGCAGAGCAACTGAAACCTCTATATAGTTTCTTACTCTTTTTTTTCGTTTTCCACTACGTGGCATCACTGGCAAAGTCACTCGAGAGCGCGGGCAGAGCAAATGAAACCTCTATATAGTTTCTTACGCGATGAAAGCGTGAACCAGCTCTCTGAAAGCCTTGTTGGACTCTGCCATAGAGTAAGAAACTATATAGAGGTTTCATTTGCTCTGCCCGCGCTCTCGAGTGACTTTGCCAGTGATGCCACGTAGGGGAAAAACGGAAAGAAAGAGATTTTTTCATTTGTTCGAATCGAGCTTGAATCGATGCCCATGGTGAATTCTTATTGCTGCACTGGTCGCTCTTATTCCTAAGGATTAGTGCGAAAACTCCCCATACTATTGCTTGTGCTTCGCACATGTTAGGGGTGGTGAAAAACAGAAGTTAGAAGAAGTTTGCTTTGAACATTTCTCTCAGCAGAGCTTTGGCAGAGGCCCGGGCAGAGCAAATGAAACCTCTATATAGTTTCTTACTTTATGATTTTGCATTTTCCTGCATCAGCTTAAATAGAGTGTCCAGTTTAGAATTGATGTCGCGGATGGCATTATCTTTCGCTGTGAACTTATGGCTAAGCCTAGGGTCTGAAGTAAGGTTTGCGTCACTCTGCATGGTTGAGCCAGTCCTTGCTTGTATATCCTTAGGTCGAGCTATATCAGCATACGATATATTCGTTCTTAATGCCTGAGCTGGTATGAATCCACGCGATACGCGTCCTGGATCATTGGTTATGGGGAGTCTAGGCCTCGGCTTTTGTTTTTTATTTTTTTATATTCTGACCGGGCAGTCTTTATCTGTCGAGACGTGGTTACCGCCACAGTTTACGCACAAACATGTATCGCTTACACAGAGTATGGAACCAGTAACATGAGAACCACTACATTTACCACAAACAGGGTAGTTTTAAGAATGCCCAAAAATTTGGCATCTTTGACATTGAAGTAATTCTTTTCTACGGGAAGCACGATCGAAAGTGACTCTGTATCTCCCAAGTTGCGTAATTTTAAGGGACTCTGCTACGTTTGCACCCTGCTTAAGGTTGTTATAAAACAAATTCTGCCTAGTTTTATAATTTACTGTAGCTTCGTTATCATCTTCGTTAACCTGGATGTTCTTCCAATCAGTCTTTTTGGGGCAGTATATGTTAAGGACCTCAAAGCCAAGTACCGGATCGCTTACGTTCGGTACACAAATAGCAGGGATCTTGTAATATTTTGTAGGTTGTTTATCTCCAATGGGGGCAGCAGACTCATCATTGTCATCCAACATGTCTTGATCCATGCTCTCCGCTTCAGCAGCCAGAATCGCAAAGCGATTGTTTCCGAAGGTCGGTGCAGCGGCCGCCTCATTGGGAGTCGCAGTGGCCTGGCATTTAGTTTTGCGAATCGGAGGAGGAGTCAGGACAGGTAAAGGGGAGTGAGTCACTCCTTTGCGTTAACTATTGATACTTCGATTGTTTGCTTGAAATATGCATTTTGTTAAATTATTGTCAGACATAGTTGGGTAAATGCTACGTGCCACGATTGCAGACCCAGTGTATGTTGGAGTACAGACCAAGCTTGCCTGGACGTTGGAGATAGTGCAGGTTACACTTGTAGTGGTGTTGCTGCCAGTGTTTGCAATTACTACTCCGTAGTAGCGAGATGAATACAAATATTACTATGCTATTGCTATCGCTCTGTTTTTGACGAGAGCGGTAGCAGAGCCATAGCAGAATAACGAGAAAGTTTGTGCTCTGCTCTGCTCGCAGTTTTGTCGCTTGAGAAACTGTAGCAATAGCGGTAGTAGAAAATCAAGTCCTGTGCTCTGTGTAGCAGTAACGGTAGCAAAAAATTGATAGCGAGATGAAAACAGAGCACTTGCTATTTTTTCATGTGCTACGGCTCTCGCTTGTGTTACTTTTTTTATTTTCTGCACCTTTCTTATGCAGCGTGTTCTTTTTACTTGTCGCTTTGCCAGAATGAGAAAGAAAATATTTTCAGTCAGAATAAAGTGGTTTGAAATAATAAAATAAATAATAGTATTTTATTCAAAAACTAAAAATCAAAATAAAAACGTATATTCATTTACAGTATTCAGATTAAATCAAACTTAAAAATCAAAAGCCCCAGAATTCAAATTAATGTATTAAGTAAATGTTAATTAAATATAAAAAAGTAAAAAGAAATAAGAACTTATGCATTTAGAAACACGAATTACCCCTCATCTTCTTCGTCTTCAAATAAACTTAAATTGTCGATGGCACTATCCAAGTGAGTTGAGTTAAGCCGGACAAGAAGAATATTTTCCAATGTTTCGTGACTTAATCGATTTCGGTTATCCGACAACACCAGTTTTAAAGACGAAAACGCCCGCTCTATTGTTACCTACAAATATAAAGAAATTTAAACACTTGTTAATAAATATTTTGTTTTAAATTAAGTTATAATTCTTACTTGAGTTGGTGGTATAGCAAAGCATACTTTGCTTAGGGCATACAGCTCTGGATCGCTTAATTTCCTTACTTTCCAGAAATTTAAAACATTTTCACTAGATTTCATATACGGGAATTTCAACGAATCAATCTTTCCATGGACATCTGTTGACTCATTCGGAACAATGTTAGCACTTAAAAAGTCGTCCAAAAGATCGAAATTACTTCCTTCATGTACAGTATCCGAAGCCATTGAATTATTTGATGACACTAAATTTGGAATGGGGCTGTGGATTTTAATTTGTGCCCACAATTTCTTTAGAAAATGAATTGATCTGTCCTTTTGTGAGCCGTCCAGGGTATGATGAAATCTTGGGTCTAGGTATAAGCAAGCGTCGAAGCCAACATTTGATACTAATTTTTATACCCGTTACTCGTAGAGTAAAAGGGTATATTGTATTCGTGCAAAAGTATGTAACAGGTAGAAGGAAGCGTTTCCGACCCTATAAAGTATATATATTCTTGTTCATGATCACTAGCCGAGTCGATCTAGCCATGTCCGTCTGTCCGTCTGTCCGTCTGTCTGTCCGTCTGTCTGTCTGTCTGTCTGTCTGTCTGTCTGTCTGTCTGTCTGTCCGTATGAACGCTGAGATCTCGGAAACTATAAAAGCTAGAAGATTGGCATTTTGCATGTAGATTCTAGGAGTTCCTACGCAGCGCAAGTTTGTTTCAAAAAGGTGCCACGCCCCCTTTAACGCCCACTATCGCTGGTATACGATTTTAAAAATTTAAATATTTCGGAAAAGTAAAAATGCAGTTTTATTGTGTTTATCAATACCAATCGAAATGTAGAAGAAATTTTTCAAATCGGACCATTCGTTAAAAAGTTATGCGTGATCAAAGTTTCTATCTCCATCTCCCTCGCACTCCCTTCACCTGAGTAACGGGTATCTGATAGTCGGGGCACCCGACTATAGCGTTCTCTCTTGTTTTGTTCTTACCTTCATGCTTTCAAGAAGCGTCTCTCCAATCGTATAAAGAATAGATTCTTTACTTAAAGCGCTGGTTGCTAAAATCTGTTTCGTTGACAACTTGCCAACCAGCCACAGAGCATAAAAATTCCCATAGTGCAATTGTTCTTGTTGAAACTGCACTATAGTTTTTTGCAGTGGAGCCATAATTGTAACGTAGGAGTCCATGAACTCCCATAACTGTTCATTTACAACGAAATAGTCGTCTTTGGATTTATTTTCAACAGTTTCGATAGGGCCTAATATAGCTTTCGCTTTATTGAGTAGGTCAATCATTTTATATGTTGATCCCCATCTAGTAGGACAATCCAATTGAGGTAATTTATAATTTTTTAGTTCAAAAAAATTACGGTATCCGTTTGATTGCTTCCGAATGTGTTTGGTAAAATTGCGGCAGGTTAACAAATACTCTCTTATATTTGCATTTTTTGTTACATCGAGTGCACAAAGCTGTCCAGTGTGTGCCGCACATCGAACTATTTGTATTTCACCCACATACATATTTTCTGTTTTTTCATAAAGGTCGACTTGCTTCGTGTACTCAATGTTCTCTTCAATACAGACTTCGTCAATATCATCATCGCTCATATGCATTTCTGATAAAATTTTCGAAGTTTTTATCATATTTGCCCCATTATCCGATGTAATTGATACAATTTGGGTCAGGGCTATTTCGTATTTGTCTAAAACAGCTATAATTTCTCTAGCGAGATTTTGGGATGTACTTGAACCTGCTCCTTTGAGTTCCACCATTCCAAGAATTCGAGATTTTATTTCTTGTTTGCTGACAAATTGAGCACTGATGCCGAATATATTTCGATCAAGCCGCGTTGCACTATCTATTTTTAAAGAAAGCAGTCGATTTTTACATTCTTGATGTATTTCAAGTCTAACATTCGCTGATACTTGTTTTAGAACAGACTTGCGCTTGCTTCCGTTTAAAATGTGGATGTGACCTTTCCAGGTGAGCCGCTTGTCCAAGACTGCTCTGGGGTGATTGCGGGATGGTGATGTGGTGGAGTTCAACTCTAGGAAGCACCATTCCTCTTAGATTAAAATTGCAATGTTGCGACTTTCTTCCATTAAAAGCAATATTCCACCTGCTTGTCCACTTGCCTTACAAATCCAGAAATTCCTGGGTGATCCTTGATACCTCGACTCGGCAGGAAGAGTTCACAAGAAAGGCAGTGTCGCTTCCATGTGGAACGCAGTTCTAAAGCTTGACCTTTCCCCTCTTACCTCGACAATTAAAATTCCATCAAGCAAGTATGATTTTAATAAGAGGAATTGGCCGGTCGGGAGTAGGGACTTCGACTTATGGTGTAATCCACCATGCCATACGCGGTCAAAAGCTTCCTTGACGTCGAGGAAAATAGCAGAACTGTATTGCTTATCTTCAAAAATATTTAAAATGTGTTGGACGACTCGAAGTGCCTGTTCTGGCGTTCCATGATGATTGCTAAAACCAGACTGGTGGTCGGGAATGGCGTCCTGCCCGCTTCTTACGCCTAAAATTCTACTAAGAAATATCCCCTCGAATATTTTAGAGAAAGTGGGCAGTAAGCTGTAACGACCTGATTCTTTATTTCTGCTCGCTACGTAAACGTGCGGCTAGCTCAGAGAGGTTGTGAGTTCGTTCCACCAAATTTGTATTGAGTGACCGCCCGTGACCAAAGGATAACGCCAGAAATGATTAGGTTGGTGCTGGTTTATTGACTCTCTAAAATATAGCCTTATTGCTATGATTCTGCTGCCCGTTGTCGCTGTCTCCTGCTGCGTTGCTCCTGGCTCGCTGCTGCTCTGCTCCTGGCGTGCTGCTGCGTCGCTCCTGGCTTACCGCTGCGTCGCTCCTGGCCTGCTACTGCGCTGCTTTGGCTTGCTGCTCCGGGTGACTGAGATCGGGACGACTCCACCAAGACCCTGGATGTTATGCGAGCTTCCCTACCGGGGCCGGCAAGGTGTATCGCCCAGCAGGTGAACCGAAGTTACGCCTTATCGCCTAGCCACCTTTATCGCCTGGCTTCCGGAGTTCAGCCTGGACTTTGTCGGCAAGGTGTATCGCCTAGCAGGTAGAACAAAGTTCTCCCTTATCGCCTAGCCACCTTTATCGCCTGACACCGCGTAAGGACTCCTAAAGCTTGACTTTACCACGACCTAGCACCGTTGGATCTCAGCGTTGTAGCCTCAGCCTTGTAGACTTTTCGTCGTTCGGCGTCTCGACTTTGCGATCTTGATCCTTGGGCACTTCGGTTTCGATGTTTACTTATTCCGCGTTCACGCACTCGCTCTGATTCTCGCACTCGTACTGTCCCGAGCTGCGCTTGCGCCGTCCTTTTCATAGGCGCTGTAGGTGCCGCTATTTCCCTGGTGTTGTCCTCTTTAGGCGGGTCCGAAGTCCGCCAATTTACCGTATGACCCCGTTGCCCTTGCCGGGCGCGGGTCCAAGGTCCATCGAGGCACCGTTAATTCACGGTGTGTCCTCTTTGGGCGGGTCCGAAGTCTGCCAATTCACCGTATGACCTCGTTGCCCTTGCCATATGAGGGTCCAAGGTCCGAATGTTTCCCGTTTGACCTGGATGCCCTTCATTTCTCCGGTTTTCTCGCCTCCTCCGCTGTTGCTAGGCCGATCTCCTGCATCGGGATTTGTGGGGAGTTTAAGACTCCTCACAAAGCTTATCGGTCAGTATGACTCGATAAGGTTCTCCGGTTTTGCTGACTTTGGTATCATCGTTATCACAGCACATTTCCATTGGGAGGGAAAGTGGTGGATACGTAGTATTGAATTATAGAGGAGAACAAGGAACAGGATTCCCTCTTTAGGCTAAGCCTTGGCAATTTTGCTGTCAAAGCCATCTAATCCAGGCGCTTTGCTGGGATGTAACATTCGAATATGAAGGCAAACTTCTTTTGGGCTTACATGTTGGATCGGTAGTGCATCCGGGGAAGGAGCATTTAGAAAGGCCAGTGTTTCTTCAACATCCTCGGGACTCGCGAGGTCAAATGGCTGAAAGCGTTTCTCGAGTTCATCCGCAAAAGCTAGAGAAATCTCTGAGTCAGATCTGCACCATGTATCTTCAGCTTTTTTTATGGGGATCGTTTCATATTTGTGAGGAAATGCCATAACTTTGGTGTTTTTAAGGTTAGGAAGTTGGGATTTTTTATGAGTATTAAGAATGCATCATATGAATTATTTTGGAGAAATTTACAGAATATTCTGCAAAGGTATATTAACTTCAGCTCCGCCTGAAGTTAGCCTTCCTGTCTTGTTATACCCTTGCAGAGGGCATAATAATTTTAATCAAAAGTTTGCAACGCAGTGAAGGTGACCTTTCCGACCCTATAAAGTATATCTTCTTGATCAGCATCCCTATGAGAGTCGATCTAGCCATGTCCGTCTGACCGTCCGTCTGTCCGTCCGGCTGTCCGTCCGTCTGTCCGTCCGTCTGTCCATCTGTCCGTCTGTCCGTTTCTATGAAAACTCATCCCTCAGTTTTAAAGCTATCTGTTTGAAACATTCCCAAAAGTTTTCTTCATATTGAAGGTAGTATATAAGTCGGAACGAGCTGGATCGGGCGACTATATCATATAGCTCCCATAGGAACAATCGGAAAAAAGAATTAAAAACAAGAAAGGAAAGCTTACTTCGGGCGGAGCCGAAGTTTATATACCCTTGCATAATATTCTGTAAATTAAATTGATTGGCCAAAAATAAAACCAATAAAAAATCCCAACTTCCTAACTTTACAAACACCAAAGTTATCAGTTATGTGGCAGTTATAGGATATAGTCGGCCGATCCTTATGAAATTTGGTAGGTCGGATTGATTGACCAAAAATAAAACCCATAAAAAATCCCATTTCATTAACTTTAAAAACACCAAAGTTATGGCATTTCCGATCGTTCAGTTATATGGCTGCCAAAGGATATAGTCGGCCGATTCTTATGAAATTTGGTAGGTCGGATTGATTGGCCAAAAATAAAACCCGTCTGTCTGTCCGTCTGTCTGTTTCTACGTGAATTAGTCTCTCAGTTTTACAGATATCATATTGCAACTTTGCACACACCCTTCTTTCAGTTGCACGCAGTGTATAAGCCGGAACGGCCGGGATCGGGCGCTTTTATCCTATAGCTGCCATACAACTGATTGATCAGAAATGCCATAACTTTGGTGTTTGTAAAGTTAGGAAGTTGGGATTTTCCATGGGTTTTATTTTTGGTCAATCAATTCGATCTACCAAATTTCGTAAGGATCGGCCGACTGTATCCTATAGCTGTAATATAACCGAACGATTGGATTCCCATAACTTTGGTGTTTTTAAAGTTAGAAAGTTGGGATTTTTTATGAGTATTAAGAATGCATCATATGAATTATTTTGGAGAATATAATTTACAGAATATTCTGCAAGGGTATATTAACTTCGGCTCCGTCCGAAGTTAGCTTTCCATTCTTGTTTTATTCTAATATACCACATCTATATTTTACCATGTTTTAATTTGTATTGATGTACATATATTCATTATGTTGATTGTGTTTTTGTGGCAGCAGAACGGTCAAAGGAAGTTAGGGCGATATGTAAATCAATTACATCCGAGAATTCTGGTGTTCAGAGATGGGGTTAAGTGCAATTTCCGTAAACTCTGATTGAAGCCCCAACTCGTCGGGGTTTACTCGTCGATTGGAGGGCAGCTTCGTCAGGCGTTGCGGCTGGTGCACGTAGCCGGGTGGCAAGCTGTGGAAGAAGATGAGAAAACACTCGACGATCGCGCAGCGCGAGAGAAATGGAAAAAAAGACTTGGAAATCTTTTCGTAGTATAGCGCGGACCGGCCGGGCGATGTATTTCAATCGTGAGACAATGAAAGATTAACTTAAGCCTAATTGAGCGCTGCGCTTCAAAGCGCAGTGGAGAAATTCCGGGAGCGGGAAGGCGGGAGAGCCTGGAATTGCAAGCGTCCAGTGCTGGAGAGCGGGAGAGCCTGGAGTCGCGAGCATCCAGTGCGGGCGAGTAGGCATTCGCCACGTGGGAAGAGCGGGCAATTTAAGAGAGGGGAGAGCGGCGTAAACATTCCGCCCCCTTGCAATCGCTAGCGTTGCAAAAGAAAAACCCACTCCTGTCGTCTAGGCTTGACTGCAGGCGCCGGACAGGATCCACCCGAATGCCGTGCTCTGGGTCACTGGGAGTCCCTCGTCGACCAAACGGAAGCCAGGTCGGATGACCTTGGCGTAGACATCCGCACCCAGGACTACGGAGATGGTAGCCGGCAAGTAAAAACGTTCGTCGGCCAACGGGAGGTCCCCGTATCTGCCGACCACGGTCTCAGAGAGCTCTCGGATAGGGGTGCGGATGCGGACGTTCGGCTCCACTTTTAGGACCACCTCGAGCTTGAAGCCGTTGTCGCACTTCGACCGAATTGTCGCCGTGCAGATCCTCTCGTCGCCTACGGTCGTAGTCGGCAAGCGGAACGCGGACGCCAATGATGCGTCGATGCAGCTCGTCGGCGTACACGGGTCGATGAGGGCGGCCGTGTCGAAGGTCTTTAGCCCGGTCTCCAACGTAACCATGGCCGTCGGCAGGACATTCACGCTGTGCCGTTGAAGGATGGACGCAAGTGACGGAGCCGGTGCCGAGGAGGCTGAGCGCGGCGGAGAAGCAAGCGCTCTGCGAGTTGGCGGATCTTGCCGGCGCGAGCGCTGTTGAGAAGCGGCGGATGCCGAGCGCCTTGCCGGGGCCAGCGCTTGGCGATTTGGCAGATTCTGCCGGCGCGAACGCTGCTGAGTGGCCGACGGCAGGGGACGCTCGTGCATATGGAGGAGCGTGTGGTGCTTCCCGTTGCACGTTTTACACTTGTCGCCACTGCGACAGCTCCCGTCGGAGTGCTCGTGGGCGAGACAATTTGAGCAGTACTTGTTGATGAGCACTGCCCGAAGCCGCTTCTCTGCGCTCAGCTTTAGGAACCTCTGGCACTTCCGAAGCGGATGGATTCCACGGCAGACTCGGCATCGGTAGGAATGTATACCTCGAGTACGTCTGCTATCCAATACCTGAGCGCTGCGTGGACGAGGAACCATGATGTGATCTGGTAGTGAGTAATGGATAAAAAGAAAACATATGGAGATAATTTGAGACTGCTTAGAATGGCGAGGATTGTTGGGGAATTATGTGGAGGATGTTGGTTGGGGAAGACGGTTGGAGTGTTCTCCTGGCAGAAGAACCACCTTGGTCACGGGACGCTTGATAATCCTGCGTGCCGTGAGAATGCTGACGACACGGACATTGCCGTCAGCCCCCGGAAAGACAGAGTCGATTCTGCCAAGGCGCCACTCATTCGAGGGCAGATTGTCCTCCTTGACAACTACCATGTCGCCAACGCGGAGATTTGCGGTCGGGGACTGGAGAGATACTCCTCTTTCCATCGAGCTTGGAATTGTTGATGGAGCGCCTTTAAGTGTTGCCACCGATTCACAATGGACTTGGATTCCCCTTTTAATTCGGGTTCCACTATGGACAGAAGAGGTCCGCCGACTAGAAAATGCCCTGGTGTCAACGCTAAGAGATCAGTGGGATCTTCAGACATAGGAGATAGCGGTCTGGAATTTAGACTGGCTTCAATTTTCTCTAGGAGGGTTGAAAGCTCTTCAAAAGTGTACTTTCGAGTAGCGGTGGACTTGTAAAACAAGGTTTTGAAGCTTTTGACACCCGCTTCCCACAGGCCTCCCATATGGGGTGCCCCAGGAGGAATGAATTGCCAGTTGAGCTGCTGATGACTATACGCATCAGTCACAGACTCTTTTACGGCTTGTAGAAAATCTCGGGAGAGCAGGGTGGCAGCGCCGACAAAGGTTTTCCCATTGTCGGACTGTACTTGACGGGGACAACCTCTTCTGGATACGAACCGAGCGAAAGCGGCGATAAATTTCTCGGTCGTCAAATCGGATGTAGGCTCTAGATGGATGGCCTTTGTAGAGAAACACACGAAAACCAACACATACCCTTTTGTGATTAGGCAAGCTCTACCTGTATAATTATACCCGTTACTCGTAGAGTAAAAGGGTATATTGTATTCGTGCAAAAGTATGTAACAGGTAGAAGGACGCGTTTCCGACCCTATAAAGTATATATATTCTTGTTCAGGATCACTAGCCGAGTCGATCTAGCCATGTCCGTCTGTCCGTCTGCCTGTCTGTCTGTCCGTATGAACGCTGAGATCTCGGATACTATAAAAGCTAGAAGATTGGCATTTTGCAAGCAGATTCTAGGAGTTCCTACGCAGCACAAGTTTGTTTCAAAAAGGTGCCACGACCCCTTTAACGCCCACAATCGCTTATATACGATTTTAAAAATTTAAATATTTCGGAAAAGTAAAAATGCAGTTTTATTGTGTTTATCAATACCTATCGAAATGTAGAAGAAATTTTTCAAATCGGACCATTCGTTAAAAAGTTATGCGTGATCAAAGTTTCTATCTCCATCTCCCTCGCACTCCTTTTACCTGAGTAACGGGTATCTGATAGTCGTGGCACCCGACTATAGCGTTCTCTCTTGTTTTTTAAGTCGAAAGGGCCAGCGTAGTCCATCCCTGTGTACGTGAATGGCCGGGAAAAAGAAACTCGCTCTTTCGGAAAACTTCCCATCATCTGGACTTGCAATCGCTCATTATGGATAACGCAGACCTTGCAGGAGTTAATAACGGCCTTTACCAAATTCTTTATTTTCGGAACCCAGTATCTTGACCGGGTGAGACGTACGACTAACTGGTTACCTCCATGCAACGTTATGAGATGCGTAAAGTTTACCAATAGTCGAGAGAGTGCACATTCGTACGGGAGGATTATAGGATGTCGTTCATCATATCGCAAATTTTCGGAGGCCGTTATGCGGCCGCACGCCCTTATAAGCCCTTTCTCATCTAGGAAGAGGTTCAAGGAGAGGATGGAACTTGTCGCGGACACAGGACGCTTTTGACTCAAGCAGCGATATTCATTAGCAAAAACTCTGCGCTAAGTGCTAATGACCATGAGCCGTTCAGCGGCGACAAGTTCTTGGGCTTCTAGATGGACTTCCGGAATCGGCGACTGTTTCCTACATCGCTGGACAAAACGGTGGACATACGCAAAGACCCGTAAAGCTCTATTTAACTTGGAAAAGCGATCAAGGATGTCTTCTGCCGGAATGGACACAACATGGGCCTTGACAGGACGCCTTTCCACTTCGGTCACCTGTGAGTCGGTGCTTTGGGCCCATGCCACCAAAGGGAGTTGTCGACCAGTTCTTGTAGGGGCACGCAGCTGGATTGTGCTCGGATTGAACATGCGACCAATTGGCTGCCTCTGTGGACTGGGTGATCTTTGTTACCCGATTGCCCACGAACGTTGTCCACTGGCATGCTGGTTTGGCTAGCCATGCAAGCACAATCGTGGAATCGGTCCAACAATGGAGTTTCGAGGACAGCATCGGCATATGGGGGAGGATGGATTCGGCCATCTCGGATAGCAATAGAGCTCCACACAGCTCTAGTCTGGGAAGCGACACAGTTTTTACTGGCGCCACGCGCGTCTTGGCCGTGAGAAGATGGACTAGCGTCGTGTGCCCCATCTCGACGCGCACATAGATCGCAGCACCGTACGCCTTTTGAGAGGCGTCACAGAATCCGTGATGTTCCACTCGGAACTCTGGGCGGAAGGAAACCCATCTGGGAATTCGGACTTGATCTAGGACTGAGTAGCTTTGAAGGAAATCACGCCACTTTTGGCACAGTTCAATTGGAAGTTCATCATCCCACCCTAGATCGTGCAGCCAGATCTTCTGCCTGAAAATCTTGGCACAGACCACGAAAGGAGCGAGCCAGCCTGCTGGATCAAACAGCTTCGCAATTTGGGAGAGAACATGTCGTTTTGTAAGTGTAGCTTCGTTGGATAGGTCGGGGGAGCGAAGAAAAACTCATCGGATGTTGCTTTCCAACGGACTCCGAGAGTTTTCGCCGTGCTCTCCGTATCTATTTCGAGGAAATCGGCATTTAAAAGATGATCGGTTTCGATATGAGCCAGAACTTCTTTGTAGTTGGAGGTCCACTTCCTCAATGGAAAACCAGCCGAATCGAGGGCACTCTGCAACTCGCGAATGGTGAGGTGAGCCTCTTCCGCAGAGTCAGCTCCCGAAAGGACATCATCGACATACATGCAACCACGAATAACTTTACTCGCCCTCGGATGGGTTAGTTGCACGTCGGTCGCCAGCTGTTGCAGTACCCGAATTGCCAGGAACGGAGCACAATTGACCCCAAACGTAACAGTTTTTAGCTCAAAATCTCGAATGTATCCTTCTCGATCGCGGAATGAGATACGTTGGAACGCTGTCTGCTTCGGATCTACCGAGATCTGCCGGTACATTTTCTCGATATCAGCACTATACACAAATCGGAAATATCGCCACTTCAGGATCTGGATGGTTAGATCGGACTGTAGGACCGGGCCAGCATGAAGGATATCATTTAAGCCGACCCCATTGTCTGAAGGGCTGGAGGCGTTGAATACCACTCGAAGTTTGGTGGTCGTACTCTCCGGTTTTAACACTGCGTGGTGTGGCAGGTAGTAACACGCTGAATCGTGGGTAGGAAGGACTTCTCTCATGTGATTAAGGTCGAGCTATTCATGAATAACTGAGTCGTACTTGGATTTTAACGTACTGTCCTTTTTAGCCGCTGCTCGTTTCTTAAGAATTCAGCCAGCGCCTGGGATCTGGAATGTCCTAGGGAGCAATTAATGTTCTCAGGATCCCGAAAAGGAAGACTCACGACATACCTGCCGGTCTCGTCTTTTGTGGTGGTCCGAAGGAAATTGTCCTCACAGATCACGTCGGATTCTTTTGCCACCTTTACTGGCAGATCCTCAACCTCCCAGAATTTGGTGAGGAGTTTATCGAGGGACGCTTCATACGTGTGTGCAACTTGCGTGGAAAAGAATGATATTTGATCATGCCTCGGAGCGGGTTCTGGTCCTGTAAGAATCCAGCCGAAAATGGTCTCTTGACCGAGAAGCGAGCCACAGATGTTCGCTCGGGTACCGCTTAGTATAATGGATGGAAGTATATCGGCCCCGATTAGAAGATCTATTTGTGCGCTCTCATAAAACTTTGGATCCGCTAGCGGAAGTTCGGGAAGATCTCGCAGGAAATGTTGCGGAAGCGGACATGAAGGAAGATTTCCGGCTATTTGTGGAAGCACGTAGGCAGTGGTGTTTAACTGCAAACTAGGCCGGGTCGGAGAACGGATCGTGAATTGACAGATCTTTTTGGTCTCAGCGGAGACCGTTTGATTAAGTCCTGAGACCTGTGCTTGGATAACCTGGAACGGCAGTTTAATCAGGTTGAAAAGGCGCTCAGTGATGAAGGTCGCCTCAGATCCAGAGTCTATTAAGGCTCGCGCTTGGAAATTGGAACCTCGATGGCATATATTAATTATAGCGGTGCCTAGGAGGACTGACCTAGGGCCTGCCGCAAAATAATTCTGAAGCGTTGACTGCGTGCCACTGGCAGCCGAGGGACCGAGAGTATTTGGTCTGGATCTGGGCGTTGGCGTTGGATTTGCGCGCGCTAGGGATGGGCTGCCTCGGTGTAGGAGGGTGTGATGACGGCCGCGGCATGTGAAGCAGTTATGTGCGCTTTCGCAGTCGCGCAACTTATGTGTCCGCGCAAAGCAGTTTAAACACAGCTGTTTTCTTTTTATATATGCGATGCGTTGGTCGACCGTCATCTGGAGAAATTTGGCGCATGTGCGTACAGGATGGTTCTCTCTATTACAGAGATCGCAACCTCTAGGTTGCATAGGTGCTACCCTTGTCTCATATGAATTTATTCTTCGAGACGCCGAGTTGGAAGTGGATGCCCTGGGCTGGGTCTGACTAGAACCTGACGGCCGAACATCATCTATGGCTTCTAGTGTCCTGTGACGCTCTGTTAGGAAAACGTTCAGCTCGTGCCACGTAGGGATCTCGGCTTTGTTATGAAGGGACTGCTCCCATAGGGAAAGCGTAAGCTTTGGGAGTTTGGACGAGCACATATACACCAAGAGGCAATCCCAAGTTTCGACCTGAATACCGGACATTTCTAAGGCAGTAAGGCAACCCTGGATGGTACTTTGAAGTTCTTTCAAAGCTGACCCAGACTCCTGTGTGACGGTACATTGAAAAGAATCTTTAATTGACTGTTTACTAACAATCGCTTGTTTTCGAAACGCTCAGTGAGGTTATCACTATCATCAGTATGATTGTGGCGCGAAATCAACAAAAAACAAGAAAGGAAAGCTAACTTTGTGCAGAGCCGAAGTTCAAATACCCTTGCAGAATATTCTGTAAATTATATTCTCAAAATTATTCATATGATGCATTCTTAACACTCATAAAAAATACCAACTTCCTTACTTTAAAAACACCAAAGTTATTGCATTTCCAATCGTTCAGTTGGATGGCAGCTATAGGATATAGTCGGCCGATCCTTATGAAATTTGGTCAGATTGATTGGCCAAATATAAAACCCATAGAATCCCAACTTCCTAACTTTACAAACATCAAAGTTATGGTATTTCCGATCGTTCAGTTATATGGCAGCTATAGGATATAGTCGGCCGATCCGGCTCGTTCCGACTCATATACTACCTGCAATAGAAAGACAACTTTTGGGAAAGTTTGCGTAGAAACGGACGGACAGACGGACAGACGGACGGTCAGGCGGACATGGCTAGATCGACTCTCCTGGTGATGCTGATCAATAATATATATACTTTATAGGGTCGGAAAAGTTGCCTTCACTGCGTTGCAAACTGAAATTAGAATACCCTCTGCAAGGGTATAAAAAGGGAGATTTTCGCAGCCTTTAACAATTGTTCCTATAAGATAAGACGTCCGATCGGCAAGCGCTTATATCCTGATAAAGATATGCGTAAATAAATAAGACTTGGAAAAATGTATGTCAATAGCTTATACACTGCGCGAAATATTCTAAAAAAACATCAAATTTGGACCGATTTCACCCTATTGTTCCCATGGGAGCTATAAGATATTGACGTCCGATCAGCACGCGCTTTTACCTTCATCAAGGAATGCATATATTCTGAAAAACATCAAATTTGGACCGATTGTTGACCTATTGTTCCTATGGGAGCTATAGGTATCAAGGTATGCATAAAAAAATACGATTTTGAAAGATTCATGTAAATACCTATTACACTGCGCGAAATATCATCAATTCTAAACAACTTAATATAAATATGCCTTTTTGTATGTTTTTCGCCGCTCGAATTAGCACCTTGGCCAGCTGTTCCAAAGTCATCCGTTAGATGGCGCTACGGGCCATGAAAGGCGGAAATGTAGGCGCTAGCCAGGCTTAAGCGTTTAATGGGTTTTTGGGCGTTAGAGTGGACGTGGCAAACTTTTATTAGGCCAATCGATAGGTATTGACGAAACAAATACATATAAGTTAAAATTTTCATAATAGCATCAAAACTGTGGCCACAGCTTGTGGCTCGTGGGCGTCAGAGGGGGCGTGGCACCATTTTGAAACAAACTTGCGCTGCGTAGGAACTCCTAAAATCTACATGCAAAATGCCAATCTTCTAGCTTTTATAGTTTCCGAGATCTCAGCGTTCATACGGACGGACAGACAGACGGACAGACGGACATGGCTAGATCGACTCGGCTAGTGATCCTGAACAAGAATATATACACTTTATAGGGTCGGAAACGCTTCCTTCTACCTGTTACATACTTTTGCACGAATACAATATACCCTTTTACTCTACGAGTAACGGGTATAAATACGCTTTGGAAAGATTCATGTCAATAGCTTTTACACTGCGCGAAATATTATCAATTCTTGCAAGATATATCCGATTGTCCCTATGGGAGCTATAGGATATAGACGTCTGATCGGGGCGATTTTCAAACTTGATCTGCGTACACATGCTTTAGGACGACTGTGAATGTATCAGATCGCTAGCTTTTAAACTGAGCTCGCAAACGGTATTGAAACAGACGGACATGCCTATATCGACTCCCCTATTGATCCTGATCAAGAATATATATACTTTATAGGGTCGGAAACGTCTCCTTCACTGCGTTACAAACTTCTGACCAAAATTATAATACCCTCTGCAAGGGTATAATATAACAAAATTATATCAGCACACAGCACATCTCTCTTTCTCTCCCCCTTTCCTCTTCTCTCTGAGAGCGATGCGCTCTCTTTTTCGGTGTATTTTATTTTGGCAATTCGTACCCCTCTCTGTGCGGTTTCTCTCTCTGTCTCGCGCTTTTGATTTTTCGAAGACGCCTTCATTGCCAAAATGAACTCGATAACAAGCGGAGCAAGCGGAGCTGAGGGCCAACTGGCTCAAGTCGAAGATTATATTCGAGTCCTGCACCACCAAGCATTTTTATTAAGGTTGCAACAACAACAACCACAACTACACCAAGAACAAATCCAGCAACAACAAACTCAGCAACAACAAGTCCAGCAACAACAAATCCAGCAACAAAAAACTCAGCAACAACAAATCCAGCAACAACAAATTCAGCAACTACCGCTACTACAGCAACAACAACACTGGCAGCAACAACAACTTCAGCAACCACTGCTGCAACAACAACAACTTCAGCAACCACTGCTGCAACAACAACAACTTCAGCAACCACTGCTGCAGCAACAACAACTTCAGCAACAACAACTAGCACCGCAACAGCAACTACAGCCACCTCTACTCCAACAACAAAAACAACAGCAGCAACAACAACAACAGCCAAAGCCACAACCAAAAATAAATCAACGAAACAGAAACAAGGACCATAACTACGTGTATAAACTAAACTATGACATAATTAATTCAAAAAAAATCTGTTTAAAACGAAAAATGACCTAAAATGTGCTATTGAGCGATTTCTAAACTCGAAGAAATAATAAATAGAGCTTCTAATTAAAAAAAAATAAACAACAAAAATTTCAAAAATTGTTCTGGTTTTTATTTTAATGGGGTTTTGGAAATTAGAGTCGGGTGGGGTTTTTCCAGTGTGGCATACATAATTTTAAGTAAATATATACATAGTTAAAATTGTCTATGCCACACTGAAAAAACTGAAACACACTCTTTTGAATAATTTTCGATAAAGCAAAATAATATTAAATTAAAACGAAAAATATTCAAAAGAGTGTGGGTCTTTTTTTCAGTGTGGCCTAGACCATTTTAAGGAAATATATAGTTAAAATGGTCTAGGCCACACTGAAAAAAGACCCACATTCTTTTGAATATTTTTCGTTTTTAATTTAATATTATTTTGCTTTAACAAAAATTATTCAAAAGAGTGTGGGTCGGTTTTTTCAGTGTGGCATAGACAATTTTAACTATATATTTACTTAAAATTATGTATGTCTCACTGGAAAAAACCCACCCCGACTCTTTTAAATTATAATAATTTTCGTCAAAGCAAAATAATAATAAATTTAAAGTAGATATGGATAACTTTTTTCACATTTTAAAAAAATTATTATAATTCAAAAGAGTTTGGGTGATTTATTTCAGTGTGGCATACAAAATTTTAGATATACATATGTGTATTCACTTTGACATAGTTTCAAAAGACTTTTGAGTCGTTATTTTCAGTGTGGCTTGGTGTATCCACGAAACAAATAATATGTAGAAGTAGATTATACACTGTAATCCGTTGGATATATATTAATTTGTATTTTAACAAATTATAATAACAATTTAATGGAGTGAGAGAGAGACAGAGAGAAAGAGAGAGAGAGAGAGAGAGAAGCACATCATATACTGTCGGGAAGAGAAACAAGAAGAAAAGATAGTTCATTCAAAGAGATCAAAATAAGGATAGACAGAATAGCGGTAACCAAAGAATCGAAAAGGAAAAGGAGAAGAAAGACACCCATGGTTTTAGTCCAATTTGAACCATTTTTTTTTACCAATTGATACAAGCCGGCTCAACTAATATTCTGACATGCAATTAGTTTAAGTTTGAGGCAAAAATCCATTACATGCTTACAAAAAAACTATTTTTTTTAAAGCTCTAGCATTCTTTAAAGTTTAGATATCTACATATCTATATATGTACATATGTGCATTTAAATCGCGCGTCAATGTGAACTTTTTTCCCATCGACTACGCTCTCTATATGTTGTCTTCTGTTTCCTAAAACAGATTTTGTACATTTCAAATTTTTGCGCGGGGTTTCTTTTTCTATCCTTTCTGTTATTCTTTATGTCGATGGAATTGTGTCTCTTTTTTATTGTGTGCAAAGCCTGCGATTGTAAAGAATTACATGTGTACTTGGTACATAAATATCAACGAGAAGCGTGCACGTATTACAAGTTTCTTGGTAATTGTATTTAATCTTAAAAGTAATATTTGCTTTGTAGTAAAAGATTTTATTTTTTGCTTCAATACTTACATTAAGTATTGCCTTATTGTTTAAATGTATGTTGACGGCACACATTTGGCAAATTTAAACGGCTACAAATTTTAATATTAGACGTAGTTATTGTGTACTAATCTTATATTACTTATTACCCAGTGCAATCTGTTGACGGCAGCATTTGGGCAAATTTGAACGGTTTTAACTGTTGTAAAATTAAGTAAAAATTTGCTTAATTGCAAATTTTAATATTAGCTGTAGTTTTTTTGTAGTTTTTTATTTGATTTGGTAGTTGCAATATTTTTGAAATATTGTTTTATTTAAGTGCCCAGTGCAATCTGTTGACGGCAGCATTTGGGCAAATTTGAACGGTTTTAACTGTTGTAAAATGAAGTAAAAATTTGCTTTATTGCAAATTTTTTTGTAAACTTATTTGATTTTGTAGTTGCAATATTTTTGAAATATTGTTTTATTTAAGTGCCCAACGGCAGAATTTGGGCAAATTTGAACGGTTTTAACTGTTGTAAAATTAAGTAAAAATTTGCTTAATTGCAAATTTTAATATTAGTGGTTTTTATTTGATTTGGTTTTTGTTTTTTGTTTTTTAATTTAAGTGCCCAGTGCAATCTATTGGCTGCAGAATTTCGGCAAATTTTAACAGTTTTAACTGTTGTAAAATATAATACAAATTTGCTAAGTTGCTAATTGTAATTTTAGTAGGTGCTTTTAGCAAAACTGACTTGCAGTCGCCTTTCTTTTGCACAATATGGATGCAAATAGAAAAAGTGAACTGTTGATTATAAATGGTGCCTTGGTGCCCCACTCAGTAATTCCTATTACAGGAGATGGAGCATGCCTTTTCAGGGCAATTTCGTATCTTTTACATGAAAACGAAGATTTTTCGGACATTATTCGTCAGGCTGTTGTTGCATATATCGTTCGCCGATGGAATAATTTTTGTACATATACTTGCAATTCCATGGGTACCCCTTATGACAATTGTGCTGCATACGAAACTGAAATGCGGCAACCTTATACGTTTGGCTCATTGGCCGAGTTGAAAGCTTCATGTGAATTGTATCCTGTTTTTGTTGAAGTTTTTCAAAATGGTATTTGTATAGAAAAAATTGGAAACGAAGGCAGTACTTTAAAAAGGCTTCGTTTTAGTGGTGATTTTTCTAATGCTCATTTCGATGTTTACATACCTTCAGAAAATTCGCCTTATTCATTATCATTCTCTGAATATAATCCACGTACTAACCAAAACAACCGGAAAAGGCGAAAACGATTTTCCAATTTGACCAGAGCGAAGCAGTTAAAGTTGGGAAAAGAAAAATTTAACTTAGTTAACGAAACAGAAGCTGTTAAACAAAGTCGGAATAGTATGAAATCATGTTCAAAATGGGTAACAGAAAACTCTGCATTTAAATACGATTACAAAGTATATTATATGTCAAATCCTGAAATTAAAATCGGTATAATGAACAACAAATGTAAATATTGTGGTGCATTGAAATGGAAAGATGAGGCCAAAGGCATGTGCTGTAAAGAGGGTAAAATTCAACTACCTCCGTTTCAGGCTTTACCTGAACCTCTTAAAAGTTTATTAATGGGGGACCATCCTAACCATGCTCATTTCAAGGCCATTCCAAGAAAGTATAATAATAGCTTTCAAATGACATCTTTTGGTAGTGGAAAAGTTGTATGCGATGCATATATGCCAACATTCAAAATACAAGGCCAAGTTTATCATTTGATAGGTAGCCTGTTACCAACTTCTCAAACAAATGCTCAATTTCTACAGATATATTTTGTTGGTGAGGATGATCGAGAGGTGGATTTAAGGTGTCAGCACAATTCCGGTGTTAAACACGGCTTAATAAAATCACTGCAGTCTATGCTGCATAGATGCAATCCATACGTTAAAGATTTTAAAACTGCTCTTAATAAAGTTCCGAAAGATTGCAAAGACTTCAAAATGGTCATTAACGCTGATAAAATGCCACTCTCATAAAGGTCGTTATAATGCACCTCAAACAAATGAAGTAGCATTGGTATTAGTTAACCAACAATTTCAAAATCGAGACATTGTTATTGAGAGTCATAACAAACTTAAACGAATTTGTGAACTTCATCGATCTTATGACTGCCTACAATATCCATTACTTTTTTGCTACGGTGGGGACGGTTATTCAGTAAATATACCTCAACGTGACCCTATTAAAAATATTGATCTAAAAAAGACTGTCTCTGCCATGAACTTTTACAGCTATAGAATAATGCTTAGAGAAAGTGAAGTCAATCACTTGCATTATTTTAGAGCTCTGTTTAATCAATTTTTGGTTGATATGTATGCAAAAAAATTGAAACTGAGCGGCTTAATTTTAATCGAGCAAATCAAAAAAAGTTGAGAGCAGAAAGTTATATTCATCTTCAAGACGCTATTGGTAGGGGTGATGCGGATGTGGCTCAACTTGGTCAAATGATTATTTTGCCATCTACTTTTACAGGTTCATCTCTATATATGCATGAAAAGACACAAGATGCCATGACTTATGTTCGGCATTATGGTCGTCCTGATCTTTTTATTACATTTATATGTAACCCAAAATGGGAGGATATAACAAATGAGTTATTTCCAGGCCAAAAGCCTCAAGATCGACTTGACATCATATCACGAGTTTTTCATTTGAAGGTTAAGGCTTTAATGGCGTTGTTGATTAAAGGCCGGTTATTTGGGGAAGTGCAGTGCTTCATGTATTCTATTGAATGGCAAGAATGTGGTCTCCCCCACGTACACATACTTATATGGTTAAAGATTAAAATTATGCCTAATCAAATCGATTCTTACATTTGTGCAGAAATTCCTGATTTACAAAAGGATCCTTTGCTGCATGAGATTGTTAAGACTAACATGATACATGGGCCAAGTGGTGTATTAAATATTAATTCGCCATGTATGAAAGAAGGTAAATGCCCAAAAAAATGTCCTAAAAAGTTTCTTAAGGAAACTATTACAGAAAATGATGGTTATCCCCAATATCGGCGAAGATCCCCAATGGATGGGGGGCTTACTGTTAAAATTAATGGTATAACTGTAGATAATCGTTGGGTTGTGCCATACAATTCCGCGCTTTTGCGGACCTTCGGAGCTCATATAAATGTGGAACATTGCAACTCAGTTAAGTCTTTTAAATACATTTGTAAATATGTTAACAAGGGCAGTGACCAAGCAACAGTTGCAGTCGAGAGTCTTAAAGATGAGGTCCATGTGTACCAAAGTGGTCGATGTATAAGTAGCTCAGAGGCAGTATGGAGGATTTTATCGTTTCCAATACATGAAAGATATCCCCCAATTTTTCATTTAAGTGTTCATTTGGAAAATGGTCAGCGGATATACTTTGACCCAAATAAGCCCAATCAATTAGCTAATCAACTAACTAATCCGGCAAAAACTACGCTTACAGCGTTCTTCGATCTTTGCAAAATTGACCACTTTGCAAAAACACTTCTTTATGTTGAGGTGCCATCCTATTACATTTGGGCTAATAAAAAATTCCAAAGAAGAAAGAAGGGGTTAGATGTACCAGAGTTTTCTGGTGTTAAAAAGGATAATACTTTGGGGCGTGTGTATACAATACATCCAAAAAATAGTGAATGTTATTATTTAAGACTTTTACTTCACGAAGTTCGGGGTCCAACATCATTCTCTTTTTTAAAAACTGTAAATGGTGTTTTGTATAAAACATTCCAATTGGCTTGCAAAGCTTTATGCTTACTAGAAGATGATAAGCACTGGGACTGCACATTGGAAGAAGCAGCATTATGCCAGTCTGCAAATAAATTGCGTGACCTCTTTGCAATTATGTTAACTCATTGTCAGTTATCTGATGCTATGCTTCTTTGGAATAAGTACAAGGAAAGTCTTTCAGAAGATATATTGTATAGACTAAAATCTAAAATAGATGACGATATAGATCCAAAACTTATGGAAAAAGTTTTTAATAAATGTTTAATTTGTATTGAAGATCTCATATTGTCAATGGGCGGAGATGTCTTATCAAGTTATGGTTATCCAAGGCAATTATAGATAAAGAGTTTTTGGAAAACATTGATTACTTGCGAGAAATAAATTTTGAATGCAATGAAGCTCAAGTAAGAAACGAGGAAAATTCCCTTACTCTTGAACAAAAAAACTGTTATAAAACAATCTTAGACAGCATTGACGCTGGAAACGGAGGAATGTATTTTTTGGATGCTCCTGGTGGCACTGGAAAAACGTTTCTTTTAAATTTGCTATTGGCAAAAATTAGACAAGATAAAAAAATTGCATTAGCTGTTGCATCTTCAGGAATTGCGGCCACGCTCTTAACCGGAGGACGGACAGCCCATTCAGCATTTAAGCTTCCTTTTGATTTAATAAATATAGAAACACCTTATTGTAACATTTCCAAACAGTCTAATATGGCATTCGTCCTTAAACATTGTAAACTCATTGTTTGGGATGAATGTACTATGGCTCATAAAGGTGGATTTGAAGCTCTTGATCGATCGATAAAAGACATAAAAGGCAATGACTTATTAATGGGAGGTATTACCGTTCTATTAGCTGGAGATTTTAGACAAACACTCCCAGTTGTACCCCGAGGAACAAGGGCTGATGAGATAAAATCTTGCATAAAATCTTCCTTTTTGTGGTGTAAAATACAAGAAATGGCTCTTACAAAAAATATGCGCGTACATTTACCAGGTGATGAAACTGCCGGTGATTTTGCCCAAACTTTACTTGAAATAGGAAATGGAGATTATCCGACGCTTGAGGGCAAAATAAAATTGTCATCAAGCTTGGGTACTGTAGTAAGCACTTTGGAAAAGCTTACTTCTAAAATGTTTCCTGATATTTCAGAAATCTTACATAAGTCATTGGACTGGTTATCAGAACGAGCCATTTTAACTTCAAGAAATGACAGAGCTGCTTCAATTAATGATCAGCTAATAAAATCATTTAATGGAGAGGAAGTTACATACAAATCAATAGACTCTGTTACTGAGCCAGAAAATGCTGTACATTATCCTGTAGAATTTCTTAACCAGCAGAATCCAGCTGGACTCCCATTGCATATTCTTTCGCTTAAGGTCGGAACACCAATTATGTTATTAAGAAACATAAAACCCCCAAAATTATGCAATGGAACAAGATTGCAAGTGAAAACTCTTCACAAATTTGTTATTGAAGCCGTTATTTTTACTGGCTGCGCCAAGGGAGAGACAGTATTCATACCAAGAATTCCCTTAACGTCATCAAACTTACCTTTGAATTTAAAGCCTACAGTTTCCTTTAAAGGTTTGTTTTGCGATAACAATAAATAAATCACAAGGACAGACTTTGAAAGTAGCTGGATTAGACCTTAGGGACGAGTGTTTTTCCCACGGGCAATTTTATGTGGCCTGTTCAAGAGTCAGCTCGGCAAAGAGCCTCATGATCCTGTCTCATGATGGTCAAACAAAGAATGTCGTTTACAGAGAGGTTTTAAAATAAGAATATATTAAAAATGTATTAATTGTGGACTAGGCCTATTTGGGGAAACCACCTTAAATAAAAACGCTCCGTATCCCCTACCTCCGGGTGGTGTGGAAATGGGGATTCATTTTAGTTTCAGTTAAAAACTGAGAGTGTAAAGAAAGAAAACCTCAATTACATTAAATTATATAGTAAATACTCTATTACTTTTAAATAGTAACTCCAGCTTTAAGATAAATGCGAATAAGGAATATACAGATGTGGAGAGCTATCCGCAAAATATACAGACATATCTACATTCAAAATTATCCACCGCAAGCAAAGCTGCGGGCACCTTGCTAGTATATATATAAAGCTAATTAATGTATTTTAGATTTTAGTCTATACAATATATCTTCTGAAAGACTTTCCTTGTACTTATTCCAAAGAAGCATAGCATCAGATAACTGACAATGAGTTAACATAATTGCAAAGAGGTCACGCAATATATTTGCAGACTGGCATTATGCTGCTTCTTCCAATGTGCAGTCCCAGTGCTTATCATCTTCTAGTAAGCATAAAGCTTTGCAAGCCAATTGGAATGTTTTATACAAAACACCATTCACAGTTTTTAAAAAAGAGAATGATGTTGGACCCCGAACTTCGTGAAGTAAAAGTCTTAAATAATAACATTCACTATTTATACCCGTTACTCGTAGAGTAAAAGGGTATATTGTATTCGTGCAAAAGTATGTAACAGGTAGAAGGAAACGTTTCCGACCCTATAAAGTATATATATTCTTGTTCAGGATCACTAGCCGAGTCGATCTAGCCATGTCCGTCTGTCCGTCTGTCTGTCCGTCTGTCCGTCTGTCTGTCCGTCTGTCTGTCCGTATGAACGCTGAGATCTCGGAAACTATAAAAGCTAGAAGATTGGCGTTTTGCATGTAGATTTTAGGAGTTCCTACGCAGCGCAAGTTTGTTTCAAAATGGTGCCACGCCCCCTCTGACGCCCACAATCGCTTATATCCGATTTTAAAAATTTAAATATTTCGGAAAAGTAAAAATGCAGTTTTATTGTGTTTATCAATACCTATCGAAATGTAGAAGAAATTTTTCGAATCGGAACATTCGTTAAAAAGTTATGCGTGATCAAAGTTTCTATCTCCATCTCCCTCGCACTCCCTTTATCTGAGTAACGGGTATCTGATAGTCGGGGCACCCGACTATAGCGTTCTCTCTTGTTTTTGGATGTATTGTATACACACGCCCCAAAGTATTATCTTTTTTAACACCAGAAAACTCTGGTACATTTAACCCCTTCTTTCTTCTTTGGAATTTTTTATTAGCCCAAATGTAATAGGACGGCACCTCAACATAAAGAAGTGTTTTAGCAAAGTGGTCAATTTTGCAAAGATCGAAGAACGCTGTAAGCGTAGTTTTTGCCGGATTAGTTAGTTGATTAGCTAATTGATTGGGTTTATTTGGGTCAAAGTATATCCGCTGACCATTTTCCAAATGAACACTTAAATGAAAAATAGGGGGATATCTTTCATGTATTGGAAACGATAAAATCCTCCATACTGCCTCTGAGCTACTTATATATCGACCACTTTGGTACACATGGACCTCATCTTTAAGACTCTCGACTGCAACTGTTGCTTGGTCACTGCCCTTGTTAACATATTTACAAATGTATTTAATAGACTTTACTGAGTTGCAATGTTCCACATTTATATGAGCTCCGAAGGTCCGCAAATCGTTGGCACAACCCAACGATTATCTACAGTTATACCATTAATTTTAACAGTAAGCCCCCCATCCATTGGGGATCTTCGCCGATATTGGGGATAACCATCATTTTCTGTCTTCCTTAAGAAACTTTTTAGGAAATTTTTTTGTGCATTTACCTTCTTTCATACATGGCGAATTAATATTTAATACACCACATGGCCCATGTATCATGTTAGTCTTAACAATCTCATGCAGCAAAGGATCCTTTTGTAAATCAGGAATTTCTGCACAAATGTAAGAATCGATTTGATTACGCATAATTTTAATCTTTAACCATATAAGTATGTGTACGTGGGGGAGACCACGTTTTTGCCATTCAATAGAATACATGAAGCACTGTACTTCCCCAAATAACCGTCCTTTAATCAACAACGCCATTAAAGCCTTAACCTTCAAATGAAATACTCGTGATATGATGTCATGTCGATCTTGAGGCTTTTGGCCTGGAAATAACTCATTTGTTATATCCTCCCATTTTGGGTTACATGTAAATGTAATAAAAAGATCAGGACGACCATAATGCCGAACATAAGTCATGGCATCTTGTGTCTTTTCATGCATATATCGAGGTGAACCTGTAAAAGTAGATGGCAAAATAATCATTTGACCAAGTTGAGCCACATCCGCATCACCCCTACCAATAGCGTCTTGAAGATGAATATAACTTTCTGCTCTCAACTTTTTTTGATTTGCTCGAATAAAATTAAGCCGCTCAGTTTCAATTTTTGCATACATATCAACCAAAAATTGATTAAACAGAGCTCTAAAATAATGCAAGTGATTGGCTTCACTTTCTCTAAGCATTATTCTATAGCTGTAAAAGTTCATGGCAGAGACAGTCTTTTTTAGATCAATATTTTTAATAGGGTCACGTTGAGGTATATTTACTGAATAACCGTCCCCACCGTAGCAAAAAAGTAATGGATATTGTAGGCAGTCATAAGATCGATGAAGTTCACAGATTCGTTTAAGTTTGTTATTATGACTCTCAATAACAATGTCTCGATTTTGAAATTGTTGGTTAACTAATACCAATGCTACTTCATTTGTTTGAGGTGCATTATAACGACCTTGGTGGCATTTTATCAGCGTTAATGACCATTTTGAAGTCTTTGCAATCTTTCGGAACTTTATTAAGAGCAGTTTTAAAATCTTTAACGTATGGATTGCATCTATGCAGCTAAGACTGCAGTGATTTTATTAAGCCGTGTTTAACACCGGAATTGTGCTGACACCTTAAATCCACCTCTCGATCATCCGCACCAACAAAATATATCTGTAGAAATTGAGCATTTGTTTGAGAAGTTGGTAACAGGCTACCTATCAAATGATAAACTTGGCCTTGTATTTTGAATGTTGGCATATATGCATCGCATACAACTTTTCCACTACCAAAAGATGTCATTTGAAAGCTATTATTATACTTTCTTGGATTGGCCTTGAAATGAGCATGGTTAGGATGGTCCCCCATTAATAAACTTTTAAGAGGTTCAGGTAAAGCCTGAAACGGAGGTAGTTGAATTTTACCCTCTTTACAGCACATGCCTTTGGCCTCATCTTTCCATTTCAATGCACCACAATATTTACATTTGTTATTCATTATACCGATTTTAATTTCAGGATTTGACATATAATCTACTTCGTAATCGTATTTAAATGCAGAGTTTTCTGTTACCCATTTTGAACATGATTTCTTACTATTCCGACTTTGTTTAACAGCATCTGTTTGGTTAACTAAGTTAAATTTTTCTTTTCCCAACTTTAACTGCTTCGCTCTGGTCAAATTGGAAAATCGTTTTCGCCTTTTCCGGTTGTTTTGGTTAGTACGTGGATTATATTCAGAGAATGATAATGAATAAGGCGAATTTTCTGAAGGTATGTAAACATCGAAATGACCATTAGAAAAATCACCACTAAAACGAAGCCTTTTTAAAGTACTGCCTTCGTTTCCAATTTTTGCTATACAAATACCATTTTGAAAAACTTCAACAAAAACAGGATACAAATCACATGAAGCTTTCAACTCGGCCAATGAGCCAAACGTATAAGGTTGCCGCATTTCAGTTTCGTATGCAGCACAATTGTCATAAGGGGTACCCATGGAATTGCAGGTATATATACAAAAACAAGAGAGAACGCTATAGTCGGGTGCCCCGACTATCAGATACCCGTTACTCGGGTAAAGGGAGTGCGAGGGAGATGGAGATAGAAACTTTGATCACGCATAACTTTTTAACGAATGGTCCGATTTGGAAAATTTCTTCTACATTTCGATAGGTATTGATAAACACAATAAAACTGCATTTTTACTTTTCCGAAATATTTAAATTTTTAAAATCGTATATAAGCGATTGTGGGCGTTAAAGGGGGCGTGGCACCCTTTTGAAATAAACTTGCGCTGCGTAGGAACTCCTAGAATCTACATGCAAAATGCCAATCTTCTAACTTTTATAGTTTCCGAGATCTCAGCGTTCATACGGACAGACAGACAGACGGACAGACGGACAGACGGACATGGCTAGATCGACTCGGCTAGTGATCCTGAACAAGAATATATATACTTTATAGGGTCGGAAACGCTTCCTTCTACCTGTTACATACTTTTGCACGAATACAATATACCCTTTTACTCTACGAGTAACGGGTATAATTATTCCATCGGCGAACAACGTATCCAACAATCGCCTGACGAATAATGTCAAAAAAGTCTCCATTTTCATGTAAAAGATACGAAATAGCCCTAAACAGGCAAGCTCCATCTCCTGTTATAGGCACTACTGAGTGGGGCACCAATGCACCATCTATGTTTAACAGCTCAATATTCATATCTGCATCCATATTAAGAGTAAAAAAAGGAGCTTTAATTATTGAGAATTACAAAATTTGCTTTATTTGTGCCTCTAAAAGAATTCAGAAGTCTTTTAAATTTTTGGACAATACTTTTTAAATATTGCAAGTTTTTGAATATCCAAATCGAATAATAATGCAATCAAAGTAATTCTATGATCTTATCATGCAACTCAGCAAATTTTTATAATATTTAAACACATCTGGAATATTCCAAATTTGCCTTATTTCTGTCTTTAAAAGAACACAGAAGGCTTTTAAATATTTGGCAATATTTTGTAAATATTGCAAGTTATTCAATATTAAAATAAAATAATACGGAGATCAAACTAAACTACGATCTAATCATCAATCTACTGATTCAGCCAATTTTTATAATATTTAATCACATCTGTTATATTCCAAATTAGCCTTATTTCTGTCTCTAAAAGAATACAGAAGGCTTTTAAATATTTAGGCAATATGTTTTTAATATTGCAATTTATTAAATAAAATATCAAAATCGAGAAATACGGAGTTCATACTAAACTACGATCTAATCAGCAATTTAGCCAATTTTAAAATATTTAAACACATCTGGAAAATTCCAAATTTGCCGTATTTCTGTCTCTAAAAGAACACAGAAGGCTTTTAAATATTTAGGCAATATTTTGTTAATATTGCAAGTTATTCAATATCAAAATCGAATAATACAGAGATTAAACTAAACTACGATCTAGTCATGCATTCAGCAATTCAGCCAATTTTTATAATATTTAATCACATCTGTAATATTCCAAATTAGCCTTATTTCTGTCTCTAAATATTGCAAGTTATTAAATATCAAAATCGAGTAATACGAAGATCATACTAAACTACGATCTAATCAGCATTTTAGCCAATTTTTATAATATTTAAACACATCTGGAATATTCAAAATTTGCCGTATTTCTGTCTCTAAAAGAACACAGAAGGCTTTTAAATATTTAGGCAATATTTTGTTAATATTGCAAGTTATTCAATATCAAAATCGAATAATACAGTGGATTAAACTAAACAACGATCTAGTCATGCAATCAGCAATTCAGCCAATTTTTATAATATTTAAACACATCTGGAATATTCCAAATTTGCCGTATTTCTATCTCTAAAAGAACACAGAAGGCTTTTAAATATTTAGGCAATATTTTGTTAATATTGCAAGTTATTCAATATCATAATCGAATAATACAGTGATTAAACTAAACAACGATCTAGTCATGCAATCAGCAATTCAGCCAATTTTTATAATATTTAAACACATCTGGAATATTCCAAATTTGCCGTATTTCTGTCTCTAAAAGAACACAGAAGGCTTTTAAATATTTAGGCAATATTTTGTTAATATTGCAAGTTATTCAATATCAAAATCGAATAATACAGTGGATTAAACTAAACAACGATCTAGTCATGCAATCAGCAATTCAGCTAATTATACCCTTGCAGAGGGTATTATAATTTTGGTCAAAAGTGTGCAACGCAGTGAAGGAGACATCTCCGACCCTATAAAGTATATATATTCTTGATCAGGATCACCTCCTGAGTTGATATAGCCATGTCCGTCTGTCCGTCTGTCCGTCTGTCTGTCCGTCTGTCCGTCTGTCTGTTTCTACGCAAACTAGTCTCTCAGTTTTAAGGCTATCGAATTGAAACTTTGCACACACCCTTCTTTCCTTTGCACGCAGTATATAAGTCGGAACGGCCGGGATCGGACGACTATATCCTATAGCTGCCATATAACTGATTGATCGGAAATGCCATAACTTTCGTGTTTGTAAAGTTAGGAAGTTGGGATTTTCTATGGGTTTTATATTTGGCAAATCAATCCGACCTACCAAATTTCATAAGAATCGGACGACTATATCCTATAGCCGCTATATAACTGATTAATCGGAAATGCCATAACTTTGGTGTTTGTTAAGTTAGGAAGTTGGGATTTTCTATGGGTTTTATTTTTGGCCAATCAATCCGACCTACCAAATTTCATAAGGATCGGCCGACTATATCCTATAGCTGCCATATAACTGAACGATTGGAAATGCCATAACTTTGGTGTTTTTAAAGTTAGGAAGTTGGGATTTTTTATGAGTATTAAGAATGCATCATATGAATAATTTTGGAGAATATAATTTACAGAGTATTCTGCAAGGGTATATCAACTTCGGCTCCGCCCGAAGTTAGCTTTCCTTTCTTGTTTTTATAATATTTAAACACATCTGGAATATTCCAAATTTGCCGTATTTCTGTCTCTAAAAGAACACAGAAGGCTTTTAAATATTTAGGCAATATTTTGTTAATATTGCAAGTTATTCAATATCAAAATCGAATAATACAGTGGATTAAACTAAACAACGATCTAGTCATGCAATCAGCAATTCAGCTAATTTTTATAATATTTAAACACATCTGGAATATTCCAAATTTGCCGTATTTCTGTCTCCAAAAGAACACAGAAGGCTTTTAAATATTTAGGCAATATTTTGTTAATATTGCAAGTTTTTCAATATCAAAATCGAATAATACAGTGGATTAAACTAAACAACGATCTAGTCATGCAATCAGCAATTCAGCTAATTTTTATAATATTTAAACACATCTGGAATATTCCAAATTTGCCGTATTTCTGTCTCTAAAAGAACACAGAAGGCTTTTAAATATTTAGGCTATATTTTGTTAATATTGCAAGTTATTCAATATCAAAATCGAATAATACAGAGATTAAACTAAACTACGATCTAGTCATGCAATCAGCAATTCAGCAAATTTTTATAATATTTAAACACATCTGGAATATTCCAAATTTGCCGTATTTCTGTCTCTAAAAGAACACATAAGGCTTTTAAATATTTGGGCAATATTTTGTTAATATTGCAAGTTGTTCAAAATCAAAATCGAATAATACAGAAATTAAACTAAACTACGATCTATTCATGCAATTTAGCAAGTGTTTAGAAAATTTAATCTAGTATGGATAATTAACTGAGGATTTATCAAAGTTTGCATTATTTCTGACTCCATACAGGAAGCTCTTATTAAGAAAATATTTTTTAAATAGTGCAATTTATGCAATGTTTATATCGAATAATAAGATTAAAAAGTATAAAAACGCATATATAGATATACAAAAATCACAACTGCACATAATTAAAAAATAACCAAACATTCATTGAAATGTAAATCATTTATGACTTATGAATTAAGAATAGTAAAAACTGGCATAACTAACCAAATTTTTAAGTTAACATCAGAGATACATATCAACAAATTTGCACATTCAATAGAAAAAATTAAAATTCCGAGAAAGGCGAACTAAAATAATAATATTATTGCTCACATACGGTTATACACCAAAATACACGGTTATGCAAAGAAATTTTCCTATTAATTGGCAAAGAGAGGATCATATAAAAGCACAACTCGCGGCAAATTTTCTTGATACGACTCTGACCAAATTGATAGTTTCCTTGTTCACTTCTTCTTTTGCGCACTTGCTACACTCTTTCCTCTCTCTCTATCTACTGCGATCTCCCGCTCTTATGTTTCCTAACAGCGCGTGGCAAAACAGTGTAAATATAAACACCGCAAAAAACAATTTGAATGGTATATTTTTACTACACTATCAAAAACCGGCCAAATAGATTTTCGCCCAAAAAACCTCTTTTGCGTATTCTGGCAGCAATAACTGTAAAGAGCACTTAAAAAAAACATTCCAAAACCATTTAAATTGTTATAATTTTTAGGTCCATAAAGGCGCACTGGAAAAAATGTAACCCAAGATCTTTACCCTTGCTTTCGCTTTTTTGCTGAAATATAAAAGAAAATGCATATTAATGCATGTCTGACCCACACTGCTATGAATACATGAAACACGACAGCACTGAAAAAGCAACAACAAGTTTTTAGTTATTATTTTTTGCTGAAATAAGAAAGAAATAAAAAAGCAGACACAGTTTTAATTTTTAAATTTTTTGTTTTTATTTTGTGCCATAAAATGCCGATTCCAGTCGGCTAAGTCGGGCACACAATTCGTGATTATCCTGCCTAGCTTTAAACAAATTTTTTTTAAATTAAAAACTTCATTTTGAAGCTGCTGGGTCTGCCAGCTGGAACCTGAGTTCTTGGGCTTTTTTTTTAAAAGCTTAAATTTTTTTGGCTGCTCCTGCGTCGAGAGGTTTTCCTGGACCTGGGGATGCGGCTGCGCATAGCCCCACATCAAATTCGGCTGCGACTGCATCGGCTGCACCAACTGGAACTGCGGCTGCTGAAACTGATGCTGTTGGAGCTGCGGCTGTTGCTGCTGGAGCATTGGCTGTTGCTGTTGGAGCATGGGCTGTTGCTGTTGGAGCATGGGTTGTTGCTGCTGGACTATGGGCTGTTGCTGTTGGAGCCCTATTTGATAGCCCTGCTGCTGCGGCAAAAATTGCCACATTTCCTTGTGGGACATCTTTTCGTGTCGGGCTCAACTTAAGAACTGATCAAGAAATGAAATCAAAGCAAGACCGAAGCGCAGACGAATATGAACGGAGAGAGAAGAGCGAAAAAATGTCTCTCATCTTAAACACGGAGAGCGTAAATTGCAGGAAAACAGAAGGATCGCAATACGTTTTAGCTTTTGCCATACACACATACAAATATATGTATGTGTGCATTAGAAAACGGAGTCCTAAACGGCGCCAAACAATTTTGTATTAATTTTTTTTTGTTTAACTAATTTTATGAATAGTCACAGATAGAATTGGTTATATTCCCCCCTGCCGCATGACTAATAAACCGACTAAATTAAAATAAGAAATATTAAGTTTAGGCAGGAAATTGTTAGTTATGCGTTATATTTTTTAATACCTTAAAATACTTACATTTGTAAATATATGTATGTACTATTGCGCAAATACTCCTTTCCCTGCCACAACACCATTAAAAAATAAAACGCAACTTCCTCATTTGCATTAAATATGTACATACATATGTACACCCAAATGTACACACGTATATACATATGTATTTCCAAGTATTTGCTTGCTAATCTTTATTTTGCTAAATAAAATATTCCTCGTTTCTTGCCCCTAATATTTATGTATATTTACTTATCGGATTACAGACCGGATAAAAGAAAAGATGCACATATGTATGTACATAAGAAATCAATAATTTAGGGCTTTTGCATTTGTATATTTCATTCTTTTAAGTGTATTTGTTTTTGAACATATTCAAGAAATTACTATTTGGTATTGGGTTTGCGAAAATATAGTTATACCAACTTTAATTATTTTTTGTAATGGTATTTCGAAGAAAAAAATGACAATCATAAACCAGAGTCAGGGGGTGGAAAAGAGATGGAGATATATATAAGCAAGCGTATGCTGGATAAGACGGCTACTTTTTAATCGGGTATTAAAAATAGTAAAAAGTTAATAATTGAAGCCGTCATATTTTTTAAACATTTATTATGCTTTTAACTATTTTTTAGCGAAAACACGCTATCGATTGGTTTAACGGTTTAGCGTACAGGATTTAATTTTCTAATTGAATGAGTTTTTGGCACTTTGGTGGGGTGTGGGTCACCAATAATTATAAACTCAAGACTACAAAAATTAAAACCTTATTAAAGCTCATTTTATATTTTTAAGGAAGCGCAGGGAAATGCAAGGCAGAGGGAGATGGAGGGAGACCGAATGATTTGTTGACAATTTGTATGAAAATGCAGAGAGAGATACCAATATGCAGGCAGAAAATGTATGATGCATATGGAGACACTTAAATTCGATAATAGATCGACTTTTTGCTTAGTTTCTTTGTTTAGAAGATAGCTAGAGCTCTGGTGAAACCATCAAATGAATCGTTAACGCTTAAGGAAAATTATTACCGAAGAAATTTTTGATACTCAATTTAGAAGTGCCATTTTTCAACGTTTGAAGATATTTTTGGCTAAATTGTAATTTTGGAACGGGTGTTAAAAATAGTAAAAAGCCTCAAATCTAAGCGTTCAAATTTATAAAACATTTATAATGACTTAAACTATTTTTATGCGAAAACACGGATTCGATTTGTTAAACGGTTTAGTGTCCAGAATTTTGGAAAAGGAAATTTACCTTTTTTCCAATTGGAAGCGATTGGGGCCATTTGGGAGCCCCAATAAATCTTAGCAAATCAGTTTAAAGTTATTAGAATGTAATAAAAATACATATTAATATTGTTAACCAGTGGTTTTGGCTGTGCGTTGATTCCCAGTTTTCTTACTGATAGCTTTATATATAGAGATGACTGCCCCCTGACATTAAAACATTAAAAACATTAAAATATCGAATATTAAATTAAATAGAATCTTTATTATGTAGAGGACTAAATTTTGGCCAAAAATCGCATCGATTGATTAACGCGTTTAGCGTCCAGATTTTGTTTACAGAAATTATCAGTTTTATATATAGATGACCCTTTTTCCAAAGCCCAGCGGCTTGAACGCTTTGACGGGGTTTATTCGTGTGTGTTGCTGGTATAATTTAATTTTAATTTATTGTTAATTTATTGTTAAGTTTAATTTAGTTTTAAGTTTTTAATTTTAAGTTTTAAAAAGAAATCAAGATCAGCCGCCGCAGAAATATTGTACTACACAGAGTCAGAGAGAGAGAGAGAGAGACAGTGCGAGAGAATGCATTCGGTGTTCAATGCTTGTGTATAATTTGTTGGAATTATTATTCCTACTTTAGGCTAATGTAACTTTTTTTAGAATTGACCTAGAACTTCAGTAAAACCACCATTTGAATCCTTAAAGTATCAGGATTCCCTCGAAAAATTTTCATATTGCTAATTGACTTAGATCAGTGTTTTTTTGCCGTGAGGAAAAAATGAGGAAGATTCTTAGATTTTCAAAGATCGATAAAAAATAGTAAACATTAAAATATCGAATATTAAATTAAATAGAAACTTTATTATGTAGAGGACTAAATTTTGGCCAAAAATCGCATCGATTGATTAACGCGTTTAGCGTCCAGATTTTTTTTATAGAAATTGGGTTTTTTTGCCACTGGAAGAAAATGGGGGCATGTTTGTGGCCAAAATAAATCTTAGCAAATCAGTTTAGTGTTATAAGAATTGAATGGTAAAAAATTTTAATAGGGTCATTTAATTAGTTTAGGCTGTGCGTTGATTCTTAGTTTTCAATGAACAGTTTTATATATAGAGATAAACGATATATGATCAGAAAACGTTAGTTTTTGGTCAAAATAACCAATTAGCACTTATAAAACCCTAAAATTGAGCACTTCCCGATTTAACAGCAGAAAATTCTTGAAAATTAATATGAAAGCTACTTTGTAGCTCTAATCTGAATTCTAAAGCAGAAAATTTCCTTCCTACCCTCTCTTACATCCATACTGCAAAGGGGCCCAACATTTCCTTACTTCTCCCCCACAAACACCCGGCACATCACCCTTCACTCCTAACCCGCTTCACCACACCCTTTCCACTCATTCTAAAGTAAACAACATAAATTTTTGTTAAAGTCAACAGGATAACGTTTTTCTCCAGACTCGACATCGGCGTCGCAATGTCCTTGTGTAGGTGGATGGGCATTGGATGGTTGACTCAGTGGGTGGAGCAACCGTAGGAAGCACATGAGGTGGGGGATGGTGGGTGTAGCTCCCTCAATATGAGAGGCGTGGTACATCCTCACTGAGCTGCGAAAGCCAAATGAGATAGGTAAAGAATGACTGCAAGTCACTAGGTACAAAGATTTATGGGGATTTCGTACGCGTCATAAAAAAAACTTCTGAGGGGTTTCTTTTGTTCTTTTGATTAAGATAGCTTTGTATCATTTATATTCATGTTTCAAAAATGTAAGCAATAAAGAAGGTTTTAAGAAATACAAGATACGAACGCGATAATAAAACAAAACAGAAACTCAAAAACTTGAAAGAAATCCAAAAAAAAGGGCTGAAAATTGTATATTATCTAAAGGAGAATAGTAAAATATATGTATATATAACAACTCGTCTAGTGATACGGGTCAATAATATATGTACCTTATAGAGTCACAAATGACTGTTTGATAAAATTATACTCTCTGCAGGGGCTTTAACATTTATCATCACAAATTATGTCCACCCAATTTATTATAGGAAAATACAAAAATTAAAAAGTAAGGAAAATGTCAATCATATTTTTCACCACTTACTTGTACTGGGAAGGTTATTTTGGGACATTAATATTCGTCCGTTTTGCAAAAAACAATCCCAACTTTAAAAAAACCAAAGTTATGGCATTTCCGATCGTTCAGTTATATGGCAGCTATAGGATATGGGTTGTATTTTTAGCCAATCAATTCGACCATATTTTAAGGGTCGGCCGACTATATCCTATTGCTGCCATATAACTGAACGATTGGAAATGCCATAACTTTGGTTTTTTTAAAGTTAGGAAGTTGGGATTTTTGTGGGTTTTATTTTTGACCAACCAATTTAATTTACAGGGGTGCAAGGGTATATCAACTTAGCTTTCCTTTCTTGTTTTTTCTATTGTTATTTTAATTTTAAAGCCTAGATCAAAAAAAAAATCTTTCTCGTGTGACAAAATATTTAAGATATCATGCAATCTGGGAATGTTGGAAAACAAATCCATTTAGAGCAATTAACAAAATTAAAATATTAGGAACAAACGGGACACACACTTCAAAATATTACATTTTTATTCTTTTCTCTAGGGCCAAAATTCAGTTCAGGTGGTTGGCAACGCGCTGTAAATTTCTGTTATTTATTGGTCAATCTAAGTTGCGGGATAAGAAAAAGTGTCGGGGAGCTATTTGCCTGTCGCTCTCTGGCATAGATGACGAACAGATTCCGTCAATTAGGTTTTGACATTAAAGTTAAAAACAAATCTTTTAATTGCAATTTCTTTTGAATGCGGGAACAGCTGTTTTTGTGTGATAAACAGCTTTCTAAAAAATGTCACCAAACTTGTTGCCGACAATTCAGTGGCGAATCCGTCGAAGTGGCGGTTCATATCACACTCCCCCTTTTTTGGATAATTATGGTTGATTAAATAAACCAATGCGCACAGTTATTAAAAATAAAAAATTAGTGTTTTAATAAAGAAATCGAATTTATTATTGTATTTACCATACAAATATTAACATTTACTTGATGTACACTCACTCGCATATCTCTGCGTACACCCCAAACAAATTTCAAAATCTAACTTTAAGTCCTAGCTGTTCGGCCATTTATGAATATATTCAACCCATTCTTTTTATACCCTTGCAGAGGGTATTATAATTTTGGTCAAAAGTGTGTAACGCAGTGAAGCAGACATCTCCGACCCTATAAAGTATATATATTCTTGATCAGGATCACCTCCTGAGTTGATATAAGCATGTCGGTCTGTCCGTCTGTCCGTCTGTCTGTTTCTACGCGAACTAGTCTCTCAGTTTTAAAGATATCGAATTGAAACTTTGCACACACTCTTCTTTCTTTTGCACGCAGTATATAAGTCGGAACGGCCGGGATCGGCCGACTATATCCTATAGCTGCCATATAACTGATTGATCGGAAATGCCATAACTTTGGTGTTTGTTAAGTTAGGAAGTTGGGATTTCCTATGGGTATTTTACTTGGCCGGTCAATCCGACCTACCAAATTTCAAAAGGATCGGCCGACTATATCCTATAGCTGCTATATAACTGATTGATCGGTAATGCCATAACTTTCGTGTTTGTAAAGTTAGGAAGTTGGGATTTTCTATGGGTTTTATATTTGGCCAATCAATCTGACCTACCTAACTGAACGATTGGAAATGCCATAACTTTGGTGTTTTTAAAGTTAGGAAGTTTGGATTTTTTATGAGTGTTAAGAATGCATTATATGAATAATTTTGGAGAATATAATTTACAGAATATTCTGCAAGGGTATTTCAACTTCGGCTCCGCCCGAAGTTAGCTTTCCTTTCTTGTTTTTAACTTAATTATAATTTATTGTCTTCATTGACGTATTTTTATACCCTTGCAGAGGGTATTATAATTTCAGTCAAAAGTTTGCAACGCAGTGAAGGAGACATTTCCGACCCTATAAAGTATATATATTCTTGATCAGCATCACCAGGAGAGTCGATCTAGCCATGTCCGTCTGTCCGTCCGTCTGTCCGTCCGTCTGTCCGTCTGTCCGTCCGTTTCTACGCAAACTAGTCCCTCAGTTTTAAAGCTATCTGCTTGAAACTTTCGCAAAACTTGTCTTTCTATTGCAGGTAGTATATAAGTCGGAACGAGCCGGATCGGGCGACTATATCATATAGCTGCCATATAACTGAACGATCGGAAAAGCCATAACTTTGGTGTTTTCAGGACAAATTCAGGACATTCTTCGATTGATCGTAAGCAATTCCCAGTTGTTCCTGCTGAGGCTATTACCATCCACAAAAGCCAAGGAGCAACCTACAGCAAAGTCGCAGTGCATCTTAAAAGAGGCATTAAGCGAGCTTCGCTTTACGTAGGATGCAGCAGGGCAACATGCGCATCGGGTCTTTTCCTTTTAGGAGACTTTGTTCCTCCAACTAGATTTGGAGCAACAAATGTCCAAGAAGAACTTCAATGTTTAAGAGGGGAAAAGGCTTTGACTACGCAATACGAATTCTTGTTCAATAGAAATGATGCCATCTCATTGTATTACCACAATGTTGAGTCTCTTCGTGCTCATCACGAAGATATTGCCAACGACAAAATTATTTGTTCCGCAAACTTTTTATGTTTTGTTGAAACCTGGACTCTTCCACATGAAGAGTATAATATAAGAGATTTTGACATTATAAGGAGAATAGATAGCAATCGTTTGAATGGTATTGGGAAGAACGGAATACTCATCTATGCTAAGCAGAGTATTTCGCAAAATGTTGTATTTTTGTTCGAAACCAATAAGCCCGATGAGCACCTATCAATCAATTGCATTTAAATTTCTTGACACGTCATTTTTAATTGTATATAGGAGTCCTAGATTTCCTATTACAAGATTTCGAAATGAAATTAAAGCTGACGTCGAAAAAGTACGCAGAATAGATAATAATAGAGTGGTAATATTAGGAGATTTTAATATTTGCAGATACTTAAGAACTGATTCTCTGGAGGCAATTTTAAATGCGTATAACCTTTTTGGAACAAACAGCTATCCAACAACAAAACACCTTACGCAGATTGATTGGATATTTACTGATGCTCGAATTCCGGAAACCCTCGCCCTCATATATGAAACACCATATAGTCATCATGATGGAATTTTCCTCAGTTATAGCTTGTAAAGAAATATAACTATTATATAATAAGCGCTCAATTGTAAATAAATAAAATAAATAGATATAATATAAATTGTAAAAAGATAATTGTATATATATTCTAATTGTATTTATCTTTATTATTTAAGCAAATATAGTTTCCCCCTCGTGGATTGAGACCTTGTCGTGGTGTGGGGGCTGAGTACGTGAATTTCGAAATAAATATCACTGAAACTAGCAACAATCCGAAAATTAAATAGGTTCATTTACTATATATTAACATGATAAAAATATAAGGCCAATTTACGCGATTTGATGGCTGTAATTTTCTTTCTGACCAAATAAATACACTGAATAATTATTATAACTGCAAGGGTATATAAACTTCGGCATGCCGAAGTTTGCTTCCTTTCTTGTTTTTTAAATTATTCACTAGTGTCTTATATTTTATTTTTAATTTTAAACTTAACACTACCAAAAAATGTACCCGCAAAAGTCTGCGTACACCTGTTTAAAACACAAATAATATTATTTTTAGTAACTGGTAGGGTATTCTTTTCTCTGCAAAACTTCCGTAAGGCGTCTCGGGATGGAATCCACTTTTTTTTTGTCTCATTTGCAGTAATTTTCCCCTACTCCTCGAGAATCACATTCTTGAGCATTTTTTTAGATGTTATCGTGTGTCTTCGGATTTTCCTCTCAAGAAGATCCCAAAAATGCTCATTTGGGCTTAGATCAGGACTTTGGGGAGGTGTTCGCAGCTGATTTATGACGTTATACAGCAGCCAAAGCTTGGTATTCTGCGCCGTATGCTTCGGGTCGTTGTCTTGTTGGAACCAACATTCACTTTCGAGCCCTAATTTTTCAGCACTTTCTTTTAAATTGTTTTTTAATATGTCAATATAGATTTTCTGATCCATTATTAACTCGATAAATACCAATTTTCCAACGCCACTTGCTGCCATACACCCCCACACCATTATTCCGCTTCCTCCTTGCTTTACTGTGCCAACCAAATTTTCTTAATTTGAGGCTTCTCCGCTTTTCCTCCATACCAAAACCTTTCCCTTGATTCCAAATATGCAGAATTTAGTTTCGTCGGGAAATATAATCTTATTCCAGAAGTCTTGGTGTTTGGAAATATACTCATTAGTAAAGGTTAGGCGCTTATGTCTATTGACTTCCGATATGAGAGGTTTTTTGCGGGCGACTCTGCTATGGTAGTCAGCCTTTTTTATGGTCCGGCGTACAGTATCTTCGGAAACTCTTTTGGAAAATCTATCCTCGACCTTCAGCTTTGCCTGGTGAGCTGTCGTCCTTGGGTTGAGCTGAATAGATTTGATAATATTCCTCTGCTCGCGGATTATAAGCAAAGGCGGACGGCCAGAAAGAGCCTTTGGCAAGATACTTCCAGCCGAGTTGTAGTTATCTATCACTCTTTGGATGGATGAGTGGGTTCTACCAACTAAAGCACCAATTTCTCTATAAGATTTTCCATCCAAAAAACCTTTTAATATAATTTTCCACTCCTCAACAGAAATTTACTTGCCTTTTTGTTCCATGTTGCAATATGCTCGTTATTATAATGAAAAAGTTTCATTTTAACTGCGTAATGTCTATGTTTAGGCATTCTAAAGTAGATCGGCGACAACAAAATTAACGGAAATCGCACAATCCTGCATTCCTCGAAGTTGAAAACTGCTGTACGCAGACTTTTGCGCGTACACTTTTTCGTAGTGTTAGGTTTAAAATTAAAAATAAAATATAACCCCCTGTTGAATATTTCTAATATTTCTACGTCAATGAAGACAATAAACCATAGTTTTGTTTAAAAAAAGAATGAATAAAATACATGCATAAATGGCCGAACAATTAATGTTCAAAGTTAGATTTTGAAATTTTTTTGGGGTGTACGCAGAGATATGCGAGTGAGTGTATGTATTTACGAAATTCTGTTGCCTTAAAGGTAATCTCATTCTTAACCAAGTTATACAAAACATAAAGGTCGTTCGAAAATAAATATTTGAAAGCCTTATGGTTGCATTTGTCCCTGTTTTATTATTTTGTTTAAAGATTTAAGAATGCATGAAAACTCATTTTTCCAACTGGGTGGTCCATTTTCTTAATAAAATGCATTTCTCTTACGGTGGAGTTGCTCAAGACCGGGTCTAGAAATACCCATTGCCTCCTTGAACCGCCTCACTCCAATACCTTTCAACATCCACTTAATCGATATATAAAATTCCACCCCTGCTTCTCATTGCCAGATTTTCGCACATTCGTCTTGTGTTCCGCATGGTGCAAGGCGTCACGTCGCACAGCTGCTACTATCAACTTACCCTCCTTCCTGACCCCAGGGTACTTTCTCACCGGGATCACTCCTCGATGTCGCCTTAAAGTCAGTTGTTGCTACTTGGCTTATATTTTGCCTTGCCTCATTTTGCTAAACACCTTTACATAAATAAAATTACCTTGATGGCTTTTTTACCACCGCATTGTACATACAAAAGTACTCACCATCTTAAGCCACTGTTTAGCTGTGTGGTATAAAGCATCAAAGTGTCTTAACACAACTTTTATGAGTTTTAAAAGTATTTAAAAATGTTATTTCTCAAAAAGTCGATTGGCATCTGCATACTACAGTTTTGATTTAAGTGGTACTTTAGTGAAATAGCAATAAAGTCATACCTACATTTTTATACCCGTTTCTCGTAGAGTAAAAGGGTATTTGTGCGCATGAAATGTTTGTAGCAGGCAAAAGATAGTTTTTCCACCACCATGAAGTATTTACATATATAGCCGAGTAAATCCTTCTCACAGTCAGTCTATCTTAAAAACTATACGAGCTAGATGTTTTGGAACTAAAGTACAGATTCTAGATTTGTGCATACCCACTCTAACGTCCACAAATTGGGAAACTCTGTAAAGAGTCCAGTTATTGAGCGGTATACGCTTATTTGGTCTACATTTGTTCAGCCTATTACTATTTTAGAAGTTATTAAGAAATTAATTAATAAGCCTTTACGTCATTTTTGGTGTTGCCCCGCCCATAAAGGGGCGTATAAATTTTAAAATTGGTTAACAGGGTAACAGGTAGCGTTCCATCTTATTTTCATTCATTTTTCGAATTGTTCCAATGGCAGTAATACAGCTTACAGTCGTAGATTTTTTTTAAATTTAAGACCGGATTTCTTGAATTTCTTGATAAAAAATTGGTATTATTCGGCTTTTTTTTATACCCTTGCAGAGGGTATTATAATTTTGGTCAAAAGTGTGCAACGCAGTGAAGGAGACATCTCCGACCCTATAAAGTATATATATTCTTGATCAGGATCACCTCCTGAGTTGATATAGCCATGTCCGTCTGTCTGTTTCTACGCAAACTAGTCTCTCAGTTTTAAAGATATCGAGTTGAAACTTTGCACACACCCTTCTTTCCTTTGCACGCAGTATATAAGTCGGAACAGCCGGGATCGGCCGACTATATCCTATAGCTGCCATATAACTGATTGATCGGAAATGCCATAACTTTGGTGTTTGTAAAGTTAGGAAGTTGGGATTTTCTATGGGTTTTATATTTGACCAATCAATCCGACCTACCAAATTTCATAAGGATCGGCCGACTGTATCCTATAGCTGCCATATAACTGAACGATTGGAAATGCCATAACTTTGGTGTTTTTAAAGTTAGGAAGTTGGGATTTTTTATGAGTATTAAGAATGAATAATTTTGGAGAATACAATTTACAGAGTATTCTGCAAGGGTATATCAACTTCGGCTCCGCCCGAAGTTAGCTTTCCTTTCTTGTTTTTATTATAAAACAAAAAAATTCAAAATTTTTTTTCAATTCACATTTTAATTTTTTTTATGGCAGCGATTTCGTGAAGAAACGGAGGACAGCCGGACAGACAGACGGATAGACTATATACTATATACTAGACTATATCCCACACCATTATAGAAAACTGAACCCCAGAACATAACAGAACAAAAACTTTCTTTTGGGACGCATGGAATTCAAAACTACTCTCATCCGTCCACAGGACATTACTCCAAAATGAAGCGGACTTGGTAATGTACCTTTTTGCTAACTTCAATCGCTTTAGTTTATTTTTTGGGGTGATAAAGGGTATTGACCTTGCAATATATGTTTTCATATTTGCTTCAATCAAACGCCTGCGTATTGCTCCAAGGACACCGCCTTTGGTGTTTTTAGAGGGTCCTTCTTAAAAGCACGAACGATAAGACGATCTGCCTTAGCTTCTGTCTTTCGATTTCTGCCTTTACGGCGAATATTGATCACATCATTCAATTTTTTATTGATTTGATAATAAATGGTCTGACGAGACAGATTATATTCCTTAGCGATGTTTTGTACGGAAACACCCATGTTATATTTGGTCACAATTTCTGGTCTTATTTTGGTGCTCAGCTCAAATGTTTTTTGCCATTTTAAATATGAAAAATCGACTCAATTCAATATTAATGAAAACTTGTATTAATCTTCTTGAACAGCACTTCCAGCTTGCCCAGAAACAACTAAATCACGCAATGACAAAATATACACACCGCTGCAAAAATCGTTGCTTGCTGGCATTCTTAGCAGCAGAACGAGAAATCAAAAGACGATTGGCGAAATATTTAGCAAATTTACAGTTATTAATTTGCACTTCTCTTTTATCATCATTAAAAAGTACATGTTCAGGGGTGTCACATCAATCGCGAGCTGATTACGAATCATTGGAAATTCAGAGGATAAAAACTTTTGTAGAGTTAAAACTTTTTTTATATAAATAAAAAATAATTTGTTTCTAATAAATTTTACTAGCCAGCTCTGGCAACTCTTTGGTTGAATAAATCTGTTATCGCTGTATGTAAGCCACTCCTTGTTAATTTCGCCATCTCCTAAAAAAAAAGGCAGAAGTGTTTAAAAATTAGTTTTTAAAAATTTGTTGAAAATGCTTTTGGTTAGAATTTTTTCTGTCGAAATTTTACGCAGGCACAGACATGGAAGAGAGCAGTAGAACACAGAATATTCATAGGAACATATCAAAATTTTTCTTAAAAACAACAGTTTTTAAAGAAAACAAGAAAGAAAAGCTAACTTCGGGCGGAGCCGAAGTTGATATACCCTTGCAGAATATTCTGTAAATTATTATTAATTAATTCTCCAAAACTATTCATATGATGCATTCTTAATACTCATAAAAATCCCAACTTCCTAACTTTAAAAACACCAAAGTTATGGCAGCTGTAGGATAAAGTTGGCCGATCAAATTTTGTTAGTCGAATTAATTGATCAAAAATAAAACCCATAGAAAATCCCAACTTCCTAACTTAACAAACACCAAAGTTATGGCATTTCCAATCAATCAGTTGTATGGCAGCTATGGGATATAGTCGGCCGATCCCGGCCGTTCCGACTTATATACTGCGTGCAAAGGAAAGACGGGTGTGTGCAAAGTTTCAATTCGATATCTTTAAAACTGAGAGACTAGTTTGCGTAGAAACAGACAGACGGAAAGACGGACATGCTTATATCAACTCAGGAGGCGATCCTGATCAAGAATATATGTATATACTTTATAGGGTCGGAGATGTCTCCTTCACTGCGTTGCACACTTTTGACCAAACTTATAATACCCTCTGCAAGGGTATAATGAGAACCTTTCTAAAGATTCTTTAAGAGTTTTCTTTCAGTTCTACGTTTCTTAAGAGTTATATCATTTCGAAGAGCATTAAGGAAATATATGGATGTATCCATAAGAAGGCAATTCGTAGAAAACAATCGTAGAAAAATAAGCTCATTGCTGGATTGGTACTAATATTACTTGTATTACTATTGAAACTAATAATAATTAACACTCCGGCTAGCCAAAGCTTGCTTTCTTTCTTGTTTAGAGAAAATATTTTAAAATCCAGTTCACTTTAAATTTGATTTAACTAAAGAATCATATTGAATTATGACTGACGTTATTATAGGATGCATGAGGTAGGAAGCTTTAAATTTGTATAAATATAAATAAGAAATTAAGCCAATAAATATATATTATATTTTTTCATATAAATGATGTTTAAAAGTATAACTTTTAAGCACAAAGAATAATTACTTTACAAAAAAGAACATTTGTATTGTCATTAAATAAACCAATTTAAAACCATTAGCTTTGTCTTGTTTAACTTCTTATATTTACTTATATTTAAAGACTCCTTGCCTTTTAATTCTCTGTTTCCCCAAATAATAAAATCATTCAACTCATTTAAGTACTGCCAATTTTATTTGCCCTTAAAGCTGTCCACATGCCTTGTCCCCTGCACGCCGGCATTCCTTGTTAAACATCGGGGGAAAATGTTGGCCAAGCTGTTGCACCAACAATACGGACTTATTTTCAATGCCACAACCATTTCTTTACTTTAATTACATTGCAAACTGTCCAAAATAAATACAAACAGTAATAAATATAAAAAACCTGTCGGTCTTTTGTTGGGTAAAACAAAAAAGGTTTTACATAATCAAATTACGGATTTTACGTTTTAAGTCAAGAGTTCTGTTAATAAGTTTAGGTGTTTGCTTCCAGAACATTGATTAATTTAATATTTCCTACTGGGATTTTCTAAATTCAAGCCATTTAAACCTTAAATCCATGCCTTTCATACACCACCTCGTCATCATTAGCTATTCCTCTTCTTGCGTGCTCGTTGGAAATCAGCTTTTGGGTGATTTAGCCAACTCCCATAAATATTTTATTGCTCCACGAGGAACACACACCCCATATAAGTACGCGGGGTGCAAAAAAACATAAAACAGTGATTTCGTTTGGATGGGATGTGGGTTTTGTTGGCTCATAGCTCATTAGCGTGGCCAACTTGGATGGCTGAGACTTTAAGCTAGTCGGGATTAAGGTTCTCCCATCCAGCTAAAAGTTAAAATTATTCTGGACGATAAAACTTCAAGATGGATCTGCAAGATCTAACAAAATATTGTATAATTTTAAAAACGAGTGGTTTTTAAGAGTATAGTCTTAGGCACACAAAATACTATTAAATAATCTCTTTTTATACCCTTGCAGAGGGTATTATAATTTTGGTCAAAAGTGTGCAACGCAGTGAAGGAGACATCTCCGACCCTATAAAGTATATATATTCTTGATCAGGATCACCTCCTGAGTTGATATAGCCATGTCCGTCTGTCCGTCTGTCCGTCTGTCTGTCCGTCTGTCCGTCTGTCTGTTTCTACGCAAACTAGTCTCTCAGTTTTAAAGCTATCGAATTGAAACTTTGCACACACCCTTCTTTCCTTTGCACGCAGTATATAAGTCGGAACGGCCGGGATCGGACGACTATATCCTATAGCTGCCATATAACTGATTGATCGGAAATGCCATAACTTTCGTGTTTGTAAAGTTAGGAAGTTGGGATTTTCTATGGGTTTTATATTTGGCAAATCAATCCGACCTACCAAATTTCATAAGAATCGGACGACTATATCCTATAGCCGCTATATAACTGATTAATCGGAAATGCCATAACTTTGGTGTTTGTTAAGTTAGGAAGTTGGGATTTTCTATGGGTTTTATTTTTGGCCAATCAATCCGACCTAACAAATTTCATAAGGATCGGCCGACTATATCCTATAGCTGCCATATAACTGAACGATTGGAAATGCCATAACTTTCGTGTTTTTAAAGTTAGGAAGTTGGGATTTTTTATGAGTATTAAGAATGCATCATATGAATAATTTTGTAGAATATAATTTACAGAGTATTCTGCAAGGGTATATCAACTTCGGCTCCGCCCGAAGTTAGCTTTCCTTTCTTGTTTCGCTATAACTCCGTTATAAAAAACTTTAAGTCATTAGAAAATACCTCTTTCTAAATACTTTGCATTTCCCTCTGGACAAATTTATTGGTTGTGCCAATGTACTTGCAAATAGTTACATCTTACCGCTGGCGAGTGTCTCCAATAGTCAGAATATCTATTTCGACAGTTAAATCGATTACTATTTTATAAGTTTCGTTAGTATTGCATTGAACTTTGATTAAACAGAACTTATAGTTCAAACAACAACAAATTTAACATGTTAAGTGCAAAGTTTTGCAATTGTATTGTATTTAATTGGCATAATACTTATTTCAAATAAAAATAATATTTGGTATATTCTTACCAATAAGATGCGAAAACATATGAAATTAATTAAATTAATTATGAATGCACGACACATTGGTATTCTTTAAAATGTTTGTCCGAAAAAAGCTGCAAACCCTCAATTTGTGCATACTTATCCGTACTGCGGGGTCTACCTAATAAGTCCCAACCCCGTGTCAGCGTCTATCGGCGAATGCCAAACAGCTGATGCTACGCAAGCTTTACCGTGAATGACACGAGGGACTTGGAAAAATCTTCTTCATTGGATTCGTTAACTTGGACTTCTCTCTTCCATAACACTTGACACGAGAAGGATAAGATTCAGTTCCCGTTTATAGCGAAAAAAATATACGGAATAAATTAAAAATTTGCTGTGATACAGAACCTCCATCAGTACAATATACAGTCAGCACAAAATTTATTCAGACACTCTATTATCAAGTTTAACAGCTTATTTGCCGGAGCATTTTTATCAGTTTTTTTTGTACGTATCATAGAAACAGTTATTGTCAGAAGACATTACACAAAAAAAAATTTTTTTTTTTTTTTAGTCTTAAAAATATTTAAAGAAAAGCACACATATTGCTAAAATGTTGCACAAAAATTATTCGTACATTTCTCATTTATTGTGTTTATTTCTCAACGGTAATCGGCGATTCATTTGAAATTACTTCGGAGTAATTTTCGGCGTGCTTTTTTTTGTATTTTGTTAATATTGCTGTGCTTTTTGAAACTATTTGTCAAAATGGAACGAGGTTAAGAATTGTCACTAGAATCTATACTAAATTTATATTTTCCAAATCGTAGTTATCGCGAAATCGGTCGTATTATTGGAAAATTACCTTCCACAATACATAGTGTAATCCAAAAATACTTAAAAACGTGAAATTGAGCTGCAAGTCACAAGAAAGCTGGAAGGCCTAAGATTCTCGTGAAGAACGGAAATTTATGTCTAAAGTCCTGAAAAATCCAAAAACAACAGCTACAACAATTCGAAAGAATGTAGAGCAAGCGAAACAAAAAAAGTTTTCCCCCAAACCATCCGAAACTACCTGCACAAGGCTGGTTTACATGGTGGAGTTGCTCGTCGAAAGCAATTAATTTCTGCCATCAACAAAAAAAGCTTTTAAACGGATTTGTTTTGGGAGACCGTGGTGTTTAGTGACTAATCAAAATGTAACATATTCGAACACGATGTCCCTTCTAAAGTTTGGAGGACACCAAAGAAACCATTAAAGAGAAGAAGTTAATTTAAACTGTTAAGCATGGTGGCGGGAATGTAATGGTTTGGGGGTGTGTAGCCGTAGGTGGAGTCGGTCGAATGGTCTTTATTGAAGACAAAATAAATAGGAATATGTAAAAAAACATTTTAAGCGAAAATTTGATTCCCAGTGCTATAAAACTTTGGCTAGATCCGAAGACATTCTTGTTTCAACAAGACAACACCTCCTCAGTCACCTGATTTAAATCCCATTGAACATCTGTGGGATATTCTTGGGAAAACGATTTGGTAGCATGTCATTTCGTCAAGGAGTCCTGGAAAACTGCATTGATGACTGAATGGGATCAAATTAGCGCTAATGAGACAAGCAACTTGGTAAAAAGCATGGGTCGACGCTTACAAGCTGTCATCGGTGCTAAGGGATGTTGAAAGTTCCTTGTTATACCCTTGCAGAGGGTATTATATATTCAGTCAAAAGTTTTCAACGCAGTGAAGGAGACATTTCCGACCCTATATTGTCTTTCTATTGCAGGTACTAAATAAGTTGGACCGAGCCGGATCGGGCGACTATGTCATATAGCTCCCATAGGAACAATCGAAAAAAAAAATTCAAAAAATTATAACTTTGTTGTATTTAATTATTTTTTTTGTTCTTTGGGATTTAAATATTATGGAATTAAGGATTTAATAAAATTAAAATCAGACAACAATATCATTTAGCTGCCATAGAAACGATGGCAAAATGCAGCGCAAAATCGACATATGTAGCTTCGTTGTTTTTAGTAATATATGCATAGAAATCGAAATGTAGTCGATTTGTAACAGCTTGCCGAAGTTTGCTTCCTTTCTTGTTTTTTGTTAAAATATATGTATTATAAGAATGTTAGCCTTCACGATGAAATATAAATTGTTTGTATTCGTTACATTTTTGTTGAGTTATTAATGAATCAAGTGGAAAATCACGGGTGTCCAAATAAATGTTGTGCTGACTGTATGTTAGATATTATGGTATATTAAAGTATACTATAGTTTTGTATATACGGTGGCTCACAGCTTATTTCAACCAGACCCAACCTAAAACTTTAAAAGCCTATAAAAGATGAACCAAAAAAATAATCCAAATATTTTAAGCGCACAATGATTCTCTTGTTTTCAAACTTAATATTTATTAATTTCACGTATTTTTAAATAATTATTAATTATTTATTTTTTAATTTATAACGAAAAAACAACGAATAGCCAGACCACAGCTTATTTTAACCAAATAGTTTGCAGGTATGCAATGCACCGTTAGTTAGACAAATGGCGGCTCGTTTTTTTTCTGTGATTTTGCCAGTCTACTCGAAGTTGTTTCAAGCTTATTCTTGCAAAATTTTGAGAAAGTTTAGTGCGCCAAAAATTCATTTAGCGAAATGGGACCACGTACAACAATTGCAACGAGAACTCGTTATAAAACATTTTAAGGATGGAAATTCGCGCAGGAAAATTGCTAAAATGGTTGCTCTAAGTGATTCCACTGTCCAGAGCATAATACACAGATTTGTCCGTGAGAATAGGATGCACGACAAGGGAAGAACGGCGCCTAACAAAATTTTCAACTCTACTGACGAGCGCTATATCGTCCGGAAAATTCGGGAAAATCGTAAAATTTCGGCACCGAAAATTGCCATTGACGTAGAGGCCGAGTTCGGCAAGTCTTGCCACCCGGAAACAATTCGCCGTGTGCTCCGGGAGCATGACTTCGAGCTATTCTTGAAAGAAGCCATTTATTAGCGCAAAGAACGTCAAGAGCCGGTTAAATTTTGCAAAAAAACACTTGGAAAAGGATTCTTCCTTCTGGAACACAGTTATATAATATTTGCAGACGAGTCAAAATTTAATATTTTTGGCTCGGATGGTGCTTCCTACGTGTGGCGAAAGCCGAATACCATGCTGCAGACGAAGAACTTAAAAGCTACAGTTAAGCACGGCGGAGGAAGCGTAATGGTTTGGGCCTGTATGTCGGCAGCAGGTGTAGGAAACCTGGAGTTTATAGAAACTACGATGGACAAAACTCAATACCTCCAGATCCTGAAAAAAAATTTGCTCGAAAGCGCTGATAAACTGGGCACTCGGCAAGATTTCCACTTCTATCAGGACAATGATCCGAAACATAAGGCAGGGATTGTACGAGCCTGGCTTATTTGGAATTGCCCGCACGTCATGGAGCCGCCAGCACAGTCGCCCGACATGATCGTAATAGAAAATTTGTGGGCAATTTTGGACACAAACATTCGAAAGCGGAAAATTTCCAACAAAACGGACCTAAAAGGCATTGGTCGAGGAGTGGGCAAAAATAAGCCCAGAAATAACCCAAGAGTTGGTAGATTCCATGCCAAAAAGGCTTAAAATGGTCGTCGATAATAAAGGTGGCCATCCTAAATATTAAAAAATAATTTTGTAGTCCTAAAGCGTTTTGTATAATTTAAGTTTGTAGCTGGTTGAAATAGGCTGTGACATTGTTTTTCGTTGTTTTTTCGTTATAAATTAAAATAAAATATTGAACAATTAATTAAAAGTACGTGAAATTAATATATATTAAGTTTGAACACAAGAGAATTATTGTGCGTTTAAAATATTTGGATTATTCTTTTGGTTCATCTTTTATAGGCTTTTAAAGTTTTAGGTTGGGTCTGGTTGAAATAAGCTGTGAGCCACTGTATATAGCATAAAGTAAAGTAAACACCTCCAAGTTTACGGTCCAACAAAATATATTTTAATTGGTAACCATCTTTAATTCCAATTGATTAATACTTGACAGATCACAACAATTTAAGGTTAGATACAAATTTTAATTAGATAAAAATTGAGAACATATGCTTCCAATAAAAATTACACATCATATGCTCTATAAAATAAAACTCTTCTTAAAATTCACACTATACCTATTAAAACAAGAAAGGAAAGCTAACTTCGGGCGGAGCCGAAGTTGATATACCCTTGCAGAACATTCTGTAAATTATATTCTCCAAAACTATTCATATGATACATTCTTAACACTCAAAAAAAATTCCAACTTCCTAACTTTGCAAACACCAAAGTTATGGCATTCCCGATCGATCAGTTATATGGCAGCTATAGGATATAGTCGGCCGATCCTTATGAAACTTGGTAGGTTAGATTGATTGGCTAAAACATAAAACCTATAGAAATTCCCAACTTCTTAACTTTCCGACTTATATACTGCGTACAAAGGAAAGAAGGGTGTGTGCAAATTTTCAATTCGATATCTTCAAAACTGAGAGACTAGTTTTCGTAGAAACAGACAGATTGATTGACTAAAAATAAAACCCATAGGAATTCCCAACTTCTTAACTTTTAAAACACCAAAGCATTTCCGATCAATCAGTTGTATGGCAGCTATATGATTTAGTCGGCCGATCCCGGCCGTTCCGACTTATATACTGCGTACAAAGGAAAGAACGGTGTGTGCAAAGTTTCAATTCGATATCTATAAAACTGAGAGACTAGTTTGCGTAGAAACAGACAGACGGACAGACGTTGCTTATATCAACTCAGGAGGTGATACTGATCAAGAATATATATACTTTATAGGGTCGGAGATGTCTCCTTCACTGCGTTGCACACTTTAGACCAAAATTATAATAGGGTATAAATATGAATATTAAATATCGTTTTAAGCTGAAAACAATATAAACTGGATATACAAAATAAAACAACCAAAAATTGAAAAAATAACATAAACATCAAAATAAATTCAAAAAATAATTTTTTGATTTTTTTATGGGAATTTATGATATTTGAATTTTATTAAAACGTTAAATTCATAGTACTTAAATACAAGGTGTGTGTCAAAAGTTTCCGAACTTTTCAAAAAGAAAAAAAACTACAAAATAGTTTGGAATGAAACTTTGCATTTATTCAAAATAGTCTCCCTCCGACTCAATACAACGATTTGCACGATTTAAAAGTGATTCGAATGAGTGTTTTAGCTCGTCAACCGGGATGGCCTTGAGTATGTCGGTCGTCGCCTTTTCAATGGACTTTATGTCATCAAAATATCTTCCTTTCATTGCCAATTTTAATTTTCCGAATAGGAAAAGTCACACGGAGCTAAATCAGGTGAATATGGTGAGTGGTTGACGGTAAGAATGTGATTTTTTGTTAAAAAATCGGTCACAAGCGTTGATCGATGAGACGGCGCATTATCATGCAACAAGCGCCAACTGCCGTTTTCGCGATATTCTGGGCGTATACGACGAATACGACCGAGCAAACGTTTCATGACACCAAGATAAAATGCTCCAGTGATGGTTTGGCCCGTTGGAACGAATTCCCGATGAACAATTCCCTTCGAATCGTAGAAACAAAAAGTTCGGAAACTTTTGACACACACCTTGTATTACCAAAATCCAAAGAACAACCAAGAAAGTTAAAAATAACAATGTTATAATTTTTAAAATTTTGTTTCCCGATTGTTCATATGGGAGCTATATGATATAGTCGTCCGATCAATCTCGTTCCGAATTATATACCACCTGCAATAGAAAGACAACTTTTGGGAAAGTTTTATGCAGATAGGTTTAAAACTGAGGGACTACTTTGCGTAGAAATTGACGGACGGACAGACGGACATGGCTATATATATGTAAGATATTATTGAGTACTGTTTATTAATATTATTTCGCGGTGCACAGGTAATGAATGTAACAATTGGCTTTTATTAAACTGCTGGATAAATGCTGCTGCTGTTAACCAGTGTGCCTTTAGTAGATCTGCTTGCGTACTCACTGTTACATTCGGTCATCCTGATTAGTCATCAGTCCCTGATGACCATGCCTCCTCGTTGTGAACAGAAAAACTCCATAGTTTCATGTTATCATTGCTCGTGCTCGTATTTTTGGGTCCCTCGGCGTCTGCTGCTTTTCGTACATTATAGCGTCCACCTCGTTTCACTTCTGTTATTTCGTATGGACCTAAGAATTTGCTAGCCATCTTTCTCCCAGCTACGAATTGCGTTCTACGGATTGCGACGAGATCTCCAACTTTGTATCCGTTCTCGCATTTTCGTTTTTTATAAAATTGCTTCTTATATTTTGTCTGGGCCTCCCGAATATTATCTTTTGCTTCTTGTCGCATCTTCTTTCTTTCGTCATCAAATTTATCAACCATCTCCTTTTCTATTAGTTGAAGTATATCGCTATCTGGTCTTTAACGCCTTTTTATCCCGATCAGCAGCTCAAATGGAGAACGCTTTGCAGATTCATGAACTGTGCCATTGATAGCCATCTGAACTCGAGGTACAAACTTGTACCATCTTCCAGGTTCCTCCTCCGACAACTTTGAAATAATGCTCAGGATGGATCGGTTTACACGTTCTATTTGTCCATTGCCTCTTGGAACTCCTGTGGTGCTCCAAGCGTGTTCGATGTTTTCTTTCTTCACAAATTCCTCAAAGCTAGACGACGTAAATGCTGCTCCGCGATCGCATACTATACGAGCCGGATTACCAAAGATGTCCGACCATTCCCGTAACTTCTTGAGGACTTCGTCTGCACCTGTTGTTTTGGTGGGATACATCCATACGAACTTGCTAAAGCTGTCAACCATCGCGTAGATGTACTTGTAGTGCTTTGAAGTAGCATCCATTGGTCCCAGATGGTCTACGTGTATAGTTTGAAGCGGCTCTGATCCTTTGTCGATTCGTTGCAAAAATCCTTCTTTTTTAGTTGTAGATTATACATTTCATACAGTTTCCTAGGATCTGCTGTACCTTCCCTTCTAGATGAGGGATCCAATAACTCTGCTGTATGGCATGCATTGTCTTTTGTACGGCAAAATGGCCTGCGTTGTGTGCCTCTGTTATTTCTCTCTCTCCAGCGATTTCGGTATTGCTAATAGATCCGTTCCCTGCACAACCTTGTACACCAGACCAGCCTTTAATTTAAAGTTGTCAATTGGTTTACTTTTCAGGATTTCGGAGACTGCTTTAATCATCGTATCCTCCTGCTGGGCTTTCTTGATTCTTGCTGAGACTTCCGACGATACCATTATGACATCAATTGGGTATCGACTCAGGCAATCCACGTTCTTCAGCTGCTCTCCTGGTCTGTGTTCCACCTCGAAACTGTAGTCCTGCGGGTACACTACCCATTGGGCTACCTCTCGCGGAACGTCCTTCTTGCTTAACGTTTGTTTAAAAGCGGCGCAATCAGTTACAAGCTTGAAGTTGGTATCGAGTATGTACTGACGGAATTTTTTGCATGCGAGAAAAATAGCTTTGGCTTCTTGTATATAGCTATGCTGTCGTGCTTCAGACTCCGAGGTTTTCTTGCTCCAGAATAAGACCGGATGCAATTGTCCTTCATGCCACTTCGACGCGTCGGTGTGTATCTCGGTTTTTGCATCCCTGCGGTAGAGTCCTAGCACTGGCTCGCTCACCAATGCTTCCTTTAATATGGTGACCGCCTGCTGCTCGTCCAGACCCATTTCAAATTTAACGTCTTTTCGCAGCAAATTCGTTAATGGTTTTGCGATCAGTGAATAGTATAAACTTACATAAACTTTATAAACTTACGAAAAAACCCAGTTAACCCCAAAAACGACTCTACCGCCCTGATGTTTTGCGGCATTGGAAACTTTCTAATGGCTTTGATTTTCTCCGGTCCTGGCTTAATTTCTCCTCCTCCAACTTGATATCCCAAAAATGTTATTGAGGACTGCAGGAATCGACATTTCTTCCACTTTATCTTCAGCCCGTATTCAGCTGCTGCATCAAAAACCTTCTTAAGCTTTTCCAGGCATTCGTCGGCAGTTTCGGCGTGTATAACAATGTCGTCCATGTAAAGATCCAGAATGTTTTCATTTATAAGGTTTTGCAATACATGACCAATGAAGCGGATGAAGACTGCTGGCGGATTGCAAAAACCGAAAGGAGCTCGATTGAATTCAAAGAGGCCTTCCTTCGTTATGAACGCTGTATACTTCCTGCTGCTTTCTTCGACTGGAACGTGGAAGAAACCATTTTCCAAATCCATTATGGTGAAAATTTTAGCATTTTCCAGTTTTTCAAGCACATCTTCAACGATTGGAACGGGGAAGCAATCTTTCAGCACCATCTTGTTTAACTGGCGATAGTCCACGCAGACCCTATTGCTCCCATCTTTTTTCTTGACGATGACTGTGCGGCTGGCGAAATTTGAGGATGAGCGCCGTTTTATTCCAGCGTTCAGCCATACATCAATCTGCAGCTTGACTACATCAGCTTCGCTAATAGCCACTAGGCTTGGAGCATGTCGAAACGGTGTTATGTTCTCATCCGGTACAATTTTCAGCGTGATCGGGCACACAGCAGTCTGTTTCTTTTCGGAAAATGCTTCAATCATCGATTGGATCTCTGTACTGTAAGAAGACATCTATATCAGTATTTTCTTCAACCACATTGTAGATACTTAACTGATTCGTGTTCACAGTTTCCTCCTCATTCAGAAGAGAAAACTAATATTCTTCCGGCGTCGACCTCATTTGAAGAAGAGAAGCTTGTGTGCCAGACACATTCCGTCGATCTCCACCTCTGCCATAAATTGACCAGCGGAGCGTGTGATATTGTTTCCGAGTCCTCTTAAAGTTGCAAAGCTTGGCTGCAAGAGGGCGCTACCCATTTTCTCAAACACGGACATTTTTAATAGGGTAACATCTGCACCTGTGTCTATGAGCCCGTTGACTTGCACATTGTTGACTTTGAGAGACTTAATGCGTTTTTCCTCGTATGCTACGTTTACGGCAGCCGTACCAGGGCAATCTTTCGACATGTGACCACTCTGATTGCAGCGGAAACACTTTAATGCAGCAATCCCTGCGTAGACGTTCTTGGGATCCACAATTGTAGCAGTGCTGTTTCCTCCCATAGCTGTTGTGCTCGGGCTTCATTGCGAGCGGCTGTGATTCTTTCTTCTTCAGCATCACATTCTCATCGATCTGACGCGTTTGTTCGTAGATTTCGTATTTCTCTTTTAGCTGCTTGTAAGAACTGCATCCATACAAGGTACTTGTAATCCGTTTTAAGCCTCAATCCGTCGACAATGTACCGAATTACAGACTCCGTGTCTAATGTCCCACGAGCAGCAATGCTCATCTGTAGCATGTTTTCGTGAAAGCTTTCGTTGCTTGCTTTCACTCGCACAGAAAGCTGATTGTGAATTTGGGCACTGTCATCAAAATATCTTCCTTTCATTGCCAATTTTAATTTTCCGAATAGGAAAAGTCACACGGAGCTAAATCAGGTGAATATGGTGAGTGGTTGACGGTAAGAATGTGATTTTTTGTTAAAAAATCGGTCACAAGCGTTGATCGATGAGACGGCGCATTATCATGCAACAAGCGCCAACTGCCGTTTTCGCGATATTCTGGGCGTATACGACGAATACGACCGAGCAAACGTTTCATGACACCAAGATAAAATGCTCCAGTGATGGTTTGGCCCGTTGGAACGAATTCCCGATGAACAATTCCCTTCGAATCGTAGAAACAAAAAGTTCGGAAACTTTTGACACACACCTTGTATTACCAAAATCCAAAGAACAACCAAGAAAGTTAAAAATAACAATGTTATAATTTTTAAAATTTTGTTTCCCGATTGTTCATATGGGAGCTATATGATATAGTCGTCCGATCAATCTCGTTCCGAATTATATACCACCTGCAATAGAAAGACAACTTTTGGGAAAGTTTTATGCAGATAGGTTTAAAACTGAGGGACTACTTTGCGTAGAAATTGACGGACGGACAGACGGACATGGCTATATATATGTAAGATATTATTGAGTACTGTTTATTAATATTATTTCGCGGTGCACAGGTAATGAATGTAACAATTGGCTTTTATTAAACTGCTGGATAAATGCTGCTGCTGTTAACCAGTGTGCCTTTAGTAGATCTGCTTGCGTACTCACTGTTACATTCGGTCATCCTGATTAGTCATCAGTCCCTGATGACCATGCCTCCTCGTTGTGAACAGAAAAACTCCATAGTTTCATGTTATCATTGCTCGTGCTCGTATTTTTGGGTCCCTCGGCGTCTGCTGCTTTTCGTACATTATAGCGTCCACCTCGTTTCACTTCTGTTATTTCGTATGGACCTAAGATTTTGCTAGCCATCTTTCTCCCAGCTACGAATTGCGTTCTACGGATTGCGACGAGATCTCCAACTTTGTATCCGTTCTCGCATTTTCGTTTTTTATAAAATTGCTTCTTATATTTTGTCTGGGCCTCCCGAATATTATCTTTTGCTTCTTGTCGCATCTTCTTTCTTTCGTCATCAAATTTATCAACCATCTCCTTTTCTATTAGTTGAAGTATATCGCTATCTGGTCTTTAACGCCTTTTTATCCCGATCAGCAGCTCAAATGGAGAACGCTTTGCAGATTCATGAACTGTGCCATTGATAGCCATCTGAACTCGAGGTACAAACTTGTACCATCTTCCAGGTTCCTCCTCCGACAACTTTGAAATAATGCTCAGGATGGATCGGTTTACACGTTCTATTTGTCCATTGCCTCTTGGAACTCCTGTGGTGCTCCAAGCGTGTTCGATGTTTTCTTTCTTCACAAATTCCTCAAAGCTAGACGACGTAAATGCTGCTCCGCGATCGCATACTATACGAGCCGGATTACCAAAGATGTCCGACCATTCCCGTAACTTCTTGAGGACTTCGTCTGCACCTGTTGTTTTGGTGGGATACATCCATACGAACTTGCTAAAGCTGTCAACCATCGCGTAGATGTACTTGTAGTGCTTTGAAGTAGCATCCATTGGTCCCAGATGGTCTACGTGTATAGTTTGAAGCGGCTCTGATCCTTTGTCGATTCGTTGCAAAAATCCTTCTTTTTTAGTTGTAGATTATACATTTCATACAGTTTCCTAGGATCTGCTGTACCTTCCCTTCTAGATGAGGGATCCAATAACTCTGCTGTATGGCATGCATTGTCTTTTGTACGGCAAAATGGCCTGCGTTGTGTGCCTCTGTTATTATCTCTCTCTCCAGCGATTTCGGTATTGCTAATAGATCCGTTCCCTGCACAACCTTGTACACCAGACCAGCCTTTAATTTAAAGTTGTCAATTGGTTTACTTTTCAGGATTTCGGAGACTGCTTTAATCATCGTATCCTCCTGCTGGGCTTTCTTGATTCTTGCTGAGACTTCCGACGATACCATTATGACATCAATTGGGTATCGACTCAGGCAATCCACGTTCTTCAGCTGCTCTCCTGGTCTGTGTTCCACCTCGAAACTGTAGTCCTGCGGGTACACTACCCATTGGGCTACCTCTCGCGGAACGTCCTTCTTGCTTAACGTTTGTTTAAAAGCGGCGCAATCAGTTACAAGCTTGAAGTTGGTATCGAGTATGTACTGACGGAATTTTTGCATGCGAGAAAAATAGCTTTGGCTTCTTGTATATAGCTATGCTGTCGTGCTTCAGACTCCGAGGTTTTCTTGCTCCAGAATAAGACCGGATGCAATTGTCCTTCATGCCACTTCGACGCGTCGGTGTGTATCTCGGTTTTTGCATCCCTGCGGTAGAGTCCTAGCACTGGCTCGCTCACCAATGCTTCCTTTAATATGGTGACCGCCTGCTGCTCGTCCAGACCCATTTCAAATTTAACGTCTTTTCGCAGCAAATTCGTTAATGGTTTTGCGATCAGTGAATAGTATAAACTTACATAAACTTTATAAACTTACGAAAAAACCCAGTTAACCCCAAAAACGACTCTACCGCCCTGATGTTTTGCGGCATTGGAAACTTTCTAATGGCTTTGATTTTCTCCGGTCCTGGCTTAATTTCTCCTCCTCCAACTTGATATCCCAAAAATGTTATTGAGGACTGCAGGAATCGACATTTCTTCCACTTTATCTTCAGCCCGTATTCAGCTGCTGCATCAAAAACCTTCTTAAGCTTTTCCAGGCATTCGTCGGCAGTTTCGGCGTGTATAACAATGTCGTCCATGTAAAGATCCAGAATGTTTTCATTTATAAGGTTTTGCAATACATGACCAATGAAGCGGATGAAGACTGCTGGCGGATTGCAAAAACCGAAAGGAGCTCGATTGAATTCAAAGAGGCCTTCCTTCGTTATGAACGCTGTATACTTCCTGCTGCTTTCTTCGACTGGAACGTGGAAGAAACCATTTTCCAAATCCATTATGGTGAAAATTTTAGCATTTTCCAGTTTTTCAAGCACATCTTCAACGATTGGAACGGGGGAGCAATCTTTCAGCACCATCTTGTTTAACTGGCGATAGTCCACGCAGACCCTATTGCTCCCATCTTTTTCTTGACGATGACTGTGCGGCTGGCGAAATTTGAGGATGAGCGCCGTTTTATTCCAGCGTTCAGCCATACATCAATCTGCAGCTTGACTACATCAGCTTCGCTAATAGCCACTAGGCTTGGAGCATGTCGAAACGGTGTTATGTTCTCATCCGGTACAATTTTCAGCGTGATCGGGCACACAGCAGTCTGTTTCTTTTCGGAAAATGCTTCAATCATCGATTGGATCTCTGTACTGTAAGAAGACATCTATATCAGTATTTTCTTCAACCACATTGTAGATACTTAACTGATTCGTGTTCACAGTTTCCTCCTCATTCAGAAGAGAAAACTAATATTCTTCCGGCGTCGACCTCATTGTGAATTTGGATATAAGGTCATATCCCAGCAGCAAATCGCATCCGATGGCATTATTGGCCACCACAAGAAGCTTGTGTGCCAGACACATTCCGTCGATCTCCACCTCTGCCATAAATTGACCAGCGGAGCGTGTGATATTGTTTCCGAGTCCTCTTAAAGTTGCAAAGCTTGGCTGCAAGAGGGCGCTACCCATTTTCTCAAACACGGACATTTTTAATAGGGTAACATCTGCACCTGTGTCTATGAGCCCGTTGACTTGCACATTGTTGACTTTGAGAGACTTAATGCGTTTTTCCTCGTATGCTACGTTTACGGCAGCCGTACCAGGGCAATCTTTCGACATGTGACCACTCTGATTGCAGCGGAAACACTTTAATGCAGCAATCCCTGCGTAGACGTCCTTGGGATCCACAATTGTAGCAGTGCTGTTTCCTCCCATAGCTGTTGTGCTCGGGCTTCATTGCGAGCGGCTGTGATTCTTTCTTCTTCAGCATCACATTCTCATCGATCTGACGCGTTTGTTCGTAGATTTCGTATTTCTCTTTTAGCTGCTTGTAAGAACTGCATCCATACAAGGTACTTGTAATCCGTTTTAAGCCTCAATCCGTCGACAATGTACCGAATTACCGACTCCGTGTCTAATGTCCCACGAGCAGCAATGCTCATCTGTAGCATGTTTTCGTGAAAGCTTTCGTTGCTTGCTTTCACTCGCACAGAAAGCTGATTGTGAATTTGGGCACTGCATAAACAATCGCACTCGAATTCCGTTATAAGTTGGTGACGCAGCTGGCTGTACTCGTACACTTCTGTAGACTCGAGAAAAAGAGCGGCTGTACATGTCATTTTGGCACAAGCTTGTACGTATTTTTGTTTGTCGTTAAGCCCATATGCTTCGGCGTTTAATTCGAATGTATTAAACCACTGCTGCACTGATATATTTTCTCCACTGAACTCTGGAATTATTTTGGCACAATTTTCCACTACCAGCTTCGCATCATTTTTTTTGTCAATTTCATCGGCGCCAATTTTCAACGTGAGAAGTTTAACCAAATCTTGGAGAGTCTGTGTGTTTTCTTCTAAGACGTTTGTGTCGTTTCGGCGATTGTTTCCACCTGTCCCTGATCCACTTGGACCCTCGTATTTTTCCATTTTCTGGTGGTTCCTTTTCATTTGTCATAATATTTCTGTTGCGCAATACCTTTACCGGTAGTCTGCTTGAAAATACCGTTTTCTTTTTTTGATCTTCTTTCCTCCTGGTTGTTGTCTCGTTTCCTCTGCTGGCGGCATAGAGTAAGAAACTATATAGAGGTTTCATTTGCTCTGCCCGCGCTCTCGAGTGACTTTGCCAGTGATGCCACGTAGGGGAAAAACGGAAAAAAGAGAGTTTTTCATTTGTTCGAATCGAGCTTGAATCCATGCCCATGGTGAATTCTTATTGCTGCACTGCTCGCTCTTATTCCTAAGGATAGGTGCGAGAACTCCCCATACTATTGCTTGTGCTTCGCACATGTTAGAAGTGGTGAGAAACCGAAGTTAGAAGAAGTTAGCTTCGAACATGGCTCTCAGCAGAGCTTTGGCAGAGGCCCGGGCAGAGCAAATGAAACCTCTATATAGTTTCTTACTCTATGATTCAAGCTCGGTTCGAACAAATGAAAAACTCTTTTTTTCCGTTTTTCCCCTACTTGGCATCACTGGCAAAGTCAGTCGAGAGCGTGGGCAAAGCAGATATAGCTAGAGTTGAGGGCGGGTCGAAGAAAATCCAAAGTGAACCAAAGACACCAAAAGACTCGAGATCAAAATACTCGACTCCAATTAGAAGGTGATTTCGGCTGGAATAACACTCATTCCCATTGCTCTCTCTAATCTCCCAACTCTCCAAGCGGGCATAGAGCATAGAGTAAGAAACTATATAGAGGTTTCATTTCCAAAAAATTTCGGTTTAAATAATAGTAGTGAAACTTTTCAAAATTCGTCACGGCCCAAAACAAACGTTTAAAGATTGAATGAGGTATTAAAGGTTTATTTTAGTATTTTGTTGCATATCCTTTGCTAGAAATAACGGGTGCACAGCGCCTATGCACGAAATCAACAAAATTTTGTAATATCTATATAATCACGGGAATAGAGCTTTAAGACCAAGTACAGCTTCCCAAAGCTGACAGTAATGCTTTGTTTAATTTCCGCGACTGCTCTCTTCGCGTCACACCATAAATTCTCGGAGGCATATGGGAGAATCACGTCGTTTTAAATGTTGACGTGCAGATAGCCGTCCGTCATGGTTTTGGCCCAAGATACTGCCCAAACTTCATAGTATGAAAAACTCTTAATAAATCATATAAAACCCAAATCATAATTGATAAACAACCATGCTTTACCGTCTTTAAAGTATATTTCGTAGAAAAAGCACATAAGGGAGGTCGTCTAACAAACTGGCAAGAGCCACTGCCTCCAAACAAAACAATTTTACACTCATCCGACCACAAGATATTTATCCACTTCTTCAATGGCCAATTCAAGTAATGTCTGAATGAGGTATTATAATTTTGGTCAAAAGGGTGCAACGCAGTGAAGGAGACATCTCCGACCCTATGAAGTATATATATTCTTGATCAGGATCGCGTTCTGAGTTGATATCAGCATATCCGGTTGTCCGTTTGTCTGTCTGTCTGTCTCTACGCGAACTAGTCTCTCAGTTTTAAAGATATCGAATTGAAACTTCGCACACACCCTTCGTTCCTTTGCACGCAGTATATAAGTCGGAACGGCCGGGATCGGCCGGCTATATCCTATAGCTGTCATATAACTGAACGTTCGGAAATGCCATAACTTTGATGTTTTTAAAGTTAGGAAATTGGGATTTTCTGTGGGCTTACTATGTAAGCTTAAAAAGATTTTACCTGAACCCTACTTTGGGCTCTTCAGGTCATATTTGGAAGGACGAGTGTTTAAAGTCAGGGTCAGGGACACAGACTCGAGCATATGTGAAATGAGAGCTGGGGTGCCGCAAGGCAGCGTGCTCGAGCCTATGCTCTACTCATTGTACACCGCTGATATACCCAAGTTCAACGCTGACTATATGGTGGCTCCGTCAAAGGCATTAATAGCTACATACGCGGATGATATTGCGGTGCTCTACAGCTCAAAGGACCATGAAGAAGCTGGAAATGGTCTACAGATGTACCTGGACGCCCTGGCAAATTGGTGCAGGCCATGGAACTTAAAGGTGAATCCCTTGAAAACCGTCAACCCATGGTTCACATTGAGAAGTCTTTTAACGCCTCCTATTTAGATGGAAGGAGTAACCCTTGAGCAGCCGACCCACGCAAAATATCTGGGCATCACCCTAGACAAACCTTACTTTTGGACCACACCTACAAGCTGTAAAAAAAAGTGCGGTCAAAGAATGCAACAATTGCGATGGCTGATCAACAAAAGGTGTACCATGTCGCTGAGGGCAAAGAAAGCTGTGTATGTCGACTGAATAGCCCCAATATGGCTATACGGCATACAAATATGGGGGATCGCAGCCAAATCTAACTACAAGCAAGTCCGAGTGCTGCAAAACCGTGCAATGAGGTATATATCGAATTGCCCTTGATATGTGCGTGGGTCCACCCTCCACAAGGTCCTAAATATCCACACTGTAGAGCAGCAAATTGGCCTACACACCAGCAGGTACAGCAACAGACTCCTTAGTCATCGGAACCGACTCGCAAGACGACTCCTGCCAGCTAGACCGCTCAGACGGCTCAAGAGACTTGGGTTCGCTAAAACAATCAGACATCCATAAATATGATCTCCAATAAAGTCTTTTTGCTAAAGGCATGTGGTTTGGTTCAAATCCATATACAAAACTACATTGTTAAGGTACTTAAAGATTGTACGGGTTCTATGTTTACAAATAAATAATATTACAAAAAAAAAAAAAATTATTGTTTTCAATAGGGGTTGGAAAACTTTCTGGGTGTGCTTCAATAATCCTAGCAATCGTATGGTCCACTAAGCTTTGTAGTGCTACTTCAGCGAAATGATCAGTGACCGTGATGACACTGGGATACCTTTTTTTTCGCACAACGCAGTTTATCGTAGCATGGATATAAATGAGAAGACTTGGGTTTCGAGAGGCGATGACCGTCGCGATTTATTTCCAAAATTCAACTAAATACTAAGTACATAAATTCTTATAATGAAAGCTAGCCCTTTGCCCTGAAAGTGCTGACCCGGCGCCCCGTGTCTGGCGCTGACCGAGGCTTGGGCTTCTGGTACCGTCGTTGTGCAATATCCGCAGGTGTCGCTGGCTTTGCATTATTCTCATGCCGGCTACGCGTGATCAGCTTGGCAACTTCTCTGTTGCCGGGTGACCGTGTTAACTTATATATCAGCGTTTTGTCCTTTGGTGGCTCTCTTTGACAAATTCCATGTGTACTGAGCACTGCGTTTTCCAGCTTTATACAAGCTGCAGCTTGCAGCTACCAACAATGCATCTGATGGGACATCTTCAGTTAGGTCTGACAATTTGTTGACTTGCGGTTTTTTGCAACAGTCCGCAAAATCTTTTTGTGGACGTCCTTAATTTTTTGAAGATGAGATTTCCATTAATACCAGCGGCGTATCTAGCCTGGTTTTTGGTTTCGAAAAAATCCTTATTTCTTCTACAGTCTTCCACTTTACTATAAGCCTACTAGTAAAATTTCGCAGCTTTTTGCCAATCTCGCACTGCTTTTCCAGAGTATATTTAAGGTTTTTAAAACAGTACCAAATACATAGTTTTCCATGACAACAAGCTTCTTGGTTGGGATGACTTCTGAGTGCCATACTAAAAAAAGGTCCCTTTTTGCTACTGACATTGTGCCTAAAAAGTACCATAGTTTGAAGGCTAGCAGGTAATAGCAGTTCATATTACACCTTTTGGCCGCCACTGATTCACACTTTCGGCTAATAAAAAATATTAGACTGAATCCACTTGAATCCGGTAAGTTCGACTCCGCGAAAGACAGGTGTACGCTAATCCGGGCTCGTTGTTAATACTCTGAATTACCACTACGTTTTATGAACTACACATTTACAGACCGGTCACAAACATTGATTTTTGTAATACATACCTTGAAGATAATAAAAAGCCAAACGTTTATTAAAAGCTCTTTGCAAAATCATATGGTGTGTTTGTCCGTTCACAGCTGATGATCAGCTGATCGTAGAGCTTTTAAAAAGCTTCGATAAATCGAATCAAAGCATCTGTTATCGACTTGTGACAAAATATCAACACTTTTTTAAATTGGAAAATTTGAATTAAATGCCGCTAGCGAGACCAAATCGCCCACTGTGCGCAGTGAAGGAGACATTTTTGACCAACCACGACAGAATCCGGCTACGGCCTCGCCCAAAGGTCCAGCCCGTAGGTTTCTCGGCCTCACGAGCCTTGGAACCATGGCCAGTCGCGACAGATTCCGGCTGCGGCCTCGCCCGAAGGTCCAGCCCGTGGAATCTTTGCCCTCACGACCCTCATACCTCGGCCAAGTAGAATAAAACCCGGCTGCGGCTTCGCCAGAAGGTCCAGCCCGTGGAATTTTTCCGTCACGAAAGGACTTGGTGTTCCGAAGTCACCGTAACCTCGAAGGTCCTGGAATACCCCCCTCGAGCGGATAGACGTAAAGTCTTCGGGATAATTGATCAAAAATCATCGTTCGTCCCGCGAACATTACTCTCTAGCCCAGTGTCTCAGTGACTTTACAAATTTCTTGTAAGAGGACCTCTGGATCCGACTGAGAGTTGTATTCTGGCCAGAGAGCATCCTTACAGAATTAAAACTTTCTAGTTTTTGTTAAATTTTAGAAAGAGTACTCACTGAGTAATATTATTAATGTTTTAACACCAGTTGAAGTATTAAGATAGTAGGTGAGGAGTAGAGTGTATCTGATTTGTTTAAATTTTGTGATGTTAGTACTTAGGAGACTGTGACTGCCTTAGCTGCTTCATCGACGAGATCGTTTTCTGCAATACCTACATTGATTGGCACCCATTAGAATTTTAGTTTTTGGAAAGTTATTGATTATAAGCCCACGAATTTTAGAGATAAGGTACGCATAATTGTCTATATTTTGTTTAGATGTATATTTTCCCCTGAACTGCGTACTGTATTGAAGAGTATTTGGGAAGAAGAGTATTTGTATTGAAGAGTATTTCCAAAAAAAAATGTCATAGAATCGAAACTGTTAAAATTGTTACATGAATTATATTACAAACGGTCAAGAGTATAATCTATATATCTATTTAATATATATTTAATTTTCAGGGTAGGAAAGGTGTCCTTCTGATCAATTTTATAATACCCTATACAAATACGATGTTAACGACACTTAATAAGTTAAGCTATGTTATCAAAACGTAGTATAATTTGCAAATGTACTATTTTATGTAACACTTATACTATTTGTTGAGAGCTGCAGTATTCCTTTTTACACTATTTAGTTTTGGTATAGTAATAAAATGTCTCCCCATAAAAGCAACGCAGAATTTTCCTTTATTTTTATTCCTTTATTAAATTTAGTATATATATATTCTTATAATTATATTGGAATACATTTATTCTTAATTAGCTCGCAAACAAACTATTGTAATTGAACAGCTGAAAAAAAATAAAATTTGTCGATAAAATGTACATTATCACTTAAGGGGTTATCCGGGTCTTGACACTTCAAAAAATTAATTTTTTTAAAACTTTTTTATATAATAGTACAAAGTTTCAGGAATGTTGTCCGAAAATTTCAAGTCGAAGTCAAATTTAAAGCCCAGCGCGTCGAACGTCACAACTGGCAATTCGGGCTCTGGCGTCGAGCAGATGCGGCACTTTAAACGCGTTTTTCTCAAAACCACTTTTTTGAAGTCGGTAGTCACGTTTTCTCCAAAACTATTGCACCGATCGACTTATGCTTTTGCACACTTCTTTTATACATGTTTTTGTTGTCAGTCAACAGTCGATCACAAGCAGTCAATCCGTCAAGATCAGTGAATTACGAAAGTCAAAGAACCAAATCAACCAGTAGCAACACCAGCAAGACAGCAAAAACAAATCCAGTCGTCGGAAGCAGCGCCTTGGAAAGTCTACGAGGAGCAAGATCGCTACGTCGAGAAGTTCGGGATTGGAACATCAGGAATCTTGTGACGGTTCGTCGCTGTCGGGTGGCTCAGGGATGGCCAGGGTTCGTCACAAGAATTTGTTTGTGTCAGGCGTGGTTGCTGAAAGAGAGTTCCGACCCAGCCCAGAGTAGAAGTCGTGGGAAATTACTTAGTAATTGATTAAGATTAGGTTTTATTTCAGTAAATATCTTAACATTTGATTAACAACGAACGAGTTCTCTGATTTGCCGGGGTGCCGCCTTGGCTGCCTTTGCTTCCTTCGTCCACTTAGAATACCTGGTATCGGGGCCGTTCTGCTGTTCGGGAGGACCAGTACGGGATGTGTTGCCTGAAATGAGACTGGGGTGCTTGGGGACCCTGAAGTCAGCCACGAGTGAGAGAGAGTTTGTTGCTTGGGGACCCTGAAGTCAGCCACAAGAAAGAATGTTTTGCTTGGGGACCCTGAAGTCAGCCACAAGAAAGAATGTTGTGCTTGGGGACCCTGAAGTCAGCCGCAAGAGAGAGAAAGTTTGTTGCTTGGGGACCCTGAAGTCAGCCACAAGAGAGATAGAGTTTGTTGCTTGGGGACCCTGAAGTCAGCCACAAGAGAGAGAGAGTTACTTGGGGACCCTGAAGTCAGCCACAAGAGAGAGAGAGAGTTACTTGGGGACCCTGAAGTCAGCCACAAGAGAGAGAGAGAGTTACTTGGGGACCCTGAAGTCAGCCACAAGAGAGAGAGAGTTACTTGGGGACCCTGAAGTCAGCCACAAGAGAGAGAGAGTTCGACACTTGGGGACCCTGAAGTCAGCCACAAGAGAGAGAGATACTTGGGGACCCTGAAGTCAGCCACAAGAGAGAGAGAGATCAGCCGGTGAACCGTGCCGTAAGGAGGTGTGATCCTAAAATCAAACGTCTCCTAGGGATACCTCCAGGAGGAGGGACTACTACTAAGCTAAGGTGCTAACTACTATGTATAAGCGGACTTGGATCGAATGATCTAGTCCACCAAAAAATGACTTCGCTGCTTACCACCACTGGGGAGTTAATCCTGCACCCTTAGACGGTTGGCTGCTAAGTGATCTTCTATGGCCCGTGGTCCGTCTTATATAGGGCTCGGCGAGATCTAGTGTGACCGTCGTCTGTGGGATTTGCCGGGCTAAGTGTGACCATCTCTCTTGGTCTAGTGTGCCCCTACATGCGCGATCGTTGGCGCGCGCGCGTTCTCGGTTTGAATTTGAGTTAAACGCTCCTTTCATTTAATTTCTCTAGTCTTTCTTTTATTTATAGCTTGGTTTTGTGCGCGCAGCGTCACACTCCCCCCCCGTTATGGTTTTTAGTGGTATAGTATCGTGACGTAATTTCCTCTGTTCGATACCACCCGCCAGGTTGCTTCTCCGTCCTTAATAAGCCATCGCTGCTGTCTTCCACTTCTTTTTTCCGCCAGCTTCTCCCGTATCCTGGCTCTTGCCGTCGGTGACACTACCGCTCCTTCTGGTATTGTCCAGTTTTCGTCGCCGCGCTCCTCCTCATGGAGCTCTAGGATATCTCTGTCCGGTGTCTCGGTTGCTCGGCTCTCCTGGGCGGTTCTGGCTACCGTACTTATGGTTTGGCTGTTGCCCTGCCCGGACTGGATGTTCCTGGTTGTTTGCGGTGCCGTAGTCTTCTTCTTCGCCGGTGCCGTCCTCTTCCATGCGGCTTCCGCCATTGGTATCGGCTCCACCAACTTGGCCCTAGTCTGCGCTGCTGCTATCTTTGCATGTTTTTCGCGGAATCTCAGCGCTGCCTCCGCGAACTTGTTCATGTTTTCGTGTTCGTTCTGTATTGTATTTGTTCCTCCGTACGGCTTAATGTCTCCAATGTATACCCTATTTATTTTCCGTGTGCTCGGGATTTTTACTGCCTCTTTCGTCCGCGTCTTCCTTGCTTTTTTCTGCTGCGATCCCTTGTACTTCTCCTTGATCCAGTTGTCCGTGACCTCTATTGCTTTCAACTCGTCCTGTGTGGCTCTGGGTAAGGCGTCTGCTACCTCGTTCCATTTTCCCTTTCTATACTGGACTACGCCTAAGTCCCTGGTATTCGTTTTTGTCTCCGGTTGGTCCACTTTGTCTCCGGCTGCTCTCATCTCTAACTCCAAGCCTCCACACCTCAGCGTGCTGCGTGCCCCGGCTAGAAAGTCCATTCCTAACAGTATTCCTCCTGCCACTTCTGTTAGTATCATGAATGTTACCCTGAACGCTCTTCCTCCAAATTGGATTTCTGCCGCGAATTCTCCTATCGCCTTCTGCGTTACTCCGTTGGCCATTGTTATTTCTGCTCGGGTTCCACACCATTTACCTTGTTGTTTCAGATCTTGATATCTGTTTCTGCTTATAGCGCTTCTTGTTGCTCCTGTGTCCACAATTCCTTTCGCTGTCGTGTTTCCGACCCTTATCCGGGCTACTATTTGGAACCCGTCGCAACACAGCTGTTCTCCTGCTGGTGGTTCCTTTATTGCAGCCTGAGCTGCCAGCTTCAACTGCTCAGGTCTCCTGCAGCACTCCTTGGTTCTCGTACCGTTTCTTCCACAGACCCAGCAAAACAGCCTCGGCGGATTGCTGCACGTGCTTCCCGCATGTCCGGTTCCTCCGCAGCGCATGCATATCTCCGGTTCTAGTTGCTGCTGTGCAGGTTGGCTTGTCTGTGTCCGGTCATCTGCCTCTATTTCTTCTACTTCCTCCGCTAGTTTAAGGAACTCTGTCAATGAGTTGAATCCTGCCCTCCTAACGTACAGCTTTATCTTGCTCCTGCTGTTTTTGTATACTCGGTCCAGTTTGGACTCTTCTGAGAGTTTCGTGAATTGCATCAGTTTTCTTAGTCCCATCGCGTATTCTCTTACGGGCTCCGTTTCTCTCTGTTTCATCTGTGCAATCTGAGTCTCCAACTGTTCCTCATACCTCGGCGGCAAAAAGTATTCCAGCAGTTCCGTTCTGAGCTGAGTCCACGTTACGATCCTGCTTGGCGTGGTGTTCCACCAATCACTCGCGATTCCCTCCAGGATGAATGGCATCGTCTGTATCAGCTGGTCCTTCCGTATTCCGTATCCTCCTGCCCACTGTTCCATTTTGCTCAGGAACTCCAGTGGGTTTGTTGTTCCTTGGTACCGGATGCCCCATCCGCGTACCCGGTCTATAACTTCTGTTTCCATTTTTATTTCTGTCTTTCCTTCCGTTTCGTCCCCTCGACTTGCTCCTTTGGTGTCCATTATCTCCTCTCTTTCCCTGGTTACCACGATCGCCGGAATTGTTTCTTTCGCCGGGCTTTTTTCTCTCTTATATTTTTCTGTCAGTTCTGCGAGTCTTTGTCTGACTGTTTCCGTATGATCCGTTCTTTTGGCGAACGCTGCCAGCAATCGTCTTAAGTCTTCACTTTTTTCTGCCGTTCCTAATCCGAACTCTTCCGTGTATTTCGTTAGTTCGCTCTTTGGTGCCAGATATACCCAGCTCGACATTACTCCGCTGGTGTCGGTTTACCTCTTGCAACCACTTTAACCTGCTCGGGCGCCACTGTGACGGTTCGTCGCTGTCGGGTGGCTCAGGGATGGCCAGGGTTCGTCACAAGAATTTGTTTGTGTCAGGCGTGGTTGCTGAAAGAGAGTTCCGACCCAGCCCAGAGTAGAAGTCGTGGGAAATTACTTAGTAATTGATTAAGATTAGGTTTTATTTCAGTAAATATCTTAACATTTGATTAACAACGAACGAGTTCTCTGATTTGCCGGGGTGCCGCCTTGGCTGCCTTTGCTTCCTTCGTCCACTTAGAATACCTGGTATCGGGGCCGTTCTGCTGTTCGGGAGGACCAGTACGGGATGTGTTGCCTGAAATGAGACTGGGGTGCTTGGGGACCCTGAAGTCAGCCACGAGTGAGAGAGAGTTTGTTGCTTGGGGACCCTGAAGTCAGCCACAAGAAAGAATGTTTTGCTTGGGGACCCTGAAGTCAGCCACAAGAAAGAATGTTGTGCTTGGGGACCCTGAAGTCAGCCGCAAGAGAGAGAAAGTTTGTTGCTTGGGGACCCTGAAGTCAGCCACAAGAGAGATAGAGTTTGTTGCTTGGGGACCCTGAAGTCAGCCACAAGAGAGAGAGTTACTTGGGGACCCTGAAGTCAGCCACAAGAGAGAGAGAGTTACTTGGGGACCCTGAAGTCAGCCACAAGAGAGAGAGAGTTACTTGGGGACCCTGAAGTCAGCCACAAGAGAGAGAGAGTTACTTGGGGACCCTGAAGTCAGCCACAAGAGAGAGAGAGTTCGACACTTGGGGACCCTGAAGTCAGCCACAAGAGAGAGAGATACTTGGGGACCCTGAAGTCAGCCACAAGAGAGAGAGAGAGAGATGCTTGGGGACCCTGAAGTCAGCCACAAGAGAGATACTTGGGGACCCTGAAGTCAGCCACAAGAGAGAGAGAGATCAGCCGGTGAACCGTGCCGTAAGGAGGTGTGATCCTAAAATCAAACGTCTCCTAGGGATACCTCCAGGAGGAGGGACTACTACTAAGCTAAGGTGCTAACTACTATGTATAAGCGGACTTGGATCGAATGATCTAGTCCACCAAAAAATGACTTCGCTGCTTACCACCACTGGGGAGTTAATCCTGCACCCTTAGACGGTTGGCTGCTAAGTGATCTTCTATGGCCCGTGGTCCGTCTTATATAGGGCTCGGCGAGATCTAGTGTGACCGTCGTCTGTGGGATTTGCCGGGCTAAGTGTGACCATCTCTCTTGGTCTAGTGTGCCCCTACATGCGCGATCGTTGGCGCGCGCGCGTTCTCGGTTTGAATTTGAGTTAAACGCTCCTTTCATTTAATTTCTCTAGTCTTTCTTTTATTTATAGCTTGGTTTTGTGCGCGCAGCGTCACAATCTCCGAATTGAGACACAGGTAAAAGGAAAATTATAATACCCTCTGCAAGGGTATAAAAATACCTGGCGAAATTTATCCTTTAAATAATGCAATTTTAATTTAGGGCATGTAAGCCTGTCAACTCCAAATCGCAAACAAAAATTGGGGTATGAAACGAAAAACATTGGTCCCGATCCCCATGTAACTCCTGGTCCGCCTGACAATGATGAACATGCATCAACGTCCCAGGCCGCTGCGTCAGCGTTCCCTTTGTTGGCTCCTTCTCCTACACAGACAATATTAACAATTCCATCCACTGTTCTTTAAACCAAACGAGGCCATCCTTAACTATTTTACTTCTTTGTTAACTCAAAGCTTCCACCATCCCAATAACTTAATAATAAATCTTCATCCCTTAATTGTTGAAGGTGAAGTTTTGCGTAGCCCAGCTCCCGATATGGTGCCGAGCTGCGTTCCCAAAAACTGAGCCGGACCACCTGCAGTTCCATTTACAATTATCTTTTAAAAATCAATTGATCAATGCACCTTTCCTACCATTTGAATGAAATTCTTTATAAGTCCATTTCACTAAAAAGTCAACAACCAATCGTGGCCCGATCAACATGGTTTCAGAAAATGTAATTTTATCGATCCAATACATATGTTCGCACATACTCTATTGATCATAATGAACCTAGATCTTGGAGTCCTGTTCGATTATAAGATTCGCTTTAATCAGTCAGTCCTTTTTCCAATAAAACTAAGAGCTTATTAGTTTTCATCAAACGCTGGTCAAAGGGTGTGAGGAGTCATAAACTCCCCACAAATCCCGATGCAGGAGATCGGCTTAGCAACAGCGAAGGAGGCGGGAATGCCAGATAAATGAAGGGCATCCAGGTCAAACGAAATATTAGGACCTTGGACCGTCTGCGCTCTAACAGAGACAGGCTGCGCCCTTTGGATCTGGCTACCTCGAGGAACATAGCTTATAAATACAAACAAGCAAGGGTGAAATAAATTTTCGGTTCGACTGCAAAGGTGTTAAAAATTCATTTATTTGATTGATTAAGTGGCTTGAAAAATGCTGCCAACATGTTTAAATTATACTAATTTTGCTAATTTTTTAATTCTAGTAATTTGATTCACTGCCTCAAGTAAAAAAAATAAAATAAAATTTTGTTGAGACCTACAATGACTCAAAAAAATTAGTTATATAATTTACAACAAATACAATATCCCATTTTCCTTTACGAGTAATGTGTATAAAAATCTAACGTCTATATCATATACATACATAGCTCCGATCGAAAAATAGACATGGCGTTATTGTACATATAAAATATATGCATAAAAATCTAAATATACAGTAAACAGACTATTTTTTCTGACACCCTTGATTTTCAACTTGATTCACTAAAGCCTAGTACTCAGATCGACAAACGAGTTCGCTAGCGGAAAAACTTTAATCTTTCCAGTGTGACCAAAATTTAGAGAGTTGCGTGTTACGGTCGTACTGTCAATCAGCTGGGTTTGTTGACAGGCAGCTAAAATTCAAATATCTTATTTGCGGGAAAGAGCGTTTTAAAGATATTATCAACTACCTTGGCAACACAAGTCTGCCGCTGTGCAACGAAATTAAAAAAACAATACAATTTAAATTTAATAATTGTTTTTTTTTTAATTTACTGACAATTATTTGCTAATTTAAAGTTCATAGCTGCACTTTTATTGTGTTTTTTGGGACTCCTCCAGCTTTTCCACTCTTCGGTCGCTTGCATTTTAGGTGGTATTTAAAGCTGTCCCGCAGCGACTTACTCGGCAGCTTGCAACTATTATCTAAACATAAATATTGTTTATGTCCACGTTAACAAATATTTAATAATGTACAAATATGACTTACTATCTTTATCCATTTCCCAGGCTATTTCCTCCCACGCTCTTTTTATAAAGGTGGCATTAAAATGTTTATACCCGTTACTCGTAGAGTAAAAGGGTATATTGTATTCGTGCAAAAGTATGTAACAGGTAGAAGGAAGCGTTTCCGACCCTATAAAGTATATATATTCTTGTTCAGGATCACTAGCCGAGTCGATCTAGCCATGTCCGTCTGTCTGTCCGTCTGTCTGTCCGTATGAACGCTGAGATCTCGGAAACTATAAAAGCTAGAAGATTGGCGTTTTGCACGACGATTTACGATTTTAAAAATTTTAATATTTCGGAAAAGTTAAAATGCAGTTTTATTGTGTTTATCAATACCTATCGAAATGTAGAAGAAATTTTTCAAATCGGACCATTCGTTAAAAAGTTATGCGTGATTAAAGTTTCTACTCCATCTCCCTCGCACTCCCTTTACCTGAGTAACGGGTATCTGATAGTCGGGACACCTGACTATAGCGTTCTCTCTTGTTTTTATTTGACAAATCCCAGAATTCTGGGCGGGACTCCACAGACAGTGTTAAGGTTATTTTGTCCTCACATGTAAACTCGTACAATCTCCTTTGCTCTGCCAAGAGGCACCCCAGATAGTATTAATGTTATTTTGTCCTCACATGTAAACTCCTGCAATCGACTTTGGCGGTTTTTTGATCTTTTCCCTCTATTTTTTAAAATGTTCAGTAAGAAGCGCACGCCAAATGATTAAATTTAGACTTGTCTTGCCAAGGTGGTTGATAATATATTTTAAAGGCTCTTTCCCGCAAATACGATATTTTAATATTAACTGCTTGTCAACAAACCCAGCTAATTGACAGTACGACCGTAGCACGCTTAATTCTGATGAACTCTCACAATTTTGGTCACACTGGAAATATTCAAGTTTTTCCGCTAGCGAACTCATTTGTCAATCTGAGTACTAGGCTTTAGGTCAAAAATGGACAGAAAAACACAAAGGCAGCTATGATCTCTAAATTACCAACTAATTATCAGTAATTAAAAAAACAACTATTACATTTAAATTATATTGTTTTCTAATTTATTTGTATAGCGACATGTCATGCCAAAGTAATTGAGAAGGCTCTTTAAGTTGAGTAGTTGAGAAGGTTCTTTTTCGTAAATAAGATTTTTGAATTGTAACTGCTTGTTAACAAACCCAGCTGATTGACAGTACGACCGTAGCATGCTCAATACTGATGAACTCTCGAAAATGCAGTCACACTGGAAATATTAAGGTTTTTCCACTAGCGAACTCGTTTTTCGATCTGAGAACTAATCTTTACAAAAGTGACAGAAAATTGTCTATTTCCGTTTGTTTACTTCTTGAAGGCCAATCAGCTGTAATTGCAACATTGCGTGAATTGGTCGTAGCTAATTTTCAACCCTGCACAACCGCTCATCAACTTTTCATCGATGAATACACTCTTAAAATTCATCAATGCTGATGATTCATTGATTAATATTCATATAAAACAGTGATGAATTTACCTTGGCATTTCCTGGGACTTCAACACTAAAAAAATCATCACAATTTTATCTCTTAGCAAATCAATACCCGTTTTCATCAGCCATTTTAATTAATATTTTTCAATTTTATTTGTTCTATTTTTTAGTTACATTATAAACTTTTTTTTCCATTAATAATAATATTTAGATTATTCAAATCTATTTTTGAAAGGGTCTCGGGGGTATTGGGAGCTTTGGCGGTCTTGGGCACCTTAATTTTTGCCACATGGCGGGCTCTCACGCACTTCATTGAGCTTAAAGAACATGGGTCAAATTTAAAAAGCAAAATTGTTTGCTACTATTTTGCCCACCTTTAGTTTCAAAAATATATTTGTACATTTTGAAAAAAACAATAAAGTTGACTTTTTAAAATTTTGTTGGAATTAAAAGAGAATTGTTCCCATCTTTTAGAATTTTGAAAATATGTGTTGGGTCAGTGAGCTTTTTCACTAACGCTATCCTTTGATGGTGCCCAATTAAAATAAACCGCACAAGATTTCAATTGAATATGTACTAAATTTATTCTAAATGACACCAAGGTCTTACTTACAAAGTTAAATATTTCTGTTTAAGATTAATTGGTTGGGCAGGCAGACCGATTTGTCTGTGCCTTTTAATTAGCGAAAGTATAAGACGAAGAGAATAGGTAGGCGATCAGCGACCGTGCCATCAGCGAGCGAGTACAAAATCGAACTGAACTTAAGTAGATGCTTGCCGTGGACAAAGGGCCAGGCAGCGATCGGCAAAGGAATTCAAAAGGAGTAGAAATTACCGTAATTGAAAGAGTTGCCACGCAGGGCAAATAGAAAAGGCAAAAGCAAACATCGAGAATTTAATTTACGTTAAGATTTGAAACTTTAAGAATTTATTTAGGCTGCGGCATGACCGAACAATATGCAACCCTTAAAAGTCGTTATTTCGGAAAAACAAAAAGTGCCCATGCTTGCCCACCCCTTAAAAAGTAATAACTAAAAAAATAATCGTTTGCCCACTATTCTAATAGGACCTTACTCACCTCGGCAAAATCCATCTTCCCGAAACTTTCCAATCTTATATCCTTTGTTCACTTGGTCAGGACAATTACTCATGCGCGCCAGATGTAATGAGCTGCTTTTTAATGTTTGTGGTAAATGTGTGTTTAACTTGACTGGGACTGTATTAAAGAAAAGTAACCTGTTGCTACTACTACTGTTTTAGTTAGCTTACCTTCTTATTTGCCTATCTCCAAACACAATTGTTTTTCGGACGTTGATGCACTATGATTAGCGCAAACAAGTGGCCCTTACGACACCAAGCAGTACTTGTTACGCGCGGAGCCCTATTACCCAATGGGCGTAAAAACGAAATCGCGAGAAGTGAAAAAGGACAATCAGAAGTGGACAGACTAAGTTAGAAATACGTACAAGACTAATACTAAATCTAATGCAAAGAGTCGGTAGTAGAAATAACATGGTATAGTCTATTATAGTCGTTACACAGTACTCTAAAAGGTTCATGCATATCATAGTTAGATCTACAAATATTTAAAGTAAGAGGAACATAGCTCCTGGTAATTCTATTAGGCACGGAGAAGTTTATGCGACCCAGTAACTCGGGACTCTCCACATCCCCGCGAATAAGTTTATAAATAAAAGTTGTGCCAAGCATCGTTCTACGGTTTAATAAGGATAGTAGATTAATTAGGTGAAGTCTACTAAAGTAGGATGGTAAAATAAGGCTTGCATTCCAGTTAAGGCCCCGTAGAGGAAATAATAAAAAGTTATTTTGCACAGACTCTATCCGGTCTATACGTACACCAAACTGAGGACTCCAAACTGCTAAACAGTATTCAAGGATTGGACGGACTAGTGAAATGAACAGAGTCTTTGTAACATAGGGATCATCGAATTCCTTTGACCACCCTTTAATAAATCCAAGTACTACCCTGGCTTTATTCACCATAGAAGTAATATGGTCACAAAACTTAAGTTTTGGGTCAAGAAGGACGCCAAGGTCATCAACATGCGTAATTCTAGACAACGCACAACCACCCAGCGTATACGTGGCATATTGTGGGGTCACCCGAAAAAATGTCATTACTTTGCACTTAGCGCTATTTAAATCCAAAAGATTTTCACAACACCATGTTTGAAAAGCATTTAAGTCCGATTGTAAGTCTGAAGTGCTGGAAATTTCGATATATTGCAGACATAGCTTAACGCCGTCTGCGTACATAAGGACACGCGACTTTGTAAAGACTAGAAGGAGATCGTTTATAAATAAAGTAAAAAGAAGTGGGCCAAGGTGGCTTCCTTGTGGGACGCCTGAAGTAACTCGGATCAAATTAGAGATCGAGTTTTTAAAAAGGACTCGTTGAGTCCTACCACTTAGATAACTTGAGATCCGTGTCAGAAGATAACATGGAAACCCTAATAAATCTAGCTTTAATACAAGAAGCGAGTGATTTACTGAATCAAACGCTTTACTAAAATCTGTGTAAACTACGTCAGTCTGCATGTTCTTTCTGAAGCCATTTATTACAAAAGACGTTAGCTTCAAGAGGTTTGTCGTCGTAGATCTTCGCCTTATAAGTCCATGTTGACATGGAGATATAATCGATCTACAAAGATGTTGCAAATGGGGTGTAATAGTGTTTTCGAAAAGCTTTGGGATGGCGGATAATATGGATATGCCTCTGTAATTACTTGTATTCGATTTATTTCCTTTCTTATGAAGGGGAATAACAAATGACTCCTTCCAAATAAGTGGGAAACGAGATGTTTTCAAAGACAAGGTAAACAATTTGTGCAGAGGTCTACACAGAGTTTCAGCACAGTATTTAAGCACGCAGCCTGGAACTCCGTCCGGACCCGGTGAAAAGACTGGTTTAACTTAATGGAGATCCAAGAGAAGGGAGCTCTCGCTCAACCTCGGACAAAAAATCAAGTTCGACTTGGATATGGTATTTGAATAAGACGGATTTGGAGGGGATGAAACAGAATATGTTGTCTGAAAAAACTGGGCAAATAGATCGGCAATTGCCTGATCAGTATTTGCCGTAAAGTTTTCGAATGATAGCGATGCAGGGTAACAGGCTGATTTACGCTTAGTGTTAACAAAATTATAAAACTGTTTTGGATCTTGTGAAAATTGGACCATACAACGAGTCAGATAGCTTTTATAACACCGGGCGTTAAGCACGGTAAAATTTGACCGAGCCCTTAGGTACCGAGAGAAGGCAGATTGTGAACCGCACATTTTAAATTTATTGAAAAGTCTGGACTTAATATTTTTGAGGTATGACAACTCCTTATTAAACCATGAAGGCTTATTTGAAATTGATGGATAGTATAACGGAACACACAGATAAAAGAAGGAGTTCAATGCATTATAAAAGATATTAACGGCTTCAGCCATGTTAGTGCATGAATAAAATTCGGACCAGTCATAGCCGGATATAAAAGTATTTAAAAGATGAAAGTTTGCCTTACGAAAGCAGCGGATTCGTTTAACCGACTTTTCGGATTTTTCATTCAGCTCTGTTCTTGCATCTACAGTCAGCTTTAGAGTTGGATGATAAGGATCTTCCGGTTGTGTAAGTGGTGATGTTCTTGATAGGCAAACGCCTTCTGAATTTGAAACAAAACACAAGTCCAGTAAACGTCCTAAGGAGTTTTTAGCGTGGTTCACTTGGGATAGCGCAATGTCAAGCAAGCCGTCAATAGAGTCATGCTGCGCTAAAGGAAGAAAAATGTTAGAGTTTTCGTCAGGGGACCATGTCGAACCAGGTATATTAAAATCACATAATACTATTAACTGATCTCAATCTGAAAGTTTTTTGGAAATGGACTGAATAACGGAAAGGTGATTTGCGTAAACAGGGAACTCAGATGATGGTGGGATATATGAAACAGTAATATATACAAAACTACCGGGAAACGATAATTGTATACCTAGGAATTCGATGTCATAAAATTCTTCGAAAGTTAGTAATTCAGACGAAAAGGTGGAGTCGACAGCGATCAGGACTCCACCTCCCCGTCTGGACTGACGATCAAGACTGTAAATTGTGTACTTACCGTAAAGAATTTCGGAGCTAAGAATATCCGGTCTCAACCAGGTCTCTGTACATACCATAATATTATATGGGAATGAAAAACTATCCGAGTACAATTTAGTCAGCTTACTAAGTAAGACTCTTGTATTCTGATAGCAAAGAAGAAAAGAGGAGGCTAGTTTTTTGGGATAGAAGAGGATGTGGAGGGCGCTGGGGGTGGTTAGCTTCGTACTCTTTTACAAATATGCCCTCGGGCCAGAAACTGGTGAAGCACACAGATGCAAAAAGAACACAAGGAATACCAATCTTAAATGATGATACTTTCCTAGCATAAGAGAATTTAAATTCTTCGACCTTCAAATCATCAACTTGGATTTTGTTACGGATATAGGCCGTAATATCCAGATGAGAGGTCTGGGGCAAGCCGTGAAAGAAATACATGTTTTAGCTGAGGCACCCGAACACAAGTAACCGTTTTTGGTATAACACATGCAACACTTTTTGGTACTACAGAGTTTGTATCTGTACTACCAGTATCGGCCGGTAATCCGGGCGTTAAGTCCACATGAGGTGTTGGGGCCACTAATTTATTTTGATCGGACAGAGCGGAAGTACCTAGCGGAGCCACATCGATTCCAGCAACTTAGGATACCGAATCACTTTTTGCCCCCGATCTTAGTACCTTTTGAGTGGCGCCTAAGATTGGCAGCTGAGCTGGAATCGAATCGCGGGCAGCAGGTTGCACGGCACCTGCCGTAGAATGCCCACCGACCGCGACTTTTTTGCGCTTTGGGGAATCGGGCTCAGCTAGCATGCGACTAGTAAGCTGCGATTCAAGCGCCACGAGCAGGTCCGTAATTTTACGGCAGTTCCGGATTAATTCCGTAACACTGCTTTTTGTGAGCCGCCTAATAGATATTGCCTGGTTTTCATATACGATGCATTCATCGCAGTAATGGCGTAGGCCAATCCTCTTATCGATGGCATCGCGAACCAGGCCAGAATAGCCAAGACACTGCGTGATAAATTGTATCACATGTATGGCAGGGAATACTTTGCTGTCTAGCCGAGATAACTTTCTTGCAAATTTTTCAATGAACAGAAAGCCATTATCACTGACCACGGACCACTGTGCACTATAGCGGACAAAAAAATCGAAAGCGCTAAAGAATTTTTAATAAGAGAACAAGGAGAGCGATAGAGCGGGAGCGAAACACCGAATAACTTTGATGTTAGGCACCACGAAACGAGATAGAAACGAAAAGAGAGAGAGAGCGGGATTATTAACCGATTAACTCCGGTATAAGACACCTCTGAGAGATATTACCGTTGGAGTGCGTGCCGTTCCAACAGCGCTCAACGACGAAGAGAAAGACTGAAAAGAGGGGCAATAGAAAACAATAACAACAAACCAGCACCGAATTAATTTATGATAAAAACTTTTTATTTTCTAAGCACAAGTTATGCCCTCTTCCCATAGAGTCCATCCGTTCGAACCAACTGGGATTTTTGACAAATGTGAAACTCCGTTTCCCACAGAGCACATCCACAATCCACCATCCACCATCCGATAACAGCTGATCTGAACAGCTGTGGCTCATTATTTTAGCCCGTTGCATTTTGCAAAACATTTAAAATGAGCACAACAGCGTTATAAATTATACTTCGTAACAGACTGCAAGTGATCTACTCGAACAACCAAATCGAACAAATCTGTCTGCAAATTTTTACCAGTCTGCAGAAAAAATATAAACCGCTTTTGGCCGATATTGTCTAACTGGTAACAAATCAAGTTCATTATATATTTATGTTTGTTTTTTAATTTATTTCATATTTAATGTTCTGCTCCATGTTGTGAGTACGGTATGCGCCTAAGAAAGAGTGGAGCAACACCTAATGCCGCCCCACGGATGGATCAGTAATTAATTAATTATTACAGGTATGAACAGCATTTTTTGAATTGGCGCCTTCCTTTTCCAAAAGTTACCCGCCATTATTTTTTTAAATTTTGGTAGTGAATGTTTCAATTTCCACTATCTAGAAGAAGAACTCAGAGTTGCACCGAAAAAACATCGCCTAACTATCGCATAAAAAAGTCCGTCAAATTCGGCATAGAGTTATGCCCTCTTCCCATAGAGTCCATCCGTTCGAAACGGTTGGGATTTTTGACAAATGTGAAACACCGATTCCCACAGAGCACATCCACCATCCACCATCCAATAACAGCTGATCTGAACAGCTGTGGCTCATCATTTTAGCCCGTTGCATTTTGCACAACATTTAAAATGAGCACAACAGCTTTATAAATGATACTTGGTAACAGACTGCAAGTGATCTACGCGAACAACCAAATCGAACTAATCTGTCTGCAGATTTTTGCCAGCCTGCAGAAAAAATATGAACCGCTTTTGCCTAATATTGTCTAACTGGTAACAAATCATGTTCATTATATAGAAATGTTTGTTTTTTGGTTTATAATAATTATATATTTTATTTCATTTTTATTGTTCTGATCCATGTTGTGAGTACGGTATGCGCCTAGGAAAGAGTGGAGCAACACCTAATGCTGCCCGACGGATGGATCAGTAATTAATTAATTATTAAAAGTAAAAACAGCATTTTTTGAATTGGCGCCTTCCTTTTCCCAAAGTTACCCGCCAATTTTTTTTTAAATTTTCGTAGTGAATGTTTCAATTTTCACTGTCTAGAAGAAGAACTCAGAGTTGTACCGAAAAAACATCGCCTAACTATCGCATAAAAAACTCCGTCAAATTTGGATGGGGAACTAACTGGGAATTTTCGGAACGGCAAAACCTTATGGACCATCCGTTCAACGGATGGTGGATGGTGGATGGATCTCTGTGGGAAGAGGGCATAAGAAACTATATAGAGGTTTCATTTGCTCTGCCCGGGCCTCTGCCAAAGCTCTGCTGAGAGCCATGTTCGAAGCTAACTTCTTCTAACTTCGGTTTCTCACCACTTCTAACATGTGCGAAGCACAAGCAATAGTATGGGGAGTTCTCGCACCTATCCTTAGGAATAAGAGCGAGCAGTGCAGCAATAAGAATTCACCATGGGCATGGATTCAAGCTCGATTCGAACAAATGAAAAACTCTCTTTTTTTCCGTTTTTCCCCTACGTGGCATCACTGGCAAAGTCACTCGAGAGCGCGGGCAGAGCAAATGAAACCTCTATATAGTTTCTTACTCTATGAATTCGGAAGGGAGTTCCGAAGAGCAAATGAAACCTCTATATAGTTTCTTACTCTATGCCTCTATATAGTTTCTTACTCTATGGCACGGGCAGAGCAAATGAAACCTCTATATAGTTTCTTACTCTATGCTCTCGAGTGACTTTGCCAGTGATGCCACGTAGGGGAAAAACGGAAAAAAAGAGAGTTTTTCATTTGTTTGAATCGAGCTTGAATCGATGCCCATGGTGAATTCTTATTGCTGCACTGGTCGCTCTTATTACTAAGGATAGGTGCGTGAACTCCCCATACAATTGCTTGTGCTTCGCACATGTTAGAAGTGGGGAGAAACCGAAGTTATTAGAAGTTTGCTTCGAACATGGCTCTCAGCAGAGCTTTGGCAGAGGCCCGGGCAGAGCAAATGAAACCTCTATATAGTCATAGAGTAAGAAACTATATAGAGGTTTCATTTGCTCTGCCCGCGCTCTCGAGTGACTTTGCCAGTGATGCCACGTAGGGGAAAAACGGAAAAAAAGAGAGTTTTTCATTTGTCGCTCTTATTCCTAAGGATAGGTGCGAGAACTCCCCATACTATTGCTTGTGCTTCGCACATGTTAGAAGTGGTGAGAAACCGAAGTTAGAAGAAGTTAGCTTCGAACATGGCTCTCAGCAGAGCTTTGGCAGAGGCCCGGGCAGAGCAAATGAAACCTCTATATAGTTTCTTACTCTATGCCCATGGTGAATTCTTATTGCTGCACTGCTCGCTCTTATTCCTAAGGATAGGTGCGAGAACTCCCCATACTATTGCTTGTGCTTCGCACATGTTAGGGGTGGTGAGAAACATAAGTTATTAGAAGTTTGCTTCGAACATGGCTCTCAGCAGAGCTTTGGCAGAGGCCCGGGCAGAAAAAATGAAACCTCTATATAGTTTCTTACTCTATGATATAGTTTCTTACTATAACATAGAGTAATAATAGTTTCTTACTCTATGACTATAATATAATATTTCGGAGCTCCACACACTTTCAGCTAGTGCAAGTACAGATGATATGCTCAAAATCATTCCGTCAATGCAATGCACAAATTGTGGATATTTAAGTTCTCCAAAATACTTCCTCATTTCAACGAGGTATCTTTGCACGTTATTTTTTTTCTGCATTCCACATCTGTATGAGGCAATCAAAGAGCTTATTTATTTTTTCTATAAAATTTGCCGTAGCTTCTGCGCTATTTTGGCATTCCACAAATCCGCCAGAATCAATCACTGCACTATGGGGTTTTTGACCTGTTTTTGTGGCATTAATTAATAACTCGGTCAGTTTTGGAGATATCGACATGAAACTTTACCAATCGTCATTATTTGGCACATATAGTGTGAAAATCGTTCGGATCAGGAAGCAATATCCTATAGCTCCCATAGGAACGATTGGTTAAAACTAAAAAAAAATTAATGAAATTAAAGGATCTGAAATTTGTTGCTCTATGCCTATAAAAGTGGATGATAATAAGTGCAACAAAAGCAAAAAGAAAAAATTCCATCAAACTCAAAACTCATCGGCAGCCACGGATACATATTCGCCAGTTTTTATGCAAAATGATTCGAATTTGTCCAAATTGACGGGCAACTGACAGGACAAACATATCAAAATGATCCTCATATTATCAATAATTTGTTCATCAAACATTGTATAGCCTTTTCTTGCTCAAGCCGGCCCTTCTCGCTATTGCAAACAGCAACCAAGTCGGCGTTAGAGAAAGTAAGGTTATCTAAGAAAAATTCAAATTGCACCAATAGTGCGGAAAAGTGCACAATAAGACTAACAGATTTTTGCTCAGAATTGACAACGCTACAACATACACTTGGACGCATTGAAAACTAATGCAAACTTATATTTCAAAAGTCTTCCCAAAGTTGAAATTTGTTCCTCAAAATTCATCTTAAGGTGCATTTATAAAATGACAAAATGTTAGTATAAACACGCACAATTTAAACAATTAATACATTTAACATATAGTACAAACATGTGAGATCAGTTTCCATTTGTTTTTATACCCTTGCAGAGGGTATTATAATTTTGGTCAAAAGTGTGCAACGCAGTGAAGGAGACATCTCCGACCCTATAAAGTATATATATTCTTGATCAGGATCACCTCCTGAGTTGATATAGCCATGTCCGTCTGTCCGTCTGTCTGTCCGTCTGTCTGTTTCTACGCGAACTAGTCTCTCAGTTTTAAAGATATCGAATTGAAACTTTGCACACAACCTTCGATCCTTTGCACGCAGTATATAAGTCGGAATGGCCGGGATCGGCCGACTATATCCTATAGCTGCCATATAACTGATTGATCGGAAATGCCATAACTTTGGTGTTTGTTAAGTTACAAAGTTGGTATTTCCTATGGGTTTTATATTTGGCCAATCAATTCGACCTACCAAATTTCATTAGGATCGGCCGACTATATCCTATAGCTGCCATATAACTGATTGATCGGAAATGCCATAACTTAGGTGTTTGTAAAGTTAGAAGGTTGGGATTTTCTATGGGTTTTATATTTGTCCAATCAATCTGACCTTCAAAATTTCATAAGGATCAGCCGACAATATCCAGTAACAGTAACTGAACGATTGGAAATGCCATAACTTTCTTGTTTTTGAATTTAGGAAGTTGGGATTTTTTATGAGTGTTAAAATGCATCATATGAATAATTTTGGAGAATATAATTTACAGAATATTCTGCAAGGGTATATAAACTTCGGCTCCGCCCGAAGTTAGCTTTCCTTTCTTGTTTTTTTTTAAATTAAAGAATTTTTAAAAAATGACTAAATGCCACATAAAGTGGTCAAAAACCCCATAGTGCCTTGCAGAGGGTATTATAATTTCAGTCAAAAGTTTGCAACGCAGTGAAGGAGACATTTCCGACCCTATAAAGTATATATATTCTTGATCAGCATCACCAGGAGAGTCGATCTAGCCATGTCCGTCTGTCCGTCTGTCCGTCCGTCTGTCCGTCCGTCCGTTTCTACGCAAACTAGTCTCTCAGTTTTAAAGCTATCGAATTGAAACTTTGCAAACACCCTTCTTTCCTTTGCACGTAGTATATAAGTCGGAACGGCCGGGATCGGCCGACTATATCCTATAGCTGCCATATAACTGATTGATCGGAAATGCCATAACTTTCGTGTTTGTAAAGTTAGAAAGTTGGTATTTCCTATGGGTTTTATATTTGGCCAATCAATTCGACCTACCAAATTTCATTAGGATCGGCCGACCAGATCCTATAGCCGCTATATAACTGATTAATCGGAAATGCCATAATTTTGGTGTTTGTTAAGTTAGGAAGTTGGGATTTTCCATGGGTCTTATTTTTGGCCAATCAATCCGACCTATTAAATTTCATAAGTATCGGCCGACTATATCCTATAGCTGCCATATAACTGAACGATTGGAAAGGCCATAACTTTGGTGTTTTTAAAGTTAGGAAGTTGGGATTTTTTTATGAGTATTAAGAATGCATCATATGAATAATTTTGGAGAATATAATTTACAGAGTATTCTGCAAGGGTATATCAACTTCGGCTCCGCCCGAAGTTAGCTTTCCTTTCTTGTTTCAAATGAATTCGGATTTATATGCTTGGCAGTTAGTTTGGGACAAAGCCTCGTTGAGTTTCTGGACTCAAGTTGGTATAATTTTTTTAATATACCCCAAGATACTTCGCCATCAGGCGTAATTAAATTGTTCTTCATTATTATATTTCTCAATGATTTAATAAGATGTGGGGCCTCTAGCCAAAAAAACGCATACTTGCTGCCCCAAAAACCGTGTTATTTTCTCGCCATCGTTTTCAAATCCTTGAATTTCATCGAAAGCGGTATTATATTGCAGTCCTTTTTATACCCTTGCAGAGGGTATTATAATTTTGGTCAAAAGTGTGCAACGCAGTGAAGGAGACATCTCCGACCCTATTAAGTATAAATATTCTTGATCAGTATCACCTCCTGAGTTGATATAAGCATGTCCGTCTGTCCGTCTGTCCGTCTGTCTGTCCGTCTGTCTGTTTCTACGCGAACTAGTCTCTCAGTTTTAAAGATATCGAATTGAAACTTTGCACACACCCTTCTTTTCTTTGCACGCAGTATATAAGTCGGAACGGCCGGGATCGGCCGGCTATATCCTATAGCTGCCATATAACTGATTGATCGGAAATGCCATAACTTTGGTGTTTGTAAAGTTAGGAAGTTGGGATTCTCTATGGGTTTTATATTTGGCCAATCAATCTGACCTACCAAATTTCATAAGGATCGGCCGATTATATCCAATTGCTGCCATATAACCGAACGATTGGAAATGCCATAACTTTGGTGTTTTTAAAGTTAGGAAGTTGGGATTTTTTATGAGTATTAAGAATGCATCACATGAATAATTTTGGAGAATATAATTTACAGAGTATTCTGCAAGGGTATATTAATTTCGGCTCCGCCCGTAGTTAGCTTTCCTTTCTTGTTTATTTTTATTTCATCACAAAGGATAACTGCTTCTTTACCTTTCTCACTCATTTCACCAACAATTTTCTGAAGGTTTTCTAATAAATCAGGTTGAAATCCTGGCGTCATATTTTTAAAAAGAGTCCATCGAGACAACGTCCGTTTCGACGGAAGTTTTAAATTTAAAACATCCCGCATATTCATATGTTTGGGATGAATTAAAGTTTATGTTTTGAGCTATTACTTTTTCTGCGCTGTTGTAAGAATTTGATTTTTTTATTAGCATTTTGCATATAGTTTTTGCTTCTTCAGAATCATGAGGCATTTTATTTATAATGTTAAATGTTATAATGTTACTTTTGCGCTTCATAGCATTTTTCATTAAAACATTAGCTCTTTTTAATTTCTCTATTTTTTGTTTATAGGTTTTAATCGCAAGAAACATCTCGTAATTTGTATTTCAATAAAACATCTCACTTTCTTCCCTTTTTTGGCAATAACAGCAATTTCTTAACTGCGATACACTAGGAGTTACTAAATCAGAAGGGCTAACATATAACTGCACTGCACTAGGAGTAACTAAATTAGCATCTGACTTCGGTACCTCAAAATTTAAAGGGCTAACATCTAAACTATCGCCAATTGGTTCTTCTGCCCCATCATCATTAAATTCAAATTGCTCACAAGGAACAGAACTGTCCGGACGCAAAAGGAAGTTGTCAGTTAAATTCAAAGTGGGCACGGCATTGCTTCTAAGCCTATTTATCCCAATATATTTACTTTCGAAATGTCTATTACAAATACGCAAAGTTCGTCTATTAAAATTGTCATCCGAATGGCATAACTCAACCCATTTTTCAAGTCTCCTATCATCTGATGGAAATGAAAACAACTTAACTGATGATATGCTGATTCATTGCAAAAAAAATTTAAAAATATGTTATGGAACTGCATTTTGTCCTGGGACGGCGCCGGCTAGCACCCGAATCCCCAGGGCGGAGTACCCCCAATATCCCTACAGTTTCCACAACATAAACATCGATGACACGCGTCTCACATCACAAAAACTATTGCTCATCGCCAACAAACAAAAAAAAAAAAAATGTAAGCAACGTAAATAATTAGGAGTGACGGGAAATATAAGGTGTTTCGGTGGCTATCGATGACCAAGCCAAGCACGCCCACCCAACCAAGGATGCCCCGGAGGATTCTGCGGAGGCGTCACCCATGATCAGTTGGTCGAAGTCACTCCTCGCGACTAAGACAGCTCCATCTCCCCCACCATAGAGTAAGAAACTATATAGAGGTTTCATTTGCTCTGCCCGGGCCTCTGCCAAAGCTCTGCTGAGAGCCATGTTCGAAGCTAACTTCTTCTAACTTCGGTTTCACACCACTTCTAACATGTGCGAAGCACAAGCAATAGTATGGGGAGTTCTCGCACCTAACCTTAGGAATAAGAGCGAGCAGTGCAGCCCCTACGTGGCATCACTGGCAAAGTCACTCGAGAGCGCGGGCAGAGCAAATGAAACCTCTATATAGTTTCTTACTCTATGATTTTAATTATCACCGTAAGTACTAAAGTTTACATTAATGGCTCTCCTAGTAATTAAATCATCTTTTCTTAGCCTTTACGACCAAACTTGGCCACCGTCTTCGGACTTACGCGGTCAAAGCAGAAGATTACCTTCCCTTGGCAAAGGCTACAGGCGCCGCGGAAAATATGTTCCACCGGTCACGTATTGGTGGAACTTGCAGTGAACTAGGCGCACAAAAAAAGGGCCCACACTATGTATGTGTCGGGTCACCTAATCCTGAGGAGCTCCTAGGGAAAAGAAGGGACAGGCCAAACTGTAAGTAGTATGCGCTGTAAACAATCCCGCCGTACTGTGCACATTTAATTTAACATTCAATATTTTCAGCCACTTCTGGGCTAGGCACCGGGCTAAATATGCCCCGGCCGAAGCGTACTCCAACAGAGGCCACCGGCAATAATGGCCAGGAACACCACGAGGAGCGGTGGTTAAGGACGGTTCCTCTCGACGCGGCGCGAATTGGCAGCCAGTTAACCCCAGGGCGACTTAACAGCCAGGAACGGACTCACCGGCGTAGGTTAGAAAGCGTTGGCGGCGTCTGAGGAGGGCGAGTTATGCTGGTCCAAATCGTATCGCTGGGTCGAACGAAGGTTCGTATATATATGTATGCCAATCTCCGGATTAAATCTCCCGATTTAATATTCCAATTTATTCCTTCAATTAAGTCTTTCAATTTAATCTTTCAATTTAATATCCCGGGGCCCTTTGTGTTGGACCCCGGTTGCCCTACGGAAAATTATTTATAAATAAAATAATCTATAAAACATAACACTCTATTTTCACTCACTTTTTTCTTTAATTCGGCACAAACACTACTTAACTAATTTCTGCTCCATCTACTGGGACAATATGGCTGCGACTATATCAAAATCTGCCTATCATCCCTATCTCGCCATATTCCCTTTGCCTCTCCCGAAATTGGGTCATTGGACATATCAAGGCCATCCTAGCCATACCCAGAGCGAACCGGGCTAGTTTAAATAGCTAGATAGCCAAGGGCATCAGCAGAAGGGGGCGCCACTCCAGTAGGGGTTGCCACCCTCCAACTTTATCGATAGTCCTACCAAAAACGAATACCTCCTTCCTAATTCTTCCAGCCGATTCCAAATTGAAATGCAACAAATAATATTTAAATAAATTAAAATACTTTTATACTTGCGAATTGATGATTATACAACTACGGACACTCGGAACAGCAAGACAGGCGTTTTGAAAAAAAACACGTTGTATTGTAAAAAAAAAACTTTAACTTTTTGCACCGTAAACACACTCAAAACAGCATAGATTAAGAAACTATATAGAGGTTTCATTTGCTGCACCCTCGCTAACACCGCGCCGTTATCGGGCATACCCACGAAAGCATATGATGCCCTGAGGGCAGTCCACCGGGTTGGTGCACTTCGCTGCGTTGTGGCCGGTGGTTCGCACTGGCGGCACACATTTTCCTTAAAGCTGCATTTTTCGATCTTATGATCGAAACCTACGCACCTGTAGCAATCGTACGTCCGAGGTGCACCGACTTCTGAAAGTCCTTCAGGGCATCTCCTCATTTCAATTAGCAAATCAATACCCGTTTTCATCAGCCATTTTAATTAACATTTTTTAATTTTATTTGTTCTATTTTTTTAGTTACATAATAATCTTTGATTTCCATTAATAATAATATTTAGATTATTCAAATCCATTTTTGAAAGGGTCTCAAGGGTATTGGGAGCTTTGGCGGTCTTGGGCACCTCCATTTTTGCCACATGGTGGTCTCTCACGCACTTCATTGAGCTTAAAGAATATGGGTCGACAAATACGAATTTTTCGTATTCAAAAACTAAATGGTTTGCTATTTTTTTGCCCACCTTTAGTTTCAAAAATATATTTTTACATTTTGAAAAAACATTAAAGTTGACTTTTTAAAATTTTTTTTTTAATTAAAAGAGAATCGTTCCCATCTTTTAGAATTTTGATAAATAAAAGCTTTTGAAAATATGCAACCCTTAAAAGTGGTTATATCGAAAAAACAAAAAATGTCCATGCTTGCCCACCTCTTAAAAAGTAATAGTTAAAAAATAATCGTTTGCCTACCATTCTACTAGGACCTTACTCACCTCCGCAAAATCCATCTTCCCGAAACTTTCCAATCTTATATCCTTTGTTCACTTGGTCAGGACAATTACTCATGCGCGGCAGATGTAATGAACTGCTTTTTAATGTTTGTGGTAAATGTGTGTTAAACTTGACTGGAACTGTATTAAAGAAAAGTAACCTGTTGCTACTTATATTGTTTTACCTAGCTTACCTTCTTATTGCCTATCTCCAAACCATAGCTCGTAAATAACTGTTGACCGTTTTTCTTCCTCCGCTCTCGTTGCGAGCACAACCGAAAAAGTTCATACTCTCTCGCTCTCGCTCTGAGCAAGAGACTCTTGCTGTCTTCATTTATGTTTTCTGTTGAGCGCTTTTCGTTGAGATCTTTGTATATCGCTCTTTCAATGAGCAGTGCGTAAAGAGCGGAATGAGAAACGGTCGCAAAATGAGAGTCAGCAAAAGACCGATTGACCGAAAAACTCAATGCAAACGGTCTTCACATTTACTTTCGTTGTGAAAAAGAAATAATATATGTAATTTGTTTAATACAGAATTTTACATTTATTTTCAAATATTTTTGTTATAAAGTTCCATTTTGATTTCATATTTCTTATACATGTTTCAAAAGCAAAAAAAAAGTTTCAGAAAATGTTTTTTATTTCACAACTTGACACACTCGATTCCCGTTCACAATTGATATATTTCGTCTGCAGAAAAATAACGATTTGCTTGCCTATGCGTGTGAACCCAATACATACGCAAAAGACCTTTTGCTTCACTCAACACGACAAAACGGTCTTTGAACAACCAGAACAAAACAGTATAGAAATAAACGGTTTCGCTCTGAGCGCGAGCGAGCTCATTCAAGAACCCATAAATCGGTTGCTCTCTGAGTCTTTTCGTAAAGAGTCAGGAGAAGACACTTATTTGAAGACAACGAGTAACGGTCGACAGTTATTTGCGAGCTCTGCTCCAAACACAATTTAAGCATTTAAATGATTGTTAGGTCCAACATCAGCCATTACTCTGTGACTGCCCTGCCCCACTAAGACAATTTAAGCGCGCGCCTTAAGCAAAGAACAGCTGGCCACACTAATACCACATCAGCGCAATCCTGAGATTTCGATAGCAGGTCATCATCATCCCGTAGCTCGAGCTGGTCACACTAGCCCGCGCCTATATAAGCAGAGCAAGTTCCTCAGTTTGGTCACTTGTGCTCCATCAGGGTAAGTGTTCGGTGTAAATCGCTATGGATAGGGTTGTGGAAATATGTAAAACTATCGTATCGACGACATATAATCTTTTTTAGAAATCTATAATACAATATTTATTATTTTTATTTTAACTATATCCTATAGCTGCCATATAACTGATTGATCGGAAATGCCATAACTTTGGTGTTTGTTAAGTTAGGAAGTTGGGATTTTCTATGGGTTTTATATTTGGCCAATCAATTTGACCTCCAACATTTCATAAGGATCAGCCGACAATATCCTATAGCTGCCATGTAACTGAACGATTGGAAATGCCATAACTTTGGTGTTTTTGAAGTTAGGAAGTTGGGATTTTTTATGAGTATTAAGAATGCATCATGTGAATAATTTTGGAGAATATAATTTACAGAATATTCTGCAAGGGTATATCAACTTCGGCTCCGCCCGTGGTTAGCTTTCTTTCTTGTTTATTTTTATTTCATCACAATTTCACCAACAATTTTCTGAAGGTTTTCTAATAAATCAGGTTGAAATCCTGGCGTCATATTTTTAAAAAGAGTCCATCGAGACAACGTCCGTTTCGACGGAAGTTTTAAATTTAAAACATCCCGCATATTCATATGTTTGGGATGAATTAAAGTTTATGTTTTGAGCTATTACTTTTTCTGCGCTGTTGTAAGAATTTGATTTTTTTATTCGCATTTTGCATATAGTTTTTGCTTCTTCAGAATCATGAGGCATTTTATTTATAATGTTAAATGTTATAATGTTACTTTTGCGCTTCATAGCATTTTTCATTAAAACATTAGCTCTTTTTAATTTCTCTATTTTTTGTTTATAGGTTTTAATCGCAAGAAACATCTCGTAATTTGTATTTCAATAAAACATCTCACTTTCTTCCCTTTTTTGGCAATAACAGCAATTTCTTAACTGCGATACACTAGGAGTAACTAAATCAGAAGGGCTAACATATAACTGCACTGCACTAGGAGTAACTAAATTAGCATCTGACTTCGGTACCTCAAAATTTAAAGGGCTAACATCTAAACTATCGCCAATTGGTTCTTCTGCCCCATCATCATTAAATTCAAATTGCTCACAAGGAACAGAACTGTCCGGACGCAAAAGGAAGTTGTCAGTTAAATTCAAAGTGGGCACGGCATTGCTTCTAAGCCTATTTATCCCAATATATTTACTTTCGAAATGTCTATTACAAATACGCAAAGTTCGTCTATTAAAATTGTCATCCGAATGGCATAACTCAACCCATTTTTCAAGTCTCCTATCATCTGATGGAAATGAAAACAACTTAACTGATGATATGCTGATTCATTGCAAAAAAAATTTAAAAATATGTTATGGAACTGCATTTTGTCCTGGGCATAGAGTAAGAAACTATATAGAGGTTTCATTTGCTCTGCCCGCGCTCTCGAGTGACTTTGCCAGTGATGCCACGTAGGGGAAAAACGGAAAAAAGAGAGTTTTTCATTTGTTCGAATCGAGCTTGAATCCATGCCCATGGTGAATTCTTATTGCTGCACTGCTCGCTCTTATTCCTAAGGATAGGTGCGAGAACTCCCCATACTATTGCTTGTGCTTCGCACATGTTAGAAGTGGTGAGAAAGCGAAGTTAGAAGAAGTTAGCTTCGAACATGGCTCTCAGCAGAGCTTTGGCAGAGGCCCGGGCAGAGCAAATGAAACCTCTATATAGTTTCTTACTCTATGTCCTGGGACGGCGCCGGCTAGCACCCGAATCCCCAGGGCGGAGTACCCCCAATATCCCTACAGTTTCCACAACATAAACATCGATGACACGCGTCTCACATCACAAAAACTATTGCTCATCGCCAACAAACAAAACAAAAAAAAAAATGTAAGCAACGTAAATAATTAGGAGTGACGGGAAATATAAGGTGTTTCGGTGGCTATCGATGACCAAGCCAAGCACGCCCACCCAACCAAGGATGCCCCGGAGGATTCTGCGGAGGCGTCACCCATGATCAGTTGGTCGAAGTCACTCCTCGCGACTAAGACAGCTCCATCTCCCCCACCATAGAGTAAGAAACTATATAGAGGTTTCATTTGCTCTGCCCGGGCCTCTGCCAAAGCTCTGCTGAGAGCCATGTTCGAAGCTAACTTCTTCTAACTTCGGTTTCTCACCACTTCTAACATGTGCGAAGCACAAGCAATAGTATGGGGAGTTCTCGCACCTATCCTTAGGAATAAGAGCGACCAGTCCAGCTGCAGAATCTCACCATGGGCTTGGAATGAAGCTCGATTCGAACATTTGCAAAACTCTCTTTTTTTCCGTTTTTCGCCTAGGTGGCATCACAGGAAATGTCACTCGAGAGCGCAGGCAGAGCAAATGACGGCTCTATACATTATTACTCTATGCCCCCACCATAGAGTAAGAAACTACAGTGGATCGCAGCTTATTTCGTGCAGTTACCTAAAAAAAGTTCAAGTCATTATTCCTGCTAAACTAAGAAAGATAACAGAAAAATTTAAATGCAGTGTTTTAAAAGGGAATATTAACATGTTTATTAAATTAAAACGATTTCCTTAATCATAAAAACAAAACACTTATTAAATAAAAACAAAATGTGTAGGCTTTTTTCATGCCGCAGCTTATTTCGTGCAGTTCATTCTACCTAACTTATTATTTGTAATTTAAGAGCTAATATTTTTGATGTCCTCCTTTCTGGTTCAGGACAGCTTCGAGATGATTTTCCATGGAGGAAACTAACTTTTTAGTGGTTTCCACTGGAATTTTGGCCATTCTTCCATAAGAACACTTTTCAGGTCGTTTTTGTTCGAAATCTTCCTCTTCCTTATACCGATGTCCAAAATTTCTCATAAATTTTTAATCACATTTAAATCTGGCGACTACGCTGGCGTTATGACGACATGAGGGCAGTTCCAGACAAGCCAAGCCTTCACAATTCCTGCTGAATGCTTCGGATCGTTGTCCTGGTAAAATCGAAATCGATCGCGTATGCCCAGCTTTTCAGCAGTTTGGAGTGGGTTTTCCTTTAAAACCTGTAGGTACATCTTGGCCATCCATGATAACTTCAAAAAAAACGAGGTTGCCCCGCCAGAAGCTGCCATACAGGCCCAAACCATAACATGACCCCCGCCATGCTTGACTGTAGCTTATAGGTGTTTGCTTTTCAGTTTTGTATTAGGGACAAGGGAGCACATTCTTCTTCCGATTTTGTTTTGGTATAACGTTCTATTTGCATACGAGTCAAAATGTAACTTTTTTTTGTTAAATATGTTTGGCGGGAACCTAATACAGAGCTCGATAACAAACACCTAAAAGCTACGGTCAAGAATGGCGGGGGTCATGTTATGGTTTGGGCCTGTATGGCAGCTTCTGGCAGGGCAACCTCGTTTTTTTTGAAGTTATCATGGATGGCCAAGATGTACCTACAGGTTTTAAAGGAAAACCCACTCCAAACTGCTGAAAAGCTGGGCATACGCGATCGATTTCGATTTTACCAGGACAACGATCCGAAGCATTCAGCAGGAATTGTGAAGGCTTGGCTTGTCTGGAACTGCCCTCATGTCGTCATAACGCCAGCGTAGTCGCCAGATTTAAATGTGATTAAAAATTTATGAGAAATTTTGGACATCGGTATAAGGAAGAGGAAGATTTCGAACAAAAACGACCTGAAAAGTGTTCTTATGGAAGAATGGCCAAAATTCCAGTGGAAACCACTAAAAAGTTAGTTTCCTCCATGGAAAATCATCTCGAAGCTGTCCTGAACCAGAAAGGAGGACATCAAAAATATTAGCTCTTAAATTACAAATAATAAGTTAGGTAGAATGAACTGCACGAAATAAGCTGCGGCATGAAAAAAGCCTACACATTTTGTTTTTATTTAATAAGTGTTTTGTTTTTATGATTAAGGAAATCGTTTTAATTTAATAAACATGTTAATAATCCCTTTTAAAACACTGCATTTAAATTTTTCTGTTATCTTTCTTAGTTTAGCAGGAATAATGACTTGAACTTTTTTTAGGTAACTGCACGAAATAAGCTGCGATCCACTGTATATAGAGGTTTCATTTGCTCTGCCCGGGCCTCTGCCAAAGCTCTGCTGAGAGCCATGTTCGAAGCTAACTTCTTCTAACTTCGGTTTCACACCACTTCTAACATGTGCGAAGCACAAGCAATAGTATGGGGAGTTCTCGCACCTAACCTTAGGAATAAGAGCGAGCAGTGCAGCCCCTACGTGGCATCACTGGCAAAGTCACTCGAGAGCGCGGGCAGAGCAAATGAAACCTCTATATAGTTTCTTACTCTATGATTTTAATTATCACCGTAAGTACTAAAGTTTACATTAATGGCTCTCCTAGTAATTAAATCATCTTTTCTTAGCCTTTACGACCAAACTTGGCCACCGTCTTCGGACTTACGCGGTCAAAGCAGAAGATTACCTTCCCTTGGCAAAGGCTACAGGCGCCGCGGAAAATATGTTCCACCGGTCACGTATTGGTGGAACTTGCAGTGAACTAGGCGCACAAAAAAAGGGCCCACACTATGTATGTGTCGGGTCACCTAATCCTGAGGAGCTCCTAGGGAAAAGAAGGGACAGGCCAAACTGTAAGTAGTATGCGCTGTAAACAATCCCGCCGTACTGTGCACATTTAATTTAACATTCAATATTTTCAGCCACTTCTGGGCTAGGCACCGGGCTAAATATGCCCCGGCCGAAGCGTACTCCAACAGAGGCCACCGGCAATAATGGCCAGGAACACCACGAGGAGCGGTGGTTAAGGACGGTTCCTCTCGACGCGGCGCGAATTGGCAGCCAGTTAACCCCAGGGCGACTTAACAGCCAGGAACGGACTCACCGGCGTAGGTTAGAAAGCGTTGGCGGCGTCTGAGGAGGGCGAGTTATGCTGGTCCAAATCGTATCGCTGGGTCGAACAAAGGTGCGTATATATATGTAAGCCAATCTCCGGATTAACTCTCCCGATTTAATATTCCAATTTATTCCTTCAATTAAGTCTTTCAATTTAATATCCCGGGGCCCTTTGTGTTGGACCCCGGTTGCCCTACGGAAAATTATTTATAAATAAAATAATCTATAAAACTTAACACTCTATTTTCACTCACTTTTTTCTTTAATTCGGCACAAACACTACTTAACTAATTTCTGCTCCATCTACTGGGACAATATGGCTGCGACTATATCAAAATCTGCCTATCATCCCTATCTCGCCATATTCCCTTTGCCTCTCCCGAAATTGGGTCATTGGACATATCAAGGCCATCCTAGCCATACCCAGAGCGAACCGGGCTAGTTTAAATAGCTAGATAGCCAAGGGCATCAGCAGAAGGGGGCGCCACTCCAGTAGGGGTTGCCACCCTCCAACTTTATCGATAGTCCTACCAAAAACGAATACCTCCTTCTTAATTCTTCCAGCCGATTCCAAATTGAAATGCAACAAATAATATTTAAATTAATTAAAATACTTTTATACTTGCGAATTGATGATTATACAACTACGGACACTCGGAACAGCAAGACAGGCGTTTTGAAAAAAAACACGCTGTATTGTAAAAAAAAACTTTAACTTTTTGCACCGTAAACACACTCAAAACAGCATAGATTAAGAAACTATATAGAGGTTTCATTTGCTGCACCCTCGCTAACACCGCGCCGTTATCGGGCATACCCACGAAAGCATATGATGCCCTGAGGGCAGCCCTTTATGGCGGCTATTCCGTCAGTCCACCGGGTTGGTGCACTTCGCTGCGTTGTGGCCGGTGGTTCGCACTGGCGGCACACATTTTCCTTAAAGCTGCATTTTTCGATCTTATGATCGAAACCTACGCACCTGTAGCAATCGTACGTCCGAGGTGCACCGACTTCTGAAAGTCCTTCAGGGCATCTCCTCATTTCAATTAGCAAATCAATACCCGTTTTCATCAGCCATTTTAATTAACATTTTTTAATTTTATTTGTTCTATTTTTTAGTTACATAATAATCTTTGATTTCCATTAATAATAATATTTAGATTATTCAAATCTATTTTTGAAAGGGTCTCAAGGGTATTGGGAGCTTTGGCGGTCTTGGGCACCTCCATTTTTGCCACATGGTGGTCTCTCACGCACTTCATTGAGCTTAAAGAATATGGGTCGACAAATACGAATTTTTTAAATTCAAAAACTAAATGGTTTGCTATTTTTTCCCCACCTTTAGGTTCAAAAATATATTTTGAATTAAAAGAGAATCGTTCCCATCTTTTAGAATTTTAATAAATAAAAGCTTTTGAAAATATGCAACCCTTAAAAGTCGTTATATCGAAAAAACAAAAAATGTCCATGCTTGCCCACCTCTTAAAAAGTAATAATTAAAAAATAATCGTTTGCCCACCATTCTACTAGGACCTTACTCACCTCCGCAAAATCCATCTTCCCGAAACTTTCCAATCTTATATCCTTTGTTCACTTGGTCAGGACAATGCGCGCCAGATGTAATGAAATGCTTTTTAATGTTTGTGGTAAATGTGTGTTAAACTTGACTGGAACTGTATTAAAGAAAAGTAACCTGTTGCTACTTCTACTGTTTTACTTAGCTTACCTTCTTATTTGCCTATCTCCAAACACAATTTAAGCATTTGTTAGGTCCAACATCAGCCATTACTCTGTGACTGCCCTGCCCCACTAAGACAATTTAATCGCGCGCCTTAAGCAAAGGACAGCTGGCCACACTAATCCCACATCAGCGCAATCCTGAGATTTCGATAGCAGGTCATCGAAACTAGTCGAAATCCCGTAGCTCGAGCTGATCACACTAGCCGGCGCCTATATAAGCAGAGCAAGTTCCTCAGTTTGGTCACTTGTGCTCCATCAGGGTAAGTGTTCGGTGTAAATCGCTATGGATAGGGTTGTGGAAATATGTAAAACTATCGTATCGACGACATATAATCTTTTTTAGAAATCTATAATACAATATTTTTATTTTAATAATTTTTTGGTCCCAAAAATGTTGTTTTGTTTTAGTTCTAACAATTTAACAATTTTATTTCACAAGAGGAACTACTTATTTTTTGTAAATTCTTATTAAATAAATAATAATAATAAATAAATCAATCAATCAAAAAAGATTAAAATGTTAGACTTATCCAGGTCTTCCGGGGCATACAACCCAAAGGGCTTAAAGCTATTGCTTAGGTATTCTGCAAAGGCAATGGCTTTTTCTTGGCTGGTGCTATCCTCTTCACAGGCCTCTTGATGTATTTCGTGGCGTTGCAAAGGTTATGCTCAGCGCTACATTGTTCGAGGTTCACTAGTCAAGGATTTACTTTTGAGGTCTAGCCCTGCGCAGGGTTCTGTTGCACCTCCAGGCCAACTTCACCGAACCTCTTGCTCTACCTTCCGAATTTCACCTGACAAGGGGGTGCGGATGATGGCACCACCACGCGCAAGCCCTCTCACCTCGTGCAGGCGGACCCCAAGCGAAGGGGCGATCTCTTTGCGTTCCTTTTCCGCTACCTGGTTGCCCGTGACGTTCGGGTCCTTGCTGACTACCACAGCAGACCACCAGTCTCTCTAGGCTTCCTCGGCGCTGGCACTGGGACGGCCTGTGGCGCTGGCACTGGGCCGGCCTGTGGCGCTGGCAGGCTGGGATATGTAGCGGCATACCCAACAGGCGGGAAAGAAACCAGAGCTGGCGAGACGACGGTCTTAGCACTCTGGGCATTCAACTGCCGCTTGCTCACCTCCTCCAGTACGGCATTTCGTGTCGCCAACGTGAACACGAGCTTCTCTTACCTATTGAGGCTCTTCGTCATCGCGCGAGCCTGCGTCGGGGACAAACCCGCCGAAACGACATCTGCCATGAACTCCTCCCTGATCAGGGAAAGCTCATTGGCGATCTTCGCCACGGCGTTATCAGAGCGTTGTTGCTCAGAACGAACAACGGGGGCAACGGGAGGGGGGACGAAAAACTTGCCACCAGTTTCATTCTCCTTGTTGGCAACAGCATCATTCGCCGAAGCCAGCGCAGCTACTGTGGCAGCAGCAGCTGCCGTAGCGGCACTCTCAGCGGCATTCGCGGCGACAAAGGCAGCGGCCTTCGACGTCGACGCCAAAGCAACAGCTGTTGCTTACGCTCTCTGAGAGAGTAGCGCTCTCTCAATACGCACACGCGGTGCCACGCAAGTGGGAAATTCCCAATGGGAAAATGTCTTTTCGCGAAGGCACTCACGAACCTGTTTCGCAGGTTTTAGCTATTTAATATAACCCACAAGTAACACTTGTAACACTTTGAATTTATCACACACGGAGCACACGTTACGCACGTCCGTCGTTAATCCATTCATGCGCGTCACTAATTAGATGACGAGGCATTTGGCTATTTTTTTTTTTTTTTTTTTTTGATCGCTAAGGTCTGGAAATCTTCGAAAGATACTAGGTCCGCCATCACCTTGTGTGGTCGGGTAATGTCTAGAATGCACGATTCACTGCTTTATTAGAACCTTCTTCACGTTCAGGGTTCTGCAATGCCTACGTACTAAAACCATCCTTAAATTTTATTTCTACTTTATTTGCGATGTTTATGCCTTCTTGTTATTGTGCCAAGGCAACAGGCAATATTTCATATGTACCAACGACTTTAAGCTACGTAATCTCTTGAATATCCACTTAGATACATGAACTGTCTGAAGCAGCTAAGACTGCCTCTCATCATTTGAATGCTTATGATATGGCTATCATATTTGCTGAGAAGACCCTTCGAAAACAACCGTTTGACCGATTGACCACTCCAGATCCCCCTCCAATTAATGGTGGCAGAATGGAATTCAATATCATATGTGCCTACGAACTTACGCCGCAATTCCGTTGGTATGTCCGGTGTATCGTATTTTTGGATTTTGCGTTGATGATGTGGATGATGTGGATAATGTGGGGATGATGCGCAATCCAAAGGGTGTCCGTCTGTCGTTACCTGAACGTCAATCACATCAATGTGATTTGGTCGGACTACTACCAGGTCTGGTTTACGAAGGCCGGATTCTCCCTGCAGACTTGGTTCAACAATGACCTCGCCTCCCACGAGTAGCCTCTCTCCTCAAGTCCCCGCCTTGGACTTGGGCGATTTACTACGCAGTTTATATTTAAGCTGTAGTGTCCAGCTACTCGCCACTTTTTTTCCCGGACGCGATAACAATTCATTTTGTTCAGCTAGCAACCTAGCTCGGGCCCTTTGCTTTTCGCCTTCGATGAAAGAGCTGGCTACCTCGGATTGGTCGAAGTGAGGCCATTTTATGTTGCTCAAACGTTTTAAGCGAAGCATCGGTGCAAACCATCGCAATGATAGAATCCCAAGTCCCCCACATTTTGGGGGGGCATGAACGAATGCTATCGGCTCATCCGGTGGTAAACTTAACCATTTACGCACATAGAATCGTATTAACTTGTCAAATTTCCGTAACGCGCCTATAGTCACACTCCCAAGGGTTAACTTGTGATAGAGTTGTGGGATGAGGACGGTTCGGAGGGCAAATAACTTCTGTTGAGGCTTTAGGGGAGCTTCGGACAATCTTTGTAGCTTTGGACCAACGTCCTCCGACGGATTGCCCTTCACTCTCCCGCTTGCGTTAAATTTAATACTTAAATACTTCCATTCGTCTGTACGCTTCCATGCTGGACATCCGTTCAAGCCTACACGGAAGCTCTGTGGATTTAACACAGTACACTTCTGTTTCGGCTGACCCTTAATACCAACAGTAAAACACTTGTTAGCATTAAGTCGGAGACCGACAGTGGCTAGAAAGTCAACTGTCTTATCCAACAAAGTTTGTAATCCCAAACGATTTTCCGCAAAAAGGACTAAATCGTCAGCAAACGCGGCCGCGTTTGTCATAGCAGTATCGACCTTGGCACCAATTTCTTTGGGAAAGGCTCTAAGTAATTCGATTAAATAGAATAGGCGACAAAGGGTCACCCTGCTTCACTCCTCTAGCTGGGACGAATTCCTCTGAACGCCAACCTTCTCCGCAGAGACTGCTACCCCCAACCTCGTACGAATGTTGTACGTAGTCAACGAAGCCCTTCGGTGCGCCATAAGCTTTTAGGGTGTTTACAATAGCTGCATGAGACAAAGAGTCAAATGCCTTGCTTACATCCAGATTGGCAATGTAGCAAGAGCTAAAGCTTTTATGGCTACTCCTTAGAACTAAGTCAACTATCGTCGCATTATCGGCACATCCGTCTGTAGGTAAGAAGCCCCGCTGACTCGGGTCCCAATTGACTGATGAGGCCAATCGAGTTGCTAATATTTCATAAGAGAGCCATAGTTACTCCCGCCGTTGACCCGCGCTTACTTGAATTTCTTCACGTTGACATTCAGAGCACATTCCCAATGGGAAAATGTCTTTTCCACCTCAAATCGCGTTGTTTTCGCCGGGAAAACTGTGTCCGCTGTACTAAATCGCACTCACGAACCTGTTTCGCAGGTTTTCGCTATTTAATAGCCCACAAGTAACACTTTGAATTCATCACACACGGAGCACACGTTACGCACGTCCGTCGTCCATTCATGCGCGTCACTAATTAGATGACGAGGCATTTGGCTATTTTTTTTTTTTTTTTGATCGCTAAGGTATGGAAATCTCCGAAAAATACTAGGTCCGCCATCACCTTGTGTGGTCGGGTAATGTCTAGCATGCACGATTCACTGCTTTATTAGAACCTTCTTCACGTTGAGGGTTCTGCAATGCCTACGTACTAAAACCATCCTTAAATTTTATTTATACTTTATTTGCTATGTTTATGCCTTCTTGTTGTTATGCCAAGGCAGCAGGCATTATTTCATATGTACCAACGACTTTAAGCTACGTAATCTCTTGAGTATCCACTTAGATACATGAACTGTCTGAAGCAGCTAAGACTGCCTCTCATCACTTGAATGCTTATGATATGGCTTATCATATTTGCTGAGGAGACCCTTCGAAATCAACCGTTTGACCGATTGACCACTCCAGATCCCCCTCCAATTAATGGTGGCAGAATGGAATTCAATATCATATGTGCCTACGAACTTACGCTACAATTCCGTTAGTATGTCCGGTGTATCGTATTTTTGGATTTTGCGTTGATGATGTGGATGATGTGGGGATGATGCGCAATCCAAAAGGTGTCCGTCTGTCGTTACCTAAACGTCAATCACATTAATGTGATTTGGTCGGACTACTACCAGGTCTGGTTTACGAAGGCCGGATTCTCCCTGCAGACTTGGTTCAACAATGACCACGCAGCCTCTCTCCTCAAGTCCCCGCTTGATTCGATTTACTACGCAGTTGTGTCTAGCTATTCGCCTCCCATGCGAGCGATAGCATTTTTGCATGATGTGGTTTGTTGTTTCGGGAGCATCACATCCTGCACGATACTGTCGATCCAATTCGTGCCTTCCCCCCGTAGTGCGAGACTTCGTGGGTAGGGCATTTATCCGCAGTTTAATACCGTCAACGTATTCCTTTCCTGTTAGCAAACGCGTGGGTTGACTTACCCATCCGTGTTGCGGGCCATATAGACCCGCTTCACGGAGACCGTTACCGTCAACAGACATGTACAATCTATCTGCCCAAAACTTTTTTATTACCGGACGCGATAACAATTCATTTTGTTCAGCTAGCAACCTAGCTCGGGCCCTTTGCTTTTCGCCTTCGATGAAAGAGCTGGCTACCTCGGATTGGTCGAAGTGAGGCCATTTTATGTTGCTCAAACGTCTTAAGCGAAGCATCGGTGCAAACGAATGCTATGCTGGGATGAGGACGGTTCGGAGGGCAAATAACTTCTGTTGAGGCTTTAGGGGAGCTTCGGACAATCTTTGTAGCTTTGGACCAACGTCCTCCGACGGATTGCCCTTCACTCTCCCGCTTGCGTTAAATTTAATACTTAAATTCGTCTGTACGCTTCAATGCTGGACATCCGTTCAAGCCTACACGGAAGCTCTGTGGATTTAACACAGTACACTTCTGTTTCGGCTGACCCTTAATACCAACAGTAAAACACTTGTTAGCATTAAGTCGGAGACCGACAGTGGCTAGAAAGTCAACTGTCTTATCCAACAAAGTTTGTAATCCCAAACGATTTTCCGCAAAAAGGACTAAATCGATAACCAGATTAAATAGAATAGGGTTCCATAAATTCTCGGCTTGGCATTACCGACTCATCAGCTTCCTCAAGCTAGGACTTAATGCATTTCCTTTATGCTTATCCCAGTTTCGCTGGATGACAGCGTACTGCTACCTTCTGCTTTCTTTCCAATTCCGAGGCCGCCGTGTCGGCCTCGTCAGCGTGCGTCGTGTACCCTGTACCGGAAAAATTCCCTGGAGATAAGCGGATAAGCATTGGAGAGTGGTTTCCTTCCCATCGAGCTGCGCCCTGTCAATGATGGTTTGCAATTCTTGGGCTCTCCATTCGGAAGAACAAACTCGTTGATTTTGCTCACTATAACTAGGGCGGCGACGTATGGTTAGATTAGCAACTTCTGGGACGAGAGCTGATTGCCCTCTTATCAGCTCGATCTTCTCCTTATAATCGTCCCTCTGTCTGAGCTTTTTAATTGCTTCGACGCTACGGTTCGTGAAAGTTACCCCTAGTTGCTTATTAATGTGTTTGATACCATTTGCCGTGAGCTCAACCTCCTTTCTCGCCATCATCATCTTCTCTTCCTCACTCCACCTTGCCTTTATGTCGACACGTCGACGCATTGCATCAAGTTCGTCTGGGTGCCGACATCGAGCACACCGAGTCCTCTTTCGCTTGCAAAGGACCGGTCACATATTCTGCATGGTACTCTCGAGAGAGAAGCCGATGCCGTTGGTATATATTGGTTCCCTGGGATGCTTTCCTTAGGGGTCGGGGTCGTCATCGAAGAATCATTTGTTATCCGAGGCTCATTTTCATTTCAACTAGTTATCCAATATATTTTTCAGTAGAGTAACAAGCCCTTTGGAAAATTTTCGCCACGCAAATTAGCTGTTAGTCAGTAAAGCATGCTGACTAACATTACCAGAGAACACCACGAGGAGGTTTTGAAAAGACTTGAGTCTTCGACAACACTTATAAATTTCAGAATAAATTCCCCTAATGCACATCGAGACACCAGTTCTCCAAAGAGAGTCATAGTTACATAGCAAGAAAGTTCCACAATTGGCTACGAAACTAAACTATCCGGAGAAGAAGTTACCAACATAAATTATAGAAACTCTATTTACCCAGAACGAGCACATAAACCATGTTATTGTTTCCCAATCAAACCCGACTATCTCAATCTTAGAGCCAATCCTTATCCCAAAGTTACGGATCTTTTCCCGACTTCTCGTATCTACATTATTCTATCGACTAGAGACTCTTCACCTTGGAGACCAGCTCCGGATATCGGTACGGCCTGTTAATATGTTTGCGTGTTTTATTCTCATCATCGGATAGTTGTGCTTTGGTTTTCCCTAAAGATTATAAAATGAAAGACCGATTTTTAAGGGGATACGGCCACAGCCCAAACCGTAAGAGCAAGAGCAGCCAAATTTTTTCACAGTATTCCATTGGGGGCGTGGGCGCCCACTAAGATCCGATATGTCCCCCCAGTGGCCCCAAACAGCTCCAACATCCATTATTCTGAGCAAAAAAATGATGATGTATTTAAGCTTAACTTCTAAACCGGTTGGAATTTCGATATTTGTTTTTTCCGAATTTTAGGTTTTGAAAAGGCCTAATTAGAAATCTAAAAGAAATTTTGATATCCCCCATAATTTGGGGGCTACATTTAAAATTAACTTTTCGATTTAAAAAATCTAAACCGCTGCTCCGATCAAGATGATTTTTCGCTCAATAGTTATTCTATGGCCCAAATGCTTAAGTTTAATTTTTCAAGTTTTTAACATTTTTTTAAGTATTTTTAACGAATTTATTTAGATTTTCTAAGTCATTGCGTTGTATTTTGCGGGAGCCTGTCGAGAGAACGAAACCCAGAAGCCAAGAGAGCGACGGCCGAGAGAGCAACAGCCAAGAAAACTGATGAGGGGGAGGGGTAGTGCTGCAGGGAAAGGGGAGGGGAAAGAGGCAATTTAAGTTAAATTTGTTTTGGATTTTAAAAACTTAAACTGCTGCTCCGATCAATATGATTTTCGATCAATAGTCAGTCCTGTGGATCCAATGCTTAGGTTTTGTTTTTCATTTTGTAGCAGAAGTAAGAGCCTTATTTAATTTCCACCATGGAAGAAAATAGAAAATTACTACAAATTCTGTAAGCAAAGCCAAAATGTTTCCAAGTTAAATATTAATCTTAAGATTCGAACTTTTGACCAAATACGTATGTACATATGTATATTTGGATATGTTTTGATTTGCTTATATGTACAATGCATGTACATACATACAATGTGTGTATGTTTCTATTCGAAAGTAGATAATGTGATTAAATACAAATAAAATGATTTATTATACCCGTTTATCGATCAAATGTGGAATCTGAAAATAATACGTTACTTTGCTGTTTTTGTATTGGATGCCAATCTTTTACTGAATGTGTACAAAGGTTTTCGTTTCATTCAAAACAAGAAATTTGAAAACAACAAATTCCAATTTACAAACAAGTATCCATATTTGTGCGCAAATTAAAATTGCATTGATAACATTGTAACTGATAAAAAGTATACAAGCTCACGACTTTTACTTTGATCACTTTCATTTATTATATAGCTCTGCCGGTATCCTTCTGATTCTCTCTCTTGAAGGATCTTCTACAAAGGTTGTTTACACAAAGGTTTTCAAAAAACGCGCAAATAAGAAATAAGAAAGTCCTGACAACCCAATTTTCTAACTCCAAACTAATATTAAGCGAACGAAGTCGCTTCGGGTATAGCTATTTATTATATTTGTTTAAACAGTCTGAATTTAATATATGTTTTTAAGGAATCTAAAAAGATGATATATATTTTCATCGATTTAACAAATTAATATCGAAGTATTAGAAGAGGCGTATGCAAAAAATACTTGCTCTCCTTTGCCACTATTCGATTTTTGGGAGTGAGAAGGAGGCAATTAGAAGAGGGCTATTTTTATTATTATACATATGTTTAAGCAACAATCTGAATTTATTATATGTTTTTAAACAATCTAAAACGATTATACGAGGTGTGTTCAAAAAGTAAGGTGACTTTTCAAATTTCGCGGGCAACATATTTTCGATTATCGATTTTTTTGTTTTGTTATATTGGTACACTCTTCCCTAACATCTGTACCAAGTTTCAATGGAACATCCTCTTTTGTTTGGTTGTGAGAGGCGTAAAGTTACAAGTTATTTTGCGAGCTCGGCGATTTTTTCCTTTTTTCGGTCTTGGCTTGCCTGGGCTCTTCCATTGGGACGATTGGGCTTTGGTTTCGATATCATAACCATATACCCATGATTCGTCACCAGTTATGACCCTTTTGAGTAAATCTGGGTCGTCGTTGACGTCATTCAACAGCTCTTGAGCGATGCTCATGCGACGGTTCTTTTGGTCAACAATTCAGCAATTTCGGAACAAACTTCGCTGACACACGACTCATACCCAAAACGTTTGAAAAAATTTCATGGCACGAGCCAAGCGATATACCGACATCTTCAGCAACTTCTCTGATAGTGATTCGACGATTTTCCAAAACAATTTTCGTCACTGCTTGAACGTTTTCATCAGTTGTTGACGTGCTAAGGCTTTCAGAAAGAGGCTGGTCATTGGCATCTTCCCGGCCATCTTGGAAGAGTTTGTACCACTTGTACACATTTTTTTTACTCAGAACAGTTTCACCGTATGCCACTGTCAACATTTCAAGTGTTTCAGAGCACTTAATTTTATTTTTTACACAAAATTTGATGCAAATCCTTTGATCCATATTTTTCGATAGCAAAAAATCGCCGAGCTCGCAAAATAACTTGTAACTTTACGCCTCTCACAACCAAACAAAAGAGGATGTTCCATTGAAACTTGGTACAGATGTTAGGGAAGAGTGTACCAATATAACAAAACAAAAAAATCGATAATCGAAAATATGTTGCCCGCGAAATTTGAAAAGTCACCTTACTTTTTGAACACACCTCGTATGTATTTTCATGGATTTCACAAATTGAAATCCCAAGAACTAGAATTTTTTGAGTGAGAAGGTGGCAATTAGAAGAGGGCTATACAAAAAAACACTTGCTCTCCTTTGCTACAATTTCAATTTTAGGAGTGAGAAGGATGCAACGATAATGAGGGAGATCAGTAGCAAGTGTATAGGTAGACGCAAAAAAAGGGGATGGATCATGCGCACAACGAACTCTCTGAGAGAGCTTGCCCAAAGAGAGAGAAACAAGACTGAGCATAAGATTGACAGTGGTGTGGCAAGGGGGTACGGCCAAAACTCACAATTTTAGTTTAAATTTTTGTTGAAAAACAAACCTTTTTTAGTACACATTTTGATTCTTTTTTGACTTCATTTTAATATTACTTTGATCAAATATTAATATTGAATGAATGACGCCCTCCACAAATTTTTAGTACGTCTATGAGACAGGCACAAGCCAAAAAACGGTTATTTGTTTTTCCATTTTGTGGCGCCACAGATCATGTGACCGTCACACAAATACATATGCAAGCGTAAATAGGACAAAAGGAATGTGGCAACTAATGGCTACACATTTCGACTATTCAGAAGCAATATGAATTTCAACAGGAGCGGAACATTCCAGGCTGCATGGCAGTCCCAACAACATCAGCAGCAGAATTTGCAATTGCAACTGGAGCAACACAAGCAGCAGCTTGAGTTGTTCCAGCTGCAATTGAACAGCCAACAGCCAACGCAGCATCAACAATTGCAGCAGCAGCAACAACAGCTTCAGCAAATGCAGCAGCAATTTTTAATGCAGCAACCAACGAAAGCTGCGCACCCAGGAAAGGATCGGCCGCCATTCCAAACGCTGCGAGAGGCCCACAACAGAATTCAGAAGCAGCAGCGCCAAATAAAGGGCCTTCAGGACAAGGTGGCTGCCTTGGAAAGTTTCCAGGCTTATGTGAGCTCCGTGATGCGCCTGCCCCAAACATGGAGTCCGCCGCAGGCAGTGCCGCCGCAGGTAGTACCGCTGCAGACAGTGCCGTTGCTGGCAGTGCCGTCGCAGAGTTTCCAGTCTGGCCCTTCTGCGGATGAGCTGATGCAGCAAATCGCCATGTTGCAACAGCAGCTCCAAAAGCAACAGGCGCAGGCGCGAGCCCCCGAGGAAGAGCGGCGAGAAAAGCCGGGTCAACCTGGCTCAATGATGGCGCAGCAAATCCAGGGCTTGCAGCAACAGCTCCAGCAGCAAGACATTTCCAATTAATTAATTTTTTTTTATTTGTTTTTAATTTCTTATTTAGTCCTTACTTTAATTTAATTTTGTTCTTTTTCCCTTTCTTAGTTTTAAGCTTAATTTCATTACAATTTCTTTTTAAATAAAAAAAACCAAAAAAAAAATCCATAAAAAAATGTTTATTTTGGGTGGCTCTTTATTGTTAACATATCTTGCATTTTCTTTTCCTGGGGTTTTCATTTTCTGTCTTCTTAGATGCGTTCCATTTCTTACACGAAATTGGAACATGAAAACAAAAAGTTAAAAGCAACTCATGTAATAGGCACGGTTACAAACCAATACATCCACATCTTACGATGTTTGTATTTGTGCTTGCGTCGCCGCTACGCAAATAGCTGAAAATTAAGGACAAGGAAATGAAGGAAACTAATAACAGCTAAACAGGCGCGAGAAGTTTAGTTTTATTTTGGATGCCTAAGCAGCAAGTGAAAGCTATTGTGAAGCGCAAACATTTTAAAATTTTTCTGTGCGTAAAGTTAATTTAAATTCTTACACGTAAGTTATTTTTTCTATTTCCACTATACAAGTTTTGTATAGACGCTAATCAAATTCTTGAGAAGCGAAGTCATAGTGACTTTCATTAGTTAGTTATCCATTTCCTTACAATGTATGGACACTTTTCACGTTAATATTTAACGTTGATCAGTGAAGTCAATTTTGACTTTAAATATAAGCAAGCTGTGCTTGAACGCTTTTCACGTTGCTTTTTAACATTGATTAGCGAGTTACTGTTGGCTTTTTTAAGTTGACTTAACTAAATCGATTTTTTTTAACTTCTTTAATTGAAGTTGGCTATAAAAACTTTGGTAAAAGTTTAATTTGATCTTTGACCTTTAATACAAATTTAAAGCTTTAATATGTCAATTGAGAACCTAAGTATTAATGGTGAGCTGGTGCCCCATATGGTGGTTAAAATAATTGGCGATGGTGCTTGCCTGTTTAGAGCCATTTCATATCATTTAAAAGGCTCACAGCATTTCTCTGGAGGGATTCGCCAGGAAATTGTAGCTCACGTTGTTAACAATTGGGATTTTTTTCAAGTGCACGCACTAAACTCTAATGGACTAAATTTTATAAATTCTGCACAATATGAAGAGGAAATGATGAAGTCCCGTACTTACGGAACAGAGTGTGAGCTTCAAGCAGCTGCTAATGTATATTCAGTTTGCTTTCATGTTTTTCGAAATGGAAATTTTCATAGCGGTTATGGTTCAGAAGATAACCCTGTTAAATTATTGAAATTTTCTGGTGATCTTGAAAATGGACATTTCGATGTACTTCTATTGTATGAATCATCACCGTCAACAGATTCACCGTCACAAAGATTAGTTGAGGCTAGCACAAAAAAAAAGCTCCCAAAAGGAGAGCTCGATTTTCTGATAGAACTAAGTCCAACCAAATAAAGGGAGCTAAAAAAAAATTCAGGATTGATCATACAGAACAAATAAAAGATAAAAATAAGGAATATTACGCTAATAAGACGTCAGAAGGACATCTTTTATGGAAAGTAAAAAAAATGTCTGGATTTACATATGATTGCCAAATAGCGTATAGTGCTGACAAAATTATTGAAATTGGGTCCATGGATAAGAAATGCAACTATTGCAATGCTTTGAAATGGAAGAACGAATCTGACGGAATTTGCTGTAGTTCCGGAAAAGTTAAACTTCCCCAACTTCAAACATTACCTGAGCCTCTTAAGAGCCTAATCCTAGGCGGTCATCCCAAGCATGCCCACTTCTTAGACCGTTTACGAAAATACAATTCATTATTTCAAATGACTTCATTCGGCTGTAATAAAGTTTATGAAAAAGGTTTCATGCCAACTTTTAAGGTTCAGGGTCAGGTATATCACCTAATTGGCAGTCTATGGCCTACAAAGGAAAAAAGAAGCACAGTTCCTTCAAATATATTTTGTTGGTGAGGATGAAAAGGAAACAGAACTGAGATGTAAAAATGCGTCTGATGTGAATCGTGATTTGGTAAAAGCTTTACAATCTATGTTGCATAAAATTAATCCGTTCGTTAAAGATTTAAAATCAACTATTGACAAAGTTCCTGCAAATACTACTGACTACAAAATGATAATTCATGCCGATCGCACACCATCTGGATCTCACAAGGGTTGCTATAATGCACCAAGAGCAAGTGAAGTAGCTTTACTTATTGTTGGTCAGCAGTTCAAACAGAGAGATATTATTCTTGAAAGTCATAATTCAAAATTACAAAAAATTAATGAACTACACCGTTCCTATGACGCTTTGCAGTATCCGCTTCTCTTTCCACATGGAGAGGATGGATATTCAATTGATATACCGCAAGTAGATCCTCTATCAAAAAAACATTTAAAAAAAACCGTATCGGCACTAAATTTTTATAGTTACCGAATAATGATTCGGGAGGGTGAAATTAATCATTTAATTTATTTCAAAGCTCTTTTAAGTCAGTTTTTAGTCGATATGTGTGCCAAAATGGAAGCAGAACGGCTTAATTTTATTCGAAACAATCAAGAAAAACTTAGGGCTGAAAGCTATATACACCTTAAAGACGCTATAGGTAGACAAGATGTAAATCCAGCTCAGCTGGGCCAAATGGTTATTTTACCATCTTCATTCACGAGTTCTGCACGTTATATGCATGAGAAAACTCAGGATGCTATGACATATGTCCGGCACTATGGCCGTCCTGATTTATTTATAACATTTACTTGCAATCCTAAGTGGAAAGACATTACAGAGTCATTATTACCCGGTCAGATGGCCTATGACCGCCATGATATAATAGCGCGAGTATTTCATTTAAAAGTTAAAGCACTAAAGGCTCTTTTAGTTAAGAACGAATTGTTTGGAGAAGTTCAATGTTTCATGTACACTGTAGAATGGCAAAAACGTGGCCTCCCACATGTTCATATACTACTTTGGCTTAAAAATCGAATTTATGCTGATCAAATAGACGATACAATATGTGCAGAAATTCCAGATCCACAGAAAGATCCCGTGCTACATAATATCGTAAAGTCCAATATGATTCATGGACCTTGCGGAATGTTAAACCGTAGTTCACCGTGCATGAAAGATGGCAAATGTTCAAAAAAATTTCCCCGTCAGCTCTCAAAGGAAACAGTAACAGGAATTGATAGTTATCCTCTGTATCGAAGAAGGGCTTCAGATGATGGTGGCTTTACTGTCGAAAAGAATGGTAATATTTTAGACAACCGTTGGGTTGTGCCATATAATTCAGTACTATTACGTGCAATGGAAGCACACATAAATGTTGAAGCCTGCAGTTCAGTTAAGTCTATAAAATACGTATGCAAATATGTCAATAAAGGCAGCGATCAGGCTTCATTTTCCCTTGAAGACCGACGAAATGAAATTAAAACGTATGAAAATGGAAGATATATAAGCAGTTCGGAAGCCGTGTGGAGAATCCTGGCTTTCCCTATACACGAACGATTTCCAGCAGTTATGCAATTGTCTGTACATTTAGAAAATGGGCAGCGTGTGTACTTTAATCCCAATGATCCGAATCAACTAGCGAAGAAGATAAACACTCCTTCGAATACTACACTTCTCGCTTTCTTTGAACTTTGTAAAATTGATGATTTCGCCAAAACTCTTTTATATGTTGAAGTTCCATCCTATTACACATGGAACAATACAAAGTTTCTTAGAAGAAAACGAGGCAGTGACGTACCTCATTTTTCTGGAGTTAAAAAGGATTCAGCTTTGGGCAGAGTTTATACCGTTCACCCACATAACAGTGAATGTTATTTTCTTAGACTTTTACTCCATGAGGTACGAGGTCCAACTTCATTTTCGTATTTAAAAACTGTAAATGGCGTAATATACAGTACGTTTCAATTAGCTTGCAAAGCATTGGGCTTACTTGAGGATGATAGTCATTGGGACAAAACTTTGGCAGAAGCTAGCGTTTGTCAAGTTCCAAAAACTTACGTGATCTCTTTGGAATTATGTTAGTTTTTTGTCAACTCTCGGATCCTTTAGGTCTTTGGAATAAGTACAAGACTTTCTTATCGGAAGATATACTTCATTCATTACAAATGCCCGTAAACTCTGACATTAATGACGAAATTATGGAAAGAGTCTATAACAAATGTCTAATAAGCATTGAACATTTTGTATTGTCTATTGGTGGAACATGTCTTAAAGAATATGGTCTTCCTCAACCAATTATTCCTGAAGCCGAATTGGAAGAAAATAATACCGATTATCTAAGAGAAATAAGTTATGAAAGTAACAACACTCTCCTTACCAACAACGAAAATTTGCTTACAGACGAGCAAAAAGTCGTATACAATACAATTTTACAAAGCGTTGGGGCTGAGATGGGTGAAATATTTTTTTTTGATGCACCTGGAGGGACAGGTAAAACCTTCTTGACAAACTTATTGTTGGCAAAAGTTCGAAGTTCAAAAAAAAATAGCCCTAGCTGTAGCATCTTCCGGTATAGCTGCTACTCTGCTCAATGGAGGTCGAACTGCTCATTCTACATTTAAACTTCCTTTGGATTTAGTTAATTTAGCTCTATTTCAAAGCAATATAATATGGCTGCGGTGTTTAAAGATTGTAAGTTAATTGTTTGGGATGAGTGCACAATGTCACATAAAGGTGGGCTTGAAGCCATAAATAGAACCCTGCAAGATATTAATGAGATTACCATGTTGATGGGTGGTATTACAGTCCTGCTAGCTGGAGACTTTCGCCAAACCCTTCCTGTTGTGCCAAGAGGTACAAGAGCTGACGAAATAAAGGCCTGTTTAAAATCTTCATTTTTATGGCCACAGATAAAAAAACTAGCGCTCACGAAAAATATGCGAGTGCACTTAAAAGGAGACAGTTCTGCAGGAATTTTTGCCGAAACTCTTTTAAAAATTGGGAATGGCGTCCATCCAACAGTTGATGGAAAAATAGTTATAACATCACGCTTAGGAAATGTAGTTAAAAACGTTCAAGACCTTACATCCAAAATATTTCCTGACATTTCCAACATATCATGTAAAAGCTTAGATTGGCTATCTGAGCGCGCCATTTTGACAACGAAAAATGAAAGAGCAACCACTATTAATAATTTATTGCTAAACTCATTTGATGGTTTAGAAGTCTCCTATAAATCGGTCGACTCTGTTCCTGATGCTGATAATGCTGTTCATTACCCTGTTGAATTTTTAAATTCTTTGAATCCTCCAGGAATTCCTCAGCATAATCTGTCTCTTAGGATTGGAGCACCTGTAATGTTATTGCGAAATTTAAGTCCCCCAAAGTTATGCAATGGGACACGATTGCAGATAAAAGGTCTTCATAAGAATGTAATCGAAGCAACAGTATTTACGGGGTGCGCGAAGGGGGAAACAGTGTTTATACCCAGGATCCCATTAATACCATCCAGTCTGCCGTTTCAGTTTAAAAGGCTACAATTCCCTCTAAAAGTTTGCTTTGCAATAACTATAAATAAATCGCAGGGGCAGACTTTGAAGCTGGCTGGACTAGATCTTAGAGAAGATTGCTTCTCTCATGGACAATTTTATGTCGCATGCTCTAGAGTTAGCTCTGCCAGTAGCCTTATTATTCTCGCTCCTGAAGGATCTTCTAAAAATGTTGTTTACACAGAGGTTTTAAAGTAATCATATTAATTAACATTATTAAACCTAGAAAGTTTCAGTGGAATAGGTCTAATTGGAGATACCACATTAAAAAAAACGCGCCAATTTCTCTACCTCAGGGGTGGTGTGGAAATGGGAAAGTCTTGACAACCATACTCAAAACTAATTTTAAGCGAACGAAGTCGCGCCGGGTACAGCTAGTAATTATATAAATTGACTCATTAAGAGTGTCAATAAATGTTTTTATTTGCTTGTTGGAAAAAATGTACCTTTTGTTTTCATAGCGCTTGGTTAAGAAATCCCAAGTCGCTAGATAATTTCCTCCTGAACCCAAAAATAAATGAGTAACCACATTTTTGGCATCTACTTTTAATGCTGATTTGAGATAATTAAATTAAAGAGATGGACTAAGGTCCTCTACTGGCTTGGATTTTGGTATTACTCTTGTTGCACCTTCATTATCTTTGTTTCATATCGTATCATAGTTTTTTGTTTTAAAATACTCATGCTCGACGATACCAATCTTTAATAAAAGACTGTGATTAGTAAAAAACAACTTTCGAATCTCTTCAGTTCTTAAATGCTCATCATGGATAATTTTCCCTTAATTTCCCTTTGGCATCAAGTATCCTAACTTCTTTAACTATCTCGGACTGCTTCTTAAGAAGCTCAATTGATTTGTCGGACATTTTTATATTTTTTTGTAAACTTAATTTATAGTAAAATATAAAATATTAACTAATTTATTATTTCAAGTTATTATTTAAATTATCTGGAGTCTCTTTTTTTGAATCTGAAGGTTATGGTGCTGAAGATGTGGTGCTTAGGATGATGATGTCGACCACTTTGTTGTTGATGTTCTTCTTTTATCCTTTAGTTGTTCTTATGGCGTTGTTGCTGACACTTCCTTCGGGTTAAAGATGATTTTTTTTGTTTATTTTATTTTGGCACGTTTTTTTGAAGTTCAAGATGATTGTTTATGTTTGGCACTTTTTTTTAATGATTCTTGGTGACCTCCTTTTTAAAGTTCATCCAGGTCTATGGGGACTGTTTTCTTTTTATTTTCTGGACGGTTTTATTAACTACCTTTTTGCACAATTGAATTTTTAACTCATATTTGTTTTTATTTTACTGAGCTTAATTTTTTAGCACGTGTTTTTTTTATTTTTGCACTTTACTTTTTCAATGTTATGGCCTCGGAAAAACACCGAAGTCGGAACGAGCCGGATCGTGCGACTATATCATATAGCTCCCATAAGAACAATCGGAAACAAAAAATTGGTAAAAAATATAGGCTCGATGTTTTTAATTTTTTTTTTGTTTCCTTGGGATTTGGTAATACTTTATTATTTTGGAATTACGGTTTTAATTAAATTAAAATCGGGCCGCAATATCATATAGCTGTCATAGAAACGAGGGCAAAATGCAACGCCAAATCGACATAGCTACATTGTTTTTAGTGACATAGGCATAGAAATCGAAATGGAATAACTGCAAGAGTATATAAACTTCGTCTTGCCGAAGTTTGCTTCCTTTCTTGTTTTTTTTGTATCTTTTTGTTAATAATTGTTATACTCAATTCGTTACCGTGACCGTAGAGTAAGAATCAGAGAACTGCAAGGGTGTCACTTTTTGCCACCTTACTCACACCCAATAAAATTTGTGTCCCGGTGCCACCCGGCTAAGCAAAGTAAAGACACACATTTTATGTGTGCTATCAGAGCGGCATTATTACGCTCTCGCTCATACAAGGTGCCGTTATTTTTTGTGCTTGCACCCATTCATTTATGAGCAACGCGTGCCGGTCGCACTTGCACTCAAAACGAATGAAGGAACAATCACAAGTAACAAAAAAGGCAATGCGGGATTAATAGAAGTAGGCAAAACACACATGATCTGCTTTTGCATGATCTGTTCTTTGCGTTCAGGTTCAGTGCATCGTCATAGAGTAAGAAACTATGTATCCTTCACTGCGTTGCACACGTTTGACCAAAATTATAATACCGTCTGCAAGGGTATAATAATATAAATTTTGCTTGAAGATTTCGAGAGATTTTTTAAAGAATTACAAACGTGTAGTTCTCTATCTTTATGCTTTGTTTTACCACTAACCATACAAATTATGCAAAGTGACACCTAAACAATTTCTGTTGACGTACTGATCTGCCCACATATCAATCGTTGCCGATACTCCTCCATTATCCACTGCTTCTTTTAGTTCCTTGGAGATCATTGTCCGCTTTTCTTCCGCATCTTTTTCCGCATTTCGGCTTAATGTCGTTGCGTCCGGCAGTAGGTCATCAATATCGACGTTCGCCCCATAAGCAGGAAGAATTTGTATAAAGAATTTCGCCAGATTGCGAAATCCATTTCTGCTCACTGCGGAAAACGGGCGACAATCCTGAACAACCCATTCGCTGCATTTCTCTATAGCTAATTTTTATGTTGTATGGTTAGTGGTAAAACCTAGTACTCAGATCGAAAAACGAGTTCGCCAGCGGAAAAACTTTAATTTTTCCAGTGTGACTGCATTTTGGAGAGTTCATCGGTATTGATCGTGCTACGGTCGTTTTTTCAATCAGCTGGGTTTGTTGACAAGCAGTTAAAATTAAAAATTCTATTTCATAGCTTTGCCAGTCTGCTGAAATGAACTTTGGGTGAACCCTAGCGAAAAGAAAAAAAAATGTAATCTTTTGGCGTGCGCTTCTCACTGAACTTTTTAAAAAATGGAGGGAAAAATCTTTTGGGGTGCCTCTTGTTCGATCAAAGTGTTTCTTAGGTCAAAAATGTACGAAAAAACACAATAAAAAACTTAGAAAAATTGCCTGTTAGAACTAAGTGAAGTCACACTGGAAAGATTAAAGTTTTTACGCTAGCGTGCTCGTTTGTCGATCTGATTACTAGGCCTTAATTCTTTTCGCTAGGGTTCACCCAAAGTTCATTTCAGCAGATTGGCAACGCTATGAAATTTTCTGGTATTTTATTGAGTAAGCCTAGTACTCAGATCGACGAAAACTGTACGCCAGTCATGAGAGAGAGCGAGAGGCAAACAGCTGGCGTTCACTTTACATCAGGCTTTTTTTCACCTCTGTACTCAGATCGACGAAAAAAGGACAGAAAATTTCATTGCGTTGCCAGTCTGCTTAAATGAACTTTGGGTGAACCCTAGCGAAAAGAATAAAAAATTTAATCTTTTGGCGTGCGCTTCTCACTGAACATTTTAGAAAATGCATGGGAAAAATTAAAAAAAAACCTGCAAAAGTCGATTACAGAAGTTTACATGTGAGGACAAAATAACATTAATACTATCTGGGGTGCCTTTTGTCAGAGCAAAGTGTTTCTTAGGTCAAAATTGTACGAAAAAACATAATAAGAGTGCAGCTATGAACTTCAAATTAGCAAATAATTATCAGTAAATAAAAAACACAACTGTTAAATTTAAATTGTATTGTTTTTTAATTTCTTTGTACAGCGGCATACTTGTCTTGCCACGGTAGTTGATATTATCTTTTAAGGGCTTTTCCCGCAAATACGATATTTGAATTTTAACTGCTTGTCAACAAACCCAGCTGATTGACAGTACGACCGTAGCACTCTTAGTTCTGATGAACTCTCAAAATGTTGGTCACACTGGAAAGATTAAAGTTTTTACGCTAGCGTATTAGTTTGTCGATCTGAGTACTAGGCTTAAGCCAGTATGGTGCTATCTCGAGAGAGCATAGCCTATCGACCAGTGTGGCCAAAGCATATTTAGATTTGGAAATTGATTTATTGCATTTTATTTATTTAAATTTGGGAAATTCATTAATTTAATTTTGTTTGTTTAAATTTGGAAAATTTATTATTATAATTTATTCAGTTTTGTTTGTTTTTTTTAGGACTATTTTTTGGTTGTTTTTTACTTTGATGCATTTACTTGATAACTTTAAAACTTTGTTGATTTTGGAAAGTATGTTTTTTATACACTTGCAAAGGGTATTATAATTTCAGTCAAAAGTTTGCAACGCAGTGAAGGAGAATTCCGACCCTACAAAGTATATATATTCTTGATCAGCATCACCAGGAGAGTCGATCTAGTCGTGTCCGTCTGTCCGTCCATTTCTAGGCAAACAAAGCTGTCTGCTTGAAACATTCCCAGGAAACTTTCTCGGAACCAGCCGGAAAAAAAATGTTAAAAAGTATAACTTTTTTTTAATCCCTTGCAGAGAGTATTATAATTTTGGTCAGAAGTCTGTAACGCAGTGAAGGAGACGTTACCGACCCCATAAAGTATATATATTCTTGATCAGAATCAATAGGGCAGTCGATATAGCCATGTCCGTCTGTCCGTCCGTCCGTCTGTTTCAATACCGTTTGCGGGCTCAGTTTAAAAGCTATCGATCTGTAACTTTCACAGTCATCCTAAAACATGTGTACGCAGATCAAGTTTGAAAACTGCCTCGATCGGATGTCTATATCCTAAAGCTCCTATAGGAACAATCGGATATAACTTTCACGAATGAAAGATATTTAGCGCAGTGTAAAAGCTATTGACATGCGTCTTACCAAATCTTATTTTTTATGCATACCTTGATCTATATCCTATAGCTCCCATAGGAACAATAGGGTGAAATCGTTTAAGATTTGATGCTTTTCAGGATATTTCGCACAGTATAAAATCTATTGACACGTATCTTTCCAAATCGATTTTTTGTATGCATACCTTAATCAGGGTTAAAGCGCGTGCCGATTGGACGTCTATATACTATAGCTTCCATAGAAACAATAAGGTTTAATAGCTTAAAATTGTATACTTTTCAGGATATTTCGAGCAGTATATGAGCTATTGACAAAAAATTTCCAAATCTTATTTTTTATTGCATACCTTGGTCAGGATAAATGGGCGTACCGATATGACGTCTATATCCTATAGCTTCCATAGGAATAATAGGGTGAATTTGGTCCATATTTGATGCTTTTCAGGATATTTCGCGCAGTGTATAAGCTATTGTCATCAATTTTTCCAAGTATTACATATTTACGCATACCTTTATATTTTATAGCTTCCATGGGTCTTCCAAGGGTATTTCAACTTCGGCTCCGCCCGAAGTTAGCTTTCCTTTCTTGTTTAATTTAATTTTGTTTTTAATTTTTTTTTTGTTCTTTGGGATTTGGAAATTTTTAAATACTATGGAACTACGGTTAAAATCGGACATCTATAATATAGCTTAAATAGAACAAGAAAGGAAAGCTAACTTCGGGCGGAGCCGAAGTTGAAATACCCTTGCAGAATATTTTGTAAATTATATTCTCCAAAATTATTCATATGATGCATTCTTAACACTCATAAAAAATCCCAACTTCCTAACTTTACAAACACCAAAGTTATGGCATTTCCGATCAATCAGTTATATGGCAGCTATAGGATATAGTCGGCCGATCCTTATGAAATTTGGTAGGTCATATTGATTGGCCAAATATAAAACCCATAAAAATCCCAACTTCCTAACTTTACAAACACCAAAGTTATGGCATTTCCGATCAATCAGTTATATGGCAGCTATAGGATATAGTCGGCCGATCCCGGCCGTTCCGACTTATATACTGCGTGCAAAGGATTGGTCAAATATAAAACCCATATAAAATCCCAACTTCTTAACTTAACAAACACCAAAGTTATGGCATTTCCGATCAATCAGTTATATGGCAGCTATAGGATATAGTTGTCCGATCCCGGCCGTTCCGACTTATATACTGCGTGCAAAGGAAAGAAGGGTGTGTGCAAAGTTTCAATTCGATAGCTTTAAAACTGAGAGACTAGTTTGCGTAGAAACAGACAGACGGACAGACGGACATGGCTATATCAACTCAGGAGGTGATCCTGATCAAGAATATATATACTTTATAGGGTCGGAGATGTCTCCTTCACTGCGTTGCACACTTTTGACCAAAATTATAATACCCTCTGCAAGGGTATAAAAATTACAAAAAACAATTAAAATTAAAAAAAAAATGATTTTGCTGTTTTTCTATTTATCGAAATATTTCTTCGAGATATTGAAATTGTTTACTATATCAGAATTGCGCTTTTATTTTTTTTTAGTTTTTGGTTTTGTCAAAATCGGACATTAATATCAATTCGCTGCCATAGAAATTATGGCAAAATGCAGAGCAAAATCGACATAGCTCGGCTTGCCGTAGTCGGAAATGTCTCCTTCACTGCGTTGCAAACTTTTGACTGAATTTAGAATACCCTCAGCAAGGGCATAAAAATAAGGTTTTGCCCTGGACGGCGGTACCAAGAGAATGATTTCCAAAGTATTCGCTCAAAAATTTGTTTTGAGTCAAACTGCTAGCGGTGCAGCTTTCGGTCGAGCGATGATTGCACTATGGGGCCAACGACCACAGTATTAAAAATTTAAATTCTTGTTAAAATGTATATTGTTAGAATCGCCACTTATTGCCACTAGTTTTCTTGATTATGAAAATCTTTTTGTTTTCCATGCAATAGTGAACTCGAATCCAAAGAGCATGAGGTTTAATAGCAGGTGAATAAGCTATGGGATGTATTTGTTCGATCGCATTCCTTTTACTATGTATGTATATGTTGTCTAAGGATACCAAAAAACGGATGGTAAAGTTTTATCTCGAAATCTTTAAAATTGAGCAAGTAATTAAATATGGCCAACAGACGGTCAGCGCCTTTTCGTTTCTAAGCTGCTGCCGCTGCGGCTGTCGCTGCCGATTTTAAACATCTGTATTACAATCAATTAGGACTCAAAATTAGTTAAAAATTTAAAGTTACAAATTCATAATGTTTTGATGTGTTATTCATAGTAATTTCTATGTTCCACTTATGATCTTGCAGTCATTACAGTTAGTCTATTTCTCCGGAACTTTATAACAGTATTACGATTTTGATAAATTTGAAACCGTATGAAAATACCAATTGTTGACTTATGTTTGAAAACAAATAAGTTTTGTCGATTGCGAGCTTTTGTTTATATAGGTCGTTAGCGTATAATACAGATTGGACCCAAATTGCGCAGAAATGCAGACTGCAGACTGCAGCCAGTATAACAACACCATGCCATGGTTTTCGGCTAGGTTTTAGCGTCACGCTGGAATTTTCCTCTGCGCTGTGGTTTCGTTAACTTTGGACACCCACCGCCAACTCCCCTTTCAGTTTAGTCAACATAAATTGCAGTTGGCACCTGACAACGTCGAACTGAAAATTTTACGGATAAAATATTTCATAACATGTTGCAGCGACAAAATAATGTTTGGCATTTCGCCGCTGCTGGAATCTATTAAGACCGATACAAAAAGTTGACGAACATTCCTTTTAGCAGCTGGGGCACCTGGTCAAGGACTGCCTTTATTTCCAATATAATGTTATCTCAACACGCTGCTGTCCCAAAAAAGTGTTTTTCGTTAATATCTTTTTATGTGCTTCTTGCTGGAAAGTATAATTATTTTCCAAGGCGCCTAGGTCATTATCATGAACACAGATGATTAATCATAATACTTCTTCATATATTCTTATTAAAATCGTGGCATGCGAGTAAATCGTGAATTAGGTACCAAAGAAACTTTTTTAGCTAAATCAAATTGAACAAGAAAGGAAAGCTAACTTCGGGCGGAGCCGAAGTTGAAATACCCTTGCAGAATATTCTGAAATTATATTCTCCAAAATTATTCATATGATGCATTCTTAACACTCATAAAAAATCCCAACTTCCTAACTTTACAAACACCAAAGTTATGGCATTTCCAATCGTTCAGTTATTTGGCAGCTATTGGATATAGTCGGCCGATCCTTATGAAATTTGGTAGGTCAGATCCCAACTTCTAACTTTACAACCACCAAAGTTATGGCATTTCCGATCAATCAGTTATATGGCAGCTATAGGATATAGTCGGCCGATCCTTATGAAATTTGGTAGGTCGGATTGATTGGCCAAATATAAAACCCATAGGAAATCCCAACTTCCTAACTTAACAAACACCAAAGTTATGGCTTTTTCGATCAATCAGTTATATGGCAGCTATAGGATATAGTGGGCCGATCCCGGCCGTTCCGACTTATATACTGCGTGCAAAGGAAAGAAGGGTGTGTGCGAAGTTGCACTTGGATATCTTTAAAACTGAGAGACTAGTTCGCGTAGAAACAGACAGACGGACAGACAGACGGACAGACGGACATGCTTATATCAACTCAGGAGGTGATCCTGATCAAGAATATATATACTTTATAGGGTCGGAGATGTCTCCTTCACTGCGTTGCACACTTTTGACCAAAATTATAATACCCTCTGCAAGGTTTTGACTAAAAAACAAGAGAGAACGCTATAGTCGGGTGCCCCGACTATCAGATACCCGTTACTCAGGTAAAGGGAGTGCGAGGGAGATGGAGATAGAAACTTTGATCACGCATAACTTTTTAACGAATGGTCCGATTTGAAAAATTTCTTCTACATTTCGATAGGTATTGATAAACACAATAAAACTGCATTTTTACTTTTCCGAAATATTTAAATTTTTTAAATCGTATATAAGCGATTGTGGGCGTTAAAGGGGGCGTGGCACCCTTTTGAAACAAACTTGCGCTGCGTAGGAACTCCTAGAATCTACATGCAAAATGCCAATTTTCTAGCTTTTATAGTTTCCGAGATCTCAGCGTTCATACGGACAGACAGACAGACAGACGGACAGACAGACGGACAGACAGACGGACAGACGGACATGGCTAGATCGACTCGGCTAGTGATCCTGAACAAGAATATATATACTTTATAGGGTCGGAAACGCTTCCTTCTACCTGTTACATACTTTTGCACGAATACAATATACCCTTTTACTCTCCGAGTAACGGGTATAACAATACTATCTGCTCAAAGGTAACGAGAAAAAACACCTTTAAACGAGCTAAAAAAGTCGTGACGACCGCACTGCATACAAAAATTCTGATATAAAATTATTTGCCGAACAATTATTAAGCATTCGACAAAACAAATACACTTTTTAAAATATTCAATACCCTTTTACTTAAAAAGTCTTGTAAGAATTCTTTAACATCTTGAAGGAATTTTATCGTATTTGGCTGTAAATATTCTCTTAGAATTGATACTACATTTTCTGGAGTGTCATACTCGATTATATGTCTGATTTTATTATACACGTTAAGAGATAGATATAAAACCTAGCTTTTGTTATCAACAATTGAATCATAAATTGGTTTAAAAATATTCTACTTCCTTCTTTTTCTAGTTACTTCAATAACGTTTTCGAAACTACTTTCTGCCGAATGCAAGGTATTTTGGTCAATTTCGTATTCGTATTAATGCGTCAGCAACTATGTACATTAGTTGAATCTGGTTCATAAATAACTTTTGGACTCAAACTTTCTATAAAGGACTACCAGCGTTTCATATCGATATTAGGGTGTATTTCGATTCCAATCACTCCTTATAAGTCATTTCTCAGATTTTTTAGAGCCCATACTATGTCTAATTTTTCTTTTTTATTAGTTGCATAAACTTGTTCTGATTTAGTCAACATTTTTGAAATAAAAGTAATTGGTTTTCCTTCTGGAGATAATACTGCACCAATTGCGACGTCCGAAGCGTCGGTGGTCAAGGTAAATTTTGTATAATAGTCCGGTTAAATCAGTTCTACTTGGGCAACAAGACTTTCTTTGAGTTCGTTAAAAGCTTTAATAGCCGAGTCATCCAGCTGAATTAAAAGATTTGTTGACATTTTTTTAATATTTTGGCATTATTATTATCCTAAATATTTTTTTAGAGGTTTGGCTTTAAAGGCGTAATTTAGGACACATTTTCTATAATAGCCTGTAAGGCCTATTAAATTTCTTAGCTCCCGAATAGTTTTTGGAAGCGGATATTTAGTTATGGTGTCAATTTTTTCTGGGTCTATAAGATACGATGTATTCTTGAAAATTGGTTTCCCGTTTAAATACCTTTGATTTCTCCAAGGACATTTTCATGTTTGCCCTCAATAATATATTGATTTAAATTTTATAATTATTGTAAATCTTTATTTCCTTACGAGACTGTCCGATGGTCTTCCTTCTGCGTGGTTGTAGGTTGACCTTCCTTCCTGATGTCAGAGAAACAATTTTTTCCAGTGCAAATAGTTGTCATGGGAATGCCCGACAGCCCTTCCTTCTTTCTTTTTTTATACCCTTGCAGAGGGAATTATAATTTTGGTCAAAAGTGTGCAACGCAGTGAAGGAGACGTCCGTCTGTCCGTCTGTCTGTTTCTACGCGAACTAGTCCCTCAGTTTTAAAGATATCGGATTGAAACTTTTCACACGACCTTCGTTCATTTGCACGCAGTATATAAGTCGGAACGGGATCGGCCGAATATATCCTATAGCCGCCATATAACTGATTGATCGGAAATGCTATAACTTTGGTGTTTTTAAAGTTAGGAAGATGAATAATTTTGGAGAATATAATTAACAAAATATTCTGCAAGGGTGTATCAACATCGGCTCCGCCCGAAGTTAGCTTTCCTTTCTTGTTTATGTTATTGTTGTAATTTTTTTTAATTTAGTGCGGTAATTTAATTATATTGTGTTTTTTATTTTTTTTGAGTTAAGACTTTGGTCCACCTTTTCAATAACCTTTAAATTGATTATTTCATTAATGGTTTTCCATTTACATGTTTATACCTTTGGAGAGGGTATTATAATTTCAGTCAAGTTTGCAACTCAGTGAAGGAGACATTTCCGACTCTATAAAGTATATATATTCTTGATCAGCATCACTAGGAGGGTCGATCTAGCCATGTCCGTCTGTTCGTCTGTGCGTTTCTACGCAAACTAGTCTCTCAGTTTTAAAACTATTTAAAGCTATGTTTTTAGTAATATAGGTATAGATATCGAAATGTAGTCGTTTTGTAATAACTGCACGGGTATATAAACTTCGGCTTGCCGATGTTTGCTTCCTTTCTTGTTGTTGTCGTTGGTGGATGTTTTTAAATTAATTAAATTATGCCGACCGATGCAATTTGATAGGAAATTGGAACGCAAAATGATTTGAGCTTGGAACGCAATAGTTTGGCCTGACCTTTTTTCATCAGAGACGAATTCCAAAACAATTTTATCATTTTAGTTTTTACTTTACAGCATTCTGTTATATGGAACGACTCTAAAATTATTGACTTCATTAACATATTTGTTTAGCTAGAATAAGAAAAAACTGAACTAAATCATACAAAAATTTCAAAAATGAAATGCAGTCGAAGTTTGTTTTTTAAAGTCCGCAGTCGGTCGCTGTTTTTATACCCTTGCAGAGGGTATTATAATTTTGGTCAAAAGTAGGCAACGCAGTGAAGAAGACATCTCCGACCCTATAAAGTGTATATATTCTTGATCAGGATCGCGTCCTGAGTTGATATAGCCATGTCCGTCTGTCCGTCTGTCTGTCTGTCTGTTTCTACGCGAACTAGTCTCTCAGTTTTGAAGATATCGAATAAAACTTTGCACACACCCTTCGTTCTTTTGCACGCAGTATATAGGTCGGAAAGGCCGGGATCGGCCGACTATATCCTATAGCCGCCATATAACTGATTAATCGGAAATGCCATAACTTTGGTGTTGTAAAGTTAGGAAGTTTGGATTTTCTATGGGTTTTATTTTTGACTAATCAATCCGACCTACCAAATTTCATAAGGATCGGCCGACTATATCCTATAGCTGCCATATAACTGAACGATTGGAATGACATTACTTTGGTGTTTTAAAAGTTAGGAAGTTGGGATTTTTTATGAATGATATAAATATAATTTAAAGAATATTCTGCAAGGGTATATCAACTTCGGCTCCGCCCGAAGTTAGCTTTTCTTTCTTGTTTTGCTTGCATCTGAACATACCAAACAAATAATAATAATAATTGACTGTATTAGCTGTGTTATAAAAAATTGTAAATTCAAGCTACCTACTGGGTCAAATACGGTTCTCCATCTCTGCAAGGTCTACTCGTCACTTTCGACCTATTGCCCTATTGTAAGACGTATTTTGAAGTACATGATCCATTTCGCGTTTTATGCTTGCAATATAACAAACTGTATTTTTAGGAATAAGGTATACATAAATAAACAAGATTTGCATAGTTTTATGTCAATAGCTTTTATACTGCAAAAATGTCAAATAACTAGAAAGGAAAGCTAACTTCGGTCGGAGCCGAAGTTGAAATACCCTTGCAAAATATTCTGTAAATTATATTCTCCAAAATTATTCATATGATGCATTCTTAACACTCATAAAAAATCCCAACTTCCTAACTTTACAAACACCAAAGTTATGGCATTTCCGATCAATCAGTTATATGGCAGCTATAGAATATAGTGGGCCGATCCTTATGAAATTTGGTTGGTCGGATTGATTGGCCAAAAATAAAACCCATAGAAAATCCCAACTTCCTAACTTTACAAACACCAACGTTATGGTATTTCCGATCAATCAGTTATTTAACGACTATAGGATATAGTCGGCCGATCCTTATGAAATTTGGTAGGTCGGATTGATTGGCCAAATATAAAACCCATAGGAAATCCCAACTTCCTAATTTAACAAACACCAAAGTTATGGCATTTCCGATCAATCAGTTATATGGCAGCTATAGGATATAGTCGGCCGATCCCGGCCGTTCCGAATTATATACTGCGTGCAAAGGAAAGAAGGGTGTGTGCAATGTTTCAATTCGATATCTTTAAAACTGAGAGACTAGTTCGCAATGTTTCAATTCGTGCAATTCAATGGCGGTCCGAAGAATTCGGACGAATCTACACATCAAGGGCGGGGAAAATCACCACTTTCATCACGTTTCCGAGAGAAGGGGAAAAGTGAGCAATTTTAAACTCTCCACAAATCTCGATGCAGGAGAGCGGAAAGAGAGAATGCCGGAAAAATGAACGGGAAATTTACGGACCTTGGACCCTCATACGGCAAGGGCAACAAGGTCGAACGGTGAAGTGGCGGACTTTGAACCCGGATAAAGAGGACACACCGAGATTGAACGGTACTTCAGTGGACCTTGGACCCGTGCTCGGCGAGGGAAATAACGGCACCTACAGCGCCTATAAAAGGACGGCGCAAGTGCAGCTCGGGACAGTACGAGTGCGAGAATCAGAGCGAGTGTGTGAACGCGGAATAAGTAAATCAAAACCGAAGTGCCCAAGGATCAAGATAGCAAAGTCGAGACGCCGAACGACGACAAGTCTACAAGGCTGAGGCTACAACGCTGAGATCCAACGGTGCTATGTCGTGGTCAAACCGAACTTAAGGAGTCCTTGCGCGGTGTTAGGCGATAAAGGTGGCTAGGCGATAAGGGAGAACTCAGTTCTACCTGCTACCTACGATACACCTTGCCGACAAAGTCCAGACTGAACTCCGGTAGCCGGCGATAAAGGTGGCTTTAGTCACGGGCAGTCACTCATTATAAATTTGGTAGAACAAAATCACAACCTCTCTCAGCTAGCCGCACGTTTACGTAGCGAGCAAGAAATTAAGAATCAGGTGGTTACAGAGATTCTAGGAACAAGTCTTCGTAGTCGAAACATAATACTCTGAAAGGATAATGTCATAGTTAGATCAAAATGATTTAATATTAGGGGAATATAATTTCCAATAATCTACTTAGTACAAAAAAATTAAGTCCACCTACCCAGTCGGGTCTATCAGTCTCACTATCAATAAGGTTATAAATAAAAACAGGCGCCGTTAGGCAAAAAGTATAAAGTTTTTTTGGTACTGATTCAATGCAACCAATATGTATTCCATTTTGTGGACTCCAGACGGGTGACCCATTTCCAGAATCGAATTCTTTTGACCACCTTTTACCAAAACCAAACCCCCTCTGGCTTTATTAACCATGGACGAAATATGATCAGAAAACTTAAGTTTTGGATCCGAAAGGACGCCAAGATCGTTTACAAGAGTTATTCAATTCAAAGAGCTGCCACTTAGCGTGTAAGTCGCAAATCTCGGATTGACAGGATAAAAAGTTACCAGCATGCACTTAGAGCCATTTAAATTAAGTAAATAAAGCCGACAGCAGTTTTGAAAATGAATTAAATCGGATTGTAAGTCTAAGTGGGAGGAAATATCCTTATACTGCTGATAAGTACGCGGAAACGACTTATAACTGAGCAAGTTCGTTAATAGATAATGTAAAATGAAGCGAACCAAGATGTTTCCTTTGTGGGACTCCGGAGGTAACACTGAGAATTTTAGAAATATAATTTTTAAAAAGGACCTTTTGTGTTTACTAAAGATCCCTTTAAGGAGATCAAATGGAAACCCAAACAGGTCATGTTTTCAAACAAGTTTTAAGTATTACTGAAGTCAGTGTAAATGTCATATGTTTGAGAACGACTTTAGAAGACCTTTATCACAAATGAAGTGAGCTCCAAAAGGTTAGTGGTTGGGGATCTACGTTTAATAAATCCGTGTTGACACGGAGATATATTTTATCTACAAAGGGGCTGCAAGTTAGGAGTAATAATTTTTAAAAGCTTAGGGATAGCTGACAACTTAGATATACTTCTATAGTTACTGTCCTATAACTTTTTACATTTCTTGTGAAGATAATTTACATTTGATTCCTTCCAAAAATTTGGAAATTGGGAAGTTTCAAGAGAAAGGGTAAATAATTTGTGAAGGGGCTTGCACAGGGCTTCAGCGCAATACCTAAGCATGCACCAATAACGATGTGACACATCAATAAAATCATTTTGTGCTATAAGGAAGTAAGACTTTCGATCCATCCTCTGTAGACCACGTAATTCCAAGTATATGCAAATCTCCTGATCGATATCGGAAAGCTTATTTGCAACAGACTTGATAACGGAAATTTGATTTAAATAATCAGGAAGACAACGGCGGAATATATGAGCAAGTTATGTCCGCTAAGGATTTTATGAGATGCAAAGAAAAGGCTTTTAGAATACAATTTAGTTAGTTTGCTACGCAAGCCTCTTCCATTCTAATAGGAAAGAAGGAGGTTCGAAGTTAGTTTTTTGAAGATGGTACATTGCTTAGGTCCCTTCTCTTTAAACTTAGCCTCGAACTCCTTCACCACCATAGCGTAAGAAAACTTAAACTTATTCACCATATACTTTGGTTTCTGCCGGGCCATCTTGAGCCGGTAGTCTGGACTCCTTTGTGGCTATATAATATGACGGATAGGTGGATCCACTAATGGTGAAACCACAGCCGACAACTTGAAACTTTTCACACGACCTTCGTTCATTTGCACGCAGTATATAAGTCGGAACGGGATCGGCCGAATATATCCTATAGCCGCCATATAACTGATTGATCGGAAATGCTATAACTTTGGTGTTTTTAAAGTTAGGAAGATGAATAATTTTGGAGAATATAATTAACAAAATATTCTGCAAGGGTGTATCAACATCGGCTCCGCCCGAAGTTAGCTTTCCTTTCTTGTTTATGTTATTGTTGTAATTTTTTTTTAATTTAGTGCGGTAATTTAATTATATTGTGTTTTTATTTTTTTTTTGAGTTAAGACTTTGGTCCACCTTTTCAATAACCTTTAAATTGATTATTTCATTAATGGTTTTCCATTTACATGTTTATACCTTTGGAGAGGGTATTATAATTTCAGTCAAGTTTGCAACTCAGTGAAGGAGACATTTCCGACTCTATAAAGTATATATATTCTTGATCAGCATCACTAGGAGGGTCGATCTAGCCATGTCCGTCTGTTCGTCTGTGCGTTTCTACGCAAACTAGTCTCTCAGTTTTAAAACTATTTAAAGCTATGTTTTTAGTAATATAGGTATAGATATCGAAATGTAGTCGTTTTGTAATAACTGCACGGGTATATAAACTTCGGCTTGCCGATGTTTGCTTCCTTTCTTGTTGTTGTCGTTGGTGGATGTTTTTAAATTAATTAAATTATGCCGACCGATGCAATTTGATAGGAAATTGGAACGCAAAATGATTTGAGCTTGGAACGCAATAGTTTGGCCTGACCTTTTTCATCAGAGACGAATTCCAAAACAATTTTATCATTTTAGTTTTTACTTTACAGCATTCTGTTATATGGAACGACTCTAAAATTATTGACTTCATTAACATATTTGTTTAGCTAGAATAAGAAAAAACTGAACTAAATCATACAAAAATTTCAAAAATGAAATGCAGTCGAAGTTTGTTTTTTAAAGTCCGCAGTCGGTCGCTGTTTTTATACCCTTGCAGAGGGTATTATAATTTTGGTCAAAAGTAGGCAACGCAGTGAAGAAGACATCTCCGACCCTATAAAGTGTATATATTCTTGATCAGGATCGCGTCCTGAGTTGATATAGCCATGTCCGTCTGTCCGTCTGTCTGTCTGTCTGTTTCTACGCGAACTAGTCTCTCAGTTTTGAAGATATCGAATAAAACTTTGCACACACCCTTCGTTCTTTTGCACGCAGTATATAGGTCGGAAAGGCCGGGATCGGCCGACTATATCCTATAGCCGCCATATAACTGATTAATCGGAAATGCCATAACTTTGGTGTTGTAAAGTTAGGAAGTTTGGATTTTCTATGGGTTTTATTTTTGACTAATCAATCCGACCTACCAAATTTCATAAGGATCGGCCGACTATATCCTATAGCTGCCATATAACTGAACGATTGGAATGACATTACTTTGGTGTTTTAAAAGTTAGGAAGTTGGGATTTTTTATGAATGATATAAATATAATTTAAAGAATATTCTGCAAGGGTATATCAACTTCGGCTCCGCCCGAAGTTAGCTTTTCTTTCTTGTTTTGCTTGCATCTGAACATACCAAACAAATAATAATAATAATTGACTGTATTAGCTGTGTTATAAAAAATAGGACTTGTAAATTCAAGCTACCTACTGGGTCAAATACGGTTCTCCATCTCTGCAAGGTCTACTCGTCACTTTCGACCTATTGCCCTATTGTAAGACGTATTTTGAAGTACATGATCCATTTCGCGTTTTATGCTTGCAATATAACAAACTGTATTTTTAGGAATAAGGTATACATAAATAAACAAGATTTGCATAGTTTTATGTCAATAGCTTTTATACTGCAAAAATGTCAAATAACTAGAAAGGAAAGCTAACTTCGGGCGGAGCCGAAGTTGAAATACCCTTGCAAAATATTCTGTAAATTATATTCTTCAAAATTATTCATATGATGCATTCTTAACACCCATAAAAATCCCAACTTCCTAACTTTACAAACACCAAAGTTATGGCATTTCCGATCAATCAGTTATATGGCAGCTATAGAATATAGTGGGCCGATCCTTATGAAATTTGGTTGGTCGGATTGATTGGCCAAAAATAAAACCCATAGAAAATCCCAACTTCCTAACTTTACAAACACCAACGTTATGGTATTTCCGATCAATCAGTTATTTAACGACTATAGGATATAGTCGGCCGATCCTTATGAAATTTGGTAGGTCGGATTGATTGGCCAAATATAAAACCCATAGGAAATCCCAACTTCCTAATTTAACAAACACCAAAGTTATGGCATTTCCGATCAATCAGTTATATGGCAGCTATAGGATATAGTCGGCCGATCCCGGCCGTTCCGAATTATATACTGCGTGCAAAGGAAAGAAGGGTGTGTGCAATGTTTCAATTCGATATCTTTAAAACTGAGAGACTAGTTCGCAATGTTTCAATTCGTGCAATTCAATGGCGGTCCGAAGAATTCGGACGAATCTACACATCAAGGGCGGGGAAAATCACCACTTTCATCACGTTTCCGAGAGAAGGGGGAAAAGTGAGCAATTTTAAACTCTCCACAAATCTCGATGCAGGAGAGCGGAAAGAGAGAATGCCGGAAAAATGAACGGGAAATTTACGGACCTTGGACCCTCATACGGCAAGGGCAACAAGGTCGAACGGTGAAGTGGCGGACTTTGAACCCGGATAAAGAGGACACACCGAGATTGAACGGTACTTCAGTGGACCTTGGACCCGTGCTCGGCGAGGGAAATAACGGCACCTACAGCGCCTATAAAAGGACGGCGCAAGTGCAGCTCGGGACAGTACGAGTGCGAGAATCAGAGCGAGTGTGTGAACGCGGAATAAGTAAATCAAAACCGAAGTGCCCAAGGATCAAGATAGCAAAGTCGAGACGCCGAACGACGACAAGTCTACAAGGCTGAGGCTACAACGCTGAGATCCAACGGTGCTATGTCGTGGTCAAACCGAACTTAAGGAGTCCTTGCGCGGTGTTAGGCGATAAAGGTGGCTAGGCGATAAGGGAGAACTCAGTTCTACCTGCTACCTACGATACACCTTGCCGACAAAGTCCAGACTGAACTCCGGTAGCCGGCGATAAAGGTGGCTTTAGTCACGGGCAGTCACTCATTATAAATTTGGTAGAACAAAATCACAACCTCTCTCAGCTAGCCGCACGTTTACGTAGCGAGCAAGAAATTAAGAATCAGGTGGTTACAGAGATTCTAGGAACAAGTCTTCGTAGTCGAAACATAATACTCTGAAAGGATAATGTCATAGTTAGATCAAAATGATTTAATATTAGGGGAATATAATTTCCAATAATCTACTTAGTACAAAAAAATTAAGTCCACCTACCCAGTCGGGTCTATCAGTCTCACTATCAATAAGGTTATAAATAAAAACAGGCGCCGTTAGGCAAAAAAGTATAAAGTTTTTTTGGTACTGATTCAATGCAACCAATATGTATTCCATTTTGTGGACTCCAGACGGGTGACCCATTTCCAGAATCGAATTCTTTTGACCACCTTTTACCAAAACCAAACCCCCCTCTGGCTTTATTAACCATGGACGAAATATGATCAGAAAACTTAAGTTTTGGATCCGAAAGGACGCCAAGATCGTTTACAAGAGTTATTCAATTCAAAGAGCTGCCACTTAGCGTGTAAGTCGCAAATCTCGGATTGACAGGATAAAAAGTTACCAGCATGCACTTAGAGCCATTTAAATTAAGTAAATAAAGCCGACAGCAGTTTTGAAAATGAATTAAATCGGATTGTAAGTCTAAGTGGGAGGAAATATCCTTATACTGCTGATAAGTACGCGGAAAAGACTTATAACTGAGCAAGTTCGTTAATAGATAATGTAAAATGAAGCGAACCAAGATGTTTCCTTTGTGGGACTCCGGAGGTAACACTGAGAATTTTAGAAATATAATTTTTAAAAAGGACCTTTTGTGTTTACTAAAGATCCCTTTAAGGAGATCAAATGGAAACCCAAACAGGTCATGTTTTCAAACAAGTTTTAAGTATTACTGAAGTCAGTGTAAATGTCATATGTTTGAGAACGACTTTAGAAGACCTTTATCACAAATGAAGTGAGCTCCAAAAGGTTAGTGGTTGGGGATCTACGTTTAATAAATCCGTGTTGACACGGAGATATATTTTATCTACAAAGGGGCTGCAAGTTAGGAGTAATAATTTTTAAAAAGCTTAGGGATAGCTGACAACTTAGATATACTTCTATAGTTACTGTCCTATAACTTTTTACATTTCTTGTGAAGATAATTTACATTTGATTCCTTCCAAAAATTTGGAAATTGGGAAGTTTCAAGAGAAAGGGTAAATAATTTGTGAAGGGGCTTGCACAGGGCTTCAGCGCAATACCTAAGCATGCACCAATAACGATGTGACACATCAATAAAATCATTTTGTGCTATAAGGAAGTAAGACTTTCGATCCATCCTCTGTAGACCACGTAATTCCAAGTATATGCAAATCTCCTGATCGATATCGGAAAGCTTATTTGCAACAGACTTGATAACGGAAATTTGATTTAAATAATCAGGAAGACAACGGCGGAATATATGAGCAAGTTATGTCCGCTAAGGATTTTATGAGATGCAAAGAAAAGGCTTTTAGAATACAATTTAGTTAGTTTGCTACGCAAGCCTCTTCCATTCTAATAGGAAAGAAGGAGGTTCGAAGTTAGTTTTTTGAAGATGGTACATTGCTTAGGTCCCTTCTCTTTAAACTTAGCCTCGAACTCCTTCACCACCATAGCGTAAGAAAACTTAAACTTATTCACCATATACTTTGGTTTCTGCCGGGCCATCTTGAGCCGGTAGTCTGGACTCCTTTGTGGCTATATAATATGACGGATAGGTGGATCCACTAATGGTGAAACCACAGCCGACAAATCAAAATTATTTGATTTTTCGGAAACCGCATATTTCTTAGCTGCTGACTTTAGCAACATTTGAGGGTTTGCTGCGATCGGCTGCTGATCCACGGAAGTGCTCTGCTTTTTTAATCTAGACCAGCAATTCAATCCGCCTTTAGTTTGGCGTTTAAACGATTTCATCCCGTTCGCAACCTCGATACAAGTGTCACAACAGAATATCAAGTTGTGCCCCTTTGAAAGTTGCTGACTTGTTTGGCCAGTAAAATCAGCGCACTTGGTGGACACCATATTTTCACACGCCAGTCATGTTAGACTGGTCTTAGACTTAGACTTTTTGCAGAAGCAGACCAAATTATTATTACTTATTACGAATTTTAAATTTTTTGCGAGCCGTTATAAGTACCACAAGAGCAAGAGAGCGGGAGCGTAATGTAGTTAAAGTTGTAACGACCTGTAAACGTGCGGCTAGGTTGTCAGAGAGGTTGTCAGTTCGTTCCACTAAATTTATATTGTGTGATTGCCGTGACCAAAGGATAACGTCTTATTGCTACTGCTTCTTCTGCTTATTGCTTGATGCGAAGTCAACCAGTTTACCCTTCGACCTTGTTGCGCTTGAGGTTCGCATATTTCCCGTTTGACCTGGATGCTCTTCACTGATCCCTCTTTCTGGCCTCCTTTGCTGTTGCCAAGCCGCTCTCCTGCATCGGGTTTTGTGGGGAGATTTAAGACTCCTCACAAATTGCAAGCAAAAGCAACGCCAACAAGAAAGGAAGAAAACTTCGGCAAGGCGATGTTTATATACTCTTGCAGCTATTACGAATCGACTACATTACGATTTCTATGCCTATATTACTAAATACAATGAAGCTATGTCGATTTTGAGCTGCATTTTTGCCATCGTTTCTATGGCAGCTATATGATATTGTTGTCCGATTTTAATTTAAATAAAACCGTAATTCCAAATATTTAAATATTAACAAATCCCAAAGAACATAAACAAAAATTAAAAACAACAAAGTTATAATTTTGTTGAATTTTTTTCCGATTGTTTCTATGGGAGCTATCTGATATAGTCGCCCGATCGATCTCAAATGCGGATCATTTGGCAGAATTCCTGAAACACTAACATCATAGCTTAAGTAATCGATATGCTTCTGCAGAAAGATACTTTTTTAGAATTTATTTCAATGTTGAAAAAGTCAATTTATTAATGTAGTTACTGTCTTTAAATGCTTATCAACAGTTAGAATTCCAGAATGATATCCATGTACACGACTATCTTTTGAGTTTTAACCAGTTCGCTTAGTAGATTAGATATAAATCTTTGGAACGTAGGATTCTTCTTCAACACCTATGTGATAGAAACCCCACTTAAGGTCTACAACAGAAAGGTGTTCTTACCAATCTTCGATAAGCGGTAACGGGAAATTGTCTCGAACTGTCTTTTTATTCAACTAACATCCTAAATTTCCATCTTTCCTTTTAGCTATTACTACAGATGAATTGTATGTGGAGTTACTCGGCCGGATGATTTTATTGTTTAATAATGAGTATTTTCGTTTATGTTTTGTAACATTATTGCGGATTACTAACTTATGTGATAAGTTAATATACATCTATAATATTTTTCTTTAATCACCAGTACCAGTTTAAATATTGAAGCCGTGATTCACCTTTAATGAGTTAGCGACTCTACAACTGCTTTGCAACTTTATGGTTCGATACTTGGATCCCGAAGACTTTTAGTCGGTGCTCGCTAAACTCCTTCAAAGTGGTTGTTTTTTCGTACAAAGTATAGGAACGGGCTGACCCCTGCAGCAAGCGATTACGCAGTAGTTAACCTGGAACTCTTTAAAACCGTGTGACTCAGCGGGCAACTGCTCCTTACGTATCCATGCATAATCAAACAAGTGGTCATATCCAGAGAAATTTCGCAAGCTTTTCTCAACGTCCTTCATGTCAACGGTGGGTTTGCGGTCCAGCGTGTTGCCCTCCAAAACAGCAAGATTTTTCCGAGCTGTTTACTTGACTATCTAGTTCGTCATTTTTGCCAGCTCGTCGGTATATTCTTTACTACGCTGTCGATGTCGTCATACATTGTCCAGGACTAGTTTGTATTGGCTCTACGTCCTTTAACATCGCTCGTAGTTGGTGAATAGTCTCCGTGCCCTCCGGCACTTCTTTTACCGCTAGCACTCTCACCAGCTCGTCCTTCTTCTGGTTAATTAGAGTATTTTCTCTCGAGAAGATCTGGGGCAAGTCCCACATCTGATTCGCCTTAGACCTTATTTTGACTTGAAGCCTCTAAGATGGACTTCATTTTATCGAATTATATTTTTTTGCATCTTCTCCTGCTCAAGCAAGCATTTTCTCTTAGAAACGAATTTTTTTGAACATTTTTTTTGTGTGAATAATATACAAGTTCCACTTAAAGTTAAATTTTATGTTATGATATGGGATAGATACTAGCAAATGTTTTTCAGGTGAAATGTCGGATTGCCCTGTTGGGTGCCGTGCGATAACCCTAGCTGTCGCATACGGACCAAATAATTATACTAGGAGAATCATATCAGATTGCTCTTACAAGATTATGTCATCTTGGTCTCGGTCTGGATACCGTTTGGAGTTGGACCAGATGAGGCGTGTTGAACCACAGCCTAATGCAAAAAATGAAAATCATGCTTTTGGAGGAAACCAGCACTATTACCTACCACAACCCGGATCCACAATTAATATACAGTGGCTCACAGCTTATTTGACCCACCTTGTATATTCAAATTTAAGTGAGAATAACTTTTTAACTCAAGCAGATATTAAAAAATTGAAAACGCAGGTTTTTCGATGGGTATTATAGGAATAACAAAGAATTTAAATTTTATTAATATAACAAAAGGTTTTATAATTATTCAACTAAAAAGAAAAATACTGCAGTTTTCTATGTCACAGCTTATTTGACCCATTTCTTAAAATAATTAAAATTAAAAAAATAACGAAAGATTATACATATTTTAATATTTTGTATGGCCCCCCTTCTGGTCTATGACCATTTTGAGGCGTTTTTGCATAGACTCCACTAGCTTTTTGGTGGTTTCTGGAGGTATTTTGGCCCACTCCTCCATCAAGGCAACTTTGAGATCGTTTTTGTTCGATATCTTCCTTTTGCGGATATTTGTATCTAAAATAGACCACAGGTTTTCTATGACGTTTATGTCTGGTGATTGTGCGGGTGGTTTCATCACGTGGGGGCACTTATATATGAGCCAAGTTTGAACGATCCCCGAGGTATGCTTGGGATCGTTGTCTTGGTAAAAGCGAAATGATTCCTTTATACCCAAATCCTCGGCGCTTTGGATCAAATTATCCTTCAGTATTTTGAGGTAAACCATTTTGTCCATTGTTGACTCAATAAACTGTAGCCTTCCAACACCTGCAGCCGACATACAGGCCCACACCATTACATGGCCACCGCCATGCTTTACCGTCGCCTTCAGGTGTTTGTCTTCAAGCTCTGTATTGGGCTTTCTCCACACATAAGTTCGTCCATCGGAGCCAAAAATGTTGAATTTGGACTCATCTGCAAAAATTACGTCGTTCCAGAATCCTATATCCTTTCCAATGTGTTCCTTTGCGAACTTTAAGCGGCTTTCTCTATTTTTTTTATTTATGAACGGCTTCTTGCGAGCAACTCGGCCATTAAAGTCATGTTCTCTTAAAACACGTCGGACTGTTTCCGTGCTAAACTTTTTGCCGGTTATGTCCTGCATTTCAGTGGCTAATTTTGGCGCCGATATCCTTGGATCTTTTTTGATTTTCTTGATAATTTCGCGTTCATCCTTTTCGGTGAAAATCTTATTTGGCGCTTTTCTGCCCTTGTCTTCCACGCGGTTTTCAAAAACGAATCTGTGAATGATGGCTTTAACAGTACCATCTGGTATGTTCACAATTTTAGCGATTTCACGCCGGGAAACACCGTTTTTATGGTGTTTAAGGACAAATTCACGTTGTTCGATGGTTGTGCGTTTTCCCATGGTTAATTCACGTGCTTTCTTGACGAAATCGAATCAAAAGTGCAAATTCTATTTGCGAATACATTGAGCAAAGAGTAACCAAAAGAAAGAACCGTTAAGTTACCTGTCTTGGAAGAGAAGCTAAGCATTAAATGCAATGGGTCAAATAAGCTGTGACATAGAAAACTGCAGTATTTTTCTTTTTAGTTGAATAATTATAAAACCTTTTGTTATTTTAATAAAATTTAAATTCTTTGTTATTCCTATAATACCCATCGAAAAACCTGCGTTTTCAATTTTTTAATATCTGCTTGAGTTAAAAAGTTATTCTCACTTAAATTTGAATATACAAGGTGGGTCAAATAAGCTGTGAGCCACTGTATATGTTATATATCCAATATCCAATCTCTTAGCGTGGCATTGTTTTTCATAAGCATCATGAAACCGACTTATATATTGGTCAGATAATAGTATATGGCTCTAGATCGATTAACATAGTGACACATGGCACAGAGCTCATAAAATCTTATACTTTATTAGTGTTCGTCTATACGGGTAACGTGGGCTTGGTTAAAATTGTATCCATTTAACCAAATGCTCGGAACTACACCAGTTTAACGGGGTTTCAAATAGGTATGTTGGGATTTAGGTTTAAAAGCACTTGAAAACTATTTGGTGCCCGATCAATCTACACGGAAGTGTGTACAAACAGGGACTTCTAAAAATTTCGATTTGTCCGCAGCGGTTTCACAACCAGAGTATCCTCTAACCTAAAAAGTTTACTGCCACAAGAAAAGGCCCATGTTGGTTCTGCAGAAACCCAGTCTGCAATACCAAAGCCTCTATGAAGGTTAAAAAAAAGGAACATATTTCTAGCTCGGCTTTTCCCTGATCAAACTCTAACGAACTGATTTATTTGGTCTGCTCGCTACGAGATTCGTGCGGCTAGCTCAGAAGATTGTGTGTTCGTCCCACCAAATTTATAAGACGTGACTGCCCGCAGATCAATGAGATGACACAGGATTCGAATGGTAACCGTGTGTTTATTCTTGTGCTACTTAGTACTAGTTGTCCCGCGCTGACTCCACTGGCTACAGGTATTGCTCGTCCTAGACTGTTGACGCGTTGACCTGGTGATAGAGGTGGAGAATAATCGATGTTTGTGGACATCGATGTTTTCGATGTTTTTGGTGAAAAACATCGATGTTTAATCGATGTTTAACAAAATTTTTTTTTTTTTTATATTTTAATTTTATTAATATTTTTGTTTTTGTTAAGGAACAGAAGCTTATCGACGACTGATGGCGATAAGCGAGTGCGACGGTCCGAAATCATTTGGCCTGCCTTGCTAAAGAGGCGTTCAGACCAGTGCTGCCAGAAACTCCAAAGCAAAAATTGCTAGATTTTGAAAAAAAAGTTGCTAGAAATTGCTAAAAATTCGTCGAAAATAGCCAAAAAAATGCTAGATCAGTTAAATTTAACTTATAAACTAATTATGCATATATTTAAGAAAAAAATAGAAATTTAAAATACAAATAAATAACGAGCCTTCTGTGTTTTAATAAATATGATTATATTATAAATTATTATATTTAAAGAGAACAAAAATTAAAAATAATAATATGAAACTAAAAATGCAAAATAAAATTATAAGGAACATGATTTCAAAATAGTATCAATTATATATAACTTAATTTAAGAATGCTTATAATGTTATCCAATTCAGCCAGGCATCCGGAAAATGTTGTTTTTAAATTTTTGGCATCTTTACCGACACAACACAGCACAAAAATTATGAAAAGTGTTCATATGATTGAACCACTGAGTTAAAAATTAGTTCCGATATCTTTGTGAACCATTTTCGATCGTAATTGGTTCAGTAAATTGGAATAGGTATAAAAAAGTTCAAAATGAAAAAGAAGAATAAAAAAATGTTTAGTTTTGAAAAAGTTGCTAAAATTTCTAAAAAAAATGAAAAGTTGCTAGACTTGTTGCTAATAGCAAATCGAAAAAAAAGTTGCAAATTTTTTTAAAAGTTGCTAGATCTAGCAACTAAATAGCTAAACTGGCAGCCCTGGTTCAGACTCGCATGAGGATGCTGGAATACAAAGGAACTTTTTCGAGATCTTTTTAAATGGTTCATCAGTTGACATCTGAAATAAGATATTTTGTTTAATTGAATATTTGAAGAACAAAAGACTTAGCATATACATTTTTTTTTTTTAATTTTTTTTTTTTTTTTTTTAGGCGTACATATATACATATGTATGTATGTATGTATATGTACATTTGTAGATGCACACATATTTCACCAGCTTTTATATTAACATTACTTACGTTTCAGGTATCTGTCCATGACCGTCCACTCCACAACTTCATCCAGCACCACCAACAGAACACTAATATAAAACAAAATATGAGTAATTTATAAAAAATAAATGAATACAAATTTACTTACAATTACACGTTTTCTTCCTCAGATGCGCAGTTAGAGATGGAAAACATCGATGTTTGGCAAGCCAAACATCGATGTTACCGATGTTTTGAAAACATCGATTACATCGATGTTAACATCGATTTTTCTCCACCTCTACCTGGTGACCCATTGCTCTTTCTTGTGTCTCGGGATGCTCGTAGTGACTCGCCTCCGCTCGCTCGTCGACGCGTTGACTCGAGGCCGCTTGTCGCACCTTGGACTCGCAGAGAGATCGGCCTTCCGGGCTTAGGGAAACGTCATTGTTCTCAGACTAGGGTGAACAGGGACAATGTCGCCTGTCCCCTGCTCTGTCCCGGACGGTCCCACTATGATTTCGCTCAGTTCGATGAGTTCCGCGTTGCGATCGTGTTGTGGCTGCCTTTGATGTCTGCTAGCGCTGCTGTCGATGTCCTCTTCTCTGCTTCCAGGACGACCGCCGTTCTGGGACTTTCTGAACCGTTGGGATCCTCCAGGACAAACGCCTCTTGAATGCCTCAACGGTCAAATGCTCGCCCTTCCCGGCTGGTAGTCTGGTACTCTGGTGTCGGTAGGTAGCTTTTTTTTTGGGAACTTCGTCGGTAACCGCAGGGCTCCCCAGGACTACGCCTCTTGAAACCTCAGATCGATCGACCGCTCGTCCTTCGCGCCAGGTCCTGCTCAGTCAAGCACGGCACACTGGGTCTTAGACAACCTTCCTCCCCGAGCTCACGGTTTCTTGTCGCAGGACTCTATTGCTCAACTCTGACAGACCCGCCGGGCGATACGCCAGGGTGTGGTCGTGACAAGGTTGAAAGCAAATCGCCTCGACTTGGCCATGTGACGCCTTCCGGACCTCAGCTACCTGCGTCTCAATTCGGAGATTCCTGATGTTCCAATCCCGAACTTCTCGACGTAGCGATCATGCTCCTGGTAGGCTTCCCACGGCGCTGCTTCCGACGATTGTAGCTGTTGTTGCTGTCTTGCTGGTGTTGCTACTGGTTGACTTGGTTCTTTGACTTTCATTATTCACTGATCTTGATGGATTGACTCCTTGTGATCGACTGATCCAGATTCCAGCGCTGGACCCGATTATATAGGACTCTTGGTACCGTTAATCCTCAGCCTCTCCTTTTTCATCTTTGCGCACGGCACTATACTAGGGTCCAAAGTCCACCGTCTTCTACCGTTATCCCTTCTCTCCAAACTCTCTGTTCTCTTACTCTCCAAACTCTCTGTCCTCTCTCTCCTCGTACTCTCCAAACTCTCTTTTTCCGCAGTGTCGTTACTACGCGCATTCACTGCGTATCGAGCAACTGACAGGCTTCCGTATTCTCGATCTTCGCTTTTAATTGTGCGGAGTTCTTTAACTCCTCACAAAACATCTTGAGTGTAATTTTTTCAAGAAAGAAAAAAACTAATGAGGCTTTTCTTTTATTATTCTTCGAAGTTTCGCGGACAGCGAAACAGACTGATTGATTTCTGGAAATCGGGACTTATCAAAATATGATCGTTACAAAGTAAAGTTAGGAAAGTTAATGTTAGGAAGTTGGGATTTTTTATGGGTTTTACATTTGGCCAATAAATTCGACCTATCAAATTTCATAAGGATCGGCCGACCATATCCTATAGCCGCCATGTAACTGAAAGATTGGAGATGTTATATATTATCGAAATTCTTGCATTCAGCCGATGAATTCAGACGAACACTAATAAAAATAAAATATAATACTCTATGAGCTCTGTGCATGTGACAGTTGTAAATCTAGAGCCATAAACTTTGATCTGAAGGGAGCCGTGTTAGCACTTGTAATCTTGAGCCTAACCGAATATAATCACTTGAGATGTTTCTCACACTGCACCAAGGGTTCCTGTGCGGGGATCAAATGATAACTCTCCCGCTCAGGCAGACGCGGCCTCTGCGTAGGACACAGATTAGACCAGAATAAGAATTTTATGTAAGTTTCTTAGCAGAGACTTAGAAAATAAATTTCAGTTTTTTATACAAAACCCAACTGAAGAGGTTGTTTTATTAAATCAGAAATCCATCCCCTTTCATCGGCTACTTTTAGACTGCCAAACCATGGCTGGCGTCTACGGCCGCAGCTTCTTTTTTATTTACTCGGAACAAAGTTTCCGGGAACTATATTGAGCTTGCCTTCTAAAATTAATTCTTAATTCTACTTGAGAGACGCGTGGTCGGTAATCACTGTAAATTCCTGAACCTCGGCACAGGCATTAAACACATCATATTATTTATTATTTATTTATTTATCTTCCTAGCGCTAAATTTAACAATTTAACTTAAAAAATAAAGCACTAGTCACAAAACAAAGTTTACAATCTTACAGAAAGTTTTACAGAATTACTTAAACATATTTGCAAGTTTTGATTATTATCCGTAGTACAATTTTGAATTCTTATATATAGCAAGTTCTTGGATTTATAATTAGTTGTGTGTGGTTGTGGGTGTGGGTTAGTTATTTTTTTAACATTAATAATAATTCTTTCCGAAACTGTCTAGCACTTCTTGTATTCTTTAAACTGTGTGGTAAATTATTCCAAAGCTTAACAGCACATGCAAAGAAGTGATTTTCACTTGAGGAATAGTTGATTCTTGTGGGAATTATATTATTCGTTCTGGCTGATTGTGCAAAGTTGAGAAACGAAAACAAGTAATTTGGTTCCTTGGTCGTGACTATTTTGTGAAGGAGAATCAGTGTCCTAAATTCAACTAATGTGGAAAAGTCTAGTCCAAAGATTTGTTTAGCATGACTTGAAATTGAATCGTGTGGTTTAATATTGAAAATAAATCTTGCTATATTGTTGTATGCTACGGTTAATTTATTCCTACTTATTGAGTCACATTTTCCAAATATTTCAATGCAGTGAAGGGATTATAATCGACTTTACTAATACCATTTTACTATGGGTTGGTAAAATACTCTGGATCAGTTTTAATTGACGTAGTTGACAATACGTCTTACCAACTATATAGTTAATATGATTGGACCACGAAAGAGTGCTGTTGAACACAATTCCGAGGTTGTTAACTCGATTTACGTATTCAATCTCATCAGTATCAACCTTGAGCCTTTGCAATGGTGCGTTTATTTCTTTTTTAAAAATTATCAAACATTAGGATTTTTTTGGATTTATTTGAAGACCGTTATTCATTGCCCAATTGCTAACTAGTTTAAGTTCACTATTACTGACATCAATACATTCAGATATACAGCTATATGGACGACTCACATACATTTGCATATCGTCAGCATACATCTGGACTTCACAATTAGACAAGACATTTGGAAGATCGTTCACATATATCGAAAACAGTAATGCTCCAAGGACCGACCCTTGGGGGACACCACGCTTAGTAAATAAAAAGTCTGAGCTCTCAGACTCCGTTACAACACATTGAGATCGGCCCATTAGGTATGTTCTTACCAAGCTTGTAGCTGGGTTTGAAAAAGTATATAGTTTTTCGAACTTAGTAAACAGAATAAAATGATCGACAGTGTCGAAAGCCTTGCTATAGTCTAGCAGTGTTAGAAATGTAACTTGCCTGTCATCCGTTTTCATGCGAATATCCTCTGAAATTTTTAAAATTGCTGTCATACAACTACGCGTTTTCCGAAAGCCATGTTGTCGTGTATTCAACAGTGAATTATCGTGAAGATACAAATTAATTTGTGTGGAGACTAGGCACTCAAATGCTTTAGATAGAAAGGAAAGTATGGATATCGGTCTATATTCACCCTTTATTTTTGGTATAGGAAGTACTTTGGCTGTCTTCCAGCATGTTGGAAATGTAGAAGATGTTATTGCTGTATTAAAAATGTGTGTTATATATGGAAGTAGCTTGGGGACAAGGATTATAAAAATTTTGGATGTATATTATCGAGACCCATTGCACTTAATTTTATATTTACCATGGACTGTAAGACATCACACTGACTCACACAAACAAAGCTAAAGCTAGTATCACAGTTGTTGTTTGGCAATGTGTTCAGGTACGGGTTGTTAGTTTGATCAGGTACTAAAGGTTGAGATTTCACAAATTTATTATTTAATTCATTAGCATTAATATGGCAAGTGTAACGAATTTGCTTAGGCTGGTGTTGGGATGGGAATAGACAGGCGCACGCATAGTTCTCCGGCTATTGCTCGTCGGCTAATGGGGTGGTATTTTTGCCGTCCTTTCCCTGAGGTGCCTATTTTCACATTATTATTATGTACATCGGGTGGACCACAACACAACACAAACACATCAAACTTAGTCTATTGGACATACAAGACCGGACGACTATTTAACCCCCAGATGTTGTGGGATTACGGATGCCCCTCCCTGCCTTGGCCATTCTCTGCATTCCCATAGTTATATGGAATTTTAAAATATTTCTTTTGGTGAATGGCCCCTTTGGGTTTCACAGGTCGATCTCACTAGCCGAAGGCAAAACTACTCGGTCTTAGAACATTATAATTATTTTATTCCTTAGTAGCTAATAAAAATGGTTAAAATTAAACATGATGTGAGTAAATGAAATAGTAAAATATGATGTGCGTGCAATGAGTATATGTATGTGCGTAACAAAGAAACAATAAACGTGAAGGTGTTTAAATTGGACATAAAAAATTTTTTACGACAAAAGAGAAGTTAAAATCGCATTGTGTTTTGTCAAGTAAGAGACATTTAATAAGTAGACTAACGCAAACGGATCAAAGAAAAGGTTGGCAAGTTTTGTTGCTGCTTTTCTTTAGATTTTTAATATGTTGTTTCAATTTAAATATTTTTTCTCGATTACGCGTTTAGAAGAACCTTTTTTTTGTTTTTGTGTGCATTTTGCCTTTAGTTTAAATATTTAGGTAGGGAAAATAATATATCGGAGCCTAAGCCACCGAGTCACTCACCCGAACAATTCGTATACATCCAACGGAGAAAGCGCTTTGGCCGTGGAGATCGAAGCTGTGGGGTTTAAAATTTTATACAAACAAATTCTCTAAACGTAAGGCTAACACCAAATTTTCTTTTTTATACCCTTGCAGAGGGTATTATAATTTTGGTCGAAAGTGTGCAACGCAGTGAAGGAGACATCTCCGACCCTATAAAGAATATATATTCTTGATCAGGATCACCTCCTGAGTTGATATAGCCATGTCCGTCTGTCCGTCTGTCCGTCTGTCCGTCTGTCTGTCCGTCTGTCTGTTTCTACGCGAACTAGTCTCTCAGTTTTAAAGATATCGAATTGAAACTTTGCACACAGCCTTCGATCCTTTGCACGCAGTATATAAGTCGGAACGGCCAGGATCGGACAACTATATCCTATAGCTGCCATATAACTGATTGATCGGAAATGCCATAACTTAAGTGTTTGTTAAGTTAGGAAGTTGGGATTTCCTATGGGTATTTTATTTGGCCAGTCAATCCGACCTACCAAATTTCATAAGGATCGGCCGACTATATCCTATAGCTGCCATATAACTGATTGATCGGTAATGCCATAACTTTGGGATTTGTAAAGTTAGGAAGTTGGGATTTTCTATGGCTTTTATATTTGGCCAATCAATCTGACCTACCAAATTTCATAAGGATCGGCTGACTATATCCTATAGCTGCTATATAACTGATTGATCGGTAATGCCATAACTTTGGGATTTGTAAAGTTAGGAAGTTGGGATTTTCTATGGGTTTTATATTTGGCCAATCAATCTGACCCACTAAATTTCATAGGGATCGGCCGACTATATCCTATAGCCGCCACCTAACTGAACGATTGGAAATGCCATAACTTTGGTGTTTTTAAAGTTAGAAAGTTGGGATTTTTTATGAGTGTTAAGAATGCATCATGCGAATAATTTTGGAGAATATAATTCGGAATATTCTGCAAGGGTATTTCAACTTCGGCTCCGCCCGAAGTTAGCTTTCCTTTCTTGAAAGGCTGTGTGCAAAGTTTCAATTCGATAGCTTTAAAACTGAGAGACTAGTTTGCGTAGAAACAGACAGACGGACAGACGGACAGACAGACAGACAGACGGACAGACGGACAGACGGACATGGCTATATCAACTCAGGAGGTGATCCTGATCAAGAATATATATACTTTATAGGGTCGGAGATGTCTCCTTCACTGCGTTGCACACTTTTGACCAAAATTATAATACCCTCTGCAAGGGTATAAAAAACTATTCTAATCTTAAATTACTTTTAAACATTTTTTTTTCAAATATTCTTTTTTTTTGTGCCTTTCTGCTTTACTTCTTTGATTGCTTATATATGCACAGGCAAATTAAGTTGCGAGCATTTTCGCCATCCATTTTACGTAGGGCGGCTTCTCGAGACACGAAGAAGAAAAGGCAATTGTGAGGCTTTTCTTTTTGGCCTATATAGACGGTGGACGCTCAGATATTCATCATTTTTGACAACTACTGCGGCTAATTTATCTGGGTGGGACTTCGGCGTTTACGTCCTCATTACCAAGACCTTGCTTTGGCCGGCAAACCTTCGCGCAGGTGAATTGTAGGCACTTCTTTTGCCGCCTGTTGCTAATTCCTCCGCCGCTGTCGAAAAACGGTTTAGCCGAACCCTAATGGCAACAAAATTCTCTGTTACTGACTATATTTTTTTTCCCATTTAATGTCTCACCTTTTCTGAGGGCTCGGCAACACAAATTTTAACACAATTCACTTCCCGGGCCAACTGAGGGATCACTCGCGAAATGACTGACTTCTAGCCAGATTCTATCTAAACGCCAGTCTTTCTTCACTCTTGTTTTAATTTTTTTAATCACTGAGCTGACTTGACTGGATCCTCTGGCCGCCAAAAGGGAATAGAACGAATGGACGCCCTGAATTAAGCGGGAACCCATGTCGCTCTCCCAAAGGTGAATTTTCCCTCCGGAGAAAACCTGACATTCGGCCCTGTTAAATAACCCTTCTAATTTGACCGGCGACCTCGACTTCGAACATCTCTCTCCTAGATGGCGCCTGCAACCTCTGGTTTTTCTCTCATAGAGGGCGGGACTCTCAGCTTGTTTTGCTGGGACAAGCGTTACACAAGCTGTCTCTTGTCGTTGTTTTCCTACTCCAATACTTTTTATGTTTTTCCAGAATTCATTACCATATGACACATTATTGAATTTCTGTTGATAGAATTTCCTTTTAGCTAACCAGCATGACTTATTGACCTTTATTCTCAAGGAACTGTACTGCTTGTGTAAGTAATCTGTTTTATAGCGTTTCCACTTTCTATGGGCCCTATCACATGCATTAATTGTATTTTTGATTTCCATGCTAATCCATGGGTTCTCATTTGGCCTAATTTTTTTTTGTTTTGACTGGTACATATTTGTTGTATAGAAGCTCGATATTGTTGTTAAAGAACTCTAACTGTAAATCAACATTGGGAATTGTATACAATGCTTTCCAGTTGTAAGAGTTACACTCTGAGTCCAGTAGCGTATAGTTTATATCTTTTAAGGCCCGATAGGTTATGGAGTATTCCTCAGCGCTTACGTCTATGCTATACGTCAAGTAGATAAGATCATGCCGCGAGAAAACTGGTACAGATACCTGGTCATATAAAAGGATTTTACTTGCGTCATCTACGAAAAATACATCTAGTAGGGTTTGTGAGGATTTTGTGAAATGGGTAGGGTGTGTGACATTTGCTGGCTGAAGTCCGAGTGATAATAGTTCTGCGAAGAGACTAGTATCAGTTAAAAGGTCACTGTTGAAATCAACGGTTAATACAACATTTTTGTATGTCCATGTTAGGGCAGTCAGATTGGCAAGTAGATCTGAGTAGCAAGTAGTACGATGTGGTCTATAGGCACAGCCAATAAGAATGTTTTGAGAATTTGTTCCTCGTACTTCTACAAATAAGTATTCTATTGCACTCTCTAGCTCTTGCTGACGTATAACTTTACATTTAAATTGTTTACGGACAAAAATAGCAACACCGCCGGCATGATTTACTCTGTCAGAACGAAACAGATTGTAATCAGCACAACGAAGATATGAACTACTGATATCGGACGTGAACCAAGTTTCGGAAACACAGATGACATCGACTTTTGAATTTTCGAATAGGTACCTGAACTCATCAATTTTATTAGTCAGACTTTGCGCATTTATGTGACATATTTTCAGACCAGTAGTTTGTTTACAAAGAATTCTGATCAATGCATGGCTGTTAAAGTTTTGATTAGGCTCTATTGCAGACATAAGTAAAAGAAGTATAAGTATTTTGAAGTGCTAAGACCTGGAACACACACACAGTACCACACATAATATAATAAAAGTACAAATTGCAATTGAAAGTAAATATAAATAGAACTAATAATACCTTAAAATGAACATATAGAACATTTAGATGAACTGCATTAACGAAATAAATTAGGTGTCGCTCCATCCTTCCTAGAGTCAGTTTCAGCAGGTGTCTCATGCCGATCAGGATTAATGTCGGTAAGGGCCTTCATGTTCTCAATGCATAGGACCTGATCACTGCCCGTCTTCTTTACGTGGACCATTGCTCGACGAGTGAAGACAGCCGATAGGACCTTCTGACGCTTCATGTGCATGGCTGCTTTAAAAATCTCATAGTTGGTTTTAGTCAGCTGTTCGTTCAGATAGATTGGAGTGGGCGAATCTATGCCAACATAACTTAGAGAAAGCTGGCTTTTCGTTTCACGCCGTAGTGCACCCACGGTACGCATTAGGTTAGCCTTGTCCTCAAGTCTATCAAACTTGATCATTATAATTGGGTCAACTATAGAACGACCGTTTCTAGGGGGTTTCATCCGGAATATATCTCGAATTCTTGGGGTGGGGGTAACCTTAAGGTTAAAGCAAAGGGTGTGAAACAATGCCCTCACATCTTCGCCTTGATTAAATGGTACCCCATGAAGGCGGAGATCACAAGCTACCCTTTCATTTTGCTGCAGCTCAGATGCCGACTTTAGGCGATTGACTTGGTCTCGCAAGGCCCGGATATCCGCAACCTCACTCTCCAAACGCTCAACTCTCTTCATGATTTCCGACATATCACTGTTAATAGCGTCCAGCGTAACAGTAATTTTGGTCGTAATGCGATTCTCCAGTTCAGCCATATGGTTTTTAAAGAAATCAGTTTGCTCAGCAAACTTCTGGCTTATTTTTTCCCAAAGCCCATCTGTTGGAGAACTTAACTCAGTGGAAGTTTTTCCCTGGTTCTCTTTGCTGGCGGTTGTGGCATGTTTAGGCAGTTAGAATTTTTAAAAAATGGTTTGGCGAAAAATAAGCTAGCTGCTACGAACTCTTTTAACAGTCACACTTCTGCCGTGGTGTGATGGTGCCGTGTGAATGGTGACAACAGCTGACCTGGTCCACCTCTAGTTTTTGGCTTACTTTTGACACGCTTTCTGGCTCAAGAGAGTTTTCCGCCTTTTTGCCGTTTTTCTTCGGGGATATGAGTGGCTTTTGCGACGCGAAGAATATAGTTTTATTTTACCAAAATCAGCAACGATACGGGAAAAACATCAGCATGTGCAGACGACTTAGGCTCCGGGACGATTTGTTGAAGCTTATCGTTGGTCGTAACAGTAGCGGGAACTCAGAAAAAAACGAGTCAACACGGAGCTTGAGGTATAGCACGTCTTTCCCTTTTTAATTCTTAATTCTCCTTAATATTTAATATATAATGGCTTTCTAAAATCTCGGCTACGTAAAACTGGCGCAGATCAAAATATATCCTCCAAATGCTTACTCGCCTTCTGGAGTCATCTCAAATTGTTGGCTAGGTTTCAAAAGATCAGACAGAGGTGCCAACCGACCATTCCGAGAAATCTTCTCAAAGATTGCACCCTTACCCCTTCTTCCACTATTTGACCCAAATACTTGACACTTTTCATGCAAAATTTGGTCTTCTCCATATTCAGTGTTAATCCAGCGACTCGGATATCGAGGTAAACTAATGCTACGTTTTTAAGCTCAGATCCAGCTATCCATCAATCCAGCAATTGTCTGCCTCACAGACTTAAGGCCTTATATTGGTGTTATGTTTTACCAGGTATTGTATTTAGATTGTATTACATTTGCCGCAAAATGTACGATCTTTTTCTCTCACGGCGCAAGACGCACCAGCCAGATAACTAAGATAAGACTATCAGACTCCTTTATTACCCAAAGCTTGATCATTTGTCGGACTTCTTCGTAAAACTACTTTTCTGCAGCTGGAGAAACAGGGAAAACCTCTGTCTTACGGAAAGGCTAGTTTTCCAAAACCCACGAAAGCAAAGGATTAAAATTGGTTTCTAACTGATTGCTTGTTGGCTTGAGTATCAGACAAATGTGTTCATGGATGTGTTCATGGATGCTCATTTAAATGACCAAGTACAACTCTATCTAGTAGACAAATTTCAGCGTACTATGCGCCTCTCTCCTACAATTCCAGCACACTAAAGCAATGGCATCTACTTCTGCTACCAAATCTCTCTAAAACTTCAAGGCCTCATACGAAAGACAGTCTTGCACCTATTCAGATACTGGCTTGCAACCAAGCGGTATGGAACCGCGTTTTGGTACCCATAACTACGCCACAGGTCCTCGAGGAAACCTTCCCTTCGCCAGCAGATATCTAGTTGGCTTTGAACGGAATCTATGCTTATGTTTAAAAGCTCATCCCTAATTTTCGGTCTTAAATTCCTGCGCAAAGTTTCTATTAAATCTTTCTCTGGCATTGGTACTTTTCAGCAGTACATAATGGCTTCATACAAAGAATTGAAAATCTTTCTATCTTTCTACTCTCTGCCCCATATTGATTCTTTGCGTAAAGCTTCAGTAAGAAGGTCCCATCTAGTGGTGTCGGAAGTTTTATGGAACCGCGGCCTTTCCTTGAAACAATGCTCTGGTATTGCCGAAAACCAAATCGAACCACGTCCTTAGAGTTTGATGTGTCCGTGTTTGATCCGTATACAAATGTATCCACACTAAACCCATCTTGTCCCCCATTGAATATAAATATTCAGCTACTGATAATTTGGTCGTCTTTATCGAGACGACTGGCCAAATTGGAATTTGTAAAGGTGGCCTGTCATTTATCTCCATTTCTCCCATTTTTAAAGAAACTCTGGAATCGGGAATAGATCCTATGGCCAAGTACCTTTGACCTTAATTTGATTATCTTAGCCCCCTTGGGCAATCCATATCCACAATATGCACGGCTTACTTGGTCAGCCGTAAGTGTTTTATTCCAGAGTGGGCATTTTTATACCACTGAGGCCTGTTTCCATGATTTCTTAATAAAAGTTTTCTTTAATCAAAGAAAAATAAGGCCAAAAGTAATTACTAAATTTTAGTTCGCTTACGATCCACACCGAACATTTAAAAACTAAAAACTTAAAAATGTTAAAAGACAACATAAAAAACCGAATATGAAACAAAAATTTCGATCTAGGAAAATCTAGGATAGAAATTTAATTTCCTAAAGGTAAATATATACTTCTTATCCATGTTCTGAGGCAAAATATCACTGTTGGAATTTTGTATCATATTAACAAGTTTGATCAAACCATTCCACATTGGTCCGGCTATATGGAAAAAGTGGTCATAAATCAGAAACTCAACGTAGAGAGTTCAAAATTTGTACTCGGGGGTTTTGGGGGTCGCTGATTTCCAATATGAAGTCAAAATTTCAAAATTCAAAATGGTGGCTCCAATATGGCAGTTGTGACTTGGGTAATTAGCTGGTGAATATATTATCTCATTTTTCACGACCCCAGAGAGTACCACGTGGAGGTTTACACTAAATTTATTTTTAATTTTTTTAAACATTTTTTAAAATTTGTTTTCAACATTTTACTTATTTGACTTTCAATCTCATCTCTTATTATACCCTTGCAGAGGGTATTATAATTTTGGTCAAAAGTGTGCAACGCAGTGAAGGAGACATCTCCGACCCTATAAAGTATATATATTCTTGATGAGGATCACCTCCTGAGTTGATATAGCCATGTCCGTCTGTCCGTCTGTCCGTCTGTCTGTCCGTCTGTCTGTCCGTCTGTCTGTTTCTACGCGAACTAGTCTATATCGAATTGAAACTTTGCACACAGCCTTCGATCCTTTGCACGCAGTATATAAGTCGGAATGGCCGGGATCGGCCGACTATATCCTATAGCTGCCATATAACTGATTGATCGCAAATGCCATAACTTTAGTGTTTGTTAAGTTAGAAAGTTGGTATTTCCTATGGGCTTTATATTTGACCAATCAATCCGACCTACCAAATTTCATAAGGATCGGCCAACTATATCCTATAGCTGCCATATAGCTGAACGATTGGAAATGCCATAACTTTGGTGTTTTTAAAGTTAGGAAGTTGGGATTTAAGTATTAAGAATGCGTCATATGAATAATTTTGGAGAATATAATTTACAGACTATTCTGCAAGGGTATATCAACTTCGGCTCCGCCCGAAGTTAGCTTTCCTTTCTTGTTTTTCTTTGGGATTAAATTAAAATCGGACAACAATATCATAAAGCTGCCATAGAACGAAGGCCAAATGCAGCGCAAAATCGTCATAGCATCATTGTTGTTGTTTTGTTGTTTTGTAATAACTGCAAGGATACATAAACTTCGGTTTGCTTCCTTTCTTTTTTTTGTCCACTTTATTAAAAGATTGTCAATTTTTGGTTTTAGACTCACCGCACAATTTACAATCCATCGACAAAAGCGCTTTCCATGTGAAGTGGTAAATGGCAGAGAAAAGTGGAAAAATCTATGGAAATGAGCATGCATAAAATATAATACTATGCATATATAAAAATCGCACACGTCAAAATCACCTTGACTTATTTCCGGTCCATAAGAAAAAAACAAAATATTACATAAATGGTTAATTCAATTGTTATGTAACCTGAAACTATCTTTAATGTTTATCCCGCACCCTTCGCTAATTCTGTGGCTTCGGATACGACTGTCTTTAAGACAGGTTCGCCTGTATTCCAGGAGTTTTTATTGCGGCCAAAAATAGATTTAATTTTGTGAATTTAATAGCGGGAAAGCTGCATTGGATGAAAACGGATATGTTCGATTAATTTTACGACCCTTTTGGGAGTTTGCCTGCAACTTCGGTGCAGTTTAACGGTTGATAATGTTTTTCCTTTGGACGGGTGCTGAGGCTATGTGTGAACGGTATGTCATTGGTTATGTTGAGGTCAAGGAAAAATATGTTCGGTGCGAAGGCTTTTGTCAAACAAAATATTGGTCACTCGCGTCACTTTCGAATAAACTTGCTGCCACTTTAAATTGGGTAGTTATCCTTCCATTTTATCGTCTAACATTGGCAAAGTCACTACAGCATCTAATAGATACAAGCTAAAATGGTGACTCAGGATAATTTTCGTTTGTAGCACGTTACTTTTAAGTACAAAGGGTTTATTTTTTCAGATCTCGTTACGAACTTATCCTCTCCTCTCGCAAGTCCTGTCTTTGAAATAGCCCTCTATTTCGGTCTAATACTATATAATTTATAATTTTGCTTACAATATTTTACAAGATTTACATTTATTATTCCATTATCCAATGGCGAATATTATTCACACTCCCAATACCTAAAGGGATGGGGGTATGGTTAATTCAGGAAAAAAAGGCCTATTTCACGGTTAATGTCAGATCAATTATTTTATAAGCAAATCAAGTACAACATTTAAACTATGTTTTAACAAATTTTATCGAAAAACAAGAAAGGAAAGCTAACTTCGGGCGGAGCCGAAGTTGAAATACCCTTGCAGAATATTCTGTAAATTATATTCTCCAAAATTATTCATATGATGCATTCTTAACACTCATAAAAAATCCCAACTTCCTAACTTTACAAACACCAAAGTTATGGCATTTCCGATCAATCAGTAATATGGCGGCCATAGGATATAGTCGGCCGATCCTTATGAAATTTGGTAGGTCGAATTGATTGGTCAAATATAAAACCCATAGAAAATCCCAACTTCCTAACTTTACAAACACCAAAGTTATGGCATTTCCGATCAATCAGTTATATGGCAGCTATAGGATATAGTGGGCCGATCCCGGCCGTTCCGACTTATATACTGCGTGCAAAGGAAAGAAGGGTGTGTGCAAAGTTTCAACTCGATATCTTTAAAACTGAGAGACTAGTTTGCGTAGAAACAGACAGACGGACAGACAGACAGACGGACAGACGGACAGACGGACATGCTTATATCAACTCAGGAGGTGATCCTGATCAAGAATATATATACTTTATAGGGTCGGAGATGTCTCCTTCACTGCGTTGCACACTTTTGACCAAAATTATAATACCCTCTGCAAGGGTATAAAAAAACGAGGACGGAAGCTAACTTCGGCAAGCCGAAGTTTTAATACCCTTGCTGACTTTGCCGAAATTGTTAAAATTGAAAAGGTAGTGAAAGGAATAAGGTATACATAAATAAACTAGATTTGCATAGTTTCATGTCAATAGCTTTTATACTGCAAAAATGTCATATAAAAATATAAAAATAGCCTTTAACAATTTTTCCCACGGAAGCTATAAGATATAGACGTCCGATCGGCAAGCGCTTTCACCCTGATCAAGATATGCGTAAATAAATAAGAATTGGAAAAATTTATGTCAATATCGTACACACTGCGCGAAATATTCTGGACCGATTTCACCCTATTGTTCCTATGGGAGCTATAAGATATTGACGTCCGATCAGCACGCGCTTTTACCTTGATCATGGTATGCATAAAAAAATACTAATTGGAAAGATTCATGTCAATAGCTTTTACACTGCGCGAAATATCATCAATTCTTGCAAGATATATCCGATTGTTCCTATGGGAGCTATAGGATATAGACGTTTGATCGGCACGCGCTTTAACCCCGAACAAGGTTTGCATAAAAAAATACGATTTGGAAAGATTCATGTCAATAGCTCATATACTGGGCGAAAGATCCTAAAGATCATAAAATTTTAACCGATTTCACGCTATTCTTCCCATGGGAGCTATAGGATATAGACATCCGATCGGCACGTGCTTTTACCCTGATCAAGGTATGCATAAAAAATTAGATTTGGAAAGATTCATGTCAATAGCTTTTACACTGCGCGAAATATCATCAATTCTTGCAAGATATATCCGATTGTTCCTATGGGAGCTATAGGATATAGACGTTTGATCGGCACGCGCTTTAACCCCGAACAAGGTTTGCATAAAAAAATACGATTTGGAAAGATTCATGTCAATAGCTCATATACTGGGCGAAAGATCCTAAAGATCATAAAATTTTAACCGATTTCACGCTATTCTTCCCATGGGAGCTATAGGATATAGACATCCGATCGGCACGTGCTTTTACCCTGATCAAGGTATGCATAAAAAATTAGATTTGGAAAGATTCATGTCAATAGCTTTTACACTGCGCGAAATGTCTTCCATTCTTGCAAGTTATATCCGATTGTTCTTATGGGAGCTATAGGATATAGACGTCCGATCGGGGCGATTTTCCAACTTGATCTGCGTACACATGCTTCAGGACGACTGTGAAAATTTCAGATCGCTAGCTTTTAAACTGAGCTCGCAAACGGTATTGAAACAGACGGACAGACGGACATGGCTATATCGACTCCCCTATCTATCCTGATCAAGAATATATATACTTTATGGAGTCGGAAACGTCTCCTTCGCTGCGTTACAAACTTCTGACCAACATTTTAATACCCTCTGCAAAGGTATAAAAATCAAGAAAAAAAAAAATTTTAAGCCCGTCAATACCTTTAAGTAAATATATGTTATTCTTCAAAATTTGTATATAAGGGCTGTTGCATTGGGAAATTAGTTTTCTCGAGACACTTTTAAAATTACATAAACTTCGTCTTCGTATTCTGTCACACTTTTCCTTATTTCATTAATGTGGGCTTCTTTTCTCATTTAAGACTTTATTGTGGTTTTTCGGCATTCTTCTAATATCTCCTAAAGTAATGCTAACATTTTCAGTTCTTACATTTTCTTCTCTTTCTTTAACTCATCAAAAACTTCCTTCCTTTGGGCTATTTTTAAATAAAGGAAGTTGTTTAATGATACTATGAATTGTAATGTGCATTGAATACTCTTCTTTTTCTAAAACCCTGTCTCAATGTTCTCACTTTTTCGGTTCTGTCAATTATACAATCAAACGTCATAAGCTTCAATTGGTCCGTTCAACTTGGCCAATAGCTTGCGGTGAGCTCGTAGCGATTTTGATATGCTTAATGTTATTACTGTTCACAAATTGTTTAAAAACAGATGAAGTTAAACAGCTGATGTATACAGCACCAAAAAGGTTGTAAAAGCATTTATAACATCGAATATATATACAGTGGCTCAGAGGTTATTTGACCCACCTTGTATATTCAAATTTAAGTGAGAACAAGAAAGGAAAGATAACTTCGGGCGGAGCCGAAGTTGAAATACCCTTGCAGAATATTCTGTAAATTATATTCTCCAAAATTATTCATATTATCCTTTAACAGTACCATCTGGTATGGTCACAATTTAAGCGATTTTTCGCCGGGAAACACCGTTTTTATGGTGTTTAAGGACCAATTCACGTTGTTCCATGGTTGTGCGTTTTCCCATGGTTAATTCGCGTGCTTTCTTGACAAAATCGAATCAAAAGTGAAAATTCTATTTGCGAATACATTGAGAAAAGAGTAACCAAAAACAAGAAAGAAAAGCTAACTTCGGGCGGAGCCGAAGTTGATATACTCTTGCAGAATATTCTGTAAATTATATTCTCCAAATCCCAAGTTAGGGAGACTTTAAAAACACCAAAGTTATGGCATTTCCAATCGTTCAGTTATATGGCAGCTGTAGGATATAGTTGGCCGATCCTTATAAAATTTGGTAGGTCGGATTGATTGGCCAAATTTAAAAACCCATAGAAGATCCCAACTTCCTAACTTTACAAACACCAAAGTTATGGCATTTCCGATCAATCAGTTGTATGGCAGATATAGGATATAGTCGACCGATCCCGGCCGTTCTGACTTATATACTGCGTGCAAAGGAAATAAGGGAAATATGAAATTAAACTTTATCCTTTATTTTTGGAAACCAAATAGCTTTTACCAATGACATCCAACATGTTATCTCTCCCAACATGACCTAGTTCAACATGCTTGTACTTGTAATACATATGTATGTATATGCTCTTCCATTCGATTCGGTACATAAAATGAGCTCACCTTTTTCAAAATGTTTTTAATTTATAAAATATGTTTCAAATGTCTTTGACTCTATTATCATTATATTATTGCATCTGCTCAAAGCATCTACATATGTATGTATGTATATGCTGCATTTTATTGCCTGCACTGTGTTTTAATGCACAATCGAATTCTGGCTGCTCTTAAATCTTGCTATTCTGGTATTCAAGTACATTTTTTTGGGCGTTCAAAGGTTCAAAAATTTCAGTCTGTCAAAATTAATGGTATCGGATAATTAGTTTTTACCATAATTTTGTTCAATCTTTTTTATTTGTTTTATTTATCAACTTCATGCTACAGGCTTTCTTAATCCATTTCCAAAGTCTTAGATACCGTAAGCACATTACAAAATGGACTGGCAATTTTGTTAACTTGCGTTCTCAACAGTTATTTGTAAGTCCTCAAAATTTATTTTCAGATTGCAGGCTTCCTTAAAATCTCTGCCCAGCACAGATTACAGCCCATAGATTTCTTAGCCACAACAATCAAATAAAAACAAGAAAGGAAAGCTAACTTCGGGCGGAGCCGAAGTTGAAATACCCTTGCAGAATATTCCGAATTATATTCTCCAAAATTATTCATTTGATGCATTCTTAACACTCATAAAAAATCCCAACTTTCTAACTTTAAAAAAAACACCAAAGTTATGGCATTTCCAATTGTTCAGTTAAGTGGCGGCTATAGGATATAGTCGGCCGATCCCTATGAAATTTGGTAGGTCAGATTGATTGGCCAAATATAAAACCCATAGAAAATCCCAACTTCCTAACTTAACAAACACTAAAGTTATGGCATTTCCGATCAATCAGTTATATGGCAGCTATATGATATAGTTGTCCGATCCTGGCCGTTCCGACTTATATACTGCGTGCAAAAGTTCGAAGGCTGTGTGCAAAGTTTCAATTCGATATCTTTAAAAATGAGAGACTAGTTCGCGTAGAAACAGACAGACGGACAGACAGACGGACAGACAGACGGACAGACAGACGGACAGACAGACGGACAGACAGACGGACAGACAGACGGACAGACGGACATGGCTATATCAACTCAGGAGGTTATCCTGATCAAGAATATATATACTTTATAGGGTTGGAGATGTCTCCTTCACTGCGTTGCACACTTTTGACCAAAATTATAATACCCTCTGCAAGGGTATAACAAGAGAGAACGCTATAGTCGGGTGCCCCGACTATCAGATACCCGTTACTCAGGTAAAGGGAGTGCGAGGGAGATGGAGATAGAAACTTTGATCACGCATAACTTTTTAACGAATGGTCCGATTTGGAAAATTTCTTCTACATTTCGATAGGTATTGATAAACACAATAAAACTGCATTTTTACTTTTCCGAAATATTTAAATTTTTAAAATCGTATATAACCGATTGTGGGCGTTAAAGGGGGCGTGGCACCCTTTTGAAATAAACTTGCGCTGCGTAGGAACTCCTAGAATCTGCATGCAAAATGCCAATCTTCTAGCTTTTATAGTTTCCGAGATCTCAGCGTTCATACGGACGGACAGACAGACGGACAGACAGACGGACAGACAGACGGACAGACAGACGGACAGACGGACAGACGGACATGGCTAGATCGACTCGGCTAGTGATCCTGAACAAGAATATATATACTTTATAGGGTCGGAAACGCTTCCTTCTACCTGTTACATACTTTTGCACGAATACAATATACCCTTTTACTCTACGAGTAACGGGTATAAAAATACATACATTGTATATTTCCATGCCTTCTTAGTCCAAAATAAGTCTCCTAAGGTTTTCTTTATATTTTTAGGCACAGAAGAATTCTTTATCAGTGATGTTGGGTTGCCGGAATCTATAAAGTATTCTGTAAAGATTGAGTGGTCAGACGTTTTACAACAAAACAAGAAAGGAAGCAAACTTCGGCAAGCCGAAGTTGATATACCCTTGCAGTTATCACAAAACGACTACATTTCGATTTCTATTCCTGTATTACTAAAAACATTACTATGTCGATTTTGGGCTGCATTTTGCCATCGTTTCTATGATATAGTTGCCCGATCCGACTCGTTCCGACATACATATGTATATACTACCTGCAATAGAAAGACAACTTTTGGGAAAGTTTCAAGCAGATAGCTTTAAAACTGAGAGACTAGTTTGCGTAGAAACAGACGGACGGAAATGGCTAGATCGACTCTCCTGGTGATGCTGATCAAGAATATATATACTTTATTGGGTCGAAAATGTCTCCTTCACAGCGTTGCAATCTTTTCACTGAAATTATAATACCTTCTGAAAGGGTATACAAATGTAAACAATCTTACATTACTATTGACGCCTTCTTTCATATTTAAGGACATCCGCTGCTACTGTGATCCATCGCCCCACATTCATAACAAGACCATAGAGTCCTCTTCGGCTTTATGCATTACCTTGGTCAGTGACCCTTTGCATTGCGATTGCTTCTTCCAGAAGCCCTTGCTGAACTCTAAGACGACTTTTGGTTCCAACAGGACAACGACCCTTAACATTTTTGTTTGCACTATATGTGAAAATTAAGGTAAATATCAATTCCATTGAGCATTTGAGGAATCTTCTAGTGCGCAGGATCCGCCTACACACTATTACATCCGAGGATATGCTAAAAAAAGTTATTTTAGAGTAGTGGAATAATTGATTTATACTTATACCCATAATCTTTCTGATTGAAAATCAGGACAAGGTTCAAACCTTTATAGTTGTATTATAAAAAGTTTATGTCCTAGAATGAGTTGCATCAAGTGAAAGCTTAAAAATGTACTAATTGTTAAAAACACAATTTTGGTTAAGCCATAGTTGCAGATCATGTTTGGACGCATAATTTTTCTGGCAAGTGTATTAATATCTTTACGGCCGGAAATATTTTCACACTGTGATATAATTTTTTGACGTACATTATTAAAGCCTCATTTAAGGTGTAATTTAATCCTAGTTGTTGTCTTCAGAATACTGCGCTGTCAAAGGGCTTACATATTTGTACAGTAAAGTGTACGAGAAAGAGAGTGTATTTAATTTGTTGAATAGTATGAAATGATAAAAGAGCGGAATCACATTCCGAGTCAATCAAGCCATGTCTACAAATCGAAAAACTCGGTGGCACCCACATTTTTGATACTTCGTAACATATTAAACGTTTAGTCTAAAAGATATGGATATCCGATAGGCAATTAACTTTGGCGTTCCTTCTTCTTTCTGATGTCCTAGGCGTTTATCTGCCCAGCAATTAGGCTAAAGAAGCTAAGTTTAGACCTGCAAAGGGTATGGAAATGGAAGGTGCTTAGTGGCATGGAAAAGAACTTGTGAAATTAAAGCTGATGACCGGAAGAAAGTTTGGAGCAGGGGCTCATAGCCTGGCTGGCTGCGCCATCCTCTGCTTTTATTATTTTTTATGACCATCTGCTCTGTAAAATATGTAAGCCGAAGCCAAAAGAGAAAAAACCCGACAGTTAAACGCTGACTAAATGCCAAAAACCAAAATGAAATGAATTGCCTTTTTCCAAAGAAACACGAGGGCTGGGTAAGGACCAGACAACACAAAGCAAAGGAAATCAGATAAATTACATTAAAAGAGAAATATGTAATAAAATAAAACGCCTGTCGAACCGTCTTGCTCTCTATTTTTCTTTTGCACACACACACTTAAGGTTAGACCAGGGAAAACTTTATGGGAAAAGCAAACCACAATTTGGCTGCAATCCAGCTTTAAAATGTGTTAAAATCAATGGTAAGGCAATATTATTTAAAAATTACAATTCGGTAGCTGGGGACATACATATACGTTTTTTAATTAAAAGACTAAAGTTTATTTCCTGTGTAGCTACAACAAAAATGTATTCGATATTATTACTTATTTGTCCAGTTCTCAATATAGAAAACAAATATTTTTAGGAATTTTTAAAATTATAATTTGTCATCGTATCAATTCTAATTTGTAACGTAGCGTTACTCGTAGAGTAAAAGGCTATATTGTATTCGTTGAAAAGTATGCAATAGGTTTGTAAAATACATATATCTTGTGAAGTATATATATTCTTGGCTTTTCTATGCAAACTTTCCCAAAACTTGTTTTTCTATTGCATGTAGTATATAAGTCGGAACGATCCAGATCGGACGACTAATTCATATAGCTCCCGTAGGAACAATCGGAAAACATATTCAAAATAATTATAAATTTGTTGTTATACCCTTGCAGAGGGTATTATAATTTTGGTCAAAAGTGTGCAACGCAGTGAAGGAGACATCTCCGACCCTATAAAGTATATATATTCTTGATCAGGATCACCTCCTGAGTTGATATAGCCATGTCCGTCTGTCCGTCTGTCTGTCCGTCTGTCCGTCTGTCTGTTTCTACGCAAACTAGTCTCTCAGTTTTAAAGCTATCGAATTGAAACTTTGCACACACCCTTCTTTCCTTTGCACGCAGTATATAAGTCGGAACGGCCGGGATCGGACGACTATATCCTATAGCTGCCATATAACTGAACGATTGGAAATGCCATAACTTTGGTGTTTTTAAAGTTAGGAAGTTGGGATTGTTTATGAGTATTAAGAATGCATTACATGAATAATTTTGGAGAATATAATTTACAGAGTATTCTGCAAGGGTATATCAACTTCGGCTCCGCCCGAAGTTAGCTTTCCTTTCTTGTTTTTAATTTTTTTTTTGTGCTTTGGGATTTGGTAATATTTAAACATTATGGAATTACAGTTTTAATTAAATTAATATCGGACAACAATATCATATAGCTGCCATAGAAACGATGCAAAAAATGCAGCGCCAAGTTGACACAGCTTCATTGTTTTTAGTAATATAGGCATAGAAATCGAATTGTAGTCGATTTGTAATAACTGCAAGGGTATATAAACTTCGGCTTGCCAAAGTTTGCTTGCTTTCTTGTTTAATATTTAAGTACTATGGAATTACGGCTTTAATTAAATCAAAATCGGATATCTATATAATATAACTTCCATAAGAAAATCAAAAATTAAAAAAAAAAATGTTTTTTTTAAATTATTTTGCTGTTTTTCTATTTATTAAAATATTCTTTGATATATACTAATTATTTACAATATCACATAGCTGACATAGAAACGATGGCAAAATGCAGCGCAAAATCGACATGGCTTCATTGTTTTTAGTAATATAGTCAAAAGTAATGTTTGGGTTTGGCTTGTCTTTTTTAAGTTTCAACAAAGATAAGTGTCGAAACCAATTTTAATAATGTAATTTGCATAACTTTCGCAGCAATTTTTCTTGAATCAATCGATTTTTTAAAAGTATTCTTAAGTTTGAAAAATAAGGGAGGATAAAATTGCCTTTCGATTAATATGCAAATTGATTGGACCATCGCAGCACATTTACAATATAATTCTGCACACTCTCGATGCGATGTAACACCTACGGTAATCCTTAAAAATATTACATTGAACTAGATTGTAAAAATTAAAATGATTTTAAAAAGCATACATTTAACTACTTTTTCATGATTTAGTGAACCTTAACTATTTGAGTTCGAATTTGTTAAAAGTCTCCTTTTAGGGCTAGCCTACAACATAAAATATAACCTGGTACAAGGATTTGTTATAGCTTTACCATTTCAATAGAGGCACTGAAAACACTAAACTAGATGGTAAATAAATTGGAATTCTTTGTACTAGTACAGGACATACATCTTTCAGTCTGAGAAACTTAACAAACACGACCAAATAGGTCACAATTGCATTTTAGACAATCGGCTTGTCCCTGATCCACAGTCGCATCTTCATTTACGTCCACATCCCCACACATGAAACTGTCGCTAAACTTAGCCAAGCACGAGATGGTATTGACTAAAAATTAAGCTTAAACTGGCCGAAGAGAAAATTTCCCAGCAGAGCTAAGAGTGCCCACTGGAAAGAACTGAAAAAACGTCCCAAATAAAGTACGATTTGCGCATGTCCTTACGGAAAGTCAAATCATTGTTTTAACAAATAATGTTGCTCTTTAAAATCTCTCTTTAAAAAAAAATTTTGTTTTTATTAAGTTTTTTAAGTATTAATACAAATTTAAAAAAAAAACATTGTTTTTTAAATAATCTGAATAAAAGTTACTTGTTCTAAAATAGACAACGGACAATAAGGAGCTTCACAGTTGCAAAAATACAATTTTTGTTGTGTTACTAGAGTGGGGTTATTTGATATAAACTTGTTTGATAATTCCAAATATTTAACCCTTAAAAAATCATATTTTCTATAAGGTTTTTAAGAAAGAACGCACTTTTTGGGTAATTTAGTCCAGTTTTAGGTCAAATATCTTGAAAACTAGGTAGCCTATCATTGTTAGTTAGTGTATAATACAATAAAATACTGTTTGCCTTGTGATTCTGCCACTAATTTGAACTTTTATTTGTGCAATCGTTCCTAAAAATGTTTTAATTATCATTTTTGCAATTTGAAAAGTTCCAGCTACGTAACATATATTTGCGATTTTGACTGCTCAAAGTAAAGCTGTTAAAAATAACATGACTTCCAGAATTTTATGTTTATCAAGGCCTGTATTCAGTTTATCCCGTTTCTTTGTTGTTCTTTCTTAAGATATAGATTTTTATTTTTAAGTCTCTAATGATTTGCCTGACAATTAGTTTGATCTTAAAGACTTAAATTATTGTTTTTATAGATTATCTGAGCGCCTTTATTGATAACGAGGACGGAAGCTAACTTCGGCAAGTCGAAGTTTTAATACCCTTGCAGACTTTGCCGAAATTGCTAAAATTGAAAAGGTAGCGAAAGGAATAAGGTATACATAAGTAAACTAGATTTTTGTCATGTCAATAGCTTTTATACTGCAAAAATGTCATATAAAACAAGAAAGGAAAGCTAACTTCGGGCGGAGCCGAAGTTGAAATACCCTTGCAGAATATTCCGAATTATATTCTCCAAAATTATTCATATGATGCATTCTTAACACTCATAAAAAATCCCAACTTTCTAACTTTAAAAACACCAAAGTTATGGCATTTCCAATCGTTCAGTTAAGTGGCGGCTATAGGATATAGTCGGCCGATCCCTATGAAATTTGGTAGGTCAGATTGATTGGCCAAATATAAAACCCATAGAAAATCCCAACTTCCTAACTTTACAAATCCCAAAGTTATGGCATTACCGATCAATCAGTTATATAGCAGCTATAGGATATAGTCAGCCGATCCTTATGAAATTTGGTAGGTCAGATTGATTGGCCAAATATAAAAGCCATAGAAAATCCCAACTTCCTAACTTTACAAATCCCAAAGTTATGGCATTACCGATCAATCAGTTATATGGCAGCTATAGGATATAGTCGGCCAATCCTTATGAAATTTGGTAGGTCGGATTGACTGGCCAAATAAAATACCCATAGGAAATCCCAACTTCCTAACTTAACAAACACTAAAGTTATGGCATTTCCGATCAATCAGTTATATGGCAGCTATAGGATATAGTTGTCCGATCCTGGCCGTTCCGATTTATATACTGCGTGCAAAGGATCGAAGGCTGTGTGCAAAGTTTCAATTCGATATCTTTAAAACTGAGAGACAAGTTCGCGTAGAAACAGACAGACGGACAGACAGACGGACAGACGGACAGACGGACATGGCTATATCAACTCAGGAGGTGATCCTGATCAAGAATATATATACTTTATAGGGTCGGAGATGTCTCCTTCACTGCGTTGCACACTTTTGACCAAAATTATAATACCGTCTGCAAGGGTATAAAAAGAAACAAGAAAGGAAAGCTAACTTCGGGCGGAGCCGAAGTTGAAATACCCTTGCAGAATATTCTGTAAATTATATTCTCCAAAATTATTCATATGATGCATTCTTAACACTCATAAAAAATCCCAACTTCCTAACTTTACAAACACCAAAGTTATGGCATTTCCGATCAATCAGTAATATGGCGGCTATAGGATATAGTCCGCCGATCCTTATGAAATTTTATTGGTCGGATTGATTGCCCAAATATAAAACCCATAGAAAATCCCAACTTCCTAACTTTACAAACACCAAAGTTATGGCATTTTCGACCAATCAGTTATATGGCAGCTATAGGATATAGTCAGCCGATCCTTATGAAATTTGGTAGGTCGGATTGATTGGCCTAATATAGAACCCATAGGAAATCCCAACTTCCCACCTTAACAAACACCAAAGTTATGGCATTTCCGATCAATCAGCTATATGGCAGCTATAGGATACAGTCGGCCGATCCTTATGAAATTTGGTAGGTCGGATTGATTGGTCAAATATAAAACCCATAGAAAATCCCAACTTCCTAACTTTACAAACACCAAAGTTATGGCATTTCCGATCAATCAGTTATATGGCAGCTATAGGATATAGTCGGCCGATCCCGGCCGTTCCCACTTATATACTGAGTGCAAAGGAAAGAAGGGTGTGTGCAAAGTTTCAACTCGATATCTTTAAAACTGAGTGACTAGTTTGCGTAGAAACAGACAGACGGACAGACGGACATGCTTATATCAACTCAGGAGGTGATCCTGATCAAGAATATATATACTTTATAGGGTCGGAGATGTCTCCTTCACTGCGTTGCACACTTTTGACCAAAATTATAATACCCTCTGCAAGGGTATAAAAAGGGATATTTTCGGAGCCTTTAACAATTTTTCCTACGGAAGCTATAAGATATAGACGTCCGATCGGCAAGGGCTTATACCCTGATCAAGATATGCGTAAATAAATAAGACTTGGAAAAATTTATGTCAATAGCGTACACACTGCGCGAAATATTCTGGACCGATTTCACCCTATTGTTCCTATGCGAGCTATAAGATATTGACGTCCGATCACCACGCGCTTTTACCTTGATCAAGGTATGCATAAAAAAATACGATTTGGAAAGATTCATGTCAATAGCTTTTACACTGCGCGAAATATCATCAATTCTTGCAAGATATATCCGATTGTCCCTATGGAAGCTATAGGATATAGACGTCCGATCGGCACCCGATTTTACATTGATCAAGGTAGGCATAAAAAAATGCATAAAAAATACGTGCGAAATATCCTGAAAATCATAAAATTTTAACCGATTTCACCCTATTGTTCCTATGGGAGCTATAGGATATAGACGTCCGATCGGCACGCGCTTTTACCCTGATCAAGGTATGCATAAAAAATACGATTTGGAAAGATTCATGTCAATAGCTTTTACACTGCGCGAAATGTCTTCCATTCTTGCAAGTTATATCCGATTGTTCTTATGGGAGCTATAGGATATAGACGTCCGATCGGGGCGATTTTCAAACTTGATCTGCGTACACATGCTTTAGGACGACTGTGATTTCAGATCGCTAGCTTTTAAACTGAGCTCGCAAACGGTATTGAAACAGACGGACAGACGGACGGACGGACAGACGGACAGACGGACATGGCTATATCGACTCCACTATTGATCCTGATCAAGAATATATATACTTTATGGGGTCGAAAACGTCTCCTTCGCTGCGTTACAAACTTCTGACCAAAATTATAATACCCTCTGCAAGGGTATAAAAAAAAATCCTGGCTTGAAACAAGGGCTATTTTTTTTTCAAACAAATATATGATATGAGACAAATGTCTTAAAATTGCAGACAACTTTATGATTTAGTTAGTTAAATAAGAACTCAACTAACGTAGAACTGTTATATTGAATCCGCATTCTAATTAAAATTTTACATTTTCAGTAAAATCAATTCAAAAATAAATTTGTTTTCTTTTTTTGAAAAATAAAAAAATTGAATTTAAAGAGAAATAAAATTATGTTTAGGAGTTGAATGCGTGTTTATTTAAAATATCGTTAATTAAATAACATTATTAATTTTACGATATATTGAAATAAAAATAATTGACAATTAACCATTTTTAGGTAACATTTTCATTTTTAATTTTGCTTGGTGTGTTTATTTAGAGTTTGCTTTGTGGTCGATTGTTTCTAGCTGTCAATTTTAATAACAAAACAAGAAAGAAAAGATAACTTCGGGTGGAGCCGAAGTTGATTTACCCTTGCAGAATATTCTGTAAATTATATTCTCCAAAACTATTCATATGATGCATTCTTAATACTCATAAAAATCTCAACTTCATAACTTTAAAAACACCAAAGTTATGGCATTTCCAATCGTTCAGTTAAGTGGCGGCTATAGGATATAGTCAATCCGACATACCAAATTTCATAAGGATCGGCCTTATGAAATTTGGTAAGTCGGATTGACTGGCCAAATAAAATACCCATAGGAAATCCCAACTTCCTAACTTAACAAACACCAATGTTATGGCATTTTCGATCAATTATATGGCAGCTATAGGATATAGTTGTCCGATCCCGGCCGTTCCGACTTATATACTGCGTGCAAGGGAAAGAAGGGTGTGTGCAAATTTCAAGTCGATATCTTTAAAACTGAGAGACTAGTTTGCGTAGAAACAGACAGACGGACAGACGGACATGCTTATATCAACTCAGGAGGTGATCCTGATCAAGAAAATATATACTTTATAGGGTTGCGTTGCACACTTTTGACCAAAATTATAATACCCTCTGCAAGGGTATAAAAATATAATACAATTTGTCATATTTTCTAAATATGTTATTTAATTATTACTCTTGATATTTGGCTGCTAGAGGCAAAGAGGTTTTAAATGACTTAGCTTTAGAAATCGTATGTTGTCAATTCCTTATAAAATCAAGTCCATAAAATATGGGCGTATAAAAAATATATAGTCGAATACCAGTTCTTGCCAATAGGAAATCTTTTCGAGAAAAGACGTGATTATCTTTGCCCTTTTAGGCAACTTTTTTAAATAGTTTCTCTTACACTTTCTTAATAATTTCTGATTAAAAAAGATATATTTCTGATTTTTTCGCTAGTCGATGCTTATTATACTTCTCTTTAATAAAAAGTTTTAGATATTTTAAAAATCTTTTTCTTTAAAGTAAAATCAAAATTTTTAATATCTTTTACCAGCTACAAAATTATCGTACAAATATGTTTATGTTTTTATGGAATAAATATATTTATTCAGTAATTACTGGTAAAAAGTTGGTATTTGTCACTTTTTTGTGTCGGGTGGAGCATTTTAACTTCCAAGTTTTGTCTAATATGCCCTAAAATAGTAATTATTTAGTAACATTTACTGATGACGGCTGGACTACTTTAAATGCAGGATTGGATAAATTTACCAAAATGTACCATATTTTGTGTACCAAACATATAATTATGTAAATGTTACTTAGAAGCAAAAGCGATTAGAGTTGTTGGTATCGAAACAAATTTGTCAAGAACACACAATGCTCAAGACATGAAAATGAATTAATAGACGAATTGGCAAGATTAATGAATTGCAATTCAAAGGACGCATCTGTTTGTGTGCGAGTTGCTATTATTATCCATTATCTGCGGCATGTCAGTAAGAAAATTTACAACGGGTTGGCTGCTGTTTGGTTGCGATAATTTATGGACCGAATGATTATGCAATGCCATGCTTGTGCAGTATAGCTGGGCGCCACAGCCCGACTGACGCCACCCCCAAGTCCACTTTTAAGTTCGCCCACGTTGCGGCTTGTTCACCGCTTTGCTAATTAGGAGCACAACATATCAGAAACATTTTGTACGCTCATCACTCAAAAGACAACAGAACGAACAGAAGGCTTAAGCTGGCAACTGCAACTGAAATTGCCTGTGAAATTGCAAGGAAAATAGCACGTGCAACTTCAACCTAAATTGTATATGTCGAAGTCTCTGTGGAAATACCTTAACGGGAAACTTTGAATTCCATTATCCGATTATGTCAAAAAGATATTTTAAAGATCAAGTCAAATATTTTTTTAAAATAAATTACCCAATTTTACGGTTGTTTTACATTAATAACTCAACCAAAATTTACAATTAAAAAGGATCAGCCGGAAAAAATTAGTAAAATATTAAAACTAAAACAGTTGGTAAGAACTAATGATTTCAGAAAGATTACAGAACCTGTAAAATTACCGCTGTTACAGTAAAGTAGTATTACTAGTAGTACTATTAATTAATGTTAATCAATGTTATTTTCATTAATCCGAACTATTTGTCAAGTTTTTAAATAAAATAATTAGAATTACAAGATTACTTTGGACTACCATCGAAATGGGTATTGAAATACGAAAAACACTCAAAAATCCAGAGCCCAAGGATATTGGTTAATTAAATATGTTTAAATTTGTATAACCATGAGAATGCTTAATCAACTATTCATAGTAGCGTTACCATAAAATAGTAAATATACAATTTAAAATATATAATACTTTTTCTAATTATAAAACTAAAATTTACCATAATTTCATTCTACACCATTGTGGGTGCACTTGGCTACTATGTGAAAGTAAGTGAAGACTTTCTGAAGAAAGATTCTATAAAGTAAAGTCTTAACTTTTCATTGTCTGACTTAAGGGTCTTGGTGCACGGAACGCTAAAAACCAGTTATATTATGTATCCTTAATTTTTTATTTCACTTTGCACAGACAAGTGTGAATAGTCTTACCATAGTTCGAGGTTTATATCCACAAATCTCTTAACAACTTCAGTTAATCTTTTTATTTGATAAATATTTATCTTTTAGCATGTTTTTGTAGAGGGTTCAATAGTCTATTCTTAACTCTGCTGACCTTTTCTTAACCAGCACCATTGATGAAGCAATTTCGTATAATACCGTATTTATTTTCGTAAAATACCGTTTCAAATATAATCGTATAACAAGTTCTCAACCTGACCTTTATCTGTGTATGTCAAACGACTTGGAGAGTAGTTGAACGGTTTGCCTTGTCAAAATTTAGTTATATTTCCCATTTAGCTGAAGAAATCTCTGGCCGTTTCGCATTCGAATAAAACTTATTTAAAATCTTAAGAATTTCCTTCTAGCTAATACATAATTATACCCGTTACTCGTAGAGTAAAAGGGTATATTGTATTCGTGCAAAAGTATGTAACAGGTAGAAGGAAGCGTTTCCGACCCTATAAAGTATATATATTCTTGTTCAGGATCACTAGCCGAGTCGATCTAGCCATGTCCGTCTGTCCGTCTGTCCGTCTGTCTGTCCGTCTGTCTGTCCGTCCGTATGAACGCTGAGATCTCGGAAACTATAAAAGCTAGAAGATTGGCATTTTGCATGCAGATTCTAGGAGTTCCTACGCAGCGCAAGCTTGTTTCAAAAAGGTGCCACGCCCCCTTTAACGCCCACAATCGGTTATATACGATTTTAAAAATTTAAATATTTCGGAAAAGTAAAAATGCAGTTTTATTGTGTTTACTAATACCTATCGAAATTTTTCAAATCGGACCATTCGTTAAAAAGTTATGCGTGATCAAAGTTTCTATCTCCATCTCCCTCGCACTCCCTTTACCTGAGTAACGGGTATCTGATAGTCGGGGCACCCGACTATAGCGTTCTCTCTTGTTTTTAGGGTTAATTTTGGTTTGAGTGCATGAGCTGGTTCGACTTCTGTAATGGTTTCTATTTTACCCACATTATTCGTTTTGCAGGATGCCGTTTCCAGGGAGAGAATGCCGCTGAGACAGTCCGACTTAAAATCGCTAGCAGTAGATTCTAACTTGTCGCAAATGTATAAGTGTTCAATATTAGTGCATCTATTATTAAAGTATTTAATATTATTTGAATTGTGATATGCAATATAATTGGGAATTATTACAAATTTAGTTTGATCTATGGGTAATGGAACAATGTGTAGGAACTCGTAATGGAGTTTGTTAAATGTTGGTATTTTAATTTTAAAAGTGATCTTGATGCCTATCATGAAAGTCTCTAATTCCAGTAATTTGAAGATGTTGTCATCTGACATTTCTCTTATATCGACGTCATCTATTTCATTTCTTATTATATTCATTTTCTCCTGAGAAATTATAAAAGTAGGTATAATTTTTAATTTTGATAGTAAAATGCTTTGTTCGATATTAATAACATAGTTGGATAGAACATCGATATTCATACTTATTCTAGTGATATATTGTAAAACATGTATAAATTTGTTCTCTGTATTAATTGTTTTGTAAATAGTGTTTTTATAATTATTTATGAAATTATTAATAATTTGTTGTTCTTTATTAATATGATTTGTTATATTTTCAAATCTAGTTTTAACGTCGTTATTAAAAATCGTTTGCCTGTTAGCCTTATTCATGAGTTCCCCTCATTATCCGCCATCGCTTTGAAATTGAAATTTTTGACCATCTGAGTTCCCAGTTACTATTTTTATTATGTGTCCCAAACCGTTAACTAATCCTCTTCTATGTCGAGTCTTAGGTAATAAGGCATTTACCCTGGTCTTTAATTGTTTTATTTTTGTGTCTAATATGCCAATAGCCTCAACGGAATGTGATATTTTCTTGAGTTCCCCCACATTGTTTTCGAAGTTAATAGTCGCGTTGATAAATTCTTGTAAATCGATTTGATGAGTCAAAATTTTGTGAGATTGTATTATTTTTGACTGACCTAACTTAATTTTAATTAGGGAGTTATTGGTAGTACGTGTAAGTTTTGGGCTACGATGGTGGTGCATCTGGAAGGTTAATAGGAATTATATTATTTCTTGTTTCTTTTAATATTTTTCTTAATCTTTGCTTTGTGTTGTTTTTGTTTCTTTGTGGAAATGAGTGTAATGTCTTTGTCTTCTTGAACTGTCTGTTTGGAAAACCTAGGAGTTATTTTATTCCTTCTATTCTCCTTTCTGAATATTATATCATCTGTTTCTACTGGCAAAGGCTCTGTTCGGTTCTTATTCATTTTGTCGATTCTGGTGTTCATATTTTCTTCTAATTGATTTTTTGTTTTGGGGTATAAAACATTTTGAAATTCATTAAGTTTTTGCAAAAAGTCATCTTCTGTGTTGAATTTTATATCCCTATTAAAAATGTGTGTTCTCCCAGAGAACAACACGAAAGGTGTCAGCTTAGTAGCGGAATGTATAGAATTGTTGTAAGTTGTAAGCGTTTCATATAACATTTCCTCATGAACACAGTCCAGTTTTTGGGCTTTTCTGTTTTCGAGAATAATTCGGTAAATCTCCGTTAGAGATGAGTGAAGTCTTTCTACCGGGGAATTACTTGATGACTGTTGGAATGAGGTTACGTGAGTTATAATGCCGTATTGTGCACAGAAGTCGACAAATATCTTGCCGGAAAATTCTGTACCTTGGTCATAAACAAGTTTTTTCGGAATACCAAAAAGACTAAAATAGTTTTTTAAAGAGCTCATTTCGTTCACACAACTTCTATTTGGGATTGTATAAGCACAAGCAAATTTAGAGAATTTATCGATTATGGTTAAAATAGTGTGTCCGTTAATGGTGTAAATGTCGATGTGTACTATTTGCATGGGTAAGGCGGGAATTTCAGTCCTTTGATAGAATGGTTTTGGGGGTCTTCTGTTTCTATGAGTCTAAACAAAGCCAACCTAATCTTTATAACTTGTTCGTATAATTTCTGAACTGAATATTGTTTTTGCGGTAGATTGTATAATTCCGCCATTAGTGTATCTTCGTCCCTTCTATCCTTGCAATGTACTAATAAGGCTGCCTTTATCTCGTCCCAATTAAGACCTGCTCCGGATGCTATAACTGCCTCATTGGCTTTCCCCTGTATTTTTTGGCGAATTGCCCTCATTAACATCTGATCAGTACCCCTTATCATTAACATAACTTCCTCAACGTTGTTTAAAAATTCGTGTAATATATATGGTTCCCCGTCGTAAGAAGGCATAAAGCGGATAACATCAGGGATTCTCATAGAGTTAAATAATTCGGTAGGGCTAGTGATTGAATTAGGGACAGGTGTAGAGGAGCTATTGCTTGAATTCATGTTTGTAGAGGGTGTTGTTATTGATCGTATAATTAATGAATTAGAAGGTCCTTCTTGATCGTTGTTCAAGGGTGTTTTATCGCTACTTCTAGTCGTAACTTTGGTACTAGGGAGAAGCTTTTTTACTTTGGCGATATTAGGCATTAAATTTATTTTTAACTCAATGTGTGTAATATTTAAGGTATTTAGAAGGGAATGCTTATATGTAGTTCTTAGTTTTTGAGTCTTAATTGCGATAATACTTAATTCGAATTTTTATACTTAAGTGATCTTTAGATTGTAGTGTTGTGCATTTTCCAGCGGAGAGTATAAAGTGTAATATACGTCTTGTGGCGTTGGTTAAATTTGTTTTGTTAGTGACCTTTTCCAGGTATTTCAACAGGCGATTGTTTATTACCTGTGGATATAAAATGTTTAGTATATTCAACTCAGAAAAATAAATTGGTATGTAACTCCTTCCAGAAAATATATTAAGCAATAGTATTTTGTTAAGCTGTGATACCGACATTCGCCATGAATTTTCGGCCATTAGATCAGAAAACAAGAGAGAACGCTATAGTCGGGTGCCCCGACTATCAGATACCCGTTACTCAGGTAAAGGGAGTGCGAGGGAGACGGAGATAGAAACTTTGATCACGCATAACTTTTTAACGAATGGTCCGATTTAACAAATTTCTTCTACATTTCGATAGGTATTGATAAACACAATAAAACTGCATTTTTACTTTTCCGAAATATTAAAATTTTTAAAATCGTATATAAGCGATTGTGGGCGTTAAAGGGGGCGTGGCCCCTTTTGAAACAAACTTGCTCTGCGTAGGAACTCCTTGAATCTGCATGCAAAATGCCAATCTTCTAGCTTTTATAGTTTCCGAGATCTCAGCGTTCATACGGACAGACAGACAGACGGACAGACGGACAGACAGACGGACAGACAGACGGACAGACAGACGGACAGACAGACAGACGGACAGACAGACGGACAGACGGACATGGCTAGATCGACTCGGCTAGTGATCCTGAACAAGAATAAATATACTTTATAGGGTCGGAAACGCTTCCTTCTACCTGTTACATACTTTTGCACGAATACAATATACCCTTTTACTCTACTAGTAACGGGTATAAACACGCCATGGGATTTCATGATCACTTTTAAATACTGTCCTTATTTACTTCTTCTTATCATTTTTTTTTATTCTTTTTGCAGATATTAATTTTTTCCTTTTATTTAGACTTTGTAATTCTTTCTTTTTTATTTTTTGTTAAATATTCTTTCTTTCTTTTTTTTTTTGTAAATGAACTGTGCTGAATTTTTGCAGTGAGTTTAAAGCCATGTATAATTCTGAAAAACACGCCATGGAATTTTTGTGTACGTGCTTTTTTTTAGCAATTTGGACTGAGCTTAACATCTGTTATCTTTTTTTTTTTTGCAAGTGTTTCTTACGTAAATAGAAAAACTATCTTTTCCATCTCGGTCCGGAATCGGCTGCGCCAGTTATGTTAAAAACCAAAACGATGAATTCCTTCTTCGTGGAGTTGATGGTGGTGTTTATAAGTTTAAGTATTTATTGTATCGGGAACGGTGGATGGAAAATATAGAAACTCGACTTCCTTCAATTTTGTCAAATCAAAGACTGACTTCTATAATATTCAGCAGTGGCCAAGAAACCGCTGCTGCCAAAAGTACATAGTTCTTATATATCTTACATACTAATACAAAGTGCATAAACATAAGTGCGTAGTTTGAGTGCCGCTGCTTCGAGTGGCGATCCGCTGAGTTGGTTTCGCGTTTCCTGGTTGAGAGGAGTTGGGGTTTCCTCTCAAGTGCAGTGTTGACAAAAATGGGTCCAAGACCAACGACTGGCCCTTTTGTCGGTCGTTGTTCTAGATGTCAATAAAGTCTAAAGTTGCAACACTTTAGTTTATATGTGTCGAAACTAGGGTAGCTCGGGGAGGTTTCGTTGGGTCTCAGCGTGCCGTGCCTGTACGGTAACTCGTGAAGTTGGTTTGTAATTATTGGACAATTTGCAGGCCATTACATTGGCCACGAGAGAAAAACCGAACAGAAAAAAAAGGGATAGAAAAATACCAAAAACCAATGTAAGAGATTATATTGGTCTTTGAAAATACCGATTAGGAATAAAATTCATTTCGGCTGTATGTGTGTTATTTTGGTACATACATACATATAAAAAAAAGGAAAAAGGTGTGGCCACTTAAATGTAGCCTAAGAAATACTAAAAAAAAGTGTGGCTACTTAAATGTAGCCTAATTGTGGCAGTTTTAATACAGCCTACGGAAATAAGAAGATAAGCGTAGTACTCAGAGCGAGAGGCAAACAGCTGGTGTACACTTTTCGTCAACGTTTTTTTCACCTCGGTCCTCAGATCGACGAAAAAAATACCAGAATATTGTATAGCGCTGCCAGTCTGCGGAAATAAACTTTGGGTAAAGCCTAGTATTCAGATCGACAAACGATTACGCTAGCGTAAAAACTTTAATCTTTCCAGTGTGACCAACATTTGGAGAGTTCATCAGATTTAAGCGTGCTACGGTCGTACTGTCAATCAGCTGGGTTTGTTGACAAGCAGTTAAAATTCAAATAACGTATTTGCGGGAAAGAGCCTTTAAAAGATATTATCAAATACCTTGGCAGGACAAGTCTGCCGCTGTACCAAGAAATTAATAAACAATACAATTTAAATTTAACAGTTGTTTCTTTTAATTTACTGATAATTATTTGCTAATTTAAAGTTCATAGCTGCACTTTTATTGTGCTTTTTTTACATTCCCGCGTTTGATTTTGAGTTTCTTTGTGAATAATAAAAGACAAATTATCCGCCGTTTTCGTCATGAACGCGATAATGCATCGGACAATTCAACAACGTGGTGCCTGCAAGGGCAATTAACTCGCACCCATAACGGTGCTTTGGAGTTTTCGCAGAAGTGTGATAGTGTGGAAACATTGCAAATGAAAGCGTCTAGTAGCCACTTTCAACCATTTTATGGAGCTCTCCGATGATTTAGTGGCATTCAACAAGGAGGAGGGATATGAGGACTCTGGATTGGATATCCCTGAATACGAGAAGAAGTTCTACAGAGCGCATTCTATTTTTAGTAAAGCCATAAGGGAGATGGGTGGTTCAGATCATGGTCAGGACCAGTCGAATATTTTGCTATCAAGTACAGTGGAACGTCTATTTGAGGGACAAAACCAACTTCTGGAACAAATTCAGAATTCATCGGGAGCAGCTAATTTAAGGTTTGAAAAAATTCGCATGCCCACATTTTCTGGAAAATACGAGGATTGGAGCCAGTTTAGTGATTTGTTCTTAAGCTTAGTAAATAATAACGAGAAGCTGTCCAAGTGCCAAAAGTTTCATTATTTGAAATCTTGTTTAGATGGGGAAGCACTTTCCTTAATTAAACATATTGCCGTTTGCAATGACAATTACCAAGATGGGTGGGAAAAACTGGAAAATCGTTAATCGCTCGATCTCTTGTTCAGAATTTTCTTTCGTTGCCAACCGCTAAAAATTCGAATATCGCTGAGTTACGTAGGGTAATTGACTCTGCCGACGAATGTATTCGAGGCCTCCACGCGCTGAACTGTGACAACCGTGATGTGTGGCTAATTCATATTTTGCTATCCAAGTTAGACCCCGAAATCAAACATGTTTGGGCTAACTGTAGTGTGTCGTCCAAGGAAGACGTCACCATAAATGATTTATTCACTTTTCTTTTTGCTTATTGTGATACTTTGGAGTCCTGTCAGGATATACACGTAGCGCAACCCTCAAGACCAGCCCAGAGTAGACGCCGCCAAGTCCATGCAAGTGGATCAAATCAGTCTTCTCGCAACTGTATATATTGTCAAGGACAGCACAATATATGCACTGAATTCAAAGCCCTAGATGTACTAAAACGCCGTACCTTCGCCAGGGATACTAAGCTTTGTTTTAATTGCCTAAGTCGATCGCATCAAGTCAGGGATTGCAATTCTTCGAACAGTTGCCGTCAGTGCAACGGTAAGCATCACACGCTAGTCCACCCAGAAGAGTCAAGATCGATTCCGTTGGCTCCCGCCCATATGTCTGCGGCTAAATTATCTGATAATGCTGCTGATTTAAATATTGCCGCTGCCAGCCATCATACTTTGGAGAGGGCTAACAAGCAAGCCTTACTTCCAACTATTCTTGCCAATGTAATTGACACATGTGGCAACAAGGCTACATGTAGGTTATTGCTCGATACTGGATCAAAAATAACCATGGTAGCTGAATCCTTTATCCAAAGGATAGGAATTCCACGCACGCATGCTCGCATCTCAGTTGCTGGTTTAGGTGCGAATCCGGCTGGAGTTAGCCGGGGTCGCGCTATCTTCACGTTGCTTTCAAGAACCACGACTGCATCATTGGAGGTCTCTGCTTTAATTATGTGTTCTCTGAGTTCTTCGATTCCCGCTCAGCAGGTCAAATCCAGCGCTCCTATCTGGAAGAAGATTCGCAGCTTACCATTAGCTGACCCGACGTTTGGAGCACCGGGAAAGATCGACGTGATTTTAGGCGCTGATCAACTGTGGAACATATATACTGGGCATCACCGAGAGTTTGTTATTGAATACCCTATCGCACTGCATACTAATTTTGGTTTGGGTTATTACAGGCAGCTATAATGATAACATATTCGAAGTGGCGATAACCCTGCAGACTGTGCATCCCGAGGAATAATTCCAAAGGACCCCATGGACCATCCAATCTGGTGGAATGGACCAGCTTGGCTATCTCAGCCACGCTCATCTTGGTCACCCGTTAAGGCTAAGTTGCCAGGCTAAGCTTGCCTGGAGGTAAAGGCCGAACCAAAGGTTAATCTACACATTACCGACGACGGCAATTCACTAACCCGTATGATCAACAAAACCTCTTCATGGTCTCGTTTGTTGAGGATACTTAGCTACTGCTTTCGTCTCGTTCATCGTATTCGTGAAAGGAATCAACTTTTACCGTTTCTGTCGGCGTGGGAGCTACAATATGCCCGATACAGGATATTCACCCACGTTCAGAAGGAGTTTTTCAAAGTGGAATACAAGCAGTTAAATACCGGACAGCCATTAAAAAAGAACTCGAAGTTGATCCGTTACACCCCTTTTTTGGACGAGCTCTGCTCGACCCTACGTGTTGATGGTCGCATCGACAATGCTGAGGCTAATTATGACGCAAAACATCCCAAAATCCTGCCTAAGGAATCTCTTGTAGCTGTTTTATTAGTTCAATATTAACATGCCGCATCGCTACATGCTGAAGTCGAATACACGTTTCAAAGTCTGAGACAAAGATATTGGATTCTAGGAGCTCGAAACCTTGTCCGCAAAACCGTATTTAATTGCAGAACTTGCTTCTTGCAACGACGACATTCGAGTTCTCAACTTATGGCTGATTTACCCGAGTTTCGAGTTCAACCCGCCCGTTGTTTTCTTCACACTGGATTGGATTATGCTGGACCAGTGACGATCAAAGCCTCCACAGGTCGGACACCAAAGCTTGGTTTGCCATCTTCGTTTGTCTCTCTACAAAAGCGATACATATTGAACTGGTCAGCGAATCGACAACATCCGCTTTTATAGCCCCTTTCAAACGCTTTTGGTCCCGACGAGGGCCATATCGGATTTATATTCGGACAACGGCACAACTTTTCATGGAGCCAAACGAGACTTAGTTGAAATGCAACGGATCGCCATTGCCCAAACTCAGAGCGAAGAGATTTCGAGCTTCTTGTCGAGTCACGAAATTAATTGGCATTTCATTCCGCCCTCAGCGCCCCATTTTGGAGGTATTTGGGAGGCTGGTGTGCGATCTATAAAGTTGCACCTAAAACGAGTTATTGGCAGCAGTGCCCTAACATTCGAGGAATATTCGACCCTGTTAATTCAAATTGAAGGGCTTCTGAATTCTCGACCTTTGTGCGCATCCAGCGATCACAGCCTTGACCCGCTAACCCCTTCTCATTTTCTAACAGGTCAGCCACTCACTTCGGTACCAGAGCCATCTTTCCTGGATGTAAACATCAACAGACTGCAGCGCTGGAGACAATTGCAGGCCAAGGTTCAAGGGTTCTCAAAACACTTCAAGTTCGCACGAAATGGCAACAAGATGTTCAGAATGTTGCCATGGACACCCTAGTTGTCCTGAAGGAGACGATCCAACCGCCAAGCAAGTGGCTGTTGGGACGAGTCATACAACTTCATCCTGGCCAAGATCAGAGGGTCCTTGTGGTCACAGTTAAAACGGCCAGAGGAATCTACAAGCGGCCCATAACGAAAATAGCTGTGCTTCCTTTGAACTGAACCGTCGTTAAGGGGGGCCGGTATGTTGAGAAATAGATCGGTCAGTTAATATTTGCCTATATATATATTAACGCTCATCATTGTTTCGTTTTCTACATAAAAGCTTTAAGCACACACGCATAGCCGAAATTGCAGTAGATCTGCGTTAGTATTGAAATATCACCCGTTTTTCTGCATTCTTTTTGTTCTGCTCGTATTTGGGCATTTATTTAGTTGACTTCACCGCAACCGCTCGCTAATCGCAAAACACATTGTAAAACCGCTTAACATTAATACAAATCTCAAAACCTTTATATAAAATAATACAGTCCATTTCATTCATAATCAGTAATAGTTGCTTTTCAAAGTAGCGTGGTCGCAAAGTTACATTAAGAACCGAATAAGAAAAAAAACAAAAACAAAGTAATGGCCGAACTTAAGCCATTCCTATGCAATAGCATAGACAAATCACTTTGGCGCTCCGAATGGGAGAACTGGTTGCGCGCATTCAACATATATGCGGACAGCGAAGAGATCAGCTCAACTCCGAAAAAGCGCAATAAACTTTTTCATTTGGGAGGCTCACAACTACAGTTAATTGTGTATAACTTGCCAGGAGCGATGGTGCCTTATATTCCGGAGGAACAAAACGATGTCTTCTCACCTTTGGTGGAAAAGTTAAATGAATATTTTTCGCCAATACGCAATTCGGTATTTGAGCGACATTTGTACCGTGGCATGACACCGCGGGATGGAGAATGTTTCACCGAGTTCCTTATGCGATTGCGTCAGCAGGTGAGGAAGTGTAATTTTGGTACTTCCAAAACAGAAATAGAAGAGATCTGTCTCAAGGATAAACTAATTGATTCTTGGGCACCGGCTGAGCTGAAGAAAAAGTTGCTGTCAACTGAACAGTCCTTGGAGGGAGTCATATCTGCTTGTTTAATTGAGGAACAGGTGAGCAAGCAGACGCAATCAATGTCATCAAATGGATTTAGGCGTACGCCTAAATGGAACAACACCAAAGTAGAGTGCGGCAGTTGTGGCCGAAATGATCATGATTCGAATAGTTTGCTTTCGGAAATGCGGAATGAAACAGATGTTTCAAGGTCGGGCACTTTGCTAAGAGATGTCGGACTTCTGTGAAGCACCGGTCCGAGCAGTGAGTGGTGGTCAACAATTTCACAATTCCAGTTTCCGATTTGCGAATGATTGTGACATGGGCGAAGTCATTTTTTGCCGAGTTGGTAGCTTACCAATTAGCCTGGTCATCGATTCCGGATCCAAGTATGACTTATTAAGTCAAGATGATTCGAACTATCTACAAGAAAAAGGCGCAGCTATATTAAATCTGCGAACTGAGTCGACAAATCAATTTCAGGCAAATGCTGCGGATCAGTTGTTACAGATTTCATGTGTGTTTGACGCACCGATTGCAGTTAGAGGGCATGCTGAGTCTATCGCAACCTTTTATGTAAAAAAAAAGGTAGGCAATCGTTGTTTGGTCGCGAAACAGCCAAAAAACTCAACGTGTTGAGACTGGGCATAGCTATCAATAGAGTCGAAAAGTTGGAACCTTTTCCAAAGTGGAACAATGTATCTATTCGTCTGTCAATTGATCCACATGTGAGGCCCATGAAGCAACCAATGCGACGCATCCCAGCCGCCATTGAGACCAAGGTAAAATAAGAGCTGGAATCGGCTTTATCTCAAGATATAATAGAGCCAGTACGCGGACCAAGTTAATGGATTTCTCCAACAGTTATCGGATTCAAATGTGATGGAAATATAAGGCTGTGCATTGATATGCGTCAAGCGAATAAAGCAATTCAACGGGAAAACTACCCATTACCAAAAGTCGTTTTTAACGAAGCTTAAGGACGCTAAGTATTATTTTCGACTGGATTTGAAGAGTGCGTATAAACAATTGGAATTGCATCCAAATAGCCGAGAAATTACTACATTTATAACACCACAAGGACTGTATAGGTACAAGCGTCTTCTCTGCGGTGTTAACTCAGCACCTGAGATATTTTAAAAACTGCTAGAGGAGCGATTAGCGATATGCCCAAATGCATTATATTATAGAGATGATGTAATTGTCTTCGGAAGTTCATTGGAGGAACACGACAAAATGCTGGAGATGGTAAAAGTTATTTTCAAGGAAAGCAATATATTTCTCAACATAGAGCATATATTATCTGACACAGGCATTTCTGCTGATCCAGAGAAAGTAGAAGTCATTACGGCATTCAGGCCACCAAAGAACAAAGAGGAACTTCGTAGTTTCTTAGTCCTGATCACTTACGTGGGAAGGTTCTTGCCAGATTTGGCAGATACAACAGAACCGTCGAGAAAGTTACTCAAAGCGGATGAGAAGTTTCTGTGGAACCAACCAAAATAGAAAGCATTCGACAAATTAAAAATTGGAGTTTCACGAGTTTCGGAGTTGGCATATTTTAACGTGAAATTAAAAACTCGTGTAATAGCTGATGCCAGTCCTGTAGCTCTGGGAGCGGTCTTAATACAGTTTGAGGTCGAAAATAATCCATTTATCATATCGTTTGCAAGTAAGAGCCTTTCTGATGTTTGGAAACCTATATTCGCAAATCAAAATCATTTGATTGGGGTGGAGAGGAAAACATATTCCATATGATTTCAATTTCTACACCCAGATCTTTAAATATATCCGAGATTTCCGAAATGAGTACAAGAGACGAGGAAGTACTAGATGTAGACAGAATAACATGCCTGTAATTCTGCAACAACTAGCCCATATTATCCGTTTCGCCTGGAGCTGTCGAGTACTGGTAGTATTCTATTAAGAGGAAGCCGTCTGATCATCCCCCAACAACTACGACAGAGAGTTTTAACACTAGCTCATCAGGGACACCCTGGAGAAGCAGCAATGAAAAGGCGACTGAGATCAAAAGTATGGTGGCCAAAAATTGACAGGGATGCAGAAAAATTTGTCAAGGATTGTCGTGACTGTATATTGGTATCTTTACCAGATAATCCAGTCCCAATGAGGCGTCATGCTTTTCCGATGGGTACCCATGGGTATGGGTAGCCACTGATTAGTTAGAACCGTTGCCAAAATAATGAGCACTTGCTAGTTCTCATCGATTACTATTCTAGATACATAGAAGTAAAATTTGTAAAATCAATAGGATCGAAGGTGCTTATTGAAGAGATGTCCGAAATTTTTAGTAGATTGGGGTATCCAAAAAAGTTAAGAACAGACAAAATGTGAGTGTAGAGTTTAAAAAATATTGTGAGACGAATGGAATTGACCTCATTACGACCCCTCCATATTGGCCTCAAGCTAATGGCGAGGTAGAAAATATGAATAGGTCTTTAGTAAAGCGGTTGAAAATAGCACATGTGAATGACAAAAATTATAAACATGAGATTCAAAAATTCATACTAAAGTACAATGTTACTCCCCATGATACTACGGGCTCGCCACCATCTGAGCTTATATTTAATCGCACAATTAGAGACAAGATTCCAGGAGTTCAGGATATAGTAGGGGAAGTGGGAGAATCTGAAGAGAGAGACAGGGATTTTATTAATAAGGAACAAGGAAAAGAGGTGGCAGACAAAACTAGAAGAGCCACGTGATTTGAAGAACGTCATTTTTCCTAACAAGTTAACTCCTAATTTTGACACAACAGTCTATGAGGTAATTCAAATAGATGGAAGCGTAGTAAAGATATCGGGAGGAGGTAACACGTATATAAGTCATGTTAAAAAGATCTCAGGGGGTTCTGTTTGGACATCGAATCTTCTCAACAGTTGGATGGCAGCGAGCAAGGAAATTGTCCCTCACTTGGAACACAGCCACCACCGCTACCGCAAGCCGAATCGATTCCCGATATCTCCGTGAAAAATATTGGAGGGATGTGGCAGCCTGTCTCTGCGAGAGTTGCTGAGAGCGGAGAGCATTCCGGCTCTCATTAAGGCAGTCGTTTATATACACTTGTAACGTGCGGATCGCACCAAAGAAATAATAAATATTGTTTGTATATCTGGGTAATTGCGTGCAGTTGGTTTGTAATTATTGGGCAATTTGCAGGTGATTACAAGTATTAAGAATACTTCATATGAACAAGAAAGGAAAGCTAACTTCGGGCGGAGCCGAAGTTGAAATACCCTTGCAGAATATTCTGTAAATTATATTCTCCAAAATTATTCATATGATGCATTCTTAACACTCATAAAAAATCCCAAGTTCCTAACTTTACAAACACCAAAGTTATGGCATTTTCGACCAATCAGTTATATGGCAGCTATAGGATATAGTCGGCCGATCCTTATGAAATTTGGTAGGTCGGATTGATTGGCCTAATATAGAACCCATAGGAAATCCCAACTTCCCACCTTAACAAACACCAAAGTTATGGCATTTCCGATCAATCAGTTATATGGCAGCTATAGGATACAGTCGGCCGATCCTTATGAAATTTGGTAGGTCGGATTGATTGGTCAAATATAAAACCCATAGAAAATCCCAACTTCCTAACTTTACAAACACCAAAGTTATGGCATTTCCGATCAATCAGTTATATGGCAGCTATAGGATATAGTCGGCCGATCCCGGCCGTTCCGACTTATATACTGCGTGCAAAGGAAAGAAGGGTGTGTGCAAAGTTTCAACTCGATATCTTTAAAACTGAGAGACTAGTTTGCGTAGAAACAGACAGACGGACTGACGGACAGACAGACGGACAGACGGACATGGCTATATCAACTCAGGAGGTGATCCTGATCAAGAATATATATACTTTATAGGGTCGGAGATGTCTCCTTCACTGCGTTGCACACTTTTGACCAAAATTATAATACCCTCTGCAAGGGTATAATAACTTTGGAGAATATAATTTACAGAATATTCTGCAAGGGTATATCAACTTCGGCTCCGCCCGAAGTTAGCTTTCCTTTCTTGTTAAGTCTGAATTACTTGTCAAAATACTTATGCCGACACATGAAATTTCAAATAAATTTATATCTTCTAAGATTTCCATGGAAATATAATTGTTTACGTATTTGTAAGTTTGTATTATTAATTACTAAAAAGCAAAAATAAATAAGAATTTTCCACTTAATCATTTTCAAGTTACCCACTAAAATGTATGGTTTATTTCGTCAAAATAATTAGTGTAGTTACTAGTGTAGTTACCACGTTTTTGCTGTGACCAATACAGGCTTTCATTAAGGCGCGCACCATAAGCCTGCTCCCTGCCATATCCAAAGTGTGGGAGAGGCTCATTGCTCAACGGCTCCGAGAAGTTATTAGCCAACATCATTTACTTCCGGACCACTAGTTTGGATTCAGAAAGGGACATGGCACAGTAGAGCAAGTTCACAGACTGGCCTTGCACATCCTGCAGACTTTTGATGAGCTTGAATACTGCAATGCAGTTTTCATCGACTTCAGGCTTTTGATAGAGTCTGGTATGACGGCTTGCTATGTAAGCTTAAAAAGCTTTTATCTGCACCCTACTTTGGGTTCTTCAGGTTATATTTGGAAGGACGAGTGTTTAAAGTCAGGGTCAGGGACACACTTTCGATCATATGTGAAATGAGAGCTGGGGTGCCGCAAGGCAGCGTGCTCGGGCCAAGGCTCTATTCATTGTACACCGCTGATATACCCAAGCCCAACGCTGACTATATGGAGGCTCCGTCAAAGGCATTAATAGCTACATACGCGGATGATATTGCGGTGCTCTACAGCTCAAAGGATCATGTAGAAGGTGGAAATGGTCTACAGATGTACCTGGACGCCCTGGCAAATCGGTGCTTGCGATGGAACTTAAAGGTGAATCCCTTGAAAACCGTCAACCCATGCTTCACATTGAGAAGTCTTTTAACGCCACCTGAAAGCCGTAAACAAAAGTGCGGTTAAAGGATGCAACAATTGCGATGGCTGATCAACAAATGCAAATACCAAGTTCTGCAAAACCGAGCAATGCCCACAAGGACCTATATATCCACACTGCGGAGCACCAGATTGGCCTACACACCAGCAGGTACAGCGACAGACTCCTTAGTCATCGGAACCTGCTCGCAAGAAGACTCCTGCCAGCTAGACCGCTCAGACGGCTCAAGAGACTTGGGTTCGCTAAAACATCCAGACATCCATAAATATGATCTCCAAGAAAGATTTGCCGAAGGCATGAGGATTGGTTCAAATTCATATACAAAACTACATTGTTAAGGTACTTAAAGATTGTACGGGTTCCATGTTTACAAATAAATAATATTAAAAATAAACAAGAAAGAAAAGCTAACTTCGGGCGGAGCCGAAGTTGATATACCCTTGCAGAATATTCTGAAAATTACATTCTCCAGAATTATTCATATGATGCATTCTAAATGCTCATAAAAAATACGAACTTCCTAACTTTAAAAACACCAAAGTTATGGCATTTTCAATCGTTCAGTTATATGGCAGCTATAGGATATAGTCGTCCGATCCTTATGAAATTTGGTAGGTCGGATTGATTGGCCAAAAAAAAACCCATAGAAAATCCCAACTTCCTAACTTTACAAACACGAAAGTTATGGCATTTCCGATCAATCAGTTATATGGCAGCTATAGGATATAGTCATCCGATCCCGGCCGTTCCGACTTATATACTGCATGCAAGGGAAAGAAGGGTGTCAGCAAAGTTTCAATTCGATATCTTTAAAACTGAGAGACTAGTTCGCGTAGAAACAGACAGACGGACAGACAGACCGACAGACGGACATGCTTATATCAACTCAGGACGCGATCCTGATCAAGAATATATATACTTTATAGGGTCGGAGATGTCTCCTTCACAGCGTTGCACACTTTTGACCAAATTATAAGACCCTCTGCAAGGGTATAAAAAGGTCCCGTTCCACTCATGGCAGCTTAAAAAGGACAGATCTTATCGCGTGATTATTCGAGATGAACTCCACTCCGGATGAACACATTAAAGAAAGCCTAACCTTGCTTGGCCATATTGTTCGTTTCATTAATAGAACAAATAGCCGTTTCGACAAAAAAAACTAACCGAGTGTTTTGTAACGACCTTATTCGTTAGTTCTTGCTCGCTACGTAAACGTGGGGCTGGCTCAGAGAGATTGTTTGTTCAAATTTATAATAAGTTATTCCCCGTGACCAAAGGATAACGCAAGAAGGGATTGGGTTGGTGCTTCCCAGCCTCGGTTGCTACTTTCGGAAATTCTCCCACGGCCATTTCCTCCCAGCGGCCACTGTCCGCCGATTGCTGGCGCTGGAGCATTGGCCTTGCTGGCTTCGGGCAGGACACCTGCCGCGCTAGCTTGGGTGGCAGTGCGACCTCCTGTGCCGGCCTCTGCGGCGACTTCCTGGGCGCTGGCCACTCCCATGGTTCACGTTCTATGCCCTGCGGATCGCACTTCCTCTTCTCGGCGCTGGCGTGGCCCTGCTGCTTTCCCGACGACAGTGCCCGTGAGCGTGGCGGTGGTGATAGCGACGGCGGTGCCGTTAGAGTAAGTGCCCGTGGTGGTGGCAGCGGCGGCGACGGCAACCATGGCGGCGGTGGCTTTGCTGCCCTTGGCGGCAGTAGCAGCGTCGGCAAAGGCGACTGTGGCGGCATCGTCTGGGGCAGCGGTGGTGGCAGTGGCTGCTGCTGCGGTGCTGGCTGCTCCCAAAGCATGGCCTCTTCCACCTCAGCCTGCCCGCTGAAACCTGTGCCTGAACGATATACAAAAAAAAAAAATTTTTTTTTAAACAAAAAATAAAAATCATCAGCATACATATCTGCAAAAATTATAATAAAAATAAAAAATAAAAAAATATCAGAAGATTGAAGACGACAACAACAACAGCAGCAAATTCAGCAACAACAACCACAGCAACAAGGTGTCGGCGAGCAGCAGTAGCAGCTTCAGCAACTATAACGACCACTGCAGCAGCGTGTCGGCGACAGCAACGACAACAACTACAACTATACGGCAGCGTCGGCGAAGCAGATAAGTCAATTTTAAGATATTTTTATTTAACTAAATTAAAAAATGTTGTCCGCACAAACGATTGCCCTTATTAAAAGGCAAGTCAAAATCACACTAAGTAGTAAGGAGTTACTGGAACTCCCAAGTTTAACTTTTGAATATTTAAAAGCGTTTGACGCACTTAAAGCCGAGTGTATAAATAATCACTCGGCTCTTATGAAAATTGGAGTAATCGATCACGATTACTTCAAAAATAAGCATTTTGAGCAGATGATGTTAGGGTTCGAGAAAATTAAGACACGCATAGGCGAGACATTAGACCGAACAGATCAAATCAAGTTAGACTCAGGCGCAGATAACAGCAGAGAAATTAAAAAATATCAAATAGGTAACTCTAGCAGACTGGAAAAGGCTATAGATCAATTGAATAAATACTTGAAATAAACATTTGAGATTAGGATTGAAAAATTGGATTTTTATTGGAAGAAGCTTGTTGCTTTAAAGGAAGTCGAAATGACTGATGTCACAGATAGGAGGTTTGACAAAATTCTAGATGAACTAGAATTTGATATTATTACAGTCACGAATAATATGAAAAAGAAAATTCTTAATGTGCCTAGTAAAGTGAAAGGGACAAGTCAAAAAATTGACGAGTTGCCGACTCTTCCTAAAATACAAGTACCCACATTCTTTGGGGACTCCAAAGATTGGGACTTATTTTATGAGTTATTCACTGAACTCATACATTTAAGGGAGGACCTAAGTCCTACCTTAAAATTTAATTATTTGAAAATCTCACTTAAGGGAGAAGCCCGGAATGTGGTTTCTCACTTATTGTTGGGATCAGGGGATAATTACGAGGCCGCTTGGGAATTGTTAACCAAGCGGTACGAAAATAAACGGAAAATATTTTCCGATCAGTTGAATCGCCTTCTTGAGCTTCAATGTTTAAATGTTGACTCAGCCAGGCAATTGAGAGTGTTTATTGACACAATTAATGAGTCAATTAACATGATAAAATTAAAGGCACAACTATCCGATGAAGTGGATATAATCTTTGCACACATTATAATTAAAAAATTTAATAAAGAAGCTCTACAATTATATGAGAGCCATGCAAAAAAAACAAAGGAGATACAAATATTGTCCGACGTCACAGAATTTTTAGAGCAACGACTAAGTTCGATAAGCTCGCTTCAGGATGAAAAACCTGTTAAAAGAAATATATTTAATAACAATTCAAAAGAATTGTTCACAAATAGTAGTCCCATTTGCAAAGGTGTGGGACACACTATAACTTATTGTCATAAATTCAAAGCGTTAAATCCATCAGAAAGGATGGAAAAGGTTAAGAAAGCTTTCTTATGTTTTAGATGTCTAAAACACACATATAATAAAAAATGCACTAGCGAAGTAACGTGTTCGCTGTGCAAAAGAAATCACCATAGCATGCTACATATAAACTTTAAACAAAATAGTGAAAAGGTGAACACTTGTATGACGTCGGAGCAGGCTTTATTAGCAACTGCACGAATTAAAATAAAATCTTCTCAAGGAAATTTTGAAAATTTTAGGGCTTTGATTGACAGCGGGTCACAAAGCACAATTATTTCAGAAGAATCAGCACAGATTCTGAAGTTAAACAGAGTTAGAGCTCAAACAGAGATCAGTGGAGTTTCATCCACAGGAAAGTGCATCTCCAAGCACAAAGCTATTATTGAGATTAAAACCCAAAATTCTCAAAAAACGTTAAAAATTGAAGCTTTAATACTTCCCAAGCTTATGAAGGCTCTTCCAGTCAGCACAGTTAATGTTGACAAAGAAAAATGGGAGAGCTTCCATTTAGCTGACCCCGATTTTGATAAACCAGGTCGTATTGATCTAATTGTTGGAGCAGACTTATACACTCACATAATACAAAATGGAGTTGTAAAAATAAATGGGCTGCTTGGGCAAAAAACTGCTTTCGGGTGGATTGTTTCAGGATGTAAAAAATCCAAAGGAAACAAAACAATCGTAGCAACAACGATTGAACTAAAAGATTTAGATCGATATTGGGAAGTAGAGAAAGAGACAAAAATGATATCGAATCTGAGTTTTGTGAAAATAATTTCACAAAAACAACAAAAATAGACTCAGATGGGCGATACATAGTGTCAATTCCTTTTAAACAAGATGTCACCTTAGGAGATTCAAGGAAGCAAGCTACGGCACGTTACATGAATCTGGAAAAGAAATTAAATAAAAATAAAAAATTAAAGGTTGACTATACTAAATTCATGAATGAATATATGGATTTAGGTCATATGGTTGAAGTGCAGGATGAAGGAAAGTATTTCTTACCGCACCAGGCAGTGATAAGAGATTCAAGCCTGACAACCAAACTAAGGGTAGTTTTTGATGCTTCAGCAAAACTACTAACAATAAAAGTTTGAACGATATAATGTGGGTTGGGCCACGAGTTCAAAAAGATATTTTTGACATTATCATTAAATGGAGAAAATGGGAATTCGTTGTATCAGCGGACATTGAAAAAATGAACCGTCAAATAAAAATAAATGAAGATGACCAAAAATATCAATATATTTTATGGAGGAATTCTCCAGATCAAAAAATTAAAAATTATAAGTTAACAACAGTTACTTACGGTACTGCATCTGCACCATATCTAGCTACAAGAGTTTTAGTAGATATTGCAGATAAATGCCAAAACAAAACCGTAAGTGAAATAATTAGGAATGATTTCTATATGGATGACCTAATGACTGGAGCTAATTCGTTAAAAGAAACAAATACCTTGATAAAATTAATTTCACTGGAACTACAAAAAGTGGGATTTAATTTGAGGAAATGGATTTCCAATAATTTTGAAATATTTTCAACTGTGGAGGACACAGGTGATAGTAAGGTGCTCAGTATTGTTGAAAATGAGAGTGTAAAAACTTTGGGACTCAAATTGGAACCTCAAAATGATTTGTTCAAATTTAATTTAAATTGCACTGAATCCAAGGTCACTAATAAAAGGGTAGTGTTATCAACACTATCCAAAATATACGATAGGATGGTTGGCACCAGTTACTATTTTAGGAAAACTTTTTATTCAAAAACTTTGGATAAATAAAAGTGAATGGGATCAGGAGTTATCTAATGAAGATAAGAGTGATTGGGAAAAATATAAAGAAAATTTATTATGCTTAGAAAATATTCGAATTCCAAGATGGATAAATTCAAATAATGATTCAATTATACAGATTCACGGATTTGCTGACGCCTCCGAAAAGGCATATGCTGCAGTAGGGTATGCCAAAGTAGGAAATAAAGTAAATACAAGGTGTGTGTCAAAAGTTTCCGAACTTTTTGTTTCTACGATTCGAAGGGAATTGTTCATCGGGAATTCGTTCCAACGGGCCAAACCATCACTGGAGCATTTTATCTTGGTGTCATGAAACGTTTGCTCGGTCGTATTCGTCGTATACGCCCAGAATATCGCGAAAACGGCAGTTGGCGCTTGTTGCATGATAATGCGCCGTCTCATCGATCAACGCTTGTGACCGATTTTTTAACAAAAAATCACATTCAACCACTCACCATATTCACCTGATTTAGCTCCGTGTGACTTTTTCCTATTCGGAAAATTAAAATTGGCAATGAAAGGAAGATATTTTGATGACATAAAGTCCATTGAAAAGGCGACGACCGACATACTCAAGGCCATCCCGGTTGACGAGGACAATCCAGCAGACTTAGCATCTAGGGGAATCAATGCTAACCAGCTGACCGACTGTGATCTTTGGTGGAAAGGTCCGAAATGGCTAGCTGACAAAAAGGAACTTTGGCCTCAGCAGCAACCAATAAATGAAACTGTACTAATAAATACAATGCTAAATGATGATACAAATGATGATCCGATTTACAAATTAATAGAAAGGTATTCCAGGATAGAAAAACTCATACGTGTAATAGCATACATAAATAGATTCATTAAAATAAAAACAAAGAATGAGTTATATCCATCTTTTCTCTCAGTAAGGGAATTGAAACTAGCTGAAAGGATTTTTATTAAAAAACAACAGGAATATCAATTCAGTCTAGAGATTAAATGCCTGAAAACGCCTACTTAGAGTGGGAGGAAGATTGCGAAACTCAAATGCGGAATTTGAAGTTAAACACCCTATCATATTAGAAAAGTGTTACCTAACAAACTTATTAATAAAAAATGCTCATATGGAAACATTGCATGGAGGGATAAACATAATGCAAAATTATATTCAAAGAAAGTATTGGATTTTCGGTTTGAAGAATTCCCTGAAAAAGTATTTGAGAGAATGTGTAAAGTGTGCAAGGTACAGGCAAAATACGGCTCAGCAAATAATGGTCAATTTGCCAAAGTGTAGAATTACGATGTCATGTCCATTTTTAGATACTGGAATAGATTACGCAGGTCCTTATTTTGTTAAATGTTCGAAGACCTCCCTTAGAAATCGTCGAAACAACGGAAGATGAAAGAATCGGAAATTTGGACAGGTGGAGACTTATCCAAAAAATGAAAAAAGATTTCTGGGGAAAATGGAAAAATGAGTATTTGCATACACTTCAGCAAAGAAACAAATGGAAAAGGGAAAGTCCTAATGTAGAAGAGGGACAAATTGTGCTATTGAAGGATGAAAATTGTCATTCAGCAAGATGGCCTTTAGGGAAGGTGAAAAAAATCCGTAAGGGGAATGATGATAGAGTCCGAGTAGTTGAGATAAAAATGCAAGAAGGATTTATTACAAGACCCATTGCTAAAATTTGTCCCTTGGAAGGAAAAAAGTCTGTTGACAAAAATGAGGCTGACCTTCAGCTAAAAAGACAAACTAGAGCAACATCAAAGATGTCAAAGATCGGGTTTGTCATGGCAATGTTGCTATTTATATTGAGTTGTCAATTTTCTAACGCATTGCCTAATAATGGAAAACCGAAATATACAATAGAGAAAATGAATAAGACGTCAGCAATATATCTTGATCCAATGGGCGACGTTGAGATCGTATCCTCCTCTTAGAATTTGGTAATTTACTATGATATGGAGGTTTATTTGGAAATGTTAAAAAAGGGGAAACAATTAGTTCCAAAAATGAGAGTGGCTTGCGAAAAACTCTTTGGGTTCGAAGATGAGTGTCTTTTAGTTTTAAATAATACAGAAAGATAAATTTTGGACTTGGAAGAGAATAATAAACTCTTCATGGCTCAAGGGAAGCCTAGAAACAGACGAGCTCCCTTTGGTTTTATCGGATCCCTATATCACATATTATTTGGGATAATGGATGAAGATGATAGGATTCAAATGGAAGATAATATGAGAAATTTGGTAAGCAATCAGAATAGCCTGAATGAGTTGAGCAAAAAGCAAACGTCTTTAGTCGATTCTACGGCTAATATATTAAAAAGTACGACGGATGATATAAATGCAAACTTTAAAGGTATGAACAAAAGAATTGAGAATATGACGGCCGTGCTAAAAAAATCGTATTATGTGTACAAAGAGTCTATCCACTTTTTCATGATTACCAAGCAATTAAGCAGCATAATAGATGACTGTGAAAAAATACAATCCGGAATCATAGGCCTACTAATTGACATCAATCATGGAAGACTTAATACGAACATGCTGAAACCCAGTCAGTTAAAAATAGAAATTTCCAAAATAAAAGAAATGTTGTCAGAAAACTTATTGTTGCCAGGGAAAAGAACAGGTACTGAGCTAAAGGACGTTTACACTTTACTAACAGCTAGGGGACTATTTGTTGATAGGAAGCTCATTATCAATGCCAAAATACCGTTGTTTGGAAGGCATGCTTCAGTGCTCCGTAGAATAGTTCCTGTACCTCTTCAAATTGATGAAAGCATGGTAATGGTTAATCTAGATTCACAATATTTAGTTTACAATTTTGAAATAGATGCATATCACCTAATGGCAGAATCAACTCTAAATAAGTGCCAGAGGTGGCAATCGAACAAAAGAGTATGTGACGGTAGTTGGTCTTGGAGAAGTGCCAATGATAACAGCTGTGAGCTTACGCCTCTTAAACCAAATGGTGCGTCAAATTGTAGATATAAATCGATTACACCGAACAAGTCATACTGGGTCGAGTTAAACAGAAGAAGTAGTTGGCTTTTCAAGGTGCAGAACAACACTAAGGCTCGGGTCCAATGCGGCAATTCTAAATTAGAAATAGTCGATTTACCTAAACAAGGAATTTTTACGATAAGGTCAGACTGCACTGCTCGAACAGATAGCGATATATTAGTTGCTCATCACAGTATTCAGGTAGAAGATCAAGGGACGCTATCTATGTCATATATCGGTGAAATAACTGAAAAACCTAAAGTAGTTTGGAACCAATTAGGTTCTCCAGTAAATAAAAAATGTAATAATTAAAATAAATGACTTAAAAACAAATAGATTAAAATTACATGAACTAGATTTTCATCACGTCACTGGCCATACATCTTTAATGTTGGTAATTATTATTATAATAATTTTAATAATATATTTTGTAAGAAAAATAAAAATACGAAGGCAATTACAAGCCATAGCTATACCTAGCGGTATACTTAATGTTTAAAATAAATAAATATAATTTGTCAAAATAAATAAAAAATGTTATGTTAAGGAAATTAAAAGATAAAATAAAAAATTGTAAAAAATATGTATAAAACCAAAAACGGCCGTTACAAGATGTAAGTTGCAATATAAATTATATCGAATTAAATAAATACAGTCCACTACCTTGTATTGCCACTAATTAAAATGTACACCTAATCTTGCCGGCCCTTGGCAGAATGTTCAGACGAACACGTATATAAATACATCTAAATAAGAATTTTTGTGCTCTGTGTAAAGGAGTCATAAATGTACTTGAAATAAACAAATGAAATTGAACACTTGACATGGGTGCAGTGCTCATGTAATCTGAGTGCACGCCGCTTATCTAATAAGATGTTCCCCCGCCTCCTAAATGTGTCCCTTAGTATGAGACCACTGATAGGGTCCTCGCCGCTCGAGAAATGTAGATGTTCGGCAGCATGGGACCTAGATACGGCGGGGGTTATTTACTTAGGCCTCTGCGTAGGCCATGTATTAGTCTTATTTGATTCTCATGTAAGCTATTTAAACCGAAGATATTTCTAAATAAAATCAGTTTCTAACAAAAACTCAATGAATGAAGATCGTTTCTTTTTGAACCCTTGAAATCCAATTTATTTATGTATGTATACCTTATTCTTTTCGCTACATTTTCAATTTTAGCAATTTCGGCAAAGTCGGCAAGGGTATTAAAACTTCGGCTTGCCAAAGTTAGCTCCCGTCCTCGTTTAATTAAAGTTTGAGTTTTTAAGGTTATCAATTTTCTTAAAAAACTCACCTTCAACAAATTTGACATCTCGTTCAGCTTTTGAGTTTCCCACGAAAGAGTACTCTTTCTCTTTGGAAGCTTTCTTCGTAACGTCTTGTCCAGGGCAAAAGTGCGTAAGTCGAACATCTTGAGATACTTCTCTAAAGGTTTTTTAAGGTTTCACATATTGAATGATTTTTCGTCTAGCGATTTGGTCGGGTTATTGACAAAAAATGATTATTAACGTTGGGACAAACAGCAGCTCCTCCAATTGTATGTTTATATTTTCAGCGGCAACCATAATTGTGCTAGTACCAGAAGACTCTATGTTTTTTCAGGACGCCTTGTGACATCATCCCCTAAGAGATAAGAAGGCGCTCTTCAAGCAGACCATGCATCACTGGAAGAACTTAACCTGCATCAAAAATTTCGGGTAAGTATAGATTGTACTATTTCCCTTTTTCTAAACTTATATATGTTTATTCTACCTCAAAACTGCAATGGTCGCCAGCTCATCTCCATTAGAATCCATGAACTGGGCTTCCAGGTTAGTTTTCGTCTCTGCTGGTTTGAGTTTTGCGTCTTTTGGATGTTTACGTTCTTATCACTTTCTTCTTTTTAAGCTTTTTCTTTTAAAACTTAAACTTGACTGGAACTGTATTAAAGAAAAGTAACCTGCCGCTATTACTACTGTTTTACTACTTGACAAGTTGAACAATATTTGTTGGATGCAGTCAGGCTAACTTTGAGTTCTTGAAGTTCTTGCTGGTATGCTCAATTGGCCCGACATGGTAAGCGTGATATGTTTTTAAATTATTATTTAATTAATTGTTGGTGTCACAAAAAAACCTTTGTTTTTGACCGCTTTGCTCGTAATAAAATGTAGATTTAAGTGACTTTTGCGTTCTTTTCGGTTCCATTCGATAATTTTCGACCTCCTCAATTCCTAAACATATTAACCATATGTCATATTTTTCTGCAGCAGGCATTAATGCACGGAGTCTTTAATGTTCGAATGGCGACTTTGCGATCTTAATCCTTGGGCACTTGGCACATGACTTAACTGGCTTATCAGTTTCGCATACACGCATACCCCTGGATTTTCGCACTATTTATCTGCGCAGGCGACGACCTTTTCTAGACCCGGTGATCCCGTTTTGTAGAGTCGGACATGTTTCTCTAACTGCCTTGCAATCTTTTGACAAAAATTTGTTTTTAACCAAATACGATAATAATCCGAGTCAAGATAATTTTAAACTATCTGAAATTTATTTTTTTATTCTAGCCCTTAAATAATTTTCAGGGCATCATCAGCCATTATTCTATCAAGCCCATCGCGTGGATTAATAAACTATTTCGCTACAGCGAATTGCGTCTTAACAAATTATCCTTTCTAATTTAGCTAACCTTCTTATTTGCCTATCTCCAAAAACAATTTTAACATATAAATGATTGTTAGGGCCAACATCAGCCAATACTCTGTGACTGCCCTGTCACACAAAGACAATTTAAGCAAAGGACAGCTGGCCACACTAATCCCACATCAGAGCAATCCTGAGATTTCGATAGCAGGTCATCGATACTAAGCGTAATCCCGTAGCTCGAGCTGGTCACACTAGTCGGCGCCTATATAAGCAGAGCAAGTTCCTCAGTTTGGTCATTTGTGCTCCATCAGCTTTAGTGTTCGGTATCGATGACATATCATTTTTATACCCTTGCAGAGGGTTGTAACACTAACCATACAACATATAGACTGGTCATTTCATACAAGCAATATGGACACTGCGGGAGGCCCCACAGCTGTTTGCGGCAGGCCCCGGATACTTCGTGTGCCTTCGGGTTTTTTTCGCTCTCATTCTTATTCTCATTTTGACGCTCGCGCGCTCATTACTCGAGTTCGGTCGTTCAGTCGCAGAGACGCGCATTTTGAAGAAGGTTGCCCTGCGCTTGAATTGGGCTTTGTATGTATGCGTGTTCATGCATTCTCATACAGGGGTGCATGTGTGCGATTATTTAATTTCGATGCAGCAAGAATATTTTGTCTTTTGCTACTTTTCAGACTTGGTACCCTAACAATATGGGCGTATTCACTATTGGGTTAATGATAAAAATAAGAAAATTATATGTTATAGTATAATTTTTAATGTTTCCGCATATATTTCATTTTGGTTTAAAAATTCAAATCAGTGGAAGCAGAAAAATGTTTTGCATATATGTATGTATTCCAATTAATATAAATTAAACTAATGAGATAGGAACAGGGCACTTCGCAGTCGGTGTCTGCGCTTAGTGGTTGAGAAAACTTCAAACCAAATCAGCTTTGGTTGTTGTTTTGCGAGCGGATGGTGCCTGCATACCCTTCCGACGATTGAATTTTAGGGGTGGGGACAGAAACAAGAACGGCTGTTTGGCTTTTGTTTTGTTTACATTTTTTAGGACACTTGTTTTGAATGTTATGTTTAATGACCTTTGGTTGATTTAGTTTTTTGAGGTTCGCAGTTTAATTTTGTTCAATGTTGTTATTTAATGATCTACTATTTATTATACCCGTTACTCGTAGAGTAAAAGGGTATATTGTATTCGTGCAAAAGTATGTAACAGGTAGAAGGAAGCGTTTCCGACCCTATAAAGTATATATATTCTTGTTCAGGATCACTAGCCGAGTCGATCTAGCCATGTCCGTCTGTCCGTCTGTCCGTCTGTCCGTCTGTCTGTCTGTCTGTCCGTATGAACGCTGAGATCTCGGAAACTATAAAAGCTAGAAGATTGGCATTTTGCATGCAGATTCTAGGAGTTCCTACGCAGCGCAAGTTTATTTCAAAAGGGTGCCACGCCCCCTTTAACGCCCACAATCGCTTATATACGATTTAAAAAATTTAAATATTTCGGAAAAGTAAAAATGCAGTTTTATTGTGTTTATCAATACCTATCGAAATGTAGAAGAAATTTTTCAAATCGGACCATTCGTTAAAAAGTTATGCGTGATCAAAGTTTCTATCTCCATCTCCCTCGCACTCCCTTTACCTGAGTAACGGGTATCTTATAGTCGGGGCACCCGACTATAGCGTTCTCTCTTGTTTTTATGTATGTTTGTTCTTTAAAGTCGCCGCTCGAATTAGTTACCGATAAATATACATACATATATGTACACCTGTGTTAAATAGTAGTTTTTAAACTTTTTCACAAGTTAAAAAAATGAATTTAGGTTATACTTTTATTTTTGTAAAAGGTAAATGGAACAAATATACAAATCTGAATTTTTTATTTAAATAATTTTAATATTGCTGTAAGCACAGGTGTATGTAAGTAATATATGTATTTAAATCGGTATCCAGGGAACACCACGAGGAGGCCATTGCAATTGCGATGGAGTCTTCAATGAAGACTTACGAGTCGACTTGAGATATCAAAATGCTTTGAACATCTCCTTGTTCCCCACCTAACAATACCTCCTATACCTAAAAAAAAAATTAAACATTTTATAAGAAACTAATTACTGTTTGAGTATTTTTAGTTTTCTTGTACCAGCTGTTGATATTCGTTTCGTATACATTTTTTCTGTAAGCCATTTACTGTTTTTCCTCAGTAAAATTAAAATAAATCCATCTAGCATTTTCATCCTGTGTTCATAACAGGAATGGGTAACCGAAAACCAATTTGAATAAATGCTGGACTTTTCAGTGGCGAGTATACAGGAATTTATAATTTGTATACCCTTGCAGAGGGTATTATAATTTTGGTCAAAAGTGTGCAACGCAGTGAAGGAGACATCTTCGACCCTATAAAGTATATATATTCTTGATCAGGATCACCTCCTGAGTTGATATAGCCATGTCCGTCTGTCCGTCTGTCTGTTTCTACGCAAACTAGTCTCTCAGTTTTAAAGCTATCGAATTGAAACTTTGCAGACATCCTTCTTTCTTTTGCACGCAGTATATAAGTCGGAACGGCCGGGATCGGCCGACTATATCCTATAGCTGCCATATAACTGATTGATCGGAAATGCCATAACTTTCGTGTTTGTAAAGTTAGGAAGTTGGGATTTTCTATGGGTTTTATATTTGGCCAATCAATTCGACCTACCAAATTTCATAAGAATCGGACGACTATATCCTATGGCCGCTATATAACTGATTAAACGGAAATGCCAAAACTTTGGTGTTTGTTAAGTTAGGAAGTTGGGATTTTCCATGGGTTTTATTTTTGGCCAATCAATCCGACCTATTAAATTTCATAAGGATCGGCCGACTATATCCTATAGCTGCCATATAACTGAACGATTGGAAATGCCATAACTTTGGTGTTTTTAAAGTTAGGAAGTTGGGATTTTTTATGAGTATTAAGAATGCATCATATGAATAATTTTGGAGAATATAATTTACAGAGTATTCTGCAAGGGTATATCAACTTCGGCTCCGCCCGAAGTTAGCTTTTCTTTCTTGTTTGTTTTATTCTTTTTATATAAGGATTTTTGTCAAATTTTTGTTTAAAAACATTGTAGTGAATTTCAATTAAAGAGAAATAGTAATCGGAAGGAGCTTTAAGCTTTAAACCTTTATCGGCGCAGTCATAATTTTTATTTATAATAAAATGTTCTGTGGAGCATTGTGTTTCTATATTTGTTTTTAATAGATCAGAACACACTCCGCACTCTTTTTTTTGCAGAAATTTGAACAATATATAGCCTGCAAAATATCGCAAGGCATTGCTATCAAATTCGTTTCCAGTTGCAATATCAAAAATTTGCTCAATTTCCGTCTCTTCATCTGAGAACATATCGAAATCGGTACTTTCTTCGGTTTTTATGTCATTACAAGTTTTGTTTAAGCTGCAGTCCTGGATAACATTTATTAACATTGTATCTTCATCTGGGCCGCAATTACCAGATACTGATGTGGATGTTAATATTTTCATCGATAGCATTTTTGACATTATGATGTTAAATTCATACATCGTTGGATTATTATTTGTTGCTCCGCGAGCCCTTATTAAATAAAATAGGTTTTCTAAGGGGTCTTGATTCAATTTCGCGGTTGATATATAAAATATTTCAGAGCTCCACACACTTTCAGCTAGTGCAAGTACAGATGATATGCTCAAAATCATTCCGCCAATGCAATGCACTAATTGTGGATATTTGAATTCTCCAAAATACTCCCTCATTTCAACGAGGTATCTTTGTACGTTATTATTTTTCTGCATTCCAAATCTGTATGGGTTTCTTTCATATAGAACATGGCTATTGAGGCAATCAAAGAGCCTATTTATTATACCCTTGCAGAGGGTATTATAATTTTGGTCAAAAGTGTGCAACGCAGTGAAGGAGACATCTCGGAGATGTCTATATATATATAAAGTATATATATTCTTGATCAGGATCACCTCCTGAGTTGATATAGCCATGTCCGTCTGTCCGTCTGTCTGTCCGTCTGTCTGTTTCTACGCGAACTAGTCTCTCAGTTTAAAAGATATCGAATTGAAACTTTGCACACACCCTTCTTTCCTTTGCACGCAGTATATAAGTCGGAACGGCCGGGATCGGCCGACTATATCCTATAGCTGCCATATAACTGATTGATCGGAAATGCCATAACTTTGGTGTTTGTTAAGTTAGAAAGTTGGTATTTCCTATGGGTTTTATATTTGGCCAATTTATCCGACCTACCAAATTTCATAAGGATCGGGCGACTATATCCTATAGTCGTCATATAACTGATTGATCTGAAATGTCAAACTTTGGTGTTTGTTAAGTTAGGAAGTTGGGATTTTCTATGGGTTTTATATTTGGCCAATAAATCTGACCTACCAAATTTCATAAGGATCGGCCGACTATATCCTATAGCCGCCATATAACTGATTGATCGGAAATGCCATAACTTTGGTGTTTGTAAAGTTAGGAAGTTGGGATTTTCTATGGGTTTTATATTTGGCCAATCAATCTGACCTCCAAAATTTCATAAGGATCAGCCGACAATATCCTATAGCTGCCATGTAACTGAACGATTGGAAATGCCATAACTTTGGTGTTTTTGAAGTTAGGAAGTTGGGATTTTTTATGGGTGTTAAAATGCATCATATGAATAATTTTGGAGAATATAATTTACAGAATATTCTGCAAGGGTATATAAACTTCGGCTCCGCCCGAAGTTAGCTTTCCTTTCTTGTTTTTTCTATAAAATTTGCCGTAGCTTCTGCGCTATTTCGGCATTCCACAAATCCGCCAGAATCAATCACTGTTCGGATAGCGGCCGCAACAGTGTGGCTAAATATTTGTGTGGCATATTTAACTTTCATTTTTTCAAATGAATTCGGATTAATATGCTTGGCAGTTAATTTGGGACAAAGCCTCGTTGAGTTTCTGGACTCAAGTTGGTATAATTTTGTTAATATATCCCAAGATACTTCGCCATCAGGCGTTATTAAATTGTTCTTCATTATTATATTTCTCAATGATTTAATAAGATGTGGGGCATCAAATATTGTAAATATTTCTTTTCCGTTAACATTAAAACTCGGCTTGTTTATGTTAACTCCCCATTTTTTGAATGCTGCTCTATTATTTGAGCCTTGATCGCATATTATGGCTCGTACGTTAAGCCCCAAAGTTTGCGAAACTCCAATGTTCGCTTCAACTTTGCTCATGAGGGCATCATGTTTAACACCGTTAGCCGAAACAGTATAACTTATAACGTACTTCCAATTTTCAAATAAGCCTCTAGCCATAAAAACGCATACTTGCTGCCCCAAAAACCGTGTTCTTTTCTCGCCATCGTTTTCAAATCCTTGAATTTCATCGAGTGCGGTATTATATTGCAGTCCTTTTTTAATTTTTATTTCATCACAAAGGATAACTGCTTCTTTACCTTTCTCACTCATTTCACCAACAATTTTCTGAAGGTTTTCTAATAAATCAGGTTGAAATCCTGGCGTCATATTTTTAAAAAGAGCCCATCGAGACAACGTCCGTTTTGACGAAAGTTTTAAATTTAAAACATCCCGCATATATTCATATGTTCGGGATGAATAAAAGTTTATGTTTTGAGCTATTACTTTTTCTGCGCTGTTGTAAGAATTTGCTAATTCTCTTACTTTTGCGCTTCATAGCATTTTTCATTAAAACATTAGCTCTTTTCAATTTCTCTATTTTTTTTTTGTAGGTTTTAATCGCTAGAAACATCTCGTAATTTTTATTTCTATAAAACATCTCATTTTCTTCCCTTTTTTGACAATAAGAACAATTTCCTGACTGCGGTACACTAGGAGTTACTAAATCAGAAGGGCTAGCATATAACTGCACTGCACTAGGAGTTACTAAATTAGCATCTGATTTCGGTGCCTCAAAATGTAAAGGGCTAACATCTAAGCTATCGGACAAATTTTGTGACCTAATTGGGTTTACATAAATGCCAATTGGTTCTTCTGCCCCATCATCATTAAATTCAAATTGTTCACAAGGAACAAAACTGTCCGGACGCAAAAGGAAGTTGTCAGTTAAATTCAAAGTGGGCACGGCATTGCTTCTAAGCCTATTTATCCCAATATAGTTACTTTCAAAATGTCTATTACAAATACGCGAAGTTCGTCTATTAAAATTGTCATCCAAATGGCATAACTCAACCCATTTTTTAAGTCTCCTATCATCTGATGGAAATGAAAACAACTTAACTGGGAAGGAGTCTGATGAATCCCTAAAACTCCCCCTGCAGCACTCTATAATACACCTCCGACCATTTTTCCTAACACTATCCTGATTCATTGCAAAAATAATTAAAACATAATATATAGATAAGTTAAAATATTTTTATACTTGCGAATTGAAGATTATACAACCACGGACACTCGGAACAGCAAGACAGGCGTTTTGAAAAAAACACGCAGTATTGTAAATAAAAACTTTAACTTTTTCCACCGTAACCACACTCAAAACAGCAATACAGGCGTTTTGAAAAAAACACGCTGTATTTTAAATTAAATTTTTTAACTTTTTTAATTTTTATCCGTTTTGCACTGTAAAAATCACCGCACAGAAGCACAATCAAAAGCCAATTGAAAGATGCTTGACTTTTTCTATCAAATGGCAACATTTTACGCGCGCAAATGAAGCTATTTACTAATGCACCCATATGTAAACCAAGTGACAACCAAAAATCAAAAAACAACAATAAAACGCGTGCCATGTTCATAATCAAAACAAACCAAACAAAAACAATAGAATTGGCGCGCAAGTTATAAGTCGTCCTATTACATGCATTGTCAAAAACAACATCTCTCATAGAAATAACATACATATATAAGTGATTATATATAGTGATTAAACAATTTGTTATTTTCCGAGATTAAAATTATATAATTGAAAATTTAAATATTATTTAAATAAAAAATTCAGATTTGTATATTTGTTCCATTTACCTTTTACAAAAATAAAAGTATAACCTAAATTCATTTTTTTAAGTTGTGAAAAAGTTTAAAAACTACTATTTAACACAGGTGTACATATATGTATGTATATTTATCGGTAACTAATTCGAGCGGCGACTTTAAAGAACAAACATACATAAAAATAAATAGTAGATCATTAAATAACAACATTGAACAAAATTAAACTGCGAACCTCAAAAAACTAAATCAACCAAAGGTCATTAAACATAACATTCAAAACAAGTGTCCTAAAAAATGTAAACAAAACAAAAGCCAAACAGCCGTTCTTGTTTCTGTCCCCACCCCTAAAATTCAATCGTCGGAAGGGTATGCAGGCACCATCCGCTCGCAGAACAACAACCAAAGCTGATTTGGTTTGAAGTTTTCTCAACCACTAAGCGCAGACACCGACTGCGAAGTGCCCTGTTCCTATCTCATTAGTTTAATTTATATTAATTGGAATACATACATATATGCAAAACATTTTTCTGCTTCCACTGATTTGAATTTTTAAACCAAAATGAAATATATGCGGAAACATTAAAAATTATACTATAACATATAATTTTCTTATTTTTATCATTAACCCAATAGTGAATACGCCCATATTGTTAGGGTACCAAGTCTGAAAAGTAGCAAAAGACAAAATATTCTTGCTGCATCGAAATTAAATAATCGCACACATGCACCCCTGTATGAGAATGCATGAACACGCATACATACAAAGCCCAATTCAAGCGCAGGGCAACCTTCTTCAAAATGCGCGTCTCTGCGACCATAGAGTAAGAAACTATATAGAGGTTTCATTTGCTCTGCCCGCGCTCTCGAGTGACTTTGCCAGTGATGCCACGTAGGGGAAACACGGAAAAAAAGAGAGTTTTTCATTTGTTCGAATCGAGCTTGAATCCATGCCCATGGTGAATTCTTATTGCTGCACTGCTCGCTCTTATTCCTAAGGATAGGTGCGAGAACTCCCCATACTATTGCTTGTGCTTCGCACATGTTAGAAGTGGTGTGAAACCGAAGTTAGAAGAAGTTAGCTTCGAACATGGCTCTCAGCAGAGTTTTTGCAGAGGCCCGGGCAGAGCAAATGAAACCTCTATATAGTTTCTTACTCTATGCTGCGACTGAACGACCGAACTCGAGTAATGAGCGCGCGAGCGTCAAAATGAGAATAAGAATGAGAGCGAAAAAAACCCGAAGGCACACGAAGTGTCCGGGGCCTGCCGCAAACAGCTGTGGGGCCTCCCGCAAAATTTTTTGAGTGTCCATATTGCTTGTATGAAATGACCAGTCTATATGCATAGAGTAATAATGTATAGAGCCGTCATTTGCTCTGCCTGCGCTCTCGAGTGACATTTCCTGTGATGCCACCTAGGCGAAAAACGGAAAAAAAGAGAGTTTTGCAAATGTTCGAATCGAGCTTCATTCCATGCCCATGGTGAGATTCTGCAGCTGGACTAGTCGCTCTTATTCCTAAGGATAGGTGCGAGAACTCCCCATACTATTGCTTGTGCTTCGCACATGTTAGAAGTGGTGAGAAACCGAAGTTAGAAGAAGTTAGCTTCGAACATGGCTCTCAGCAGAGCTTTGGCAGAGGCCCGGGCAGAGCAAATGAAACCTCTATATAGTTTCTTACTCTATGCTATATGTTGTATGGTTAGTGGTTGTAACCAGTGCTGCCAGAAACTCCCAAGCAGAAATTGCTAGATTTTGAAAAAAAAGTTGCTAGAAATTGCTAAAAATTCGTCGAAAATAGCCAAAAAAAATGCTAGATCAGTTACATTTAACTTTTAAACTAATTATGCATATATTTAAGAAAAAGATAGAAATTTAAAATACAAATAAATAACGAGCCTTCTGTGTTTTAATAAATATGATTATATTATATATTATTATATTTAAAGAGAACAAAAATTAAAAATAAAAATATGAAACTAAAATACTAAATAAAATTAAAAGGAACATGATTTCAAAATAGTATCAATTATATATAACTTAATTTAAGAATGCTTATAATGTTATTGAATTCAGCCAAGTATCCCGAAAATGTTGTTTGTAAATTTTTGGCATCTTTACCGACACAACACAGCACAAAAATGATGAAAAGTTTTCATTTGATTGAACCACTGAGTTAAAAATTAGTTCCGATATCTTTGTCAATTATTTTCGATCGTAATTGGTTCAGTAAATTGGAATAGGTATAAAAAAGTTCAAAATGATGAAGAAAAATAAAAAAATGTTTAGTTTTGTAATAAGTTGCTAAAATTGCTAAAAAAAATGAAAAGTTGCTAGATTTGTTGCTAATAGCAAATCGAAAAAAAATTGCAAATTTTTTTAAAAGTTGCTAGATATAGCAACTAAATAGCTAAACTGGCAGCCCTGGTTGTAACGACTTGATTCTTAGTTTTGTGCTCGCAACGTAAACGTGCGGCTAGCTCAGAGAGGTTGTGAGTTCGTTCCAGCAAATTTATATTGAGTGACTGCCCGTGACCAAAGGAAAACGCCAAAACGGATTAGGTTGGTGCTGGTTTATTGATTCTCTAAATATGGCCTTATTGCTTCGGTTTTGCTAACCGTTGTCGCTGTCTTCTGCTGCGTTGCTCCTGGCTCGCTGCTGCGCCGCTCCTGGTGTGCCGTTGCGTTGCTCCTGGCTTGCTGCTGCGTCGCTCCTGGCCTGCTACTGCGTTGCTTCGGCTTGCTGCTCCGGGTGACTGAGATCGGGACGGCTTCACCAAGAACCCTGGATGTTATGCGAGCTTCCCTACCGGGGCCGGCAAGGTGTATCGCCTAGCAGGTGAAACGAAGTTTCGCCTTATCGCCTGGCTTCCGGAGTTCAGCCTGGACTTTGTCGGCAAGGTGTATCGCCTAGCAGGTAGAACAAAGTTCTCCCTTATCGCCTAGCCACCTTTATCGCCTGACACCGCGCAATGACTCCCTAAGTCTAATTTTACCACGACCTAGCACCGTTGGATCTCAGCGTTGTAGCCTCAGCCTGGTAGACTTGTCGTCGTTCGGCGTCTCGACTTTGCGATCTTGATCCTTGGGCACTTCGGTTTCGATTTACTTATTCCGCGTTCACGCACTCGCTCTGATTCTCGCACTCGTACTGTGTCGAGCTGCGCTTGCGCCGTCCTTTTATAGGCGCTGTAGGTGCCGTTATTTCCCTCGCCGAGCTCGGGTCCAAGGTCCACTGAAGTACCGTTCATTCTCGGTGTGTCCTCTTTATCCGGGTCCGAAGTTCGCCAATTCACCGTATGACCTCGTTGCCCTTGCCGGGCGTGGGTCCAAAGGTCTATCGAGTTACCGTTTATTCACGGTGTGTCCTCTTTTGGCGGGTCCGAAGTCCGCCAATTTACTGTATGACCTCGTTGCCGTTGCCATATGAGGGTCCAAGGTCCGAATATTTCCCGGTTGACCTGGATGCCCTTCATTTCTCCGGCTTTCCTGCCTCCTCCGCTGTTACTAGGCCGATCTCCTGCATCGGGCTTTGTGGGGAGTTTAAGACTCCTCACATTTCTCCCTTCCTTCGGAAACGTAATGAAAGTGGTGACTTTCCCCGCCCTTGATGTGTAGACTACTCGAATTCCCCGCCTGAATTGCGTGTTAGATGTTCCCCAGACAGTTCCCCGAAAGACTTAACCTTTCCCCAGACTGTTTTCCTACAAGACTTTACTTACAGCTCCTTGAAAGACTTGAACTTTCCCTCGACTGTTTCCCTAAAAGACTTTTCCATACAGCTTCTTGAAAGATTATTTCACCAGACTGTTTCCCTGTTCCCCAGACAGTTCCCCGTTTCCCAGACAGTTCCCAGTTCCCAGACAGTTCCCCGTTCCCCAGACAGTTCCCTGCGTGGAATTCGAATTTTCCCGCCCAGACATTTCCCCAAACTAAAAGTCACCATTTCGCTTCCTTTGGTCCGGCAACTCCCCGGAATCTCACCACGATCGCGTTTATCGATTGTGGGTTCCACTGTTGCCATCGTCGTTGCCTTTTGAGGTCTTAAGTTGCCTTTTGAACATATAACCAATTGTGCTATCCCATCGATCGCAACTATCGATTGACCGCCTGTCTCGGCGCTTCCGTCCCTATTGCCTATGTCCGGCAACCCATTGCTCCCAAATGTAAATAAACAAATCAATTTTTCGGCCTTTAAAGGCCTTTTATTGGTCCTTCAGGACGCTCACCACCCCGCCCGCCACCCGGATGCGGTAGCGGACGCCATCTACCACTAGCAGCTTGGCCCAGCGGCTGCTCCGAGCCCTTCCCACCTGCCTGCTGGCCTCGGATGCCACCCTCGGCGGCCACCCTCCCTCGGCCACCTCCTCTCAGCGGCTGCTGTCCGCCGACCGCTGGCGACTTATTGACGGCCTTCCTGGCGGGGACCGTGGCTCTGGGCATGATGATAGCCGGGCGAATTTTGGCGGCGGTGCGGCTGGCTCTCCCGGTGGTAGCCACACCCAAGGCCCCTTCTCCAGGTCCTCCGGCTCTCCGCCGAGCCGTTTTGCTGGCCGCGGCGACTGCAACCATGGCGGCGGTGGAGGCGATGGTGTTCCTGCTCCGTGCTGTGGTGCCTGTGATGGCGTTGGCGGTGTTGCTGCCTGCGGCGGCGACTGCGGCAGTGGCGACGACTGCGGCGGCAACTGCTCCAGAGGGGCCGGTTGCGCCCACAGCAACTCCTCTTCGGCCTGAATCCGGCTGCGGCTCTCCGGATCCTCCTGAACACCATCCGGGCCTTCGTGCCCGACGTGGCTCGGCATCCTCGTTCGAGGAGACTTCCTGACTCACCGTCTCCGTCCCGGTGTCCTCCTCATCCGCCTCCTGCTCCAACGAGGACAGGTCGATGACCGTTGCTTCGGCCTCCTGCCCTGCCGGCCGGACGCCGTCCTCATCCGTCTCCGAGTGCCGCCTCCCCGCACCTCTCCCCTCACGGATTTGCTGCTGCTGTTGCTTGCACGCTGACGAAACCTCGGTTTCCGTTGGTTCTTGGTTCCGTTGTCCGCGAGTCCTCTCTTTTGTGTGCGTTACCCGGTAACGGTATCCGCATCCTATGACCCTTCCTCTCCCGCTCTCGCGCTCCTAACGCATCTGTGTGCGTTCGATACCGCGTGTCGTCCTCTCCCTCTCTTTGGATGAGGTACTGTGTGCCCCCGCTAAGTTCAGCTTCGCTTCCCGGGCCTGGCCACCAATGCTTTGCGGTTTTAAATGGCTAATGTGGGCTGTTTTTTCCTCGCCAGTATTTACATGCCGCAAATTGCATATCACCGGCGAATTAAAATTTATTATTTTAAACGGCCTAACGTATTTTGGTGCCAATTTCGCCGCGAATCCCTTTGCTGCCTTGGACAGATGGTGTTCCTTGGCCCAGACTGTGTCCCCGATGCTTGGTTTCCGTCTGCGGAGATTGTAGTGGCGTGCCTGATCCTGCGCTGCCTTTTCCATGTTCCGACTCACCAGCTCGAAGATTTCCTTCAGCTTCTGTGCGTTTTCGGCCGGAGTTTGACTTTGCCTTCCGGTGCCGATTGTCTCTTTGTCGTACAGTGCATTGGGTAACCTGGGCTCTCTTCCTTGTGTGACAAAAATTGGAGAATATCCCGTGGATATAAGCCACGCTTGTATTCACGGCCAACTGCAATTTCGGCCACCTTTCGTCCCAAGTCCTCTGGTCTGCCCTGGTGAACTGGGCGATCATCGTTTTCCCCGTCCTGTTGGCTCTCTCCGTCGGGTTTTCTTAAGGCCTTGCTGCTTACGGGAGCTCAAAGAAGTTGGGTCGACTAAAATCGAATTTTCGAAAATTGATTAGCTTAATCGTTTGCCCATTTTTTGCCCATGTTTGCCGCCCTTTTCATTTTTTTTGCCCACCTTTAGTTTCGAAAATATGGAATCTTCGAAAATGTTTGCCCATCTCCTAAAATTTAAGAATTAAAAAAAAAAATCGTTTGCCCACCTCTTAAAAATAGTTAATTTTGACAAAAACGTTTTCCGACGGCATAAAACTGTGATTTTAAAAAAAATACGTTTGCCCACCCCTAAAATTTAGAAAATAACAACAAAAAAAGTAGCACTTAAAAATAATACCTTAAAGACCTTCGGTCTGCGTGTAAATAATTATATGGATCTGCATTTTTGTACCCAATGCTGTACATTTTCTACATTGTCTGGACATATCGTTGTGAACTTCCCAAGCTCCAGTTATTCTCCGGCAATAGGAAATATAATGTCCGATTTCAGCACCTGACGTACGGACGAATTCTATGGCTCCACTTAAGATGTATATTTTATTCTTTATTAAAATTTCAAGTGGTAATTCAAGTAATGTTGCCGATCCAGTTGCGCCTGTTTGGAATATTCGATGAAATTCATTTTACAGGGCGAACTCGACGTCAATAATGACATGGGGACCTGGTTCTATTTCAAGGTTCAGTTGGCCACCGCATTTTGAGCAATTTTCTGTGGCTCTTTCGAAAAATTCCTTAACAAAAGCTACCTATCCGTTTTGTAAGCCAAGGCTACTCAATTTTTCGGAATCTACCAGCTCCAATCGATGGTAAAATGATGTCACTCATTGTTTATGCAAATTGTCATTGGCGTTTGGATGCACTAGGTATTCCATTAAGCACTTGATCAATAAATGTTCCTATATTTGCATGGCATTTTACTACCCGATTTCTTTCTTCAAAAAAACTGATTAAAGTTATTCCTCTATCGGCGTAGAGACTTGGAGAAATTCCTTCGAGGGCATATTTTTTTACGAACTCCACTGTCAAGCTTTCCGTGTAATATGAATCCAATTGGCTCTTGTATAAGTAGTTGTCTATATATGCAGTGGACAATATTTCCCCAAGTGAATCAAACGGACATGTATTTTTAAATTGAATTGATTGCGTTCCAATCCACACAGGTCCCATTGCTGCGCCATTATATAATATTTCGTCTTTTCTCCTCCGATGTGGTCGATTGTAAATCAACTCCACTTTCCTCTTGGCTTTTTGTTTGATCTGTCTTTTAACGCTATTTCTTCACCTTCGTTATTTAAGAGCTCTGGTAGTGGAATATTTTCGTTCGCAAAGTCTTCCTTGACATTATATTCGATAGGCCGTTTTGTATTATTTTAAACCTTCCAGTTTTCTTCTTCTAAAAGGTATTCCACATCGTTTTCACCTAAATTTTCCTTCAGAATAACTTTTTCTTCGTCCTGAGCGTTATCCGTTTTTTTTATTTCTTTAATGAAAACTGGTACCTTAAAGCATTTGTGCTTCATTGCAGCACGTTCTAGCTTGCAGACTGCCTTGATGCACCGAATATGCTGCACCACGAATTTATCGGCTCGCACTGGTCGGTGGAATATACTCATGTCGGAATGTTTCAAATCTTTGAAATATGCTTCCACCAGTCCGAAGAACCCACATCATATTTAGATAAGAATTTTGTCTTCATGACATTTGTCCATGGTATGAAGTATCGTCCCAATTTCAAAAGAGGTTGCACCAACTCCGGCAAAAAGTATGGGTTTGGTCTATAGCTTACTGACTTACACTTTGACGCTTTTTCTTCTGCAGATTTTTGAATTAGTGTTATAAATGTTGATATATCTTCTTCATTTTCCTCCTGTTCTTCTGGTAAGTAGTCATTTTCTTCAAATTCCAATTCCGGAGCAGTAAAAGTGGCTATTCGTTTAAGGAGATACTTTTAATTTTTTTGGCTTGACACACGCTTTTTCTCAGAATTTTCCCCGGAGGATTCGCTTAGCGCAACGATCAGCATTGCCTTCATCATCCGAGCAACACTTTCCTTGGTTTCGCAAGTCGTTGCAACACCAATGCATCTTATGTAAAAATCTTTTACATTTGGCAGTTTTCCCTTAAAGACGTTCTTTCGGCACATCATTTTTATAACGTGAGCGATGTCAAGGCGGATGTAGCATCGATGCAGTTCCATTGCTTCTTCATTTTATCAAGATATCAACACTTCAGAATTCAGTTAAGGAGGCGTTTATTTACGGCTCTGGTTTACAATATTTGTGTATATCTTGTGCTGGTGATGCTCCTGCGACGTCGCTCGGTGATTCCTCGCTGCTGGTGGTCTTAGCTGCTCCGAGTACTTTCGCTGCCACTCGTAGACGAGGGCGTGGAGTTGGACCGCGGGGCTTAGGGAAGCGTCACCGTTCTCAGACTAGGGTGAACAGGCACCACGCTCGCACGACCTTCGTCCTGCCAGCCGCAGCCTCCTGTCCCTTGCTCTGTCCCGGCCGGTCCCGCTAGACGCTCACTCAGTTTCCTTTGACGCTCCCGTACTACGGCCAGATTACGTCAGCAGTCCCTGTAGCCAGCACCCGGAGAAAGGCGAACGTTCCACCCTGGCCTTTCCTCTCGACTGTTGCGATCGTACCTGAGGCTTGGCTCTTGTTGCGGTCTCTGGCGGCTTGTCCACGTCGTCGTCCTGCGCGACTGGCTTCGGCGTTTTTCCACGTTGCTCCCTTGAGGCCCGCTGCTCGTGATGCTCACTCTGCTGGTGTTGACGTGCCGAGCTAAATCTGCCTATAACCGGCACAACTGATCGGTATTACGGCCGACGCAGCTGGACTAATCGGTATTACAGCCAATGTAACCAGACTGGTTGGTATTACAGCCGGCACAGCTAGTCTGATCGGTATTACAGCCAATGCAGCTAAGCTGACCGGTATTACAGCCAACCTAGTCGCACACAGTTAGAATAAATCGGTATTACAGCCAATGTAGCCGGACAGGTTGGTATTACAGCCGGCACAGCTAGCCTGATCGGTATTACAGCCAATGCAGCTAAACTGACCAACTATTACAGCCAACTTAGTCGGACTAATCGGTATTACAGCCAATCTTGATATTCTGCAGACTTGGCCGTGTGTTGCCGTTCGAGGACTCAGCTACCTGTGTCTCAATTCGGTGACTTGCTCGGTCCCGAACGTCTCGACGTAGCGATCTTGTTCCCGGCTGGTTCTCACGTGGTATATTCTTGACTTTGACTTTTACTAGACGATGTTCACTCGCAGTTTGATGCTCGATGACTGTTCCTGATTCCAGCGCTGGACCCGCTTATATAGGCCACCTGGTCCCGTTAATCCTCGGCCTCTCCTTTTCTTTTCTCCACTCCAAGGTTCAAAGTCCACGGTTTTACCGTTTAACCTTTCGCCCTCTGCACACGGCACCACACTGAAGTCCAAAGTGCAGCGCTATACTGTTCTTTCCCTGCTCAGGGCACGCCTGCGCTCTCTGGACTCTCGCTCTGACTAGTGCCGTCTCGCTCTGGCGCGTCTCTCCCAATCTCTCCAAACTCTCTTTGGATTCGTACTTTGTACTTTCTGTCCTCGTACTCTCCAACTCTCTCCGTACTTCTCTCCCGTCTCTCTTCAACTGCTTTCTCCAAACTCTCTTTTCCTGTGTTGCCGTTACTACGCGAAGTAGTTGCGTAAGTAGCAACTGGCAGGTTTTCCATGCAGTTATTTTTGGGATATTTTGTGTGGAGTTATTTAACTCCTCACATTCCCCTCTTTCTTCGGATAACGAAAGTGAGCTCGATCCTCCTCTCCGGCTGTTACCTTGTGTATCCCTGTAGCCTTCGAGTCCTCTCGCTCTTCTCCCCGCTCAGGTTCCATCCTTAGACGTACGAATTCTCGTTGTTCCTCTCCGGCTTTTATCCTGTGTATCCTTGTTGCCCTTAAGTCTTCCTGGTCCTTCCATCGACGCCCGCAGCTCCTTGTCGAGTTATACTGCGCCGATCCGTATTCCTTGACTTTCTCCCACGAAGCTTCCCTCGTCGATGTATGCTTCCTTAAATCCCGATGTTGCCGTTGAAATTTTTAAGTATCCCGCTCCAACCTGGTTCGCGGTCTCCCGTGGTTCGTCTTGGTCACACTAATCCTTTGCGATCGATAACATGACTTGCATATTAATATTACCTTGGGGTGGCGTTGCCACCTCCTCATCGCGATATTTATTAGTGTGCCTCTCATATGCCGATAATTCCAATGTCTCGTGCCCATCGGCTGTTATACGATAGTGCCAATCGACCGCCCTATATCGCTGGCGCCCCCTTCCCTAAGCACATGATGACGAGGAGAATTTTTTCTACCGGTAAGTTTTCTCTTTAATTTCCCATTTCCCCTTTCTCTTATCCTTCTTTCTCTTTAAACCCCCCCTTTCCCATGACTTGCCCTTGGCCTGTGGCCCTCGCCTACGAGCGGAGATGTACATGTGAGTTTGTGCCTTCGCTTTTGTTTTGGCATTCAACTGATTGGTTTTTATTTTTCAGATGAACCTTTTTTTTGTTGAATAAACTCCCCAGCTTTTTATGGTGTTATCAGTAAGTGTTTGTGCTAGTTTTGTCCGCGTTTTAAGTCCCAGTGTCAGTGTTTACGTGTGTAATAGTGTTACCTTTTTTTTTTTTTTTTTTTTGATTTTTATTAATTTTTTTCTTTACGGCTAGCAATCAAAACGGCGAACGCTAACTTGGCCTGAGGCCGCCAAACGGATGCGGTATTTCTTCCAGCCTACCTCTGCCATCACGCAGCGTCGGCCTCCTCGTCGCATGGCATGCTTTATAACCGGCTGCTCCAATAGGTCAGCTGGCCACTCCTCCTCGGCGATGTCCTGCCAGGATCCGCCCTCCGTCCGGGACGCCATTCGCACCAGTTGGTCTGGCCACTGGGCCGCGCGCCTCTGGGGCGGAGACCTGCCGCTGGAGTTTGGGCCTCGGGTTGCCCGTAGGTGTCGGCCACACCCATGGCCCTTTCTCCAGGACATCTCCCGTCTCCGGTGTCGGCGGCAACCACCCGGCGTCTTCGCGGCGCACCCTTGGGTCCTGCGCTGGGGTCTCCGTCTCCTCCGTGGCCTTCGCCTCGTCGCCGACAGGCCAGGTCCACGTGACGGTGTGTTGCCGCCACTGGATTCCGCCGGCCACAAACGCATTTAATGCACGCGCGACGTGGGCCTGCGGGATCTCCGTGCTGCAGTACTGCCACTGCTCCTCCCCTCCTCCTGGTCTGGGATCCTCCTCCTTGGTGTGATCCTCCGGTTCCTCCTCTCGGACTTCCTGGCCATGACGAGGCGTGGGCGGTCGGGCCGGAGTCCACTTCGGTGGGTGGGGGTTCTCTGCCTCTGGATGACGTGGAGGGGGGCTGGGAGCGGTATCCCGGTTGCTGTCCTCTGGCTCCTCTCCTCGGACCTCCTGGTCATACCGGGGCGTGGGCAGTCGGGCCGGGGTCCACTTCGGTGGGCGTGGGGACTCCGCCTCCTGTTGACGTGGTGGGGGGCTGGGAGCGGGATCCCGGTCGTCATCCTCCGGCCATTCTTGCGGGCGGGGGTCGGAGGTGGCTCGTGCCCACCCCACTTGGGGATGTGGGTTTGGGTATTGGTGGGGAACACATCCATCCGATTGGACCCACTGGCATGGGGCCTCGGGTCCACGACTGGCACATTCGTTGTCGCCAGATCGGGGAGTCGGGGGAATTTCCTGCATCCCTACTGGGATTAAGGGCACCTCTTCCACCAGGACCTCACCCGACCACAACTGGCGCTCCTCCTCTTCCCACTTCTGCAGCCGTTGTTGCCATTCGGTGTCCTGGTACCGCTTCTTCTCCTCCGCCCTTCTCTTGGTCTCCTCGACTTCCGCCTCCTTCCGGGCCTTCTCCTCTCCTTGCTTGAGGCGATACACCTCCTGCACGATGGCTTCAGCGGCGGCTTGCTTCATCCACTCCCATTCTCGCTGCGCTGTCTCGAGGTCCTTCTCAACCGCTCTCCGGTCCTCGTATGGGGCCCTCATCGTCCGCATCGTCTCGACCTCGTCCCTCAGCATCTTGGCTCTCGCCTCAGCCATCTCCAACGAGGTGCTTCCGCTGCCCCTTGGCCTCTTCTCCGCACCCTTAAACGTTCGGGTGTGTCCCGGCGGGATTGCGTCGACCTTCGGATCCCTGGCCCTCTTTAGGCGCCACTCCCGCCCCTCCTTGACCGGGTCTTCCGCCCAATCCATATCGCTCTCATCCGAGGTGACTATGGGCTCGGGCTCCGAGCGAGCTCCATCGTCCTCGGCACCGCGTCGCGGGGTTTGGGTGGGCCGGAAGATAGTTAAATAACTCCACACAAAATATCCCAAAAATAACTGCATGGAAAACCTGCCAGTTGCTACTTACGCAACTACTTCGCGTAGTAACGGCAACACAGGAAAAGAGAGTTTGGAGAAAGCAGTTCAAGAGAGACTAGAGAGAAGTACGGAGAGAGTTGGAGAGTACGAGGAGAGAAAGTACAAAGTACGAATCCAAAGAGAGTTTGGAGAGATTGGGAGAGGCGCCAGAGCGAGACGGCACTAGTTAGAGCGAGAGTCCAGAGAGCACAGGCGTGCCCTGAGCAAGGAAAGAACAGTACAGCGCTGCACTTTGGACTTCAGTGTGGTGCCGTGTGCAGAGGGCGAAAGGTTAAACGGTAAAACCGTGGACTTTGAACCTTGGAGTGGAGAGAAGAAAAGGAGAGGCCGAGGATTAACGGGACCAGGAGGCCTATATAAGCGGGTCCAGCGCTGGAATCAGGACCAGTCATCAAGCATCAAACTGCGAGTGAACATCGTCTAGTAAAAGTCAAAGTCAAGAATATATACAAATTGTCATTGGCGTTTGGATGCACTAGGTATTCCATTATGCACTTGATCAATAAATGTTCCTATATTTGCATGGCATTTTACTACCCGATTTCTTTCTTCAAAAAAACTGATTAAAATTATTCCTCTATCGGCGTAGAGACTTGGAGAAATTCCTTCGATTTCATATTTTTTTACGAACTCCACTGTCAAGCTTTCCGTGTAATATGAATCCAATTGGCTCTTGTATAAGTAGTTGTCTATATATGCAGTGGACAATATTTCCCCAAGTGAATCAAACGGACATGTATTTTTAAATTGAATTGATTGCGTTCCAATCCACACAGGTCCCATTGCTCCGCCATTATATAATATTTCGTCTTTTCTCCTCGGATGTGGTCGATTGTAAATCAAGTCTACGTTCGGGCATTTCTTGAGATACTTTCCTCTTGGCTTTTTGTTTGATCTGTCTTTTAACGCTATTTCTTCACCTTCGTTATTTAAGAGCTCTGGTAGTGGAATATTTTCGTTCGCAAAGTCTTCCTTGACATTATATTCGATAGGCCGTTTTGTATTATTTTAAACCTTCCAGTTTTCTTCTTCTAAAAGGTATTCCACATCGTTTTCACCTAAATTTTCCTTCAGAATAACTTTTTCTTCGTCCTGAGCGTTATCCGTTTTTTTTATTTCTTTAATGAAAACTGGTACCTTAAAGCATTTGTGCTTCATTGCAGCACGTTCCAGCTGGCCACTGGGCCGCGCGCCTTTGGGGCGAAGACCTGCCGCTGGAGTTTGGGCCTCGGGTTGCCCGTAGGTGTCGGCCACACCCATGGCCCTTTCTCCAGGACATCTCCCGTCTCCGGTGTCGGCGGCAACCACCCGGCGTCTTCGCGGCGCACCCTTGGGTCCTGCGCTGGGGTCTCCGTCTCCTCCGTGGCCTTCGCCTTGTCGCCGACAGGCCAGGTCCACGTGACGGTGTGTTGCCGCCACTGGATTCCGCCAGCCACAAACGCATTTAATGCATGCGCGACGTGGGCCTGCGGGATCTCCGTGCGGCAGTACTGCCACTGCTCCTCCCCTCCTCCTGGTCTGGGATCCTCCTCCTTGGTGTGATCCTCCGGTTCCTCCTCTCGGACTTCCTGGCCATGACGAGGCTTGGGCGGTCGGGCCGGAGTCCACTTCGGTGGGTGGGGGTTCTCTGCCTCTGGATGACGTGGAGGGGGGCTGGGAGCGGTATCCCGGTTGCTGTCCTCTGGCTCCTCTCCTCGGACCTCCTGGTCATACCGGGGCGTGGGCAGTCGGGCCGGGGTCCACTTCGGTGGGCGTGGGGACTCCGCCTCCTGTTGACGTGGCGGGATCCCGGTCGTCATCCTCCGGCCATTCTTGCGGGCGGGGGGTCGGAGGTGGCTCGTGCCCACCCCACTTGGGGATGTGGGTTTGGGTATTGGTGGGGAACACATCCATCCGATTGGACCCACTGGCATGGGGCCTCGGGTCCACGACTGGCACATTCGTTGTCGCCAGATCGGGGAGTCGGGGGAATTTCCTGCATCCCTACTGGGATTAAGGGCACCTTTTCCACCAGGACCTCACCCGACCACAACTGGCGCTCCTCCTCTTCCCACTTCTGCAGCCGTTGTTGCCATTCGGTGTCCTGGTACCGCTTCTTCTCCTCCGCCCTTCTCTTGGTCTCCTCGACTTCCGCCTCCTTCCGGGCCTTCTCCTCTCCTTGCTTGAGGCGATACACCTCCTGCACGATGGCTTCAGCGGCGGCTTGCTTCATCCACTCCCATTCTCGCTGCGCTGTCTCGAGGTCCTTCTCAACCGCTCTGCAGTCCTCGTATGGGGCCCTCATCGTCCGCATCCTCTCGATCTCGTCCCTCAGCATCTTGGCTCTCGCCTCAGCCATCTCCAACGAGGTGCTTCCGCTGCCCCTTGGCCTCTTCTCCGCACCCTTAAACGTTCGGGTGTGTCCCGGCGGGATTGCGTCGGCCTTCGGATCCCTGGCCCTCTTTAGGCGCCACTCCCGCCCCTCCTTGACCGGGTCTTCGGCCCACTCCATATCGCTCTCATCCGAGGTGACTATGGGCTCGGGCTCCGAGCGAGCTCCATCGTCCTCGGCACCGCGTCGCGGGGTTTGGGTGGGCCGGAAGATAGTTAAATAACTCCACACAAAATATCCCAAAAATAACTGAATGGAAAACCTGCCAGTTGCTACTTACGCAACTACTTCGCGTAGTAACGGCAACACAGGAAAAGAGAGTTTGGAGAAAGCAGTTGAAGAGAGACGAGAGAGAAGTACGGAGAGAGTTGGAGAGTACGAGGAGAGAAAGTACAAAGTACAAAGTATGGAGAGATTGGGAGAGACGCGCCAGAGCGAGACGGCACTAGTTAGAGCGAGAGTCCAGAGAGCACAGGCGTGCCCTGAGCAAGGAAAGAACAGTACAGCGCTGCACTTTGGACTTCAGTGTGGTGCCGTGTGCAGAGGGCGAAAGGTTAAACAGTAAAACCGTGGACTTTGAACCTTGGAGTGGAGAGAAGAAAAGGAGAGGCCGAGGATTAACGGGACCAGGAGGCCTATATAAGCGGGTCCAGCGCTGGAATCAGGACCAGTCATCAAGCATCAAACTGCGAGTGAACATCGTCTAGTAAAAGTCAAAGTCAAGAATATATACAAATTGTCATTGGCGTTTGGATGCACTAGGTATTCCATTAAGCACTTGATCAATAAATGTTCCTATATTTGCATGGCATTTTACTACCCGATTTCTTTCTTCAAAAAAACTGATTAAAATTATTCCTCTATCGGCGTAGAGACTTGGAGAAATTCCTTCGATTGCATATTTTTTTACGAACTCCACTGTCAAGCTTTCCGTGTAATATGAATCCAATTGGCTCTTGTATAAGTAGTTGTCTATATATGCAGTGGACAATATTTCCCCAAGTGAATCAAACGGACATGTATTTTTAAATTGAATTGATTGCGTTCCAATCCACACAGGTCCCATTGCTCCGCCATTATATAATATTTCGTCTTTTCTCCTCGGATGTGGTCGATTGTAAATCAACTCTACGTTCGGGCATTTCTTGAGATACTTTCCTCTTGGCTTTTTGTTTGATCTGTCTTTTAACGCTATTTCTTCACCTTCGTTATTTAAGAGCTCTGGTAGTGGAATATTTTCGTTCGCAAAGTCTTCCTTGACATTATATTCGATAGGCCGTTTTGTATTATTTTAAACCTTCCAGTTTTCTTCTTCTAAAAGGTATTCCACATCGTTTTCACCTAAATTTTCCTTCAGAATAACTTTTTCTTCGTCCTGAGCGTTATCCGTTTTTTTTATTTCTTTAATGAAAACTGGTACCTTAAAGCATTTGTGCTTCATTGCAGCACGTTCCAGCTTGCAGAATGCTTCGATGCACCGAATATGCTGCACCACGAATTTATCGGCTCGCACTGGTCGGTGGAATATACTCATGTCGGAATGTTTCAAATCTTTGAAATATGCTTCCACCAGTCCGAAGAACCCACATCATATTTAGATAAGAATTTTGTCTTCATGACATTTGTCCATGGTATGAAGTATCGTCCCAATTTCAAAAGAGGTTGCACCAACTCCGGCAAAAAGTATGGGTTTGGTCTATAGCTTACTGACTTACACTTTGACGCTTTTTCTTCTGCAGATTTTTGAATTAGTGTTATAAATGTTGATATATCTTCTTCATTTTCCTCCTGTTCTTCTGGTAAGTAGTCATTTTCTTCAAATTCCAATTCCGGAGCAGTAAAAGTGGCTAGTCGTTTAAGGATATTCTTTTCATTTTTTTGGCTTGACACACGCTTTTTCTCAGAATTTTCCCCGGAGGATTCGCTTAGCGCAACGATCAGCATTGCCTTCATCATCCGAGCAACACTTTCCTTGGTTTCGCAAGTCGTTGCAACACCAATGCATCTTATGTAAAAATCTTTTACATTTGGCAGTTTTCCCTTAAAGACGTTCTTTCGGCACATCATTTTTATAAGGTGAGCGATGTCAAGGCGGATGTAGCATCGAGGCAGTTCCATTGCTTCTTCATTACAGAGATATTTATAACATTTTGATAAATAAACATTTAAGCGGCAGTCATTGAAGCTCAGGCTAATTCCATTTAAAAGAGCCAAGGAGGAGTCGCACACAACCTCCGGTGGAAAATGTCCAGACTTGGAAATTAATCTACTCAGCCAGAATTGAATGCTAGCAGTATCGTGCTTGGCCGAAAGCATTTGAAATACTGAAAATATGCTATCGTCACCACACATTACAATTTGGTATAAAAACACATAGCTTGTATCCCCGTTCGGTTTCGAAATTGGTAACACAACACTTCAAGTGGCGTCGACAGCAATTTTTTGAATAGTTTTTATCCGCGATACATAGGTTTTTATTTATATTTAATTAATTTAATTTATACATCCAATCCGATATCCAGAATGCACCCAGCCAATTCACCCTCATATTTTTTGAAGTATAAGGATGAAATTGGATCCCTATCTTTGGTGATTCCAAGGTGCCTGTTAATAGCCTCTTCACGAAGTTTTCGAAGAGTGGGTAACTTCGGAATAAAATTTGGTTCTGGGTCATCATCATTCATATCCTTGGTGGCTTCCTTTCTCCATAAGGCAGCCTTTTTCAAAAGCAGCTCTTCCCCTATTTCGATTCGTCTGGATCCTGTACACTGGCGTTTTTTATTATGTGGAATTCCTCGTGTATCTGGTACCGTAAAAGCCATTACGATGCCTCAATTCTGCTCGGGCTCAGCAAGGCTATGTGCTTTTAAAATGGAACCACATTCACTGCAGTATCCTTCAATCTGTAGCCACATACTATCCTCTTCGCTCGATATTTTAGCCTTTTTAAAATTGAAGGCACAAGGAAGTGGAACTTTTTATACAAGCACTTGGCAATAGTATCCGTCCAGTTAGGTTGCAAAAAATTCTTTCGTCGTAATTCTATTTTACTATGACAAAACTGACATTCAAAAGAAAATCGAAATTTAGCAAGTCTTTAAAAAGACTCCAAACAAAATTCACAAGGCAAAACAAAATGAACAAAAAACAACTTTAAAGTTACTTTAAAAAAGAATCAAGACTTTAAAATTTAGCAAGTCTTTAAAAAAACTCTAAACAAAATTCACAAGGCAAAACAAAATAAACAAAAACACAAAATATTTTAAAAATTCGAATATTAGGTCAACTTTTAAGTTACTTTAAAAAAGAATCAAGACTTTAAAATTTTGCAAGTCTTTAAAAAAACTCTAAACAAAATTTACAAGGCAAAACAAAATGATCAAAAAGACACAGATTATTTTAGAATTTCGTGCTATGCCACTTCACTTTAATTTCTTGTGGACTAAACAAAGGAATAGTCGCAACGACAACATTTATGCACAACACAAATGACACGCCACGAAATTCTAATATTAGGTCAACTTTAAAGTTACTTTAAAAAAGAATCAAGACTTTAAAATTTTGCAAGTCTTTAAAAAGACACTAAACAAAATTCACAAGGCAAAACAAAATGATTAAAAAGACACAGATTATTTTAGAATTTCGTGCTATGCCACTTCACTTTAATTAACTTTTTTGACAAACGGCTGTTTAAAGAGTTACAGTGCAGTAAACGGTTTTAAAAATCGCGCACAACTTTCCACTTTACTTTTTCACACAAAAATAGACTAAATCTTAAATCTGGATGTCGATTATATAGACCTAATATGGAGGAGGAAAACTATTTTTTAAAAGGCAACAAGTGTTCCAGGTTTACAATTGTGCAATCATAAATTTATGGTTTTGGAAAGTGCTGCGTCGCTCCTGGCCTGCTGCTCCGGGTGACTGAGATCGGGACGGCTCCACCGAGAGCCTGGATGTTATACGAACTTTCCTACCAGGGCCGGCAAGGTGTATCGCCTAGCAGGTGAAACGATGTTTCGCCTTATCGCCTAGCCACCTTTATCGCCTAACTCCCGGTGTTCAGTCTGGACTTTGTCGGCAAGGTGTATCGCCTAGCAGGTGGAACTGAATTTTCCCTTATCGCCTTAGCCACCTTTATCGCCTGACACCGCGCAAGGACACCCTAAGTTCGGTTTAACCACGACCTAGCACCTTTGGATCTCAGCATAGCCTCAGCCTTGTAGACTTGTCGTCGTTCGGCGTCTCGACTTTGCGATCTTGATTCTTGGGCACTTGGGTTTAGATTCTACTTATTCCGCGTTCACGCACTCGCTTTGATTCTCGCACTCGTACTGTTTATACCCTTGCAGAGGGTATTATAATTTTGGTCAGAAGCTTGTAACGCAGTGAAGGAAACGTTTCCGACCCCATAAAGTATATATATTCTTGATCAGGATCAATAGGGGAGTTTATATAGCCATGTCGTCCTAAATATATATATAGCTAAAGCTAAAGGATATATACTTCCGATCGGGGTGATTTTCAAATTTTATATGCGTACACATGGCAGATCAAGTTTGAAAATCGCCCCGATTGGACGTCTATATCCTATAGCTCCCATAGGAACAATCGGATATACCTTGCAAGAATTGACTATATTTCGGGGAGTGTTAAAGCTATTGACATGAATCTTTCCAAATCGTATTTTTTTATGCATACCTTGATCAGTTAAAGCGCGTGCCGATCGGACGTCTATATCCTATAGCTCCCATAGGAACAATAGGGTGAAATAGGTCCAAATTTGATGTTTTTTAGAATATTTCGCGAAGTGTGTAAGCTATTGACATAAATTTGTCCAAGTCTTATTTATTTACGCATATCTTGAGCAGGGTAAAAGCTCTTGCCGATCAGACGTCTATATCTTATTACTTCCGTAGGGAAAATTGTTAAAGCTGCGAAAATATCCCTTTTTTTATATTTTTATATGACTTTTTTGCAGTATAAAAGCTATTGACATGAAACCATGAAAATCTAATTTATTTATGTATGTATACCTTATTCTTTTCGCTACATTTTCAATTTTAGCAATTTCGGCAAAGTCGGCAAGGGTACTAAAACTTCGGCTTGCCAAAGTTAGCTTCCGTCCTCGTTTAATTAAAGTTTGGGTTTTTAAGGTTATCAATTTTCTTAAAAAACTCACCTTCAACAAATTTGACATCTCGTTCAGCTTTTGAGTTTCCCACGAAAGAGTACTCTTTCTCTTTGGAAGCTTTCTTCGTAACGTCTTGTCCAGGGCAAAAGTACGTAAGTCGAACATCTTGAGATACTTCTCTAAAGGTTTTCTAAGGTTTCACATATTGAATGATTTTTCGTCTAGTGATTTGGTCGGGTTATTGACAAAAAATGATTATTAACGTTGGGACAAACAGCAGCTCCTCCAATTGTATGTTTATATTTTCAGCGGCAAACATAATTGTGCTAGTACCAGAAGACTCTATGTTTTTTCAGGACGCCTTGTGACATCATCCCCTAAGAGATCGACCGCAAATTCGGTGGAAGCTCACAAGGCGCTCTTCAAGCAGACCATGCATCACTGGAAGAACTTAACCTGCATCAAAAATTTCGGGTAAGTATAGATTGTACTATTTCCCTATTTCTAAACTTATATATACCTAAAAACTGCAATGGTCGCCAGCCCATCTCCTTAGAACGCAATTGCAAAAAGTTTGGCATTAGAATCCATGAACTGGGCTTCCAGGTCAGTTTTCGTCTCTGCTTGTTTGAGTTTTGCGTCTTTGGATCTCTTTCTTATTTTTAAGCTTTTTCTTTTAAAACTTAAACTTGACTGAAACTGTATTAAAGAAAAGTAACCTGCCGCTATTACTACTGTTTTACTACTTGACAAGTTGAACAATATTTGTTGAGCGCCACTTTGGAACAGCTGGCCAAGGTGCTCAACAGAGTCAACGTTAATTCTCGATAAGGATTTCTATTAAAGGAAATTGCGATGGTTTTCATTTGTCAATACCGAACTATATCCCAAGAACCATGCAAATCAAATCAAGTTAGCCAAATTGGAGGTCTGAGTCAAACAATGGCGTATGTGTGTATGTATGTAAGCATATACATATGTATGTATTTACATTGTACACAGTTGCAATTGCCCGGCAAAGATTACTCCTTTCAAAGAAAGCTATTCGCTATACCCGTTACTCGTGTTGTGCAAACATTTAGACTTTAATATACATAATACTATTTAAGAATGTATGTGTTTAGCCAATATAAGTATGTATGTTTAATATTTCTAGTCAATTTATTACAAGAAGGCATATTTATATTAAGTTGTTTAGCTGAGTAACGGGTATCTAATAGTCGAGACCCTCGACTATAGCGTTCTCTCTTGTTTTAACTAACAACCCTATACCATTTATTTGCCCCTTGACTCTGAAAACGTGTATATTAACCCGACCTTTTGCCCTAATAAAATCAGTACTCAAGCAATACTTGTGTATTCAACTACTCTGCGTTCTACGAGTGAGCATCGCTGTGTCTTTGGCCCTCATGAGCATGATCCCTCCGAGTTAAACCAATTTAAGTGTTGGTTTAGCAACCTATCGTCACTAGATTATGTTCTAGGGGCAACCATTCCTATAAATAAAATAAATTAAACAAGAGAGAACGCTATAGTCGAGTGCCTCGATTATTAGATACCCGTTACTCAGCTAAACAACTTAATATAATTAGCACCTTGGCCAGCTGTTCCAAAGTCATCCGTTAGATGGCGCTATTGTATTGCGCCATCTACCCCAAGACATTGGTACCACGGGCCATGAAAGGCGGAAATGTAGGCGCTAGCCAGGCTTAAGCGTTTAATGGGTTTTTGGGCGTTAGAGTGGGCGTGGCAAACTTTTATTAGGCCAATCGATAGGTATTGACGAAACAAAAACATATCAATTAAAATGTTCATAATAGCATTAAAACTGTGGCCACAGCTTGTGGGCGTCAGAGGGGGCGTGGCACCATTTTGAAACAAACTTGCGCTGCGTAGGAACTCCTAAAATCTACATGCAAAATGCATAGTTTCCGAGATCTCAGCGTTCATTCGGACGGACAGACAGACGGACAGACGGACATGGCTAGATCGACTCGGCTAGTGATCCTGAACAATTATATATATACTTTATAGGGTCGGAAACGCTTCCTTCTACCTGTTACATACTTTTGCACGAATACAATATACCCTTTTACTCTACGAGTAACGGGTATAACTACTAACATTTTGGTGACCACTGCATGAAATTCGAAGTCAACTTGGCGACTAATTTCTGCACATACTTTTCTAGACAGATTCCCGATCAACTTGGCGATCGAATCATCTAGAGTTAAAGTTGTGAAATTGTGAATTCCTAACAAAGGGAACTTTGCCTCGAATAATTTTCTGGGCATATTCCCGAACAACTTGAAATTTTCAAGGAGTAACTTATCAACTTGGCGATCTGTTGACGGCTCTTCAACTGGAAAACAATAAATTCAAGTAGTCAACAAGGCGACTCTTGAATAATTCTGGACGCGGTAGCATCCAAAAAAATGTAAATTGTTTGTTTAAACAATATAATCCAATTTACTGGTGTCAACTAGGCGACTCCCAGAATAATTGTCGATTTATTTTCCAAAATAGAAGCAGTCAACACGGAGACTTTTCACTGGAAAACAATATTTTTTAAGAAGTCAACAAGGCGACTCTTGAATAATTCTGGAAGCGTTAGCATCCAAAAAATGCAAATTGTTTTTTAACAATATATTCCGATTTACTGGAGTCAACTTGGCAACTCCCAGGATAATCGTCGATTAACGTTCGAGATTGAACAACAAGGCGGTTCTTCAAGTGGAACTCAACAACTTCAAGTAGTCAACAAGACGGCTCTTGAATACTTCTGGAAGCGTTTGCATCCAAAACTAAAAACATTTATTTAACACACATATTAAATGAAATAAAAAATACTTTTTAAATCAGTATCATCTCAAACCTCGCAGAGAAAAGACGTGTTACTATTGAGCTCTCGTAGTCTACCTACCAACAACCAAAAACAACAACTGCTTATTAGAAAAAAACAAACAAGTGCATAAAACAAAATAAAAAAAAAAACAAAAACAACTAACTCAAAATCCAAGTGCCGGGCGCCAGCCCGAAAACAAGTACAACAATGGACAAACCACCGGACATAAGAAGTGGTACATCAATGTACAACAAAAACCCAGGCGAACCAAAATTCATTATCATTAACAGACCAGACAACAAATCACTCGAAAATCTTAACCCTTTCATACTTAAAAAAAACGATTGACTTTACATGCGATGGTGAGGTGCAGTCTTGCAAAAACACTCGTGCCGGATACCTTTTGATAAAAACTAAAAACACCTTACAAGCAAACAAATTACTTAAATTAAACAAAATTGCAAACATTGAAGTAACTGTCTCTGAGCACAAAACCCTACATTTCTCTAAAGGAGTCATATATTGCAACCTACTTCGCAACATAAGCGAAGCAGAAATCTTAGACGAACTAAAACCACAAAAAGTCACCGAAGTACGAAAAATTTTGAAAAAAAACGATCAATCCACGACTGAAACTGGTCTAATCATAATTACATTTGCTTCGCTTACCCTCCCAGAATACCTTAACAATGGATACGAAAAAATACGCATACGCCCATATATCTCGATGCCCTTAAGGTGCATGAGATGCCTACGCTTTGGGCACCCAACCCCAACCTGTAAGAACCCTAATGAACTTTGTAGGAACTGCTCTGATAAAGTTCACACTGAAATAAATGAGACATGCCACAATGAAAAAAGCTGCATAAACTGCATAAACATCCCCGATACCGACTCCAAACACAGCCCACTAAGCCGCAACTGTCCAACATTCAAAAAACAACAAGAACTAACAAACATTAAAATTACAGAAAAAGTCGATCACAAAACAGCACTTACAATATACCACACTCGCCATAACCATCCACTTCCCATAAGCTTCGCCTCAATTGTATCAAAAAATTCAACCAACACTATAACACCAAGCAAAACAACAACATCAACACCTAGCAATCATAATAAAAACGAGCAAGAAACCCGCCAAAGCAAACCACCTACATCCTACGACGACATCCTAACCAACACCCACACAAGACCTACACTAACTCGATTAACAACCCAATCTTCACCTGAACACATGGACACAGACACATTCATCCTGGATTTCGACACTCCCAGGACTCACACAGGACCTTAAACTCCGAATTTTGTTTTTTTTCTAACCTAAAACCCACGAAAGCTAATCAAGCAAAAATAAAAAAGCCAGACCCAGCAGTAGACAACAAATAGGCACAAAATCATATACCTCCTCCACAACAACCAATCAACCTTTAAAATGACCATGAAAATTGTACAATGGAATATGAAAGGATACCCTAACAACTACTGCGAACTCCAATTAATCATTAAAAAACACTTACCTCTTTTAATAGCATTACAAGAAACTCATATAAAATACCTCAACATACCAATACCTGTTAATTACTCCCTAATAGAAAAAAACACCTCATCTCTGCAAGCCAAAAAAATAACTCTAAACGATGACTTTGACGCAGTATGCTTAGAAGTAACCTCGAAAATCAAATTCAGACTTATTTCGGCATACATCGCTCCAAACAAATCGTTCTCACTACAAAACCTTCAGGCTGTATTAGACAACTCTCCTACACCCACAATTGTCACTGGTGACTTCAACGGCTGGCACAAAAACTGGGGCTCAAAGCAAAACAATCCTAGAGGGAAAATACTAAAGAAATACATAACACAATCTAACTACATTCTTCTAAACGATATGTCTCCAACACATTTCAGCACACACAACTCACTAACAAATGTCGATCTGACTTTCGGCAGCCCACTCCTTAAAATTGACAGTACCTGGCGCACAGAAGATAACCTTTTTGGAAGCGATCACTTCCCCATCATAATTAACCTCTTCACATCAAATACTGCTAACTTATGGATAAGGCAAACTGGCATAAATTTGCCAAGCTAACAGAAAACTTCTCTGCGCAACGACCACCAAGCACAAATATAAACAAAGAAGCTGCAATGGTGGAACAACAATCTCAAGAAACTACGAGACGATAAAATGAAAAAATGGAACGAGCTTTAAAAGAGACATATCTACAAAAAACATTGTACAGTACAAAAGGGCAAATGCCCTATTTAAACTAACACTCAAACCAAACTAAAAAAGCAAGCATTAACAAATTCACATCCCAAATCTCACCAGACAGCCAACCCAAAACGATCTGGAGCAACATCCGACGCTTTTGCGGCTTTAACCCTCAAAAACACATACACTGTATATTCAACCCATCCACAAAACAAAACACTAATAACAAATTTGAAATTGCTCAGCTCTTCTGCCAAAATTTCTCAGTAACCTCCTCCGACAGCAATTTTTCAAGCACCTTTATTAATTCACAAACAAACGTCACTCAGCAATACTATTCATCTCTCACATATTCCTAGCAAAAGAGCAACCGAAATAGAAAAACCCATAACTGCAATAGAATATTCAGCAGCATTAACCACATTGAAAGGAAACACACCAGGACTTGACAGAATCAACTACACAATGATAAAAAACCTGGATAAAACAACAAAAAACAGAATTATTAACCTCCAAAACGCCATTCTAAACAACTACATTCCACAAATATACAAAAATAGCTTAATAATACCGATCCTAAAACCAAACACAGACAAAACCTTGCTTAACTCATACCGCCCAATCTCACTAAACTCATGCCTAGCAAAACTACTAGACAAAATAATAGCAAAACGGCTGTGGTGGTTTGTAATAAACGACAAACTAATCCATAACAGTCAAACTGGCTTCAGAAAGGGGAAATCGGCTATAGACAGTCTACTACTCATAGACCATCTTTTAGCACGAGCTCTCTCAAGAAGAAACCACGCATCTATCATATCCCTAGACTTTGCCAAGGCCTTCGATAGAATTGGCATCCACTCTATACTTGACCAACTTGTAACCTGGAAAACTGGGCCAAAAATTATTAACTACGTACGAAACTACATGACAAATAGAAAGCTACTCGTGCGCATTGACTCTGACATCTCCTCCTTTCAACCAATGCAAAACGGCATTCCTCAAGGCTCCCCACTCTCCGTGGTCCTGTTTGTGATTGCATATAACTCACTAACAGAAAAGCTCACACCTCACATCAGCCTAGGCGCATACGCAGATGACTTCAACATCATCCTAAAATTAAAAAACATAAAAAATCTAAATATAAACCTAAGTCCGATAATATCCACTATTACAGACTGGGCAGAATACTCAGGAGCCATGTTATCTACCACAAAATGCAAACACCTCCATGTTTGCAGAAAACATAATTGTAACTGCACCATAACAACAGGAAACACGCAAATGCAAGAAGTAACATTATTAAAAATCCTTGGTCTCCACTTAAATAACAAATACAGATGGAAAACTCACACGGAACTACTAAACAACAACCTCAAACAGTATATTAACGTAATAAAATGTCTCTCAAGCGCAAAGTTTAACTGCAACACATCTACACTCCTAAACGTAACAAAAGCTTCGGTCTTCCAATCTACGGATACTGCCCGCACACAATACTGCGCAAAGTAAAGTCAACAATCAACCTTCAGAACCACCCCAACAAAAAACATACTTTACGAAGCAAATGCAGACGCCTTAGAAGACAGACGAGAGTTCCTTACGTCAAAAATCATTAAGTCCCTAGTTAACGCCAAAACCTCACCAATAATTAAAATTTTAAAGGCATATCGCCCGCCAAAACGTCCACAATACAAATCAACAATAGATCGTATTATAGAATACTCACAAGTCCACCAACTGCCATTTAAACAATTAACACCACCTACACATACCACACCGCCCTGGAACACAAGCCCTCTAAAAATAAACACATCGCTAAATAAATTCGACAAAAAAAGTAACCCTCCTGAAATTTTCAGATTACAATTTACAGAAATTAAGACAAAAGACGAACACAAATCAAACGGCATCACTAGCATGGCAATCACAAGCGAAATTGAATGCATCAAACTTTATCACCTACCACACTACTCTTCAGTGTTCTCCGCAGAGCTACTTGCAATAGTAGAAGCACTGCAAATGCATAAAACTAAAAGAGGCAAATTTTGCATATGCTCAGACTCACTCTCTGCCATCGACGCAATAAAAAACACTAACAAAAGCGAACACTATATCTCAAAGGCCCGTAATCTTCTACAAAAAAACAATAAAAAATTTAAATTACTTTGGATCCCCGGTCACGTAGGAATACCCGGAAACGAACTTGCAGACGCCCTAGCAAAAAACGCTACAAGACAACCACTTACAACCATCGAAAACTTAAACACACAGGACATATTAAAATATATTAAAAATACATATCTCTCGAAAATGCAATCAAACATATCCAAAACTTCACGCTGGTACCAAGCAATTAATCATCCCCAACTCAACTGTCACCAAATTACCAAAAACATTCACTCATCGGTCTCACGTAGAGACCAGATAATAATAACAAGGCTCAGGCTTGGACACACAAAAATTACACATACACACTATATGGACCCAACTGAAACCAGGACCTGTCCGTTCTGCAACGATACCAACGATGCCTTATCAATTAATTATTTACTGACTAACTGCAAGTCACTAACCTGCCAAAGACAACTAATATTTAAAAACACCAATCCACTAGAATCCATCTCAAACCCCACATTACCAAACATATTCAAAATAATACTATTTCTAAAGAACACAAACTTATATCACCTCATTTAAAAAAATTTTATTTTAACAAAAAAAAAAAAAAAAAAAAAATAATTAATTTATTAAAAAAAAAAAAAGACCACCCCCCCCCTTGCTCAACATCACCGCTACCTATTAATTTTAAATTAATAAAAATAAATTAAATTTATTTTTCATAAATAAATAAAATAAAACTTCTTTAAATAAAAGGTTTTAAGATAGTTTTTTAAATCCGATTTTGGCTCTCTTTTTTTAATTCAAAAACCTTAATTGTCTTTGACCATAAATCGGTTGCGAGTAGAAGCGGATAGCCAGCTTATACAAGCAAATAAATTATCTTCCAACGGGTCAGGCAATTGTTAAGGCAAAATGGAGGTTGAAAATTTGATTGCCATACAAAGCCAAATTGGTGAAAAAATCCAAATTTTGCTAAGGAACATCAAAAAGGATTCCAGCAAAGGAAAGGAAAAGGCGTCGTATTTTGAAGACAGAAAACGACAAATTGAAGAGCATTGGAAAAAAATGAAACAAGGAAATAATAGTATCCTAGAATTATTAAAGGATACTCCACATCCGCATGTTTATTTTAAAAAACTGTATTACAATCAAATGCAGACGATTGTTCATCAAGCCATCGAAGAATTTAACGCAAAAATTCTTCATTTACCGGCAACAGATCATATACAAAAGCTGATCAGACACCAAGCAGCGGTTCTGGAATATATGTCAAGAACCATGAAAACTCCAGAAAACAAATTTACTTATAAACCGGTAATTGATAATTTATGGAAACAAATTAAAAGTCTTCTTCACAGTCAATAAAAAATCTGCATGACAATGTCAATGAATCCCTGCAAGCCTTGAAAAATATTGGAATAAAAACAGATACATGGGATCCAGTCCTTCTGTTAAATATGACAAGAAAACTGGATCGGCTTACACACACACTGTATGAGCAAACTATTTTAGATAACAGGGAAATTCAAACAATAAAGGAATTCCTTGGGTTTCTAGAACAACGTTTTCTCGCACTCGAAGCCATCGGCGGAAAATGCATAAAGAAAAACAAAAAACAAGTGCTTCAGCAACAGCAAGTTCATTGGCATGCCTGTTTTGTCAAAAATACAAATGCGAGGAATTCAAGGAGTCAACTCCTGCTGAATGGCTGACCTGGGTTCAGCAAAAAAGGCTGTGCGTCAATTGTCTTCAGGCAGACCACATGACCAAGCAATGCATGTCTAAATTTCATGCATAAAATGTTACAAAAATCACAACACATTGCTACATTTAGGAAAACCAAATACCTAACCTAAAACGTCCGCTTCTGCTGCTACGAAAAACAGTTGTGAGAACAAATACACACTGTTAGCAACGGCTAGAGTCATAGTGCAAGGACTAAATAATCAAGAAGGAGATTTTCGCGCACTGCTTGATTCCGGATCACAAATTAATCTGATATCAGAAAGACTTGTTAAGCGGTTATCGTTGCAACTACAAGCAACAAACCTTCGCATTGAGGGAGTTGGAGGTCAGCCGCGAATAAGTAAAGGACGCGTTAGTGTATTAAATAAATCAAAACATAGCGATTTTGAAACAAGAGTTGAAGACTTTGATTTAAAAATCTCAAAAAATTCCGGCTCGCTGATCCACATTTCGCCAATTGCGATATTTCCGATATTGCGACAAGGCGTTTTCTTTCGTTGGAACAAAGAACCAGCCCAGACACTAAAATATTGTATAACGATTTTATGGCCGAATACGAAAAACTAGGTCATATGAAGCAAGTATTCTTCACTACTGTGTTCTGAAACCGGAACGTACTTCAACAAAATTAAGAGTAGTCTTTGATGCTTCCTGTAAAACATCTACGGAAAAATCATTAAATGATTTGCTTTATCCAGGACCAGTTGTTTAAAGTGATCTGTTTTTGATTCAATTGAGATTCAGAGTTCACAAATATGTTTTTACGGCGGATACAGAAAAAATGTATCGGCAAGTTTGGATGAATCCAAAGGATCAATTCAACCAAATGATTGTTTGGCGCTACAATCCGTCCGAGGAAATAAAATATTACCGCTGAAAACTGTGACTTATGGCACAACGTTCATTTCTCCATTTCTTGCCGCAAAATGCTTGGAGCATTTGGCCAATAAAAATTTAGAAAAATGGCCATTAGGATCAAATGCACTGAGACACGATTTATATGTGGATGACTTCCTAACTGGAGCAGATACAATTATAGATGCTGCAAGGATTCAAGAAGAATTAAACATAATCTTGCTACCTTGCGGACTTAAACTGAGGAAATGGTGCTCTAATTCACACCATCTGCTAAAGGAATTTTCACCTGAAGATATTGCTAGCAACACAAATCTTGGCACTGCACTGGAACATAACAGTGTAAAGACCTTGGGAATTATTTGGAGCACTAAGGATGACAATTTGTGTGGAAAAGCTCAAGAACATAACACCCAAACAATTACAAAAAGAGTGGTAGCCTCTGAGTTGGGTCAAATTTTTGACCCACTTGGTCTTTTTGCTCCAGTCATAATCAGAGCAAAAATATTTCTACAAAATCTGTCAGTCCTTAAACTAGATTGGGACACAGAGATTTCAGATTTCCCAAAGGAAAGGTGGGAGGCCTTCAGACAAGACTTGCAATGTTTAGATAAAATGACTATTATTGGCGAATAATAATACGTTGTATACAACAGGCTGACTTTACAAATGAATTTAATCACCTTCGACGTCATCCCGAACGCCCATTACCCAATAGCAGCAAGGTCGCATCTCTTCGTCTTCATTTGGACGAAAACTCTATCATATGAGTAGGAACAAGGGTGGAAAATGACCCAATTTCCCGGGATGCAATAAATCCATACTTCCTCCCATACAATGACAACATCGTAAAAATGCTGCTACGTAAACTTCATGAGGAAAATATGCACTGTGGTCAAAATACTTTAAAAGGTATTGCACGACAACAGTATCACATTATCAAAATCACTCCTATGGTTAGAAACGTAATTATGAAATGCGTACCATGTACCAGGTTTCATTCAAAATTACTTTCTCAACTAATGGGAAAACTACCTGAGCATAGTCTCACAAAATATACCATTTTTAAATACCGGAGTTGATTATTGCGGACCCTTCTGGATACATTACAAAGTCCGAGGCAAGCGACCTGACAAAGCATACATAGCAGTTTTTGTTTGTTTCTCCACAAAGGAACTTATGGGAGCAGCATTTCTTGGAGCATTACAGCGATTCATAAGTCGTCGCGGGAAGTGTGAGACCTTATACTGCGACAATGCAACAAATTTCGTTGGTGCCAGCAACCAATTGAAGGAGTTAAAGGAAACAATCACTCACAGCAGGCTAAGAACTCCATAGTCCAGCTGTGCAATACATGGGTGTTCACTTTAAATTTATTCCACCGAGATCCCCTCACTTTGGTGGGTTATGGGAAGCTGCAGTAAAGTCAGCAAAAACGCTATTATTAAAAAATGTGTCCACTGCAAATCTCACTTTTGAGCAGTTGAGCACTGTCATAACAAATGTCGAGGCAGTATTAAATTCTCGGCCACTTACTAAAATTTCAGAAGATCCTAATGACCTTACAGTCTTTACACCAGTTCATTTATTGATTGGAGAAGCACTAGTCGCTCAGCCAGACCCAGAACCACTTAGAATAAAATCACTACCTGAACAATGGGAACTGGTGCACCGACTCAAACACACATTCTGGACGCAATGGTTCAGAGAATATTTAACAAGCCTGCAACAACACTCAAAATGGAAACAGGCCCATAAAAATGTAAGAGAAGGCATGATGGTTATTGTCAAGGAAGACAATGTGCCTATGCTTCAATGGCCTATTGGACGAATAATAAAAATGTATCCAGGTCAAAATGTCGTCTTTGACTTTCAAAGTGAACGGTCGTGTTTTTTTTTCTGCGCTTCGAATTTTGTATTTTGTTTTCGTTTATTCCCATCGGTGGGTTTTATAAAAACAACATTAAATTTTCTTTCGGTTATTTAAACATAAATTTAAACTCCGTTCGCTTCGCGAGTGCACTTTGTATTGATACTAATAAATTGTTTTAGTTTTTCGTAATTCTTATCTGTGTTTTCTATCCTATTTATATCCACGCTGTTTCTCTTTTGTGCATGCACTTTAACGTATTTACGCTCCCGCTCTCTTGCTCTCTTTGCTTTTGAAAGTTCTAAGCGTGCAGTTTCTGCGCTCTTGCGGTACTTATAACTGCTCGCTTATAAATTTCAATTTCGCTTTCTTGGTACAGTGGTAAATAAATAAAATGAATAATACAAATTTAGTCTGCTTCTGCAAAAAATGCAGCCTCGTAATCAGGGCTGACCAGTCTAATATGACTTGCTGGCTGTGTGAAAATATGGTGCACACCAAGTGCGCCGGTTTTACTGGCCGGACAAGTGATGACCTTTCAAAGGGGCCCAATTTGCAGTTTTGTTGTGACGCTTGTGTCGAGGTTGCGAACGAGATGAAATCGTTCATGCGCCAAACTAAAAGGCGGCCTGATGGGACTGATTAGCTGTTTCGGAGTGGCTAGAGATAGTTTTCGCCGAGCTGATGATCTCCTATCTGCGCTGGACTCGCAGTTTAATAGTCGTAAGCTATTAGAAGAGTCCCCTAAGCGCAAAAAGGCCGCTGGTGGTAAGGAGCAAAAGGGGAACACCCCGCAACCGAAATCAAAAGAACAACAGAGCATTCCGGCGGATCAGCAGCTGATTTCAGCAAACCCTCAAATGTTGCTAAGATCAGCAGCTAAAAAAGATTCGGTATCCGAACAATCCGTTACAGAATGCATGCAACCAGGGACTTCTAAGAATTCCGATTTGTCCGTAGTGGTTTCACAATTAGTGGATCCACCTATCTCTCAGAATGTAGTATCACCACCACAAGGGACTACTGAGTCCGGACAACCGGCTCAAGTTGGTTTTGCAGAAACAATGTCTGCTTCACCAAAATCCCTTTTAGTGGTTCCACTAAAGAAACAAATTTTCGTTTCTCGGCTTTCCCCTGATCAAACATCTTCTGATGTATTGTCTTATATACAAGACAAAACTAAAGCCGATTGTAATAGTGTAAAGGTGGAAAAGTTTAAGTTTTCTTATGCTAGAGACATTTCATCTTTCAAGATAACTGTCCCTAACGAGCTTTTTGAAGCCATATGCTCGGGCGACTTTTGGCCGGATAATATGGTTGTAAAAGAGTTCGAGGCTAAGATAAAGAAGAAGGGGCCCGTAGGAGTAAAACTTCCTAGTCGTGGCCAAACCAGTGTACCAATTTCAAAAAACTAACTTCTAACCTCCTTCTTTCCTATCAGAATGCAAGAGGTTTGCGTAGCAAACTCACTAAATTGTATTCTGATAGCCTTTCCTTTGCATCTCATATTATTGTGTTCACAGAAACCTGGTTAAAGCCGGAGATCTTTAGCTCCGAAGTTTTTCCAGGTAAGTACACAATATATAGGTATGACCGTCCCTCTAGACGGGGAGGTGGAGTCTTAATTGGAGTTGATTCAAACTTCCCGTCTGAGGAGTTATTTTTTGATGAATTCAATACCATTGAATTTATTTGTGTAAAGTTATCGCTTCCTGGTAACTTTATATACATAACTTGCTCTTATATTCCGCCGTTGTCTGAACTTCCTGATTATTTAAATCACCTATCCGTTATTAAGTCCGTTGCAAATAAGCTTTCCGATAGGGATCAGTTGATAGTTCTAGGTGATTTTAATATACCTGGAGTTACTTGGTCCACTGAGGATGGATCGAATGTCTTACTACCTATAGCACAACATGATTTTATTGATGGCCTGCTTGACATATCTCTATCTCAAGTAAACCATGTTCGAAATTCATTAGGTCGCCTACTTGATTTGTGTTTTGTATCGAATCCTGAAGGTGTGTTTCTGTCCAGAGTAGCACCACTCACGCAACCTGAAGATCCATATCACCCAACAATCGAACTTTCATTTGATACGGGTAGAGTTATAGAAGAAAAATCAGAAAAATCCAAACGAATACATTGTTTTCGCAAGGCAGACTTTCTGAGGCTTAATAATTTTATTTCTGGCTTTAATTGGTCTGATCTTTACTTATGCAATAATATATCCGATGCAGTTAATGTTTTTTTATACTGCAATAAACTCATTTTTTAATTCCTGTGTTCCGCGGTACTATCCGTCAACTTCCAATAAATCACCTTGGTTTAGCAAAGAGTTGACACACTTAAGAAATGTAAAGTCCAGACTTTTTAGGAAATATAAAAATACCGGTTCTCAATCTGTTTTTACTAGATATCTAAGTGCTCGGTCAAGATTTACCGTGCTTAATGCTCAGTGTTATAATAGTTACTTAAACCGTTGTAAGGTCCAGTTCTCTGAGGACCCGAAACAGTTTTATAATTTTGTTAACACCAAGCGTAAATCTAATTCTTTTCCTTCCTCGCTGTCGTTCGAAAACATGACGGGAACCACAGATCAGGCAATAGCCGATATATTTGCCCAATTTTTTCAAACGACTTACTCTACTTTAGATTATTCATCTCAGCCTTATTCTTACACCATGCCCAAGTTAAACCTCATATTCTGTCCCACTTTAACAGAAAGCTCTATTCTTTTGGATCTTCTTCGTATTAAGCCTGTTTATTCGCCAGGTCCCGATGGTATTCCTGGGTGCGTGCTTAGGTATTGCGCTAAGGCCCTGTGCAAACCTCTTCACAAGTTGTTTACCTTATCTCTAGAAACGTCCCAATTCCCAAATATTTGGAAGGAATCATTTGTTATTCCTCTTTTCAAAAGAGGTAACAAGTTAGAAGCCAGTAACTACAGAGGTATTTCTAAGTTGTCAGCTATTCCTAAGCTTTTTGAAAAAATTATTACTCCTCATTTGCAGCACTTTTGTAGATCAATTATTTCTCCGTGTCAACACGGATTTATTAAACGTAGATCCACAATTACAAACCTTCTAGAGCTCACTACATTTGTGATAAAAGGCTTCAATAGTAGTTTTCAAACAGATGTCATTTACACTGACTTTAGTAAAGCATTTGACTCTGTAAATCACTTACTTCTTATTCATAAACTTGACCTTTTAGGTTTTCCAGTTGATCTGCTTAAATGGATTTCAAGTTATCTAAATGGCAGGTCACAAAGGGTCCTTTTTAAAAATTCAATTTCTGAAATTCTCCGTGTTACCTCCGGTGTCCCACAAGGGAGCCATCTGGGTCCGTTACTTTTTACATTATTTATTAACGATCTTCCCTCAATTATAAGTCATTCTCGCGTACTTATGTACGCAGATGATGTTAAGTTGTGCCTGCAGTATAAGGACATTTCCTGCCATTTAGACTTGCAATCCGATCTAGATAATTTTCAAAACTGGTGCCGAGATAATTAACTAAATTTAAACGGCTCCAAGTGCAAGCTGATGACTTTTTATCGGGCCAATCCGATATACGCGACTTACACGTTAAGTGGCAGCTCTTTGGATAGAATAACTCTTGTAAACGATCTTGGCGTTCTCTTGGACCCTAAACTTAAATTTTCTAATCACATTTCGTCCATGGTTAATAAAGCCAGAGGAGTGCTTGGATTTATTAAAAGGTGGTCAAAAGAATTCGATGATCCTTATTACTAAAACTTTATTTATTTCGCTAGTCCGTCCGATTCTGGAGTATGGGTCTCCCGTCTGGAGTCCACAAGGTTGGTCAAATGTGTTCACATATACAACCAGTCCAAGCATGTGCTGCTGTATATAATAATTTACAACACGTTTACGAAGAAATAAAAACTGAAAATGATTTACTCCATATGTAAAGAATACGTCGTTCTCCCTTGGACATTGTTGGAAATATAGCCAACAGCTTATTTGACATATTAGACACAGAGTATGCCAAGAAGATGTCATCAACTATTCAAAAGGTAAAATCGAATGAAGATTACATTTTAGAATTAGTTAAGAATCAAACTTCAATAATTGATTCTACGATAAACATCATGAAACGAGATGAAGCTACCATCGATAAAAGGATTAAAATAATGACTCAGAAAATGGAGGATATGGCCAATGCTTGTCTAGATTCTCTCAATGGTATATTGCATTGACAAATCAATTATCTATATTGGCGGCAAATTTTCAAAGAGTTCAGACAGAGATTTCACATGTTCTGACAAACGTTCATCACAATGAAATTAGCAAACTGCTCGTTTCTCCCAAGCAACTTCGACAACATTTAAACAAACTAAAAATTCACATGCCTCAAGGAAAAATGCTCCCTCTCATCAACGATGATGTATAAGTTAATGAGGGCAGCAGCAAAGGTTGTAAAGGATTATGTAATCTTTAAATAAACACTGCCATTATCATCAACACAGTTATTTGAAATATATAGCTTGATTCCAATACCGGTAATCATAAGCATTAAAATGATTTCCCTTGATATTGAATTTCCAATCATGGCTGTGAATCAACATCGAGATCAATTCATTACTATGTCATCGAGTGACATTGATCTTTGTAATTTAATTAATGACGAAGAGTATATTTGCTCAGATAAGCAATCCATGTTCTCTATTGAAAATCATTGCGAGTTTCAAATGTTTAATAACAAATCGTCGTCATTGTGCCAAACAAAAAGTTCGACGAAACCATTCTCATGGCAAAGATTAAAAACAACGAAGACGGAATCTAACTTCGGCAAGCCGAAGTTTTATTACCCTTGCAGCCTTTGCCGAAATTGCTATAATTGAAAAAGTAGCGAAAAATAATAAGGTAAGGATGGGGGTCGACGTCTCAGTCCGCCCAGGATCCTCATCAGATAAAATTTGTTATCTTTGAGACAGTTGAGGGGCGGGTATCACTATGTTTTCTTTGGTAAATTCTTACTCGGGTCACCGAGTCGTGTACAAAACGCTGTGGACGTGCCTGGACATGCACCGGCGGCCACGTAGCGGCTGACACTACAGTGAAAACTCTATGAAAATGTCTGGGGAGATATAGACAGCGTAATCGTGGCTAACCTTAGTGACACAAACTATTGCGAACAGGCCCGGAATACTCGCAGACGGCGCTGTCGCGGCTAATCCTACTGTGAAAAGCCTGCGGACATGTCCGGATACGCACAGGCGGCACGATTGTAGCTAACACTAGTGGCACAAACTATTGCGAACAGGCCCGGAATACTCGCAGACGGCACTGTCGCAGCTAATCCTGCTGAGAAAACCCTCTACGAAAATGCCCGGAATACTCGCAGACGGCATAATCGGAGGTAACACTGGCGGCCCTAACTATTGCGAACAGGCCCGGAATACTCGCAGACGGCACTGTCGCAGCTAATCCTGCTGAGAAAAACCTCTACGAAAATGCCCGGAATACTCGCAGACGGCATAATCGGAGATAACACGGGTTGCACAAAGTATTTTAGCGTTTTGATTTTGAGTTACTCTCGTTTTATTTTAAGGGTTTCCTTTTTTAAGCCCTGTCTGTCCCTGTCGCACTCATTATGCTCACCCTGCTTGCCGAAGCCAGTGTCCTGGTGTTTTTCGCTCTGCGTTCTCTTTTTCTCCTTCGCCACGTGCCTCGAGGACTTGCGTTTTCTTGAGTTCGGATTTTCTCGTTCGCCACAATTTTTCAACCTTACGCGCGTCGTTCCCGCTCCAAGTCTCTGATCACAGTGTGGGATTTCGTCGTGGTGGTTTCTTTCTGGTATTTTCTGTGGCGTGATCGTGTTTTGTGTACTGACTTCGGCGGGGAAACTTAACTATTCTCCTAGCGTATTCGATAGTTTTGGCGGCCACTTAGGGCTAATTCAAATTATAAACTTCATAATTAACGTCCCTTAACCTACTGCTTAAACTTAGATCTAACAAAATCATAAAATTATATTTAACTAAAAATGTGATCCTTCACAGAATACATAAATAAATTAGATTTTCATAGTTTCATGTCAATAGCTTTTATACTGCAAAAAAGACATATAAAAATAGAAAATAGGGATATTTTCGCAGCTTTAACAATTTTTCCTACGAAAGCTATAAGATATAGACGTCCGATCGGCAAGCGCTTTTACCCTGATCAAGGTATGCGTAAATAAATAAGACTTGTGTCGCGGAACGGATTAACCCAATTATCGATTGTCGGGCAATTCAAATGTAGCGCCACAAATTAGAGATTATATTTAGTTCAATGTAACCGGTTGAGGATTCTCGCTGTTTAGTGAATGCGGTCACACAGCTTGAAGTTAGGAAAAGCTAAGCTTCCCGCTTCCAAGTTATTCCAACCAACGAGGTCAGAGAAGCTGGGAGGCGAGACTGCGGTAAAGTTAACTTATATGTGTAGAGTTAATTCATAAACTTGTAATATTCCTACAGAATAAAATCCATCTGTTCAATACCATTTTACGCTACAAGATCTGGCTATTTCTTGTTTCGGTGCGGTATATCGGGTTAAAGGCAACTCCCAGTGACCGTCGTTTGAGCGGCGTCATTTCTTTTATTCGCACTCTTCATTCGCACTACGTGCTCACATCTCCATCGTGCTATGCCAACTTCACATTCACCCCGGCGAAGTCCTCGGCTTGGACAGCCAGAGACTTCCGCAGCTGCAACCACTGGAAATCAACCAGCCGGCACTCCGAGAACCATAGCGGATGCCGCGGCTGGCGGTAAGGTGCAGCGGGCACAAGCTCCTAAGGACAGCGGGCAAAAGGGGAAGAAACCGAGTGCAGATCTACAGCCAGCTGGAGGATCACGCCAGGGCACGGTTTCCACATCCGCACAAGTTACGGCTCTAATGGAAAGATCGCAAGCTTGGAAGAGGAGCTACAAAGGGCAAGGGCAAGTGAAGGGCAAGATGCAGCCGCCAGGAATCCCGTTGGAATCGGGTCGAGCGGTAATAGAGTGAGCGAGACGGCGAATGCGACGCCATGTTTGAGTGGACAGAATTTGAGTGAAGAACTTGTGACTCAATCTTTACATGGACAGTTGCCGCCATATTTGAGTGGAAATTTGCCACCACAATTGAGTGGACATTTGGCAATAGGGCAACCAGTCACGAGTAGCGCAAGTTGTACAACGGCAAGCTATTCCACGCCAAGATGTGTAACGGCCGAACTGCAGCCAGCGCACAGTAACGTGCAAGCATTTCGGGAGCCTCAACACATAACCATGGTACCCACACAGTCGGCTGGGTCATATGGAATAGCATCGCCGAGCCTAAATGGATGGTTGCCACGCAGACTGCCTGATCTCCCCGAGTTTGATGGTCAGCCTGAGGATTGGCCAATATTCCAATGCGCGTTCACGGAGACAACAGCGGCGTACCATTGTACAGCTTTAGAAAACAACAAGAGAGAACGCTATAGTCGGGTGCCCCGACTATCAGATAACCGTTACTCAGGTAAAGGGAGTGCGAGGGAGATGGAGATAGAAACTTTGATCACGCATAACTTTTTAACGAATGGTCCGATTTGAAAAATTTCTTCTACATTTCGATAGGTATTGATAAACACAATAAAACTGCATTTTTACTTTTCCGAAATATTTAAATTTTTAAAATCGTATATAAGCGCTTGTGGGCGTTAAAGGGGGCGTGACACCTTTTTGAAACAAACTTGCGCTGCGTAGGAACTCCTAGAATCTGCATGCAAAATGCCAATCTTCTAGCTTTTATAGTTTCCGAGATCTCAGCGTTCATACGGACGGACAGACAGACGGACAGACAGACGGACAGACAGACGGACAGACAGACGGACAGACAGACGGACAGACGGACATGGCTAGATCGACTCGGCTAGTGATCCTGAACAAGAATATATATACTTTATAGGGTCGGAAACGCTTCCTTCTACCTGTTACATACTTTTGCACGAATACAATATACCCTTTTACTCTACGAGTAACGGGTATAACCAGAGACTAGTCAAGGCCCTGAAGGGTGAAGCGCGAGCATCCGTCAAGTCGTTGCTTATACACCCGAGTAATGTTCAGGCTGTAATGGAGCAGCTACGCTCCCGATATGGTCGTCCGGAGCAGCTGATACGCAGCCAGCTGGAAAACGTGCGAAATGTGCAGCCGATCCAGGAGCACAACATCAGCAAAATCGTGCACCTTTCCACACGGGTCAGCAATCTCGCAGCGTTTCTACAGGCAACCCCGAACGGAGAGCAGCACCTGGGAAACCCCATCCTGATGGAGGAGCTGATCGCCAAGCTACCGCTGAGCAAAAGGTTGGACTGGGCCATGCATGCCACTGGAATAGGATGCTTCCCCACGGTCGTACACCTCAGCGGATGGCTGGAGGAACTCGCCAGGCTGGTGTGTACTATATCGGACTTCGAAAGCAAGGAACCCAAGCGAAGGGTGCTGCACGCCAGCGCAGGCCAAAAGAACCTGGACCGGTATGACAACCAAGTTAGGAGTTGCCCAGTGTGCGAGGGGCAACACTTTATCAAGGATTGCAAGGACTTCAACCATGCGTCTCCAACTGTGCGAATCGATATCGCGAAGAAGCATCGGATATGTTTTTTGTGTCTGGAAAGTGGACATATGGCAAGGTTCTGCAAAAAAGATGTTAGCTGCAATGTATATGGATGCCAGAGGAGGCATCACTACCTACTTCACGAGCAACACTCACGGTCACCACAGGCATACGGTGGTCCTCGGAGGGATCAAATGAGCAGCCGCAACCGGGCACTGCAAACTGGCAGTGGTCGACGGAAAGGCGAGGCACACATACCTCAGCCAGCGGCACCGAGTAGTTTCCCCACGCCACAAGCGAGTCAAGATGCTTGGCGTGAGGATGAGGGACGTTTGCGCAGCGGTGATACAGAAAGACCACATCGGAACCTAAGCTGCGTCGAGTCAGACGGTGGTCACTTACTTTTCCGTATTCTGCCCGTGACTCTGTACGGGGAATGCAAACAAGTGGATACCTACGCGCTGTTCGACGAGGGATCTTCCGTAACCATGATAGATGACGAGCTCATTCGAAGCCTAGACCTAAAAGGTGAGAATCGGCAGCTCAATATCCAATGGTTTGGTGGCAAGTCATCCAGCGAGCGCACCAAAATGGTAAGCCTGCAGATCAGCGGAGTGGGCAAGCAAAAACGCCATGGACTAAGGAACGTGTTTGCAGTCCCAAACCTCAATCTGCCGATGCAAAGTCTGCGTCGAGAAGACGTCAAGACGGCGAAGGCTGGTGCACGCCTGCCGATGAGGCCCTACAGTAATGCGGCCCCGAGGATTTTGATTGGACTGGACCATGCACACTTAGGAATACCTATGAAAAGGAGCCTTGGAACAGGAGGACCAAATGCAGCCGCCACCACGCTTGGATGGGTGGTGTTCGGGCCGGTGAAAGGACAAGTAAGTTCACCGACTCATACATCGTGCCTCTTAGCCATCCCTCAGGATCGTCTTCTGGACAAGATGGTCACCGACTACTTCGAAACAGAAAACTTTGGAGTAAAGCTGGCGCCACCAGTCGCAGCTAGTGGCGACGCACGGGCTTTGGGAATACTTAACGGGACGACTAAGCGAGTGGGCCAACGATATCAAACCGGGCTGCTATGGAAGGATGACGAGGTGAGACTGCCAAACAGTTATGACATGGCTCTCAAGAGACTCGTCAACATCGAACGAAAAATGAAGCGCGACGTGGAATTCGCGCAGGCCTACAATAGGATTATGGAGGACTATGTCAAAAAAGGGTATGCACGACGACTAGAGCCGCAGGAAGTCACTCCAGCCAACAACGACAGGGTCTGGAATCTGCCGCATTTCGGGGTCGAGAATCCAAATAAACCTGGTAAGATCCGACTAGTCTTCGACGCCGCAGCAAAGGTCGGCAACATATCCCTCAACTCAGCGCTGCTCAAAGGCCCACAGCAGTACAAGTCTCTGGCAGCCGTGCTCTTCCACTTTCGGGAAGGAGCAGTCGGGGTCTGCGCAGATATTAAGGAGATGTTTCATCAGGTTTTGATACAGCCTCAAGACAGATGCGCCCAGAGATTCCTGTGGAGAAATGGAGATGACCAGCGGGATCCAGATCTGTATGAAATGATGGTGATGACGTTTGGAGCAGCTTGTTCGCCGTGCTCAGCGCATCATGTGAAAACAGTCAATGCTTCAAGGTACGCACGTACAGACCCCCGCGCGGTCCTGGCCATCAACGAGTACCATTATGTAGACGACTACGTAGATAGCTTCTCAAACGATGTCGAAGCTATTTCCGTATCAACCCGGATCAAGGAAATTCATGCTAGTGCTGGTTTCGATTTGTGCCGGTTTTCTTCCAGTTCGGAAGGTGTGGTCAGAGCGTTGAACCCACTAGGATCCAGCGAGAACGTCGAGTGGACCGAAGCTGAGGAGAAGATTCTGGGCATGTACTGGCAGCCGCCGACTGACGACTTTAAATTCAGTATAAAGTACCACAGGGTACCCAGCAGCGTGATGACTGGGCAACGTGTCCCCACCAAAAGAGAATTCCTCAGCCTCGTTATGTCAACATTTGACCCGCTCGGATTCTTGAGCTGCTACATGGTGACCGCCAAATTGTTGATGAGGGAAACCTGGAGGAGATCAGTGGAATGGGACGAGCCCCTGCCTGATGAGCTAGCCACAGCATTCGAGAGCTGGCGGCTGGAGATGAACTACGTGAGAGAGTTCCGGTGTCCGCGCCACTATTTCGGCGTAGGACGAGTGCGTGAGCTACAGCTGCACATTTTCGTGGATTCGAGCTAATCGGCGTTTGCCGCGGTGGCCTATTGGAGAACCACTTATGACGACGGCGACGTGCGGGCACATTTCGTGTGTTCGAAAACCAAATGTGCCCCGATGAGGACGATGTCGATCCCGCGACTGGAACTCCAAGCAGCTGTATTGGGAACCAGGCTGATGGACACCGTAAAACAGATGCACGGCATGACGATCAGCGGCTGCGTCCTTTGGACTGATTCGAAGACTGTGCTGCACTGGATTAGCAGCACCCACCGGCGGTACAAACAGTTTGTGGGAAACCGGGTGGCGGAGATCTTAGAGTCCACTGAGGTGTCCCAATGGAGATGGATACCATCTGCCGAAAATGACGCTACGAGACCGCAACGCCACGTGAACCTTAGCCAAGAATCGCGGTGGCTCAGCGGACCATCGTTCCTGCGGGAGCCTGAGGAGCTCTGGCCCAAGAGTTCTCCGGGTGATAGTAGCAGCCTGCAGACAACGGAGGAGGAAGAGATGCCGTGTGAGTTCGCACTGGTTTTAGCAAATAGCTTTATTTTTTTGCAGAGGTTTTCGAGCTACGATCGATTGGTCAGATCGACAGCATGGGTCCTGAGGTTCATTCGACGGTGCCGTGGGCTGCGTGACGTACATGAGGAGTACGGTCTTTCTGCTGCTGAGTGTGCTGAAGCAGAACACTTATTAATCCGGCGGGCGCAATCAGAGGCGTTCGCGGATGAAACTCAAGGGAAAGCCGTAGCGAAAGACAGTCAGTTACGAGGACTTTCGCCATACTTTGACGACGATGGAATCATACGTGCGCGTGGAAGAATCGATGCCGCCGGTTGTGTCCCAGTTAACACACGGCGCCCCAGCACGCACTGTCAGAGATGATCACCGATCACTACCACAGGAAGATGAAGCACCAAAACCTAAATGCGACCATTAGCGAAATCCGGACGAAGTTCTGGATAACAAATTTAAGGAGACTTTTACGGAAGGTTATAACCAGATGCCAATTATGTAAACTTCGGAGAGCGCAACCAGCTCCGCCATTGATGGGTCCCTTGCCAAAGGACCGGCTCGAGGCCAACGGGTGGCCATTTAAATACACCGGCCTGGACTATTTTGGTCCACTGCAAGTGACGATTGGACGTCGGACAGAGAAAAGGTGGGTTGCACTATTTACATGCCTAACCACCAGGGCTATCCATTTGGAAATGGCCCATGATCTGTCGACAGATTCCTGCATAATCGCTTTGAGGAACTTTATGTGCCGCCGAGGACCAGTGATTAGATTGAGAAGCGACAACGGGAAGAATTTCATCGGAGCCAACCGTGAAGCCAGAAGGTTCGATGAAGTTTTCGAGCCAGAGAGGATCCAGGGTGAACTGTCATCCAAAGGAATCGAATGGATCTTCAACTGCCCGGCTCACCCGTCCGCGGGAGGCGTATGGGAACGGATGGTCCAATGCGTTAAGAAGGTGCTGGCGCATACCGTGAAGGAGGTGGCCCCTAAGGAACACGTGCTGGAAAGCTTCCTTATCGAGGCGGAGAATATTGTCAACTCTCGTCCGCTTACCCATCTGCCAGTCACGGTGGACCAGGAGGCTCCATTGACGCCGAACGACCTGCTGAGAGGAGTAGCAAACGTTCCGGACCTCCCTTCAAATCGCAGACACCCGCCAGAGAAGTGCGCCACAAGGAAGCAGTGGCGTATAGCGCGGATGATGAGAGACCGATTCTGGAAGCGTTGGGTACACGAGTATCAACCAACGCTCATTCGCAGACAGAAGTGGTGTGAGCGCGTCGAGCCAATGCGTCGTGGGGATCTAGTGTACATATGTGATCCGGCCGTCCCTCGCAGGGAATGGAGGAAAGGCGTCGTGGAGGAAGTGTACCCAGGAGCCGACGGAGTTCCACTACGAGCAGCGGTGCGAATTACCAGCGACGATCGAACTAGATTAATTATGCGTCCCGTCTCCAAGTTAGCTGTTTTGGACGTGGTGAATGCAGCTGCTTCACGGGGGTGGGGATGTCGCGGAACGGATTAACCCAATTATCGATTGTCGGGCAATTCAAATGTAGCGTCACAAATTAGAGATTATATTTAGTTCAATGTAACCGGTTGAGGATTCTCGCTGTTTAGTGAATGCGGTCACACAGCTTGAAGTTAGGAAAAGCTAAGCTTCCCGCTTCCAAGTTATTCCAATCAACGAGGTCAGAGAAGCTGGGAGGCGAGACTGCGGTAAAGTTAACTTATATGTGTAGAGTTAAATCATAAACTTGTAATATTCCTACAGAATAAAATCCGTCTGTTCAATACCATTTTACGCTACAAGATCTGGCTATTTCTTGTTTCGGTGCGGTATATCGGGTTAAAGGCAACTCCCAGTGACCGTCGTTTGAGCGGCGTCAACTTGGAAAAATTTATGTAAATAGCTTATACACTGCGCGAAATATTCTAAAAAACATCAAATTTGGACCTATTTCACCCTATTGTTCCTATGGGAGCTATAGGATATAGACGTCCGATCGGCACGCGCTTTAACCCTGATCAAGGAATGCATAAAAAAATTAATGTCAATAGCTTTTACACTGCCCGAAATATAATCAATTCTTGTAAGGTATATCCGATATAGACGTCCGATCGGGGCGATTTTCAAACTTTATCTGCCATGTGTACGCAGATCGGACGTATATCCTTTAGCTTTAGCTATATATATATTTAGGACGACATGGCTATAAAAACTCCCCTATTGATCCTGATCAAGATCGCAAAGTCGAAAAGCCGAACGACGACAAGTCTACAAGGCGGAGGCTACAACACTGAGATCCAAAGGTTTTAGGTCGTGGTTAACAGAACTTAGGGAGTCCTTGCGCGGTGTCAGCCGATGGTGGCTAAGGCGATAAGGGAGAACTCAGTTCCACCTGCTAGGCGATACACCTTGCCGACAAAGTCCAGACTGAACACCGGGAGTTAGGCGATAAAGGTGGCTAGGCGATAAGTGGAAACATCGTTTCACCTGCTAGGCGATACACTTTGCCGGCCCCGGTAGGAAAGTTCGTATAACATCCAAGCTCTCGGTGGAGCCGTCCCGATCTCAGTCACCCGGAGCAGCAGTCCAGGAGCGACGCAGCAGCAGCAGCGAGAAGCGACGCAGCAGCATCAGCTAGGAGCGACGCAGCAGAGGACCAGAGAACGGCGACAACGGGCAGCAAAACAGTAGCATTGAGGCTATATTTTGAGAAACAATAAACCAGCACCAACCTAATCTTTTCTGGCGTTATCCGTTGGTCACGGGCAGTCACTCATTATAAATTTGGTAGGACGAACTCACAACATCTCTGAATAAAGAATCAGGTTGTTACATCTGGGGCCCAACATGGGAACGCACGCAGTCAATCAGCACGGGGAGAGGTGATGGGAAGCGGCACCGGGCAACAGCCAACGGCGAGGTCGAGGGGGACTCCGGTTCGGTACTTTAGCTGCTGGCGTCCCCTTTGGTGTCGCGATCCCCGTCACTATCCCAGCAAACGGAGGACGAGGGGCGGATCTCCGATGTGGAGCTGCCGTCCGAGGACGAGTCCGGCGTCTGGCCGGCTGAGCAGGAGGCCAGCGAGGAGGTCATCCTGGGACGGAGACCGTGAGCCCGGAAGTTTTGACTGATGAGGACGACGGGCCACGAAGGCCCGGATGACTTTCCGAAGAATTCGGAGGACCGCAGTCGGGTTCGGACGACTCCGGCTGGGAGACGTGGCGCCGTCGGGAGCTGAGATGGATCCACTCGGCAAGGGCGGACGTCGTCCGACTTGTGTTCGCACAGCGGGCAGTGGCACGTTCTATGTAGTTTAATTTTTGACCCATTTTTTGTATGGGAAAAAAAATGAGTTTAATCAAATATTTTTAAGTGTAAGCTTGGGCTTAGTTTTTCCTATTCCCAAACCTAAATAGCGAGACCATATTTTTCCGGGATCCATGGTATTTTTTCCAATATTTCTTGTCGTTGTCTTCGCACTGTCATTATATTGTAATTTTTGGCGGTTTCCACAGATTCTGCAAGCCTTTAGAAATATTTTCAAAAATCGTACTCAATCAGCTTATGGCTTTGTGTAACGAACCAAAAAATGGGGAAGGAGTAACTGTAGACCTTCCACAAGGTGTACTAGTGGAGGTGGACAGGTGAGTGCAGGCGTGGGTCTTTCCATTTCCCTGTGTCGTACGACGCGTTCGCCAAGAGCGTGGACGAAACGAATTTTTAGTAGACCTTCTGAAAGATGAAGAGTTTCGTCACCTTGCCCTGAAAAAGTATACGTAGACTTCTATATGTTCCCGAAACAACGTTCCGGTATGGACTACTTCACGAATGAGACAAGTCATTCTGATGAGTGTTTGGCCAAGTTGCTTAAGTTGGCCAGGACCACTCCCACTCCCACACTCTGTTGAAATATCACACTCATAGTTGAGATGATATATTTCTGATATTGAAATATCGCCTAAGTTGAAACAGAGTATTTCAATGTAGCAAAAAAGTTATATACATATAAAATCGTATTCGATTGTTTTGCGTATACAGCCTTACTACAGCTTACTCCCTCTTCCTCTTTCGTTCTGGACCTTCTCTGCAGTTGAAATCTACCAATGTAGTTTTATTTATTTTATTTTTGGAACGTAGACTTGAAACTACAAAGGGACTTCACTGGGAAACGCTGCCAGCTTTAATTAGTTGGAGACTCCACTGATTAATCTGATTTATCTAGATTTTTCAACAGTCTCCGCCTGGGTCGGAATCAAACAGCCATGTCCCGCTCGAAATTCCAAGGGAAGTAACCCAAGAAGATGACAGGGAAACAAAAGAGGCAACACTGGCCATGCCAATTGTGGTGACCGGCGATCCACCCATGCCAACACCTACTAAAGACGCGGAAATGGCATTTCCGATCAATCAGTTATATCTCGATCTCGGCTGTTCCGAATTATATTCTGCGTGCAAAGGAACGAAGGGTGTGTACAAAGTTTCAATTCGATATCTTTAAAACTGAGAGACTAGTTCGAGTAGCATCAGACAGACGGACAGACAGTCGGACATGCTTATATCAACTCAGGACGCGATCCTGATCAAGAATATATTTACTTTATAGGGTCGGAGATGTCTCCTTCACTGCGTTGCATACTTTTGACCAAAATTATAATACCCTCTGCAAGGGTATAAAAATCAATGGATATTTCCAATTAAATCACCAATGGAGTTATCAGCAGTATGTGATGATCAATTATCAACAATTACAATTGCTAATATCGGACTCTTATCATTGGATCCGAAATGCACTCTAAGAAATCCTTTTCTGAGCGTAATTGGCCATCAGGTAACCTCTACTGGAAAATTGAAATTATCGTATGCTCGATTTGGCAGTCTGAATGAATCTTTAACACCGCTTACTAAAGTTTCACACCCAAATAATTCATTGAAGCTGAGTTATAATGAATTAAACGAGCTCAGTAAAGAATTGATTCCGAGAATAAAAATAAAAATGCCAAACGAGATCGTCGATCTACAACATCACCACATAAGTGCATATGTCGCCCTAATTTTATCACTTGGGGTGATAATATTTTATGTATGGAGACGTTTCCAAAAGTAGTCACATCAATTAACGTCGCCATCATCAAAGGACATTGACTTACCAGAGCGACCAGCGTTAACCAACTCCCCAAGAAGACATCACCAGACACCTGTATCCGACGCCTTTGAGATCAACATTGGATGATGTTGAACACCTGTTCAACGGCCGGGAGTATGTTAGCGTACCACTTGAGTCGCTAAGCCACTTGATGCCCACTTACAGCACCAGCTCTGCCTAAGCTACCTTTTCTATTTTTACTAACTCTAGCCTATTAACTCCTTGTATGGGAGACAATTATGATGACTCTGTACCTTTGTATATCTTAGAACATAAGCAATGCAATGTATTTTTAACTAACAACCCCATACCATTTCTTTGCTATGGTGCCCCCCCTTGACTCTGAAAACGTGTATATAAGCCCGACCTTTTGCCCTAATAAAATCAGTACTCAAGCAATACTTGTGTATTCAACTACCCTGCGTTCTACGAGCATTGCTGTGTCTTTGGCCCTCATACGCACGATCCCTCCGATTTAAACCAATTTAAGTGTTGGTTTAGCAACCTATCGTCACTAGAGTATGTTCTAGGGGCAACCATTCCTATAAATAATAAAAACAAGAAAGGAAAGCTAACTTCGGGCGGAACCGAAGTTGAAATACCCTTGCAGAATATTCTGTAAATTATATTCTCCAAAATTATTCATATGATGCATTCTGAACACTCATAACGAATCCCAACTTCCTAACTTTAAAAACACCAAAGTTATGGCATTTCCAATCGCTCAGTTATATGGCAGCTATAGGATATAGTTGACCGATCCTTATGAAATTTGGTAGGTCGGATTGATTGGCCAAATATAAAAACCATATAAGATCCCAACTTCCTAACTTCACAAACACCAAAGTTATGGCATTTCCGATCAACCAGTTATATGGCGGCTATAAGATATAGTCGGCCGATCCTAATGAAATTTGGTAGGTCAGATCGATTGGCCAAATATAAAACCCATAGAAAATCCCAACTTCCTAACAGACAGACAGACGGACAGACGGACATGCTTATATTAACTCAGGAGGTGATCCTGATCAAGAATATATATACTTTATAGGGTCGAAGATGTCTCCTTCACTGCGTTGCACACTTTTGACCAAAATTATAATACCCTCTGCAAGGGTATAATAAAACTACAAACAATAATTTTAAATTCGAATATTTTCGACCTTCTGCAGCAGGTATTAACGCACGGACTCTTTAAGTTCTGAATGGCGATCTTAATCCTTGGATATTGGCACATGACTTAACTGGCTTATCAGTTTCGCATACACGCATACGCCAGGATTTTCGCACTATTTATCTGCGCTTGCGACGTCCTTTTCTAGACCGCGGTGATCCCGTTTTATAGAGTCGGAGAAGTTTCTCTAACTGCCTTGCAATCTTTTGACAAAAATTTGATTTTAACCATAATACTCCGAGACAAGATAATTTTAAACTATTTGAAATTTATTTTTTATTTTAGCTTTTAAATAATTTTCAGCACATCATCAGCCATTATTCTATCAAGCCCATTGCGTGGATTAATAAACTATGTCATCGCAACAGCGAATTGCGTCTTATGCCCTCTTCCCATAGAGTCCATCCGTTCGAAACGGTTGGGATTTTTGACAAATGTGAAACTCCGATTCCCACAGAGCACATCCACCATCCAATAACAGCTGATCTGAACAGCTGTGGCTCATCATTTTAGCCCGTTTCATTTTGCACAACATTTAAAACGAGCACAACAGCTTTATAAATGATACTTGGTAAAAGACTGCAAGTGATCTACGCGAACAACCAAATCGAACTAATCTGTCTGCTGATTTCTGCCAGCCTGCAGAAAAAATATGAACCGCTTTTGCCTAATATTGTCTAACTGGTAACAAATCAAGTTCATTATATATAAATGTTTGTTTTTTGGTTTATAATAATTATATATTTTATTTCATTTTTAATGTTCTGATCCATGTTGTGAGTACGGTATGCGCCTAGGAAAGAGTGGAGCAACACCTAATGCTGCCCCACGGATGGATCAGTAATTAATTAATTATTACAAGTAAAAACAGCATTTTTTGAATTGGCGCCTTCCTTTTCCCAAAGTTACCCGCCATTTTTTTTTAATTTTCGTAGTGAAAGTTTCAATTTTCACTGCCTAGAAGAAAAACTCAGAGTTGCACCGAAAAAACATCGCCTAACTATCGCATAAAAAAGTCCGTCAAATTTGGATGGGGAACTAACTGGGAATTTTCGGAACGGCAAAACCTTATGGACCATCCGTTCAACGGATGGTGGATGGTGGATGGATCTCTGTGGGAAGAGGGCATTAACAAATTTTTCTTTATAATTTAGCTAACCTTATTTGCCGCTCTCCAACACAATTTAAGCATTTAAATGATTGTTAGGGCCAACATCAGCCATTACTCTGTGACTGCCCTGCCACACTAAGACAATTTAAGCGCGCGCCTTAAGCAAAGGACAGCTGGCCACACTAATACCACATCAGCGCAATCATGAGATTTCGATAGCAGGTCATCGAAACTAAGCTAAATCCCGTAGCTCTAGCTGGTCACACTAGCCGGCGCCTATATAAGCAGAGCAAGTTCCTCAAGTTTGGTCATTTGTGCTCCATCATAGAGTAAGAAACTATATAGAGGTTTCATTTGCTCTGCCCGGGCCTCTGCCAAAGCTCTGCTGAGAGCCATGTTCGAAGCTAACTTCTTCTAACTTCGGTTTCTCACCACTTCTAACATGTGCGAAGCACAAGCAATAGTATGGGGAGTTCTCGCACCTATCCTTAGGAATAAGAGCGACCAGTCCAGCTGCAGAATCTCACCATGGGCATGGAATGAAGCTCGATTCGAACATTTGCAAAACTCTCTTTTTTTCCGTTTTTCGCCTAGGTGGCATCACAGGAAATGTCACTCGAGAGCGCAGGCAGAGCAAATGACGGCTCTATACATTATTACTCTATGGCTCCATCAGGCTAAGTGTTCGGTCATAGAGTAAGAAACTATATAGAGGTTTCATTTGCTCTGCCCGGGCCTCTGCCAAAGCTATGCTGAGAGCCATGTTCGAAGCAAACTTCTTCTAACTTCTGTTTCTCACCACTTCTAACATGTGCGAAGTACAAGCAATAGTATGGGGAGTTTTCGCACCAATCCTTAGGCATAAGAGCGACCAGTGCAGCAATAAGAATTCACCATGGGCATGGATTCAAGCTCGATTCGAACAAATGAAAAACTCTCTTTTTTTCCGTTTTTCCCCTACGTGGCATCACTGGCAAAGTCACTCGAGAGCGCGGGCAGAGCAAATGAAACCTCTATATAGATTCTTACTCTATGGTTCGGTGTAGGATTGTTGGATTTGGAAAAAATATCGTATTGATGATATTTGCTGTTTAAAAAATATCACTGGATGACATTTAAAAATATCGAGTATTTTTGAAATTTTTTAATGTCCAGCTAAATTTTAATAAAGGTTTCCTGTTGCTGCAAATATAGGTCTTTTATAGGCCTAAGAATGTGTATAATCTGTTACGGAACTGCATTATTTTTCTTGGGGACCGCCCCGGCTAGCTCGGTTTCTCAGGGCAGGGTACTCCCCATGTCCCTACAGCTCCCTAACATTAAACATCGATGACTCGCGTTTCACATCACAAAAACTATCGGTCCTCACTAACAATCAAAACAAACAAAACGTAAACAACGCAAATAATTAAGAGTGACGGGAAATATGGAATGTTTTTGTGGCTATTGGTGACCAAGGATGCCTCGGAGGATTCTGGAGAGGCATCACCCATGATCAGTTGGTCGACGTCACTTCTCGCGACTAAGACAGCTCCATCTCCCCCACAGCGACAACTCACTCGCACATTTCGGTCTTCATGTACATTTATTAATCACCGTAAGTACTAATGTTTAATTAATTTATCTTTCCTTAGCCTTTACGACCAAACTTGGCCACCGTCTTCGAATTTACGCGGTCAAAGCAGAAGATTACCTTCCCTTGGCAAAGGCTACAGGCGCCGCGGAAATTATGTTCTACCAGTCACGTGTTGGTGGAACTCACAGTGAAACGAGGCGCAAATAAACGGCACACTGTGTGTGTGTCGGGTCACCTAATCCTGAGGAGCTCCTGGGGAAAAGAAGGGACTGGCTAAACGGTATGTAATATGCGCTGTAAACGATCCCGCCGGAAACTAATAATCGCGACCTTTTTTTTTACAAGCAACAACGAGGACAAATTGAGGTTTTCGGGCATAAGTCCGTATAAATTTACAGGTCAACACGGTAAGCATATAAATAAAATAATGTGCACATTAAATTTAACATTTATGATTTTTCAGCCACTACTAGGCTAGGCACCGGGCAAAATATTCCCCGGCCGAAGCGTACTCCAACGGAGGCCAGCGGCAATAATGGCCAGAAACACCACAAGGAGCGGTGGTTTAGGAAAAGACAGTGGCGGTGCCTCTCGACGCTGGCAGCCAGATAACCCCAAGGCGACTTAATAGCCCGGAACGGACTCCCCGGCGTATGTTATAAAAGCGTTGGCGGCGCCCGAGGAAAGCGAGTTGTGTTGGTCCAAATCGTCGCTGGGTCGAACGAAGGTGCGTATATATACGTATGCCAATCGCCGAATTAAATCTCCCGATTTAATCTCCCAATTTAATCTCCCGGGGTCCTTTGTGTTGGGACCCCGTTTGCCCTACGAATAATTATTTATAAATAAAATAAACTATTAAACCTAACACAAATTTCTCTAACACTCACTTTTTTTTATATTTCGGCACAAACACTACTTCAATATTTTCCGGACAATATGGCTGCGACTATATAAAAATCTGCCTATCATTCCTATATCGCCATATTCCCTTTGCCTCTCTCGATATTGGGTCATTGGACATATCAAGGCCATCCTAGCCATACCCAGAGCGAACCGGGCTAGTTTAAATAGCTAGATAGCCGAGGGCATCAGCAGAAGGGGGCGCCACTCTAGTAGGGGTTGCCACCCTCCAACTTTATCGATAGCCCTACCAAAAACGAATACCTCCTTCTTATTTCATCCAGCCGATTCCAAATTGAAATGCAACACCACCCAAGGATTTAGAGAGACGCCTCCGAACCATGGCCACTCGACGAAATCATTGGGAGCATTGGGGATCGGTGTCTGGCGAAATCCGAATGCAGTTCCAAACTGTGCCCTACGCGGGGCCCACGCTTACCAGTAAGTACTGCCTTTGTTTTTTGTTGCGCTCCTTTAATTTGTGCTGCCTTTTTTTCAGGTTATACCCGGATGTCCTTGGCGTCTGCTTTCACCACCTGAGCTTTGAGCAACTTCAGAGCAAACTTCGCGTTAAAGGCACTTTTGAAGTCGCTGAGGACGAAGTTGCGGCGATATACTTCCTGGCCTGGCTTCTCAAGGAACGTCCGAGCTCTCTGGTCGTACTACTGGCGACTTCGCTCGTACGACCTTTCGAGATTCATCTGCACCTTGGCCTGGATCACTTTAAGCTTGTCGACCGTTCGCATCCCAGCAATCTCATGGTCGCACAAGGATTTCATTTTCCTCGCCAACCTGTAGCTGGCCCCGTTCAAGAACATATGGCGACATTGGATACTGCCGATCCTTGAAGACCTTGGCTCCCTCAATCAGCTCGATCGCGTGCGTTTCCAGATTGGTCGTTCCCAGACCATCCTTCTCAATCGAGAGAAACATTTGCTGGATCTCCGCGAGCTGTCGTGCGTCGGCCTCGGATAAGGACCTGGATTCGGGATCCGGCTTTTCCTCGTCGTCATCTTCATGTTCGGCGTTGTGCTCCATAGCCTTCTTCACGCTTTCCGGGTCGCTGTGGCCTACCATCGCTGGAGCCAAGTCAAACGCCATCTGCCCTCTGTACTCCACAGGTAGCTCGACGCGTCCTATAATCGAGCGGTCCTCTCCAGACGCCGTTCGGACCACGGATAGGTACTTCTGGATTGGCACATCCAACGCCTCGACGAGCTCTCTTCCACCTTTGCCCAGCAAGCTGACACTCGCTACCGTGTCCAACAATCCAGTCAGCTGTTGGGTCAGGATCCGGACTTCAGCAAATGGTCGGGAGTCTCCCGTTCCACTGCGCTCCACAGCGGCAACCACTTCTCGCCTCCTCGCTCGTCTCTTCCGGAATCGATCCCTGGCCTTCTGGACTTTCCGAGACACCAATCTCATCCCGCTCAATTGATGGTTGGAGAAGATCCGATTCCTGGCCTCCAAGTACCTGCGCGTCCTTTCCTCATAAGGTAAGTATTTCAATATCGACTTACAGCCATCCTTATATATTAAACACTTATCTACTCTAAGGACGTTTACTTCTTAACGGGACTCTTTTCTGGGCGCATCCTTCCCATCCTCAGACCGCCCAGCCGACCGTTTTCCGAGCAATCCGGGCATTTCGGAGACACGGTGTCCGGCCTCCCGCATCGGTAGCAGAACAGGCGCCGTTGTTGTTCCGTTTTTAATAACATGTGCTGAAACTTGTGTTTTTAATAGGAAATAAGTATATGTGCAAATTGAGATTATTGTGTTATTGATAGCGAGTAAGATAAGAAGTGTGATCTAAAAATATTTTTTAATCAGCGAGACGTAAGTAAAATAGATTGTTTATCCTTGTAGAATAAAATAATTAATATTAAGTTTGATTTTACGGTAGAATGCCATGTGGCTTACATTTGTCAGAGGAAGATCGCGTCATGATCAAAGGACTGGCTGAATCTGGCCAGACCGTTATATTGCTGCCAGATTAAATAGGCACAGGAATACAATTAGTAACTTCCTTAAAAATCCGGAAAGTTATGGAAAAATAAAGCGAAGCGGCAAGCCCACTGAAATCGACGAGCGATGCAAGAGACAAATTCGGCGTCTAGCTGTTCAAGACAACAAGTCTTGCATGGAGATAAAAGGTCAACTGAATCTTGACGTATCCAAAAGACGTATAAACCAAATTTTGCACTAGAACAAAATGGTTACATATGGTTCACGCGACGCTGTACCAAGGCTATTAATGCGTCACATAGCCGCTCGTCTACAATTTCCTGAGCAATACAAATTTTGGTGGGAGGAGGTATATTTTCGGACGAAAAAAAATAAATTTAGGCGGTCTTGACTCCTGTCTAAAGTTCTGGAGCGACAAAAGACAACCACGACAGGTCTGCCATAAACGAAACCACGGTGGAACAATCTTATTTACGTTCTTTGATTTAAAAAACAAGAGAGAACGCTATAGTCTGTTGCCCCGACTATCAGATACCCGTTACTCAGGTAAAGGGAGTGCGAGGGAGATGGAGATAGAAACTTTGATCACGCATAACTTTTTAACGAATGGTCCGATTTAAAAAATTTCTTCTACATTTCGATAGGTATTGATAAACACAATAAAACTGCATTTTTACTTTTCCGAAATATTTAAATTTTTAAAATCGTATATAAGCGATTGTGGGCGTTAAAGGGGGCGTGGCACCTTTTTGAAACAAACTTGCGCTGCGTAGGAACTCCTAGAATCTGCATGCAAAATGCCAATCTTCTAGCCTTTATAGTTTCCGAGATCTCAGCGTTCATACGGACGGACAGACGGACAGACGGACAGACGGACATGGCTAGATCGACTCGGCTAGTGATCCTGAACAAGAATATATATACTTTATAGGGTCGGAAACGCTTCCTTCTACCTGTTACATACTTTTGCACGAATACAATATACCCTTTTACTCTACGAGTAACGGGTATAATAATAACAAAATTATGAAGGATATGGTTTTTTTTGTTTTTTTAAATAATATCAATGCACATATACTTCTTTCCCTGAGGTATTTGATTTCATCAACCATGAACTGCAAATAAGAGCAATTTGAGGGACAATAAACTATTTTTTATTTAAAACTGGAACTGGAACAACTCTTAATTACGTTCTTTGATTTAAAAAATAATAACAAAATTATGAAGGATATGGGATAGTATAATTTAATTTATTTAAAAAATATTGATATTTTTATATATTTCCGACATCCCTAGTTCGGTGTTATTTCGCTATGGACAGGGTTGTGGAAATATGTAAAACTACCGTATATGTCATCGATACATTTTTATACCCTTGCAGAGGGTATTATAATTTTGGTCAAATGTATGCAACGCAGTGAAGGTGACATCTCCGACCCTATAAAGTATATATATTCTTGATCAGGATCGCGTCCTGAGTTGATATAAGCATGTCCGACTGTCTGTCCGTCTGTCTGTTTCTACGCGAACTAGTCTCTCAGTTTTAAAGATATCGAATTGAAACTTTGCACACACCCTTCGTTCCGTTGCACGCAGTATATAAGTCGGAACAGCCGAAATAGGCTGACTATATTCTATAGCCGCCATATAACTGATTGATCGGAAATGCCATTTCCGCGTCTTTACTAGGTGTTGGCATGGGTGGATCGCCGGTCACCACAATAACCGGCATGGCCAGTGTTGCCTCTGTTGTTTCCCTGTCCTCTTCTTAGGTTACTTCCCTTGGAACATCGAGCGGGACATGGCTGTTTGATTCCGACCCAGGCGGTGACATTACGATCCTTTCCGTGGAGATATCGGGATTTGGATGTCTGGCGGCACTCCTCCACAATCTGGCAGGAGTCAGACCGTCTGCCATATTAGTGTACAAAACTGTTTAATTTGTTGCGGACCAGCCCGGGACATATTCGAAATCGGCATACAATATGTCTCCGCATCTGAGGTGCAGTGTAAAATTCCTTATAATACTGCAGGCTTAACATATCCGGTGACATATCTTTATATTTTTCCATCTGTTTCATTTTCTGGACAATGTCTTCCAGATTTGTAACATGGCGTTTAAAAAATTAAAATGACACCGTTTATTGACAGCCAGGAGTAGGAGCTGCTTCCTCGGGAATGGAGTGGGAGTGGCAGTTGGCCCTTGTGAGGGTAGACTCACTTGCCAAGGTCTCCAGCACTTGTCAGCTTGCCTCCTCACCCGATTCCTCGGTGCTCTTCTCGAGAATCACTCCATCTGACTATTCGAACCGCCTGTCCGGCACACCAGTTGCTGGTGCCTCCCGCGTTGCCGTTGTTGTGGGAGTGGGAGTGATCCTGGCAAACTTAAGCAACTTGGCCAAACACTCATCAGACTGACTTGTCTCATCCGTGAAGTAGTCCACACCGGAACGTTGTTCCGGGAACATATAAAAGTATACATATCACTTCTTCAGGGCATGGTGACGAAACTCTTCATCTTTCAGAAGGTCTACTAAAAATTCCTCTCTTCCACGCTCTTGCCGAACGTGTCGTACGTGTCACCTGTCCTCCTCCACTAGTACACCTTGTGGAAGGTCTAGAGTTACTCCTTCCCCATTTTTTGGTTCGTTACACAAAGCCATAAGCACTTGATTGAGTACGATTTTTGAAAATATTTCTAAACGCTTGCAGAATCTGTGGAAACCGCCGAAAATGACAATATAATGCAGTGCGAAGACAATGACAAGAAATATTGGAAAAAATACCATGGATCCTAGAAAAATATGGTCTCGCTATTTAGGTTTGGGAATAGGAAAAACTAAGCCCAAGCTTACACTTAAAAAAATTTGATTAAACTCAGTTTTTTTTCCCATACAAAAAATGGGTAAAAAATTAAGCTACATCGAACGTGCTACTGCCCACTGTGCGAACACAAGTCGGACGACGTTTGCCCTTGCCGAGTAGATCCATCTCAGCTTCCGACGGCGCCACGTCTCCCAGCCGGATTCGTCCGAACCCGACTGCGGCCCTCCGAATTCTTCGGAAAGACATCCGGGCCTTCGCCGCCCCTCGTGGCCCGTCGTCCTCATCAGTCGAAACCTCCGGGCTCACGGTCTCCGTCCCAGGATGACCTCCTCGCTGGCCTCCTGCTCAGCCGGTCGGACGCGGGACTCGTCCTCGGACGGCAGCTCCACATCGGAGATCCGCCCCTCGTCCTCCGTTTGCTGGGATAGTGACGGGGATCGCGACACCAAAGGGGACGCCAGCAGCTGAAGTACCGAACCGGAGTCCCCCTCCATCTCGCCGTTGGCTGTTGCTCGGTGCCGCTTCCCCTCACCTCTCCCCGTGCTGATTGGCTGCGTGCGTTCCCATGTTGGGCCCCAGATGTTACGACCTGATTCTTTATTCAGAGAGGTTGTGAGTTCGTTCCACCAAATTTATAATGAGAAAAGATTAGGTTGGTTGTGACGCTGCGCGCACAAAACCAAGTTGTAAATAAAAGAAAGACTAGAAAAATTAAATGACAGGAGCATTTAATTTAAAATTCAAACTAAGAACGAGCGCGCGCCAACGATCGCGCGAGTTACAGTCCAGTGACCGAGGGAGTAGAGGTTTCATATGCCAGTAAGATTGTAGAATATGCTAGAAGGAAGCTAACGAACAAAACGACTGTGTTGCGTGGAGAACAGAATAAGACTGCCTATTTTATTGTAAAAAGAATGTACGTGTGTGTGTGTATGAGTGTACAAGGATGTGTGTGTTCGTCTGAGTTCCTGTATGTTGGCGATTTTTGTTGTTGTTGCATTAGGCTTGCAGTTACCGGGTATGTTAACTTGCTTGCAGTTGCCGGGTATGTTAACTGGCTTGCAGTTGCCGGGTATGTTAACTCCTCCCCCCCCAGTCCGAAGAGAAGGCCATAGAGGGGGAATGGCCGGATCGGAGAAGGGTGGCTCGGCGACGTGTTGTTGGTGTACGCGACGAACTCCGACGATATTTTGAATCCAACAATTTTGTATAAAAATGGGTGTCTTATTGCTAAACATGAGTGTCGTGTTGAAGGTATAACATGTTTTATAAGGGTTTTTATCTAATATTACCGTTACATTTTGATTACTTATTAAATAACAATTTGGGGGTGATGTTTAGTTTATTGGCTAAAGGGTTGTCAACCACGTGGTCTATTAGTGTGTCGGTGTCGGTGTTTGTTGCTTCTTAGCTATTTTACTAATTTTTTGTTTGTGTAGCTTTTGACCTCTAGTTGTTAGCAAGGTGACGCCATTGTCTCTATCTACTTTGTGTTGTGAAAATCTTGGTGTCGTCTTGTTTCTACGGTTTTCTTTTCTAAATACTGTATCATTAGGTTCGACCTAGACTGGTGTCTCTCTGTCCTCGTTTAATTTAGCCAATCTTCCTGTACTTTTGGGTATATGTCTTTTCTAAATTCGTTTAATTTCTTAAGGTAGTCGTGGTGATTGTCGAATGTTATTGTTTTGTTAAATATGTGAGTTCTGCCGTGGAAAAGCTCGAAAGGGGTATAGGAAGTACTGGAGTGTATTGCAGTGTTATATGTTGCAACTGCTTCTGTGAGTATTTGGTCATGCCCGCATTCTAGGCGTGCTTCCTTTCTTTTGGTCATGATTATTCTGTATAGTTCGGTTAAGGTGGAATGCAATCTTTCGACAGAAGCGTTGCCGGTTGATTGTTGGAATGAAGTTGTGTGAGCTGTTATTTGGAATTGGGTTAATAGATCGTTAAAAAGACTGCCCGAAAATTCAGAGCCCTGGTCGAAAATTATTTCCTTTGGTGCGCCGTAATGACTTATGAATTGTAATAGGGCATCGGCGACTTTTATTGAATTCCTATTGCTAAGGGGGTAGGCTTGCGCTAGCTTCGTGAATTTGTCGATAATGGTGAGGTTACAAGTATTGTTAATGTAATATATGTCTATATGCACGACTGCCAATGGTCCTTCTGGGGCGCTTAGGGTTTGCAACAATGGTTTATGGGGGTGTCTATCATACTTGAGGGTTAAGCAGGTATCGCAATTTTTTATAATTTTTGTGATGATGTCTTTTAAATGCGGAAAATAAATGTCCCTTTTTAAATGGTTATAAGTTTCATCTATCCCCCTAAGATTGGTATTAAAGTGGTATGCACTAATTTTGTTTTCCTGATCGTGGGGATTAGTGATTTCGGTTAGCCATATTTTGCAGCGCAAAATTTTGTATAATTCACTCTCGAAGAAATAGTTATTATAGGACTCTTCTATTATTTTGAAAATATCGTCCGGTGCTAATATTGCGAATATTTTATTCGGTTTCAGGATTGTTTGAAGGGTGTTTGTAACGGAGTCAAAAGTATGCACGGGTTCTGTAATTATGTGTCTTGTTTTATGAACAAATGGTGTTTCTACTTGTCTTGAAGTTTTTGATCCGATACGGAATATTGTTTGACTGTTAAAGTGTGTAACGAACTGATTTTTACGGTCTGCTCGCTACGAGTATCGTGCGGCTAGCTCAGAAGATGTGTGTTGTTCGTCCCACCAAATTTATATAAACGTGACCGCCCGATTGTCTAGTGAGAACGCACAGAATGTTAGGGTGTTTGTATTAGGATCTTTATTCGCCGACTTGTCCCTCGGCCTGGGACTAATGGTGACAGATGGTTGTCTCAACTCCTTCCTTCAAGACTTGTGGTCGTTCCACCGTCGTTCTCCGCTTCCTCGCTGCTCGCTGCTCCGGAACGCCTCTGCTGTCGCTGGCTTCGGGGCTATGAGGGTCTAGGGATGCGTCACCGTTCCCAGACTAGGGTGAACAGGTACCGGGCTCTCAAAGCATACGCCTTTCGCAGCCACAGCCTCCTGTCCCTGGATCTGTCCCGGCCGGTCACACCAGACGCCTACACAGTTTCTACCTGACGGTTCAAGCATACGCCGGAAGGCCGCCAATGCAGTCCCTGTGGCAGGACGCTAGGTTCACGACGAACGCTTCCGCCCTCGCCTCTTAGCCGTAGACTGAGTGTGTTGTAGTATGGCTTGGTTGCTGCTGGGCCTGTGATGACTGCTCGTCGCTCCTCGTGCCCTCGATGTCCTCGCTCTGCTTACGGTGCGAAGTCCTGGGGCGTGGTCTGCGTGCTCTAGTGAGGCTAGGTGCAGCGGGTCTTTGGCTCTCGAGATTCGATCAGTTGCCTGTCTAGGACTCTGGCGGTGAATTACCGTGCTCTCGACGCATACGCCTCTCGAGACACCCGTGATTCAGACGCGCGTCCTTCGTGGCTAGTCGCACCAGGGCCTGCACAATTCTCGCCTGTCGGTTCAGGCGTACGCCGGAATTCGACAAGGCAATTGCTTTCGCACGGCCGCTAGTTCTGGACAACTTCTCTTTCGAGCCCACGGTTCCTTGTCGGAGGACTCTTTCTATTCACTTCTGTCGGACTCGCCGAGCAATACGCCAAGCTCACGTCGCGACAAGAATTAGAACAAAGCGCCTGGACTTAGCCGCGTGATGCCTCAAGGACCTCAGCTACCTGTTTCTCAGCTCGGAGACTTCAACTCTAAGTCCCGAACGTCTTGATGTAGCGATCTTGCTCCTGTTGACTCGGCGCGGCTCTGCTTCCTCCTGATGTTGACTTGATTTGTGTTGTTCACTGATGTGCTGCTTGTCTACTGATCTTGCTGGATTGACTCCTTGTGATCGACTGATCCCTCTTCCTGCGCTCGGCCTGCTTATATAGGCCGGCGTATCCCGTTAGTTCTCGGCTTCTCCTTTTTCGGTTTTGCGCACGGCACCATCCTAGGGTCCAAGGTCCGCCGCGTTCTACTGTTACTCCTTCTCTCCAAACTCTCTCCAAACTCTCTCCAGCCGTATTCTCCAAACTCTCTTCTCGTTTCTCTCCAAACTCTCTCCAGCTGCATTCTCCAAACTCTCTCCAGCTGTACTCTCCAAACTCTCTCCAGTTGTAATCTCCAAACTCTCATTTATTTGTAAGGAGTTATTTAACTCCTCACATTCTCCCCTTTCTTCGGGAACGAAATGAGACTTGCACCTCTTCTCCGGCTGTTATCTTGGAGTTCTCTCTAGATCTGCCGTTCCGGATCGCTGATGTTGGTCCTCCTTCCCTCGACGTCGCTCCTTTCCGTTTTATGTATTTCCCGCCCCAAGATGTTTCCCCCATAGACTTGATCTTCTCTCCGGCTGCCTTCCTTGTAAATCCTTGTAGCCTTCGAGTCCTCTTGCTCCTTCATATGGTTCCCTCGACGCTCACAGCTCGTACCTGAGTTCCACAGCGCCGATGCTCCATTCCTTTTCCCGCCCAAGATGTTTCCCCCATAGACTTCTCGCGTTCTTCGTATCTCCTTTGAATGTCCCGCCCAAGATGATTCCCCCTTGTGCTTCGCATTCTAAGCATCTCCTTTCCTTCGTTGTCTGGTCACACTACCGCTTTCCCGATCGGTTTTCCAGCCGATCTCGATGATTTGAAATAGTGCAGCGTTGCCATTCGGTGGTGTCGATAGTTTAGTGTGACCCTTCATGTGCCGTCATCTCCAGTGTTCTGTGCCCATCGATCGACACTATCGTCCAGTGCCAATCGACCGCTTATTTATCAAAGCGCCCCCATCCCTTTAATGAAGTGATGTAGCATAATTCTTTGCACTTGGTAAGTATTTCATGCTTTCTTTTGTTTTCCCCTTTCTTATTTTCTCCCTTCGCCCTTCAGATGCCCTTTCCAGGCTCAAACTCTCTCTTGCTGAGATGGCGACCTGACAGGAAGAGTGTAAAGAGGAAGCTAAACTCATTGCTGGGCATTGTTATTTACCCCGGCTTCAGGTAAGTCTCATAAGTTTTAACGTTTATCTTTCCTGCGTTCACTTATATATTTCCTTATTTTTTTTTTTAGATTACTGCTGCCGACGATGCATCCCTCCCTCATCTTTCCAGCTACTTCCCCGACTTTAGATTAATAAGTTTGTGTTTACTTGTGTGTTTGTGTTTTTTTTTAATTTATTGGGCGTATACACGGATGCCGGCTGCCCCTACCCTCACCCGGAACCTCCGTCCACTTTGGGTGACCAGGACGCACCTCTTTCCGCCCTTCCTTCGCGCCGTCGCGACCGCCAGTGCCTCGGTAATACCTTCCGGCCATTCTTCGCGGGCGACCTCTCGCCAACCGCCTGGCTCCGGAGCCGACGCCTGCCGCTCGAATAGCGGCCGCGCGCGCGCTACCTCTGGCTCCGACTGCTGCCGCTGCAGAGGAGGTCGGTGGTTGACCTTGGGTTCTGGCCACACCCAGGGTCCTTTCTCTAAGGGCTCCTCCGGGTGCGTTGCCTCCTTCGTGTCGTGCGGCCCCGTACTCGGCGTCGGCGGGGCCCATGCGTCCGGCCGGCCTCTTTTCCGGGGATCCCTCGGGTTCCTCCCATATCCGTGGCTCATCCCCGTCTGCCTCCGTCGCTGGTCCCTCCGGCCACGTCCACACCACCGACTGCTGCCGCCACCGCACACCCTCGGCAATAAATGCCCGCGTGCTGTGGCTGACGTGGGCCGCCGGTACGTCGGTCCTCACCGTCGTCGACCCCTCCGTTGTGGGGAATGGAGTCTCCGGCGTACTTGGTTCGGGCTGGGGGTACCGCGGGGTAGGTGGCCGTGCTGGCCGCCATGGGGGTGTAGCCCTCGGCACTTCTCCTCCGTTCCCCGGGTCTTCGCCGCGATGCCCCTCCGGGTCGCCCTGGGGCGTCAGCGGCACCTCCGGCCGCCATGGAGGCGTGGCCATCGGCGCCTCTTCCTCGCTCACCGTTTCCTCCCCGTAGTGCCACTTCGGTTCGTACCGTGGCGTCGGCGGCACCTCTGGCAACCATCTCGGCGGAGACGGTGCCCACTCTTCCTCCTCGTCCTTCCCCATTTGTAACAGCTCGTCCACTTTTGCGTTGATCTCTCCTTGGACTCTTGGCTTCTTAGGATAATACCTCTGCTTGATTGGCTTGTCGACTTTCATGGTGATTTGGTGCTCTGCCACTGTAGATGTTCCTGACATGGTGCTGAAATCTGCTAACTGTTTGGCGAGGAATTTCTCAATGTCCTCTTCATCACTTAAGTGTGAATCTACAGCCACCGACAGCCTTTCTTCCAGACATCCATTGTGCCGTTTTCTTGCCGGTATTTGCAATTCATGCCCGGCACATTTTATTTCTGCCCCGACTTCTGTGAGGAAATTCCATCCCAGCACTAGTTCGTCCACTACTCCTGGAAGTATTAACAGATTCATCTCCAATTGTTTGTTTCCAAATTTTACCATGATTTCGAGCTGTGAGCTTATCCGGCTGCATCTGCCGTCTGCCAACCTAACTTGCCGTCTTGTCCTTGTGATCATTCCTGTGTCAGTCAGTCTATCCGCTAGCTCCTCATTGATGAAACTTGACGTTGCTCCAGTGTCAATTGTGGCCTTGTATGCGACGCCTCCAATTTCAACGTACGCGGATAACAGCTGCTCTTCCTCGATCAACTTGCCAGTTAGTTTGGAGAGGAGACACTTTGCGACCCCTGTGCGCCTCTCTGCAACTGGGATCGCTGCCCATTTCCCGCCTTTTGGCAGCACTCTATGCTCCTGATGCCAATTTTCCCGCACACCCAGCAGAACAGTAGTCTTTGGTTTCTGCATCCTCGTGCCCAGTGTTCGTGTCCTCCACAACGGCGACATGCCTCCTGTGGGTTCATCACGTGGGTCTGTGTATTGGTGGCTCTTGGCATTGGGTTGCGTGCCACCTGAGTGGTGTTTGGTGGCCTCCATAATGTGTTCGTTGGTTGCCTTTGTTGTGTTGTATTGGCCGGTGTCCACTGGCCAAAGGACGGTGTTTGGTTTACCGTGCTGTCTTCACATCTCCTGCATGTAGTTTGTGGTGGTGCTGCGATTTTGTTTCGAGAGAACTTGTGTTCGTGAATGAACTTTTCTCGCTCTTTGTCCAGTTCTTCGTACTCAGGATCATTAATGTGTCCAGATCATCACATAAGTACGTACAAAGTACGTACAAAGTGGATGATCTGGACACATTAATGATCCTGGCTGACGAGTACGAAGAACTGGACAAAGAGCGAGAAAAGTTCATTCACGAACACAAGTTCTCTCGAAACAAAATCGCAGCACCACCACAAACTACATGCAGGAGTGAATCTTAGTGAGATTCTCAGGTCTGGTGTGCAGTTGTCCTTGATTATTTCTAGGGTCTCCTTTGGCGAATACCCGAGTGGCCTCATCAAAGTCTGCATGTCCACCATGTAATCTTTGAACGGTTCCCTGAAACCCTGTTTCCGTTGTTTCACCTTGTCTGCCAACTTCGAGAAGAACCCTCTCGGCAGAAAGTACGTCTGGAAACTTTCGCTGAACTCTCCCCATGTTCTCCACTGTTTGTTGTTTGAAATGAACCATTTCAGTGCTTTGCCTTGCAATAGCTCTGGCATTGCACGTGGGATCATGTTCAGGTTCAGCCCGTACGTGTTTGCGGACCATTCCACCTGCTCTAGAAATTCCAGTGGCTTCTCTGTGCCATCGAATTTGAATGACCATTCCCTCACTTGCTTTGCGACTTTGGCGTAATCTGGTGTGCTAGGTCTTTGCTGCCCTGTTTTTCTTTCTTGGCTTGGGTTTCGACTCCTGCCAGCTTCCCTCATGCTGTCCACTCCCAGACTTGCTATGAGCTCCTCGGCGTCAGGGTTCAGCAATTTGATTGTTGGGCCTGGCTTATCGTCGTATTTCTCTTCCAGCTCAGCCCAGATCTCTGCTACTCTTGGGTCATCCTGTTTCCTTGTGAGGTACTCTGAGAGGGCTTTCCTCATGTCATCCGTTCTTCCCTCCAAAGTGATGCCTAACTTGGCTCCTATTTTGGCGAAATCTTCTTTCTTGAGGAGATAAATCCATCCTTTCCCCATTTTCTGTTTGTTTGCTGATTCTCACCGACCGGACAATCACGTTTTGGGCGCCAGATGTAACGAACTGATTTTTACGGTCTGCTCGCTACGAGTATCGTGCGGCTAGCTCACCAAATTTATATAAACGTGACCGCCCGATTGTCTAGTGAGAACGCACAGAATGTTAGGGTGTTTGTATTAGGATCTTTATTCGCCGACTTGTCCCTCGGCCTGGGACTAATGGTGACAGATGGTTGTCTCAACTCCTTCCTTCAAGACTTGTGGTCGTTCCACCGTCGTTCTCCGCTTCCTCGCTGCTCGCTGCTCCGGAACGCCTCTGCTGTCGCTGGCTTCGGGGCTATGAGGGTCTAGGGATGCGTCACCGTTCCCAGACTAGGGTGAACAGGTACCGGGCTCTCAAAGCATACGCCTTTCGCAGCCACAGCCTCCTGTCCCTGGATCTGTCCCGGCCGGTCACACCAGACGCCTACACAGTTTCTACCTGACGGTTCAAGCATACGCCGGAAGGCCGCCAATGCAGTCCCTGTGGCAGGACGCTAGGTTCACGACGAACGCTTCCGCCCTCGCCTCTTAGCCGTAGACTGAGTGTGTTGTAGTATGGCTTGGTTGCTGCTGGGCCTGTGATGACTGCTCGTCGCTCCTCGTGCCCTCGATGTCCTCGCTCTGCTTACGGTGCGAAGTCCTGGGGCGTGGTCTGCGTGCTCTAGTGAGGCTAGGTGCAGCGGGTCTTTGGCTCTCGAGATTCGATCAGTTGCCTGTCTAGGGCTCTGGCGGTGAATTACCGTGCTCTCGACGCATACGCCTCTCGAGACACCCGTGATTCAGACGCGCGTCCTTCGTGGCTAGTCGCACCAGGGCCTGCACAATTCTCGCCTGTCGGTTCAGGCGTACGCCGGAATTCGACAAGGCAATTGCTTTCGCACGGCCGCTAGTTCTGGACAACTTCTCTTTCGAGCCCACGGTTCCTTGTCGGAGGACTCTTTCTATTCACTTCTGTCGGACTCGCCGAGCAATACGCCAAGCTCACGTCGCGACAAGAATTAGAACAAAGCGCCTGGACTTAGCCGCGTGATGCCTCAAGGACCTCAGCTACCTGTTTCTCAGCTCGGAGACTTCAACTCTAAGTCCCGAACGTCTTGATGTAGCGATCTTGCTCCTGTTGACTCGGCGCGGCTCTGCTTCCTCCTGATGTTGACTTGATTTGTGTTGTTCACTGATGTGCTGCTTGTCTACTAATCTTGCTGGATTGACTCCTTGTGATCGACTGATCCCTCTTCCTGCGCTCGGCCTGCTTATATAGGCCGGCGTATCCCGTTAGTTCTCGGCTTCTCCTTTTTCGGTTTTGCGCACGGCACCATCCTAGGGTCCAAGGTCCGCCGCGTTCTACTGTTACTCCTTCTCTCCAAACTCTCTCTTTCTCCACGTTCTCTCCAAACTCTCTCCAGCCGTATTCTCCAAACTCTCTTCTCGTTTCTCTCCAAACTCTCTCCAGCTGCATTCTCCAAACTCTCTCCAGCTGTACTCTCCAAACTCTCTCCAGTTGTAATCTCCAAACTCTCATTTATTTGTGAGGAGTTATTTAACTCCTCACAAGTGATTTAGTGGTTGTGAAGCCATTGGTATAATTTGTGGGTCTTCGTTTATGTTCAAGTTTGGCTCAATTCGGCTGAGTGCGTCAGCGACTACGTTTTGCGACCCTTTTTTGTATACGACTTCATAGTCGTAAGCGGCCAGGATAGTTTTCCATCGAAGTAGTTTTGGATTTTGGCCTTTCAGATTTTCTAGCCAGATTAATGGCTTATGGTCCGTAACTATTTTGAATCTTCGCCCGAAGAGGTATGGTCTAAAATGACTTACAGACCAAATGATAGCTAGCATTTCTTTCTCTATCGTAGAATAGCGTATTTCCGTGTCCGATAGTGTCCTGCTAGCGAAGGATATGGGTCTGTCATTAGTGTCTGGGCCTTGTGACAACACAGAGCCTATCGCATAATTACTTGCGTCTGTGGTCAACGTGAACGGTTTGTTGAAATCAGGGTATATGAGTATAGGATCATTACAAAGAAGATCTTTCGACGTTTCGACTGCTTGCTTAAATTCATCGTCTATTATTATAGATTTATTTCCTTTTAACTGTCTCGTTATGGGCTTAGTTATTTTTGCGAAGTCTTTTATAAATTTCCTGTAATACCCCAATAGTCCTAAAAATGACTTAATTTCCCTAGTTGTCTTTGGGCAGGGAAGTCCTTGATGGCTTGAATCTTAAGTGGGTTTGGTTTGACTCCTTCCTGAGTGACGATGTGTCCCAGGAAGTCGATTTCCTTCCTTAAAAAACTACACTTGCTTGGTTGGATTTTTTAGATTTGCATTTTGTAGTCTTGTAAATACGGATTTAACATCTGCTATATGCTTCTGGAGTGAGGGTGAGAATACTATTATGTCGTCGAGATATACGAGACAGACGTTACCGACTAAGTCACCTAAGACGTTGTCCATAACCCGTTGGAACGTGGCAGGAGCGTTTTTAAGACCGAAGGGCATTCTCGTGAACTCATAATGCCCATTTTCAACGGTGAATGCCGTCTTGTTTGCGTCGCGTGGGTTCATTTGAATTTGGTGAAAGCCACTTGCTAAGTCTATTGTTGTGAAATACATGGTCTTTCCTATGCTGTCTAGTATATCTGCAATGTTCGGGATAGGGTATCTATCAGAGACAGTTTTCTCATTTAGTTTCCAAGCGCCACTTTTTTTCGCCTGTGATGTCACTTTTCTTAGGTACGACCCAGACGGGTGCACTCCAAGGAGAATGACTGCTTTTTATGATGTTTTGTTCGAGCATTTTTGAAATTTGCTTTCGAACTTCGTCTTTATGTACAAATGGGTAACGGTAAGATTTGGTGTGAATTGGTATATTATCTGTTGTTGGTATGGAGTGTTTGACGGCGTTAGAGAACGTTAGCTGATTATTTTCGTTGTGGAAGAGTCTTTTGAATGACTTGCATAGTTTGAGTATTTGTTGTTTTTCCTCGTTGTTAAGGTGTTCCGTTTGAATGTTTAATTGTTGATCGTGCGGTTGTTCTTTATCTGTTGGTGCAGACATGCAGTTTAAGTATTGGTGGGTTCGTGGAGAGAACTCTTCTGCCTGTAACGGTTCTTCGAGGTAAAGTGTTTGGATCTGGTCTGAGTTATTGCAGACTTCGAAATAGGCAGATCCAGCAACTGCGGTGTATAAGCCGCCTGTTATGGATATTTGATTATCCAAATTTGTGGTTTCATATATAAAGTCTCCCTCCATGAAGTTTACTGGGAGCGGTAATGGCATTTTGGTATTTTGTGGCAGGGTATGTAATGTGTCTACAGGGTTTGATCTTGTAAGGATTGGGATGGCGGTTTCTGGTGTTTCTAGTAAGGAGTCGGCAAAGTTTATTTTTGCATTTAGGCCGGATAGGAAGTCCATGCCTAGGAGACCATTGAAGTGGGGATGGAAATTGAATAGTAAGAACTTGAAATTGGTCATTTTTTTGAATTGCTTGAAGTTTATTCTATCTGTATATTCCTGAATTCTGAATGTACTGAGTACAGTGTGGATGTTAATATCGGAGGTTAGTTTTTTGATGTGGTCTTTATTAATAAGTGCTGGATTTATGAATGAATAGGTAGATCCAGTGTCTATTAAGAATTTTAGAGGGTTCGACGCCATGGAGTTTGGTGATACCCGACTGACTTCCCGAGGCTTCTAGGAAAAAGTTTGAATCATCGTTGATGTTACATAGAGGAGCGCTTGGATTATGGTTGTTCCTGTCTTGGGGGTTTGGGGTGTGATCTGATTTGTCGTTGTTGTGGAAGGGGTTCCTGCCCAAAGTTTGTTTATCGTGTCGACCATTATTATCGTTATTGGAATTATGTTGACGGGAAAAGCGTCTATTATTATTGTTGTTAAAGTTTTGTTGTCGCTGTGTAAAGCGACTATTATTGTCATTGTTGGGGTTATCATGTCGTGGTACATGGCGATCGTTGTTGCCATTATAGTTCTGTTGACGTAGGATGTGGCGGCTATTGTAGTCACTGTTGATTGGTTGTCTTTTCGCGTATGGGTGATTCCTGTACATCGAGCTGTCGTTTCGTTGGTGTCCTTGGTGTTTATTCAGATTTCTAGAGAAATTTAGTTCGATCTGTCCGTACTCATATGCTTTCTCGATTGTCTCTGGCCTTTGGTTCCTAATGGCTGACCTAAGTGGGTCCTTTAATCCAACTAGGAATGAATTTAAGCAGAATCTGTTATATTGGTCACGTTTGACCGTGAGGGAGTGTCCACTAGGGTCTGCTTCTCTGGCCAGTGACATTAATTCACTTCTTATTTTAGTGGCTGTGAAATATAGTTTTCCCATACTGAGTCCATCCGGAAGATTGTGTAGCTCTCTAACAAGCATTTCTTCTGTTTTCTTGCTAGAGTACAGTCGCTTGAGATTTGATTTGATATCATCCCAACTGAGGAGTACATCGCAGACACTCAGTGCCTCGTCTGCCCTGCCTATGATTTTGTCTCGGATAGTTCCGAGTAAGTACTGTCCGCATGTTGCTTGGTCCACTGATCCGGCTAACAAAAGTAGCTGTTCTACTCTACCTATAAATCTATCAAGATTGTCAGATGGACCTTCGTATGTGGGTAGTTGATGTACAAGGGCTATTAGTTGGTGTAGGTTCAGGCTAGTGTTAGTAGAAATTGGTGTATTGTTAATGGTGGGACTTAGTGGCGCTGATGCGTTACCGGAATCCATATCGTTGTTGGAATTATTGTTTGTTTCCTTTCCTGTATTTAGGGCAGTGTTGATGTGTTTCTTTCCACTTTGTTGTTTTAGTGGATATAATCGGCTTCAACTGTAATGTATTAATTTAGTAAATATTCAATAGAGTGTATTTTGAGATTAGTGAACATGTGACAGCAATAGATGTTAAGTTTTTTTTTTTTTTTGTGGATTGTTTTCTCGTTTTTTTCATATTTATATTTTATTTACATTTTTTTTTAATTTTAATTTATTGCTTTATTGCTTTTTTTTAATTTTGTATTATCTAACGGGACTTTTAAAAAAAAAATAGGTTAAAAAGCATGAAAATGTGTTCATTTTCAATGAGGCTCGGAGCGCTGCAAAATATAGCAAAGCTCACTTCCAATTGTTTTAGAAATTGCTTCAGTTTACAAATTTAAATTATTTTCAATGGATTTTGAAAGTTATTTATAACATCTTCTCAAATTAAATCAAAGTATATTAGCTCTCGGCGGTAGCTAATGCACAGTGACCCAGCAAGATTTTTACAAGCGAAGGTAACACAAACACATACATATGTACATGTTTACTTGACATTTGCCAAAGGGAACAAAAATTTTTTTTTGTTTTGTATAATATTTGTGAAGCTTTAATTTATTCATTTTTTTCTTTTTTTTTTTGTATTCTTGTTTTTGTGTATTTCATAATAGTAAATTTGCGTTAATGTAAATTGAGAAGTGGAAACGATCCCGGTGCCTTAACAGCGATTGTTGTACACATATACGGTCGTTAATCACACAACTTACATTTATTTTTTGTAAACCACTGTGTACGGATGGTCCCGGTGCTTTGTCGACGATTGATGTGCACGTTGGTGTATAGGTGGTATTCGAGAGCACGTGGCTATTATTATTTGTTTCTTGCGCAGCGAGTTTTGGTCAAAAGGAAGTTTACTGTTCGACGTCTAATTGCTTACTGTCATTCTCCTGTGAATATGTAACAAACTACATTTTGTGACAGCGACGCCAGGTTATCGCCGCGACAAAACGGTTATTCTCAAAGCTACAAAACCACAAGGACTACTCTCCTGTGAATATGTAACAAATCACACTTTGCGACAGCGACGCCAGGTTATCGCCGCGACAAAACGGTTATTCTCAAAACTACAAAACCACAAGGACCACTCGCAATGCTTTTCGACACACACACACACGGTCACCACACACAGTAGTTTAAGGTGCCGAATTTTTTAATTTTTTTTTTTTTTTTCTTGTACCATTTTTGTTGGTTTCTTTTTATGAGTTTCTGTGTATGGATGATCCCGGTGCCTTATCAGCGATTGATGTACACATATACGGTCATCACACACAGTAACTCCTTAGTATAATTGTTGTAAATTGTCCCGCACAAGCGATCCCGGTGCCTTATCAGCGGTCGATGTACACATATACGGTCGCTTGCGTGGTAATTAAAATTTGATTTTGTTTGTTTCGTTTGATTTAGTTGCACATTTTTGTGTTTCACCCCTTTTTGCGAACCTCCTGCCACGCTGCTTGTTGTGCCTTCCCTTTTAAACTCCCATTTGCACTTGCACGTCATTATGTTATTATTTTTGTATGTAGTATTTCACTATTTACTACTCAAATTTCCACAAACACCGCTGTCACCTGTTCACTCACCTCAGCCTACAAGGAAATTAGAACGGTAAGCGTAGTGGGCATGGTCAATCCCTTGTTCGAAGTTCGGCTGCGCCAGTTACAGTCCAGTGACCGAGGGAGTAGAGGTTTCATATGCCAGTAAGATTGTAGAATATGCTAGAAGGAAGCTAACGAACAAAACGACTGTGTTGCGTGGAGAACAGAATAAGACTGCCTATTTTATTGTAAAAAGAATGTACGTGTGTGTGTGTATGAGTGTACAAGGATGTGTGTGTTCGTCTGAGTTCCTGTATGTTGGCGATTTTTGTTGTTGTTGCATTAGGCTTGCAGTTACCGGGTATGTTAACTTGCTTGCAGTTGCCGGGTATGTTAACAGGCTTGCAGTTGCCGGGTATGTTAACTCGCGCGTAGGGGCACACAAGATCAAGAGAGATGGTCACACTGAGACCGGTCCCCAAGTAATTCTCTCTCTCTCTTGTGGCTGACCTCAGGGTCCCCAAGCACTTCTCTCTCTCTTGTGGTTGACTTCAGGGTCCCCAAGCAACAAATTCTCTCTCTCTTGTGGCTGACTTCAGGGTCCCCAAGCAACAAACTCTCTCTCTCCCTTGTGGCTGACTTCAGGGTCCCCAAGCAACAAAGTCTCTCTCTTGTGGCTGACTTCAGGGTCCCCAAGCACGTCTCTCTCTTGTGGCTGACTTCAGAGTCCCCAAGCAACAAATTCTCTCTCTTGTGGCTGACTTCAGGGTCCCCAAACCAAACAATCTCTCTCTCTTGTGGCTGACTTCAGGGTCCCCAAGCAACATTCTCTCTCTTGTGGCTGACCTCAGGGTCCCCAAGCACTTCTCTCTCTCTCTTGTGGCTGACCTCAGCGTCCCCAAGCACTTCTCTCTCTCTTGTGGTTGACTTCAAGGTCCCCAAGCAACAAATTCTCTCTCTCTTGTGGTTGACTTCAGGGTCCCCAAGCAACAAACTCTCTCTCTCTTGTGGCTGACTTCAGGGTCCCCAAGCAAAACATTCTCTCTTGTGGCTGACTTCAGGGTCCCCAAGCAACATTCTCTCTCTCTCCCTTGTGGCTGACTTCAGGGTCCCCAAGCAACAAATTCTCTCTCTTGTGGCTGACTTCAGGGTCCCCAAACCAAACAATCTCTCTCTCTTGTGGCTGACTTCAGGGTCCCCAAGCAACATTCTCTCTCTTGTGGCTGACCTCAGGGTCCCCAAGCACTTCTCTCTCTCTCTTGTGGCTGACCTCAGGGTCCCCAAGCACTTCTCTCTCTCTTGTGGTTGACTTCAGGGTCCCCAAGCAACTAATTCTCTCTCTCTTGTGGTTGACTTCAGGGTCCCCAAGCAACAAATTCTCTCTCTCTTGTGGTTGCCTTCAAGGTCCCCAAGCAACAAACTTTTTCTCTCTCTTGTGGCTGACTTCAGGGTCCCCAAGCAAAACATTCTCTATTGTGGCTGACTTCAGGGTCCCCAAACCAAACAATCTCTCCCTCTTGTGGCTGACTTCAGGGTCCCCAAGCAACATTCTCTCTCTTGCGGTCGACTTTCGGGTCCCCAAGCACTAAATAGCTCTCTCTCGCTCGTGGCTGACTTCAGGGTCCCCAAGCACCTCATTCTCATTTCAGGCAACCCACCCCGTGCTGGTCCCCTCGAGCAGCGGGACGGCTCCCGATACCAGGTATTCTAAGTGGACGAAGGAAGCGAAGGCAGCAAGGGCGGCACCCCGCCAAATCAGAGAATTCGTTAGTTGTTAATCAAATGTCAAGATATTTACTGAATTAAAACCTAGTTCTAATCAATTACTAAGTAATTTCCCACGACTTCTAGTCTGAGCTGGGTCGGAACTCTCTTTCAGCAACCACGCCTGACACAAACAAATTCTTGAGACAAACCCTGGCCATCCCTGAGCCACCCGACAACGACGAACCGTCACATGGTGCTGGTTTATTGTTTCTCAAAATATAGCATTAATGCTACTGTTTAGCTGCCCGTTGTCGCCGTCCTCTGGTCCTCTGCTACGTCGTTCCTCGCTGCTGCTGCTGCGTCGCTCCTGGCCTACTGCTCCGGGTGACTGAGATCGGGACGGCTCCACCGAGAGCCTGGATGTTATACGATTTTTCCTACCGGGGCCGGCAAGGTGTATCGCCTAGCAGGTAGAACTGACACCGCGTAAGGACTCCCTAAGTTCTGTTAGCCACGACCTAGCACCTTTAGATCTCAGCGTTGTAGCCTCAGCATTGTAGGCTTGTCGTCGTTCGGCGTCTCGACTTTGCAATCTTGATCCTTGGGCACTTGGGTTTAGATTCTACTTATTCCGCGTTCACGCACTCGCTTTGATTCTTCCACTCGTACTGTTTATACCCTTGCGGAGGATATTACAATTTTGGTCGGAAGTTTGTAACGCAGTGAAGGAAACGTTTCCGACCCCATAAAGTATATATATTCTTGATCAGGATCAATAGGGGAGTTTATATAGCCATGTCGTCCTAAATATATATATAGCTAAAGCTAAAGGATATAGACGGGGCGATTTTCAAATTTGATCTGCGTACACATGGCAGATCAAGTTTGAAAATCGCCCCGATCGGACGTCTATATACTATAGCTCCCATGGGAACAATCGGATATACCTTGCAAGAATTGATTATATTTCGCGCAGTGTAAAAGCTATTGACATGAATCTTTCCAAGTCTTATTTATTTACGCATACCTTGATCAGGGTAAAAGCTCTTGCCGATCGGACGTCTATATCTTATAGCTTCCGTAGGAAAAATTGTTAAAGGCTTCGAAAATATCCTTTTTTTCTATTTTTATATGACTTTTTTACAGTATAAAAGCTATTGTCATGAAACTATGCAAATCTAATTTATTTAAATATACCTTATTCTTTTCGCTACATTTTCAATTTTAGCAATTTCGGCAAAGTCTGCCAGGGTATTAAAACTTCGGCTTGCCGAAGTTAGCTTCTGTACTCCGTAGCATATCACGAATGATTCTAACAGCAACGAAAGATGGTGGGTGTAGCTTCAAGTGGGGCACGCGCTGGTTCCGGCTCTTGTTTCGTCGGTAAAGGGAGTTAGTTTCCAATTTGATCCACAGTGCTACTTGCTCGCATATTACAATACAAAATCCTATTTAAATTCGCGTGCGAACTGACTTTGAGGTTAATTGTAGGGGGACAGAACTAAGATTGGGGTGAAGAGGAAGGGAATACCTGAAAAGAAGGGTGCTGCCGAGATGGAATGGCAGCAGCTGATGTGTGTGTCGGTGTCAGCAGCGAGGATGGTATTTGCCGCTGACATTGCCCACCCCACCATGATCACCACAGCCGCATAACCTGACACAGGTTGGTGATCCCTTCGATACACGCCTAACTCCTAATCATCGTCATCGATGCAAGCTTCCATTAAAAAACAATTTAGCAATTCATGTTTATATTATGTTTAATACAAGAAAAGTAATACTAACAAAGGTGATCATTAAGGTTACAAAGTTGGGTATCATATAAAGTTTATGCTAAGCTCATATTGATAAAGTAAATTTAAATCGAAGCAAAGGTATTTAGAAGTTAAGCATTAATTTGGAATATTAACTTTAATTTAATTCACTGAGCAAGTATTTATCAAGGGGGAATTTGTTTTATAATATCAAAATCATTAGAATATTATGGTACACAGTCAATTAAAATACGTAGCATTACGACCGGAGCCGATCACTTACCCAAACTATCCAACGTTGAAAGCGCTTTCAAGATGTTGTATTATTGGCTGTAATTTGTTTTATAACTTGGAAAACTGCATTTCAATTGACTGTAGGCTAAGATAAATTTTGGAAAAACACTTCCAGGGGCTTAAACACTTGCTCTCATGACGAGCTTTGCTTACTGCATATCGAATTATTTGATTATACTAGGATTTGAGTAATTTACGTTAACTGCTTATTAAATATTTATGTTTTAATTAATTTAGCGATATAGAAATTTAATTTAAATTAAGAATAAGAATTTAGTTTAAATTTACGTATTTAATTTAATTATAAATTTAATTTGACTTGAGTTTATAGGGATTGAATGATTTTAAGTTTAAATTGTGTTGTATTAATTAGACTGAGTCACGAAGCGGGTGTTGCAGGCTTGGGCCTGCCCACTTGTGCACTTTCAGCAGAGGGCTGCACTGTGTTGTATGTATGTAGGTGAGACACAGGGTGCACTGAGAACAGATTGAACAAAATGTTACTAAGTTGCACGGACGTGCATGAACTTTTACAAATTGGTTTGGATCGGAATTCACAGGAATTTTTAGCGTGAACGCTAGGTGGCAACACTGGTTGAAATTTTTATGTTCACATCGAAATGAAATGTGGGACCAGAGTTGCTCAAAAATCTTTATCGAACATCTTTATCTTTTCGGTGTTGTAAAGACAGAAATTATTTGAATTTGGCTCTGCCATTTTAATTCCTGGCGGCAACTTTAAATCCTAGCGGGAATTTTTAATTGAAGTGGGAAATTTAAAAGTTGAAAATTTTAACGACAAGCGCCCTACAACTCGTTTAATTAAAGTTTGAGTTTTTAAGGTTATCAATTTTCTTAAAAAACTCATTCTTTTTGGAAGCTTTCTTCGTAACGTCTTGTCCAGTGCAAAAGTACGTAAGTCGAAATCTTGAGATGCTTCTCTAAAGGTTTTCTATGGTTTCACATATTGAATGGACATTTTTCGTCTAGTGATTTGGACGGTTATTGACAAAAAATGATTATTAACGTTGGGACAAACAGCAGCTCCTCCAATTGTATGTTTACATTTGTAGCAGCAAACATAATTGTGCTAGTACCATAAGACTCTATGTTCTTTCAGGACGCCTTGTGACATCATCCCCTACGAGATCGACGGCATCTTCGGTGGAAGCACACAAGGCGCTCTTCAAGCAGGCCATGCATCACTGAAAGAACTTCACCCTTTTTCTAAGCTTATATATGTTAATTCTACCTAAAAACTGCGATGGTTGCCAGCCCATCTCCTTAGGACGCAATTGCGAAAAGTTTGGCATTAGAATCCATGAACTGGGCTTTCAGGTTAGTTTTCCTCTCTGCTGGCTTGACTTTTGCGTCTTTTGGATCTTTACGTTCTTATCTCTTTATTCTTTTTAAGCTTTTTCTTTTAAAACTATTACTACTGTTTTACTACTTGACAAGTTGAACAATATTTGAGTTCTTGAAGTTCTTACTGGTATGCTCAATTGGCCCGACATGGTAAGTGTGATATGTTTCTAAACTATTATTTATTTAATTGTTGGTGTCACAAAAAACCTTAACAAATTATCCTTTCTAATTTAGCTAACCTTCTTATTTGCCTATCTCCAAACACAATTTTAGCATTTAAATGACTGTTGGGGCTAACATCAGCCATTACTCTGTGACTGCCCTGCCACACTAAGACAATTTAAACGCGCGCCTTAAGCAAAGGACAGCTGGCCACACTAATCCCACATCAGCGCAATCCTGAGTTTTCGATAGCAGGTGTAACGACCTGATTCTTTATTTCTGCTCGCTACGTAAACGTGCGGCTAGCTCAGAGAGGTTGTGAGTTCGTTCCACCAAATTTGTAGTGAGTGACCGCCCGTGACCAAAGGATAACGCCAGAAATGATTAGGTTGGTGCTGGTTTATTAAATCTCTAAAATATAGCCTTATTGCTATGACTCTGCTGCCCGTTGTCGCTGTCTCCTGCTGCGTTGCTCCTGGGTCGCTGCTGCTCTGCTCCTGGCGTGCTGCTGCGTCGCTCCTGGCTTACCGCTGCGTCGCTCCTGGCCTGCTACTGCGCTGCTTTGGCTTGCTGCTCCGGGTGACTGAGATCGGGACGACTCCACCAAGTCTCTGGATGTTATGCGAGCTTCCCCACCGGGCCCGGCAAGGTGTATCGCCTAGCAGGTGAACCGAAGTTACGCCTTATCGCCTAGCCACCTTTATCGCCTGGCTTCCGGAGTTCAGCCTGGACTTTGTCGGCAAGGTGTATCGCCTAGCAGGTAGAACCAAGTTCTCCCTTATCGCCTAGCCACCTTTATCGCCTGACACCGCGCAAGGACTCCCTAAGCTTGACCTTACCACGACCTAGCACCGTTGGATCTCAGCGTTGTAGCCTCAGCCTTGTAGACTTTCCGTCGTTCGGCGTCTCGACTTTGCGATCTTGATCCTTGGGCACTTCGGTTTCGATATTTACTTATTCCGCGTTCACGCACTCGCTCTGATTCTCGCACTCGTACTGTCACGAGCTGCGCTTGCGCCGTCCTTTTTATAGGCGCTGTAGGTGCCGCTATTTCCCTCGGTGTGTCCTCTTTGGGCAGGTCCGAAGTCCGCCAATTTACCGTATGACCCCGTTGCCCTTGCCGGGCGCGGGTCCAAGGTCCATCGAGGCACCGTTAATTCACGGTGTGTCCTCTTTGTGCGGGTCCGAAGTCCGCCAATTCACCGTATGACCTCGTTGCCCTTGCCATATGAGGGTCCAAGGTCCGAATGTTTCCCGTTTGACCTGGATGCCCTTCATTTCTCCGGCTTTCTCGCCTCCTCCGCTGTTGCTAGGCCGATCTCCTGCATCGGGATTTGTGGGGAGTTTAAGACTCCTCACATTTCCCCCTTCCTTCGGAAACGTAATGAAAGTGGTGACTTTCCCCGCCCTTGATGTTTAGACTACTCGAATTCCCCGCCTGAATTGCGTGTTAGAAACTTCCCAGACAGTTCCCCGAAAGACTTAACCTTTCCCCAGACTGTTTTCCCAAAAAGACTTTACTCGTACAGCTCCTTGAAAGACTTGAACTTTCCCGTGGCTGTTTCCCAAAAGACTTTTGCATACAGCTTCTTGACGGATTATTTCTCCCGACTTTCCCTGTTTCCTAGACAGTTCCCCGTTCCCCAGACAGTTCCCAGTTCCCAGTTCCCCAGACAGTTCCCAATTCCCAAGACAGTTCCCCGTTCCCGAGACAGTTCCCCGTTCCCCTGCGTGTTAGAAACTTCCCAGACAGTTCCCCGAAAGACTTAACCTTTCCCCAGACTGTTTTCCCAAAAAGACTTTACTCGTACAGCTCCTTGAAAGACTTGAACTTTCCCGTGGCTGTTTCCCAAAAGACTTTTGCATACAGCTTCTTGAAGGATTATTTCTCCCGACTTTCCCTGTTTCCTAGACAGTTCCCCGTTCCCCAGACAGTTCCCAGTTCCCAGTTCCCCAGACAGTTCCCAATTCCCAAGACAGTTCCCCGTTCCCGAGACAGTTCCCCGTTCCCCTGCGTGGAATTCGAATTTTCCCGCCCAGACATTTCCCCAAACTAAAAGTCACCATTTCGATTCCCTCGGTCCGGCAACTCCCTGGAATCTCACCACGATCGCGTTTACCGATTGTGGGATCCAGTGTTGCCATCGTCGTTGCCTTTTCGTTGTCTTAAGTTGCCATTTGGATTCTTTGAACATAGACACAACCAATTTTCTTAACCCATCGATCGCAACTGTCGATCGACCGCCTATCTCGGCGCCCCCGTCCCTATTGCCTATGTCCGGCAACTCCCTTACTTCCGAAAGGTAAATAAACAAACCAGCTTGTTGTTTTAAAACCATTAATGGTTTTTATTAGCCCCTCAGGACTCTCACCACCCCGTTGGATACCCTAATGCGGTAGCGGACGCCGTCTACCACCATGAGTTTTGCCCAGCGGCTGCTACGGGCTCTCTCCCGCTGTCTATTGGCCTCGGCTGCCACCCTGGGCGGCCACTCTCCTTCGGCCATCTCCTGCCAGTGGCTGCTGTCCGCCGAAAGCTGGCGGCTCACCGGCGGCCTGGCTGGTGGGGACCGCGGCTCCGGGCACGACGACAGCCGGGCTAGTTTTGGCGGCCGTGCGGCTGGCTCCCCTGGCGGCGGCCACACCCAGGGCCCCTTCTCCAGACCCTCCGGGTCCCCACCGAGCCGTTTCGCTGGCGACGGCGATGGCGTTGGCACCCACGGCGGCGGCGGAGGCGGAGGTGTCTCCGTTCCGGGCCGTGGTGCCTGGGATGGCCATGTTGCCTGCGGCGGCGACGGCGGTGGCGGTGCTGTGGCCCGGGGCGGCGACGGTGGTGGCGGTGGCGGTGCTGCGGCCCGGGGCGGCGACGGTGGTGGCGGTGGCGGTGCGGCGGCCCGGGGCTGCGATGGTGGTGGCGGTGGCGGTGCTGCGGCCCGGGGCTGCGACGGTGGTGGCGGTGGTGGTACTGCGGCCCGGGGCGGCGACGGTGGTGGCGGTGGCGGTGGAGGCGCTTGCAGCGGCGGCTGCTCCGGGGGGCCTGGCCGGGCCCATAGCGCTGCTTCTTCGGCCTCAGCCTCGTCCAGCCGCTGTTGCCACTCCCTGGCTGCTGCGGCTGCCCGTGCCACCGCCCGTTGCGCGAACACTCGCCGCACCACCTCTGCCCGGGTTGCGCATATACGCATTGCCTCCTCCGGGCGGCCCGATGGCGCTGCGTCGCCCAACCGGATCCGCCCGAATCCGGCTGCGGCCCTTCTGATGCGGCGGAATGCCATCCGGGCCTTTGCCGCCCGACGGGGCTCGTCCTCCTCGTCCGACGAGACCTCCGGACTCACCGTCTCCGTCCCTGTGTCCTCCTTGCCCTCCTCTTCCTCCTCGTCGGAAGAGGACAGGTCGATCGTGGCCATCTCGACCTCCTGTCCTGCCGGCCGGACGCCGGTCTCCTCCTCCTCCTCCAGCTCCACGTCGGTGATCCGACCTTCGTCCTCCGTTTCGGGGTTCGGCGACGGGGACCGCGACACCAGGGGAGACGCCAGCAGCTGGAGTGCGGAACCTGAGTCCCGCCTCCATCTCGCCGCTGGCTGTTGCCTGGTGCTGCCCCCCCGCCCCTCTCCCATTACGACTTGATTGTTGCTGCTGCTGCGTGCTGTCATCTTGGCGACCTGATCTAAATAGACCCGTCTTGTGGCGCTCGCGCGCTGACGACACCTCGGTTTCCTATGTGTCCGGTTCCGTTATCCGCGGCGGCCTTTGGACTTTCCCTTGCTACGGGCTCCGACGGGTCCCTGCTTTAGTATGCGTTACCCGGTAACGGTATCCGCATCCTAAGACCCTCCCACTCCCGCTCTCGCGCTCCTATTGCATCTGTGTGAGTTCGATACTGTGTATCGTCCTCTCCCTCTCTTCGGAGTCACAGTGCGCCCCTGCTAAGTCCGCCTTCGATCCTTTGTTTTGGCCATCACTTACTTGTTTTTTTAATTGGCTAATGTGGGCGGTTTTTTCTTTGCCAGAATTTTCGTGCCGCAACTTGCAGATCACTGGTGAATTGAAATTTACTATCTTAAACGGCCCATCGTACTTTGGTGCCAATTTTGCGGCGAATCCTTCTGCAGCCTTGGACAGATGGTGTTCCTTAGCCCAGACTGTGTCCCCGATGTTTGGCTTCCATGGGCGTCTACGGAGATTGTAATGGCGTGCCTGATCCTGCGCTGCCTCTTCCATATTTCTCCTCACCAGCTCGAAGATTTCTTTTAGCTTCTTGGCGTTCTCGGCCGGAGTTTGCGTTTCCCTTCCTGTGCCGATTGTTCCTTCATCGTACAGTGCGCTGGGTAACCTAGGCTCTCTCCCTTGCGTAATAAAAGCAGGCGAATATCCTGTGGATTCGGCCACGCTCGTATTCACGGCCAACTGCAGTTCCGGCCACTTTTCGTCCCAAGTTCTCTGGTCTGCCCCTGTGAACTGGGCGATCATAGTTTTCACCGTCCTGTTGGCTCTCTCCGTCGGGTTTTCCTGGGGCGTGTATGGGGCCGTGAACTGGTGTCGGACGCCTAATTCACCCAGGAACTTTTTAAACGCCCTGCTGGTAAACTGCACGCCATTGTCTGTAATTAGTACCTTGGGCACGCCGTATCTTGCGAGAATCCGCTCGCGGATCGCCTTTTCCAGAGTTTCCGTCGTTGCCCTGCGCATTGGCACCATTTCGGTCCATTTGGAGAACCTATCTACCAGCACTAGCAGCATAGAATTCCCGTGCTTGGAGCGGGGCAGTGGTCCGACGAAATCTGCGCATACAGTTGCCCACGGCTCTTCCGGAACTTGGGTCAGCATTTTTCCGGCCGCCTGTAGTTGGCTTGGCTTATATCGTAGGCAGCTCTCGCAGTTTTGCACATATTTCCTTATGTCGCGGTGCATTCCCGGCCAATGGTATCTTGCGGCGACTCTGGCAATTGTTTTCCGACTGCCCATGTGGCCGGCTGTCGGTGAGTTGTGGTTCTCCGACATTACCCGCCGCCTGGACCCCGTTGGCACGCACAGCTTCCAAGATGTGACATCCTCGTTGCCTGCTCTGTGCGGTATGTGGCGATATAGCTGGTCGGCCTCTGTCATGTAGTCTGGATATTTTTGGGGATTTTGGGAAATCTTGCTCCGCATATCCCTTATCCAGTTACACTCGCCGGTTTCCTTGTGCTGTTCCTGTGTTTTTACCCGCCGACACGTTTCTGGCAGTGGCTGTCGTGATAGTGCGTCTGCGACTATATTCAGCTGGCCCTTTCTGTATGCGATCTCGAAGTCATATTGCTGCAGTTCCAGCGCCCATCGTGCGATTCTTCCGGTTGGGCTCTCGATGCTATTCAACCACTTCAGTGCCATATGATCCGTGATCACTTTGAAGTGGTAGCCCTCCAAGTATGGCCTTAACTTGCGTATGGCCCACACAATTGCCAGGCATTCCTTCTCAGTCGCTGAGAAATTTCTCTCAGAACCATTTAGGGATCTACTGGAATACGAGATCACCCTCTCGCCTTGGTCGGAATTCTGTGTGAGAATAGCACCGAGCCCGTAATCGCTGGCGTCGGTCTGCAGCACAAATGTCTTTGTGAAATCTGGGCATGCTAAGATTGGGTCTGCGATTAGCCTGGCCTTGACAGCTTCAAACGCCTGTTGATGGTCATCTGTCCATTCCCATTTTGTGCTTTTCCGGAGCAGGCTATTCAGCGGATGCACCAACGTTGCAAAATCTGGCACAAAACGCCTGTACCACGACGCCACTCCCAAATATTGTCGTAACTCCTTAACGTTGGCCGGTGGTTTTATTAAGGCAATTGCCGACACTTTTTCTGGGTCTGTTCCGATGCCTTGGTCTGTTATGCGATGCCCCAAGTATTGCAGTTCCTTTCTAAAAAATTTGCATTTTTCCGCGTTTACTTTCAGGTTGGCGGCCTTTAGTCTCCTAAACACTTCCTTCAGGTTTTCCATATGCTCTTCGAGCGTTCGTCCGATCACGATAATGTCGTCCTGATACGCGAAGGCATGCGGCATCATTTCTGGTCCAATGACTTGATCCAATGCCCGCTGGAATGTTGCCGACGCGGAGTGTAGGCCAAATGGCATCACCTTCCATTGGAACAGGCCCTTCCCTGGTACAGTAAACGCCGTATACTGCCTGCTGTCTGCCTCCAAGGGGATCTGCCAGTAACCGTCCTTTAGATCGAGACTGCTGATGTACTTCGCCTCTCGCAGCTGGTCCAGGATGTAATTTATCATCGGCATCGGGTATGCGTCCTTTATGGACCTCGCATTTATCTGCCGGAAATCCACACACAGCCTCCACTTTCCAGTTTTCTTTCTCACCATGACTATTGGTGAGCTGTAGGGACTCCTGGACGGCTCGATGCATCCTTTTTCCAGCAGCTCGTCTACCTTGGCATTTATCTCACCCCTGCATTTTTGGATTTTTAGGGTAGTACCGTTGTTTGACTGGTTGGTCGTCCTTCATGGTAATCCTATGTACGGCCACGTTGGATGTACCATTTATTCCTTCCAGTTCGTCCAGCTCGGCTTTTAAAAATCCCTCCACATCCTGTTCCGCAAATCTTTTGGGTGTTTCAACTATTGCCACTGATAGTTTTTCCTCCAGCCATCCTCCTCGCCTATTCTTTGCCGGTATCGACGCGCTGTGTCCTGCGCACTCGACTTCGGCCCCGATTCTGGTGAGGAAATTCCATCCCAACACCAGGGCGTCTATAAGTCCTGGTAAAATCAGCAGCTCCATTGAAATTGTTTTCGTTCCCAGTCCAATTCTGGTCTCCAGCTGTGATCTTATTTCCCCGCAGCGACCGTCTGCCATCCGTACTTGCCTTCTCGTGGGTCCGACCCTTCCTGCTGCCTGCAGCCTGTCCGCCAGCTCTTCGCTGATGAAACTCGCCGTGGCGCCGGTATCCACCGTGGCCTTAATCTTACTTTCACCTATGAGCACCGTGGCGGACAGTTGCATTTCTTCCGCCTGCAGGTCGCCCATTAATTTCGAGAGGCAGCACCTTGCGATCCCTGGCCGCCCCCTCGGAGGCTGGGGTCGCTGGGCGTTTCCCGACCCGGAACAGCATTGAACCGTCCGAACTCCTATTTTTCCGCATCGCCAGCAGAACGTAAGACGTTGGTTACGGCATTCCTTCGCCCAGTGGTCTGGACCCCGCATCTGCGGCAGGCCTGGGTAGGATTTGCCACGTATCCGCCGCGATTGTTTGCCGGTTCGTGGCCGCGTGGCGTACTTCGTGGTTGTGCGTCCGGGTCCTCCTGGCACCGTCTGCACACCGCACCCTGGTCTGGTCTTGGCCTTGGCACTGGGTGGCTCTGCCCATGCTGCTTCCTGGGATTGTTCTCCAGCTCGAATTTCTCCCGCTGCTGGTCGAGCTCCTCAAATTCGTCAGCCAGCGCCATCAATGTCTCCAAATTTCGACATTCGTATGGGCGAACGAACATTCTGAGTGCCGGCGTGCTGTTCTCCTTTATCCTCTCCAGCGTTTCCTTGGTCGACATATTTAGTGGCCGCATCAGGGTCTGCATATCCACCATAAAGTCTTTGAAGCTCTCCCCGTAGGCTTGCTTCCTCTGTCTGACCTGATCCGCCAGCTTCGCCATGTATCCTCGGGGCAGAAAGAAATTTTGGAAGCTGTAGATGAAGTCTCCCCAGGTTTCCCAGTGCCGATTGTTGGCGATGAACCACTTCAAGGCTCTACCTTGGAGCAGCTCCGGCATTGCTCGTGGGATCTGATTTATGTCGAGACCGTAAGTCACGACTGACCACTCTACTTGCTCCAAGAATTCCAGTGGCTTGTCGTTTCCGTCGTAGCGGAAATTCCACTCCCGGACCTGCTTGGCCACCTTCGCGTAGTCCTGCATGTGCGTCCTGGAATTCTCCTTTCTTTCCCGGCTATTTTCCCGCTGCCGACTTGCGTGGCTTGCGATGCTCGACACATCCAAGCTCGCTATGAGGCCCTCGGCACTTGCGGTTGTGATTTTAAATTTTGGCGTGGGCATTTTCCGGAATTTCTTTTCCAGGCCCGTTACCAAATCGGCGATGTCTGGCTCCTCTGCCGTCTGGTCGACGAAGTCTCCCAGCGTCTTCCTCATCGATTCGACTGAGCCCTCCAGTTCTATCCCTAGAACTTGGCTCACCTCGTCGAAGTCTTCCTTCCTGAGATTATAAATCCAGGACTTCCCCATCTCGGAACTTTTGTTTCCTTGGTCAGGACAATCACTCTTGGGCGCCAGATGTAACGACCTGATTCTTTATTTCTGCTCGCTACGTAAACGTGCGGCTAGCTCAGAGAGGTTGTGAGTTCGTTCCACCAAATTTGTAGTGAGTGACCGCCCGTGACCAAAGGATAACGCCAGAAATGATTAGGTTGGTGCTGGTTTATTAAATCTCTAAAATATAGCCTTATTGCTATGACTCTGCTGCCCGTTGTCGCTGTCTCCTGCTGCGTTGCTCCTGGGTCGCTGCTGCTCTGCTCCTGGCGTGCTGCTGCGTCGCTCCTGGCTTACCGCTGCGTCGCTCCTGGCCTGCTACTGCGCTGCTTTGGCTTGCTGCTCCGGGTGACTGAGATCGGGACGACTCCACCAAGTCTCTGGATGTTATGCGAGCTTCCCCACCGGGGCCGGCAAGGTGTATCGCCTAGCAGGTGAACCGAAGTTACGCCTTATCGCCTAGCCACCTTTATCGCCTGGCTTCCGGAGTTCAGCCTGGACTTTGTCGGCAAGGTGTATCGCCTAGCAGGTAGAACCAAGTTCTCCCTTATCGCCTAGCCACCTTTATCGCCTGACACCGCGCAAGGACTCCCTAAGCTTGACCTTACCACGACCTAGCACCGTTGGATCTCAGCGTTGTAGCCTCAGCCTTGTAGACTTTCCGTCGTTCGGCGTCTCGACTTTGCGATCTTGATCCTTGGGCACTTCGGTTTCGATATTTACTTATTCCGCGTTCACGCACTCGCTCTGATTCTCGCACTCGTACTGTCACGAGCTGCGCTTGCGCCGTCCTTTTTATAGGCGCTGTAGGTGCCGCTATTTCCCTCGGTGTGTCCTCTTTGGGCAGGTCCGAAGTCCGCCAATTTACCGTATGACCCCGTTGCCCTTGCCGGGCGCGGGTCCAAGGTCCATCGAGGCACCGTTAATTCACGGTGTGTCCTCTTTGTGCGGGTCCGAAGTCCGCCAATTCACCGTATGACCTCGTTGCCCTTGCCATATGAGGGTCCAAGGTCCGAATGTTTCCCGTTTGACCTGGATGCCCTTCATTTCTCCGGCTTTCTCCCCCCCCCCCCGGTTTCCGGGGCCCTTCCCCCCCCGGGGGGGGGGGGGGGTAATTAAAAAACCCAAAAAAAGACGAAAAAAAGACGAAATCCCGTAGCTCGAGCTGGTCATACTAGCCGGCGCCTATAGAAGCAGAGCAAGTTCCTCAAGTTTGGTCATTTGTGCTCCATCAGGCTAAGTGTTCGGTGTTAATTCGCTATGTACAGGGTTGTGGAAATATGTAAAGATGCAGAGGGTATTATAATTTTGGTCAAAAGTATGCAACAAAGTGAAAGAGACATCTCCGACCCTATAAAGTATATATATTCTTGATCAGGATCGCGTCCTGAGTTGATATTAGCATGTCCGACTGTCTGTCCGTCTGTCTGTCCGTCTGTCTGTTTCTACGCAAACTAGTCCCTCAGTTTTAAAGATAGCTCCCATAGGAACAATCGGAAACAATTCAAAAAAGGTATAACTTTGTTGTTTTTAATTTTTTTTTTGTTTTTTGGGATTTGGTAATATAATAATAATAATAATAGTTAACATCGGACATCTATATTATATAGGCAAATCTAATCAATTAAAAACAAAAATTTTTATTTTTATGTTTTTCCATTTATCAAAATATTCCTTATAGTAGAGATTTAGTAATTATTTACTATTTCAAAATTAAGCTTTTAGTTTTTTCAAAATCGAACAACAATATCAGCTGCCAGAAACGATGGCAAAATGCGGCGTAAAATAGACATAGCTTCATTGATTTTAGTAATATTGGCATAGAAATATAATTGTAGTCGATTTGTAATAACTGTCAGGGTAGGTTAGAGTAGTTTTTGATTGGTAAGTAGGGGAAGTTTAGTTTCTATTGTTCGGTCTATTGCACTTGGTAATTGCTCTCTAGGGGTCTTGGTTAAGTTACTAAGGGGAGTGTCGTAGAAGTGTATTGATTTATTTGATAGTTTGCCTGCTAAGAGTTCTGTTCTCTGTTCCATTGTGTATATATTGGCTTTAAAATGTAAGTTGTTGGTTGGCTTTAGTTCGGAATGCGCCTAGAGCTGCTTTAATTGCTGAGTTTAGGTGGTCAATTAAGTGTGCAGGTGCGCCTCCATTCATAGTAATGGATTTAATAATTTGGATTAGGGGAGAGGTGTTGGTGTCTTATTTTGGGTAAGGAGGTGTCTGATGATGTTTACGGTTTGCAAAGACTATCTTTTAGTTTGTTTATGTGGTGGACCAGTTGTATCTTTTGTTGATGGTGAGGCCTAGGATTTTTGTTGTGTTAGTTTCTGGGATAGTTAGAGAGCCAGTATATATATTTGCTCTTCAGTTGTGTTTGTGGCATACGTGTGATGTTACATTTTTCTATTGAGAGGGAGGGTCCTGAATAGGTACATCATTCGTTAATTTGTTGGAAGGCAGATGACAGATTTATGGCGGGGTTCTCTTCCATTGTGTTCGATAATTATATGCAAATAGTCTGCGTTAGTAGTGAATTTAAATTGTCTTGGGATGGAAATAATGTTAGCAAGAGAATTGTAGGCAATTAGGAAAAGGATATCTGAGATGGGGGAACATTGTCAGAGGCCGTTGTCATGGGGGAAGGTTTACACCGAGACTCCGTTTTTGACGATGATCTTTATGTTTGTCATAAAGTTTGAAATGTATTGAAGAATTCGAGGGCCTACTTTCCATTTTTAAGGTTGGTGGATGAGGTAATGAATATTGTCTAAGGTTATGATCAATATGTGACGTTTTAAGGAAAGGGATCCGGTCGCTAGATGATCTGCATATATTAGAGGACATAGTACAACCAAAGAAGTCAAGGACAGGTTTTCCCCTTTTAAAAACGAACCTGATGTTTTGAATGAGTTTGTTGGTTTAAACAAACCAGTACAACCTTTCACCAATGATTTTGTCTAGAACTTTTGCTAGGAATGGGTTTAGAGCTATAGGTCTGTAGAATTTGGGTTTGATTTTAGGGATTTTGAGATTTTAAAATGGGGAGAACTAAGCTTAGTTTGTAAGATTGAGGGATGTGAGAGTTGAGGATGGGAGTTTGGGTGAAAGGGTTATAAATAGTGTGGATATGGAGTCAGCATAAACGTTTAATGTTTGCCAGTATTTTTTAGATGGGTCAGAATTGGGTTGGATTTCGGAGGAGAAGTTGTTAATGACAGTTTTTTCGGCTTCTCTAATTCCTCTTTTGTATTTGTCGTTGGCTTTTTTGAACTCGACTATATTTAATGCTAGCTTTAGCAGCTTCAATTTTGTGTTTATGATGTTTTGACGGATAGCTGGATCGTCGTTCCACCAGGCGATCCCCAGTATGGGTGCCAGCTTTTAAAGTCACCAAGGACTAGTGTGGGTAGGTTTTATAGATCAGCTTTTTGCGGGGTGATTACTGGATGGCTGAGGTGAACAGCGAGATGTCGACGGCGCTATGTTCTGACAGCAGGTCCTCAACCTCTCTGGCGTGGATGATGGCCGGGTCCAGGCCGTCGGAGATGGCGATGTCCAATATGTCCGGGATTTTACTAGGGTCAGTAGGCCAGTAGGTCGGTGCACCGGTCCCGTGACAGTCCAGGTTGCGGGCCTGAACTTGCCTGTACAGGACTTGGCCTTTTGGATTGTTCACCCTTGATCCCCACCAGATGTGCTTGGCATTGAAGTCGCCACCGATCAGGAACATAGTGCCAAGACTGTCGAGGAGCATACCGAAGACCTCATCCCTGACGATGTGCCTTGGGGGGGAGGAGGCAGCAGCAACGGTGATGTCGCCGTGTGTGGTGGTGACGGAGATTTGGCCGCACTGCACCCAGTTCTCTTCGATGGGGGGTAGGGTCACGAACCTGATACTGCTCCAGATGAGGATAGCTGCACCGCCTCGGGCTGAGCCATTGGGGGGGTTGGTGGGAATCACCTCATAAGTAGGATCCGGCGGAGAAATGGGTTTCTGAGATGAGGATGATGTCGGCTTGGTGGGTTTTGCTGTAAAACTCGACCTGGTGCCTGTTGAAGATCAGGCCGTTCGCATTCCAAATTTCAATGTCCAGTCCAGCTTGCATAATGACTTGCAAATGGTGGTCATCATATGTGTCATCTGGGTCATCACCTTGTCCATCATCCGCTCAAACATGGACTCCATCTTGGCCATCATCGCTTCCAGTCACGATTGACCTCTGTATGCGGGGGATATGAGTCCCATCGGTTGCCTGTTTGCCTGCGTTGGCGTAGCTCATGCTCGGGTTGACCCTGCTGGAGTTCACTAGGTGAGGGTGGGCTCGTGGAGCTGACTGCTTGTGGAGCAGCCATGCTGGCTTTGGCTTTTTGAAGGCTGAGCAACCTTTATGTGTGGCCGTGTGTGAGCCCCCACAGTGCAGACAGTGGGCCGGTTCTTTGGGGTTTTTGACGCACTCGGAGGTCGGGTGGGCACTGGGGGATGTCGTTGAACTTAATCGGCGGATCGACAGACACCACCGAGAAACAAAGCCGTTTGATGTTGTAAACCTCCTTGTTGTTCTTGGCCGGTTCCAGGTTGGCAAAGAATATGTTCAGTGGATTCTTCGTGCCTCTCTGGGTGGGAAATGTCCCTAACAACATGCCCAGGCTTAGTCCTTCCCGGATTTCGTCAGGATCCGTAGAATGGTGGAGCCCTTTTAGAAGGGAAAGAGACAAAAAAGCGGCCCGTCGGGCAAGCTTAAGCTGCTTAATTTCAGCTTGTTCACTGTCCGCTTCGTGCTGCTTTTCGTTGACGCGATAACACGCACAGGCGAGTGCGCGTGTATGTGTTAGAAGCGCGGCGGCGGCTCGGTCACTCTATCGCAGTGACCAATCAGGGCGCGCGGAAAACAGATAAGCTCGCGGTTTGGATAGCCGTTGGATTTACGCGTTGCGGTTGTCCGTAGGCACGTCTGCACTCAACGAGAGTTCGATCGCGACATTTAAAATACGACGTTTAGAAACATTGCTCGCATTAAAAGCTTTTGCACCCGACATAAAAATTGAACTGAGTATCCACAGCACACTACAAATATGCTACAACTGCGGAGAAGAACACCACACAGACACACAAGGCATTTTTTAAAAGTGCTCTAATTACAAAAAAAAAATAGTGGGAATGTATTAACAGAACATCAAACTGTTATGCCTCATACTTAAAATTTTAATCCTTAACAGCATATGTTAGCAGAACAGCTGTAAAGTCAGCTGTTGCATCCGAAAGCACCTGCGCTAAGTTTGCCATCAAGATTATGCAACCAACAATGTGTACAATTTTAAAAGAAAAAAGCCACCAGTTTTGCAAAATAATGCATATTTACCCCCTCTACAAAGATGTAGCAATGCAAAAGAAACAATGCAGACCAGTGAACATTGATGTTTCGGAGGCGGTAGCTAAAGTCTCTTTGCAAAACCTTTTAGTACATACGGCTTCCCGAATTGTGACACACAAGAGGGTGTCATTCAGAATGTGTTGGCCAATCAACAAACTTATTTTCTATCTGCGGAGTTCATCGTAAGTTACGGTTTCGATGGCAGTACTGGACAGGCAAATTATATCCAGGCATACTAAAAAATCGTATGATGCAGACTCATGCCTTTCTGCCACCACCATAATGCCTCTTCGAATGATCGAGTCATCGGGAAATTTGTTGTGGAACAATCGCACTCCGCAGTCATTATGTTCTGTCGTCCCTTAAAGCTGGAGTTTCTGAAAGAAACTAAAGAATCTATATTACAAGAAAAAAAGGACATAGAAAAGAAAATTGAAGAGCTACTACCAATTAAAATACCACTAAATGACAGACAAAGTGACAAGTGACAAAGTTGACGGCACAGTACTGAACGGTTTGACAGAAACGAAGTCATTTCAGCAATGCCCAATATACCAAGCAAGCCAAAAAGATTTCCTTGGAAATAAGAATTTCAAGTGCCTTCAATTCGTGCCAATAAGGCAAAATTTAAGATACGGAGTAAGCCCACTGCTTTGCTGGCTACGATTTTTTCAGTTCGTCTTGCATATAAGATGGAGCTTAAAAAATGGGAAATTTCTGATCCTTCGGAAAAGAAACAGATGCTAGAACGCAAGGCCCGAATTCAGAAAATGTTTTGGGAAAGACTCTCTTTAAAGGTGGATAAGCCTAAATCGGCAGGCTTTGGTAATACGAACACGGGGAACACCGCGCGTCACGCATTTACAAACTACGATGATTTTTCGAAAATAACTGGGTTTGATGAACAAAATATTTATAATATGAGAATCATTTTGAAATGTTTGTCCTGTTAGTTGCCCGTCAATTTGGACAAATTCGAATCATTTTGCCTACAAACTGACGAATCGATAGTAGATATGTATCCGAGGCTGCCGATGAGACCAACCGTTCACAAAATAATTGTGCACTGCAGAGAAGTAATGGAAAATACGGTGTTTAAATCAGACAGGCTTCACCACTCAAGAAAGCACAGCCGATTGCATTCCTTCGCTTATGTGTTCAACAGAGCTATGGATACATCAGATCCAATTATTTCGTCGCTTAATTTATCGAGACACATAAAAAAACAAAAGAGTCTTTCCCTTCCTAGTGAGGTGATTCAGTTGCTTTCTTGCGAATACGATAATGTTTGTCTCGAGAAAGATGAAAGAGAAGATTCCAGCTTATTTTTTCTAGAGAACATCGAAATAGAAAACGAAATAAATGAATAATAAAAATAATACTTAAAATAAAATATTAGTTTTAACTTTTTGAGTTTGATGGAATTTTTTCTTTTGCTATTGTTGCACTTATTATCATCCACTTTTATAGGCATAGAGCAACAAATTTCACCTCCTTAAATTATTTTTAGATTTAACCGATCGTTCCTATGGGAGCTGTCGGATATTGTTTCCTGATCCGAACGATTTTCACACTATATGTGCCTAGGGACAAATAATGACGATTGGTAAAGTTTTATGTCGATATCTCCAAAACTGACCGAGTTATTAATTAATGCCACAAAAACAGGTCAAAAACCCCATAGTGTACTGGGATCTCGAGAGGCGTACGCGTCGAGAGCACGGCTGTTCCCGTAAGAGCAGAGCGAGTATATCAGGGCCACCGAGAACAACAAGCAACCAAACGCAGAAAGCGTTTGTCGTGAACCTAGCGTCCTGCCACATTGACCGCATTGGCAGCCTTCCGGCGTACGCCTGAACCGTCAGGTACAAACTGAGCAGACAAGCAAAATCAGTTCGTTACATCTGGCGACCAAAACGTGATTGTCCAGACTGTGAGAATCAGCATTAAGCAGAAATGGGGAAAGGATGGATATATCTCCTCAAGAAAAAGGATTTTGCAAAGATAGCTTGGCTAGGCATCACTCTAGAAGGCAGGACGGAGGACATGTGGAAAGCCCCAGTAAGCCAGGCCCAAGCGTCAAATTGCTGAACCCGGACGACCAAGAGCTTATAGCGAGACTTCGCGTGGACAGCATAAAGGAATCTGGCAGAAGTCGGAATACAAGTCCAGAGAGAAGATCAGGTCAGCAAAGACCTAGTACACCAGATTACGCCAATATCGCTAAGCAAGTGAGAGAATGGTCGTTCAAATTCGATGGCACAGAGAAGCCACTGGAATTCTTTGAGCAGGTGGAGTGGTCCGCAAATACGTACGGTCTGAACCTGAATATGAATTCACGTGCAATGCCAGAATTATTGCAAGGCAAAGCGCTGGCATGGTTTATTTCAAATAATAAACACTGGAAACATGGGAAGAGTTCAGCGAGAGCCTCCAAACTTACTTTCTGCCGAGAGGTGTCTTCTCGAAACTCGCAGATAAGGTAAAACAAAGTAAATCGGGTTTCAGGGAATCGTTCAAAGACTACGTGGTCGACATGCAGACGATGATGAGGCCACTCGGGTCTTCGCCAAAAGAAACACTAGAGACAATCAAGGATAGCTGCACACCAGACCAGAGGACTTCGTTGAGAACATACAAGGTAGATGATCTGGAAACATTAATGATCCTGGCTGACAAGTGCGAAGAGCTGGACAAAAAGCGAGAAGAATTCGTCCACGAACACAAATTTTCGCGAAATAAAACCGCAGCTCCAACAAAAATTCCATGCAGGAGATGTGAAGACAGTGCCGTAAGCGAAAAACCGTCTCACGGCCAGTGGACACCGTCTAATGAAATACAACGTTTCACCATAGCTGGAAGTAATGTCTGAACTTGCTTACCTGGACACCTTACCGAACAAGGAGCTGCTGGCCAAGTGCCTGGAGCAAGGCCTGCCCGGCGTTCCCTTGACGGACATCACTCGCAGCGTCATCATTCGCCGCCTGAAAGCTTCAATCTCTGGTACACCGCTGAACAAGAGCAAATCTAAGAAATCGAAGCCCAGACTTGAAACGTGGATCGAGGAATGGTTGTCGGTGGCCGTAGTTCCACCCGGAAGTAAGGAAGAGTACATTGAGAAATTCCTCGACAAACAGCTATCAGAATTCAGCACCATGACAGGAACATCTACACTAAATCACCTTAAGGGACGACAAGCCAATCAAGCAGAGATACTATCCTAAGACCCTAAGAGGCCAAGGAGAGATCAACGCAAAGCTGGACGAGCTTCTACAAATGGTATTTATAGAGCATTCAAGAAGTCCATACAGCTCTCCCATTGTAATGGTTAAAAAGAAGACGGACAAGTAGAGACTATGCGTTGATTTCAGGAAAATTATCGCGAAGTCTATAAAAGATGCCTACCCAATGCCGCGGATCAATTATAGCTTGGACCAACTCAGAGAGGCGTAATATTAGGTTGTTTGGTAATGACATACCGGTTTCTTTATTGATTTTTGACGACGATTTTAACATGGTTAGCATTGTCCGATTTAAGTGCTATATGTACCAATGTCTTCGATGATTTTCTGCCATTTTGATGGTAACTTGTATATGCCTCTCCTAAAGAAGTCCTTGTCCCTACTGGCAAAAAACTCGGCGATTCGATTTTCACAATCCTCCCTTGAACTCAATTTTTGTCCATCGAAAAAATTTTGCATGGCCAAAAACAGATGGTAATCGCTTGGGGCAATGTCCGGACTATAAGGTGGATGCATTAACACTTCCCAACCAAGTTCCCGTAGCTTGTGACGCGTCACCAAAGATGTATGGGGCCTGGTGTTGTCATGATGGAACACAACGCCCTTACGATTCACCATGGCTGGCCGCTTCTATTCAAGTGCAATCTTCAATCGCTCCAGTTGTTCACAGAAGAGGTCAGAATTGATGGTTTGGCCATAGGGCAACACTTCATAATGGATAATTCCTCTGATATCTCACCATACACTCAGCAACACCTTCTGAGCCGTCAGTCCTGGCTTTGCCACCGTTTGAGATGACTCACCGTGCTTCGACCAGGATCTTTTACGTTTTATGTTGTCATATGTGATCCATTTTTTTCCAGAAATGAGTCGAGTTTACTACGGTGCAACAAAGATTTGCAGATTGATACACGGTCGAAAAGGTTTTTTTGGGATAACTCATGAGGCACCCATACATAATACATAAGCAGTCCAGACTTGAAAGACGGATATTGGCAAATCCCTCTGGAAGTAAATAGTAGGCAGTTCACGGCGTTTACAGTAACCGGCAAAGGTTTGTTCCAATGGAAGGTAATGCCCTTCGGATTACACTCAACATCGGCCACGTTCCAAAGGGCTCTTGATCAGGGAATTGGCCCGGAGATGTCGCCATACGCGTTTGCGTATCAAGATGACAGTATTGTGATCGGACGCACGCTGAAAAAACAGGTGAAGAACTTAAAGGAAGTGTTTAGGCGCCTCAAGGAAGCAAACTTAAGAATAAACGCCGAAAAGTGCAAATTCTTCAAGCAAGAGCTGCTTTAAACCGCGTTACTTGCAAAGGAATAGGTACAGATTCCGAGAAAGTAGCAGCCATAGCCGAACAAGAACCACCGTCGACGGTACGCGAACTACGACAATACCTAGGCATAGCTTCATGGTACCGACGATATGAGCATATCGGTGCTGTTTGGTGCTGTGGCTATTTGATTAAAAAAATCTCTATGTTCTGAGTCAGAAATGGCACTATTGGACGGTTTAATTAGTTTATAAAGTTAAAGTGTTATGTATTTTGTACCACATATCCTTCAGTGATGGAAATATCTTCTGCAAGCTTGTTGTTTTCTTTTCTCATTTTATAAAAGTTGTTGTTAAGTTTTTAGGTAATAGTAGGTTTTAGGTTTTAGGCAATAGCATCAGAATGTAGTTTGGATTTAAAATACTTGTGTCTGCACGCATTTCTTATTCTAAACAGTTTTTCACAATATTGCGTAGAATCTTTATTGGACGTTGTAAAGGACAAATACCTTAATTATGATGTTTTGATTGTGGAAACTAAGGATGAAGCCTTAGATCGATTGCAGATTGTGCTAGAAACCTTGAGCAAGGCTGGATTTTCATTCAATGTAACTAAGTGTTCCTTTCTTAAAACTAGGATAGAATATCTGTGGTTTGAAGTGAGCAAAGGACAGATTCGCCCTAATCCACGCAAAATTCAAGAGCTGACAGAATTGCCACCTCCAAAAACGGTTACGCAATTAGGACAATTTATAGGGCTAGCATCTTACTTTCGGCAGTTTGTACCAACATTTTCAGAGACCTTAAAAACATTGTATTCGCTCACTTCGAAGAAAAAATCAGATTAGAGCATGAAAGAATTCGCTCGAAAATAATATCTGTTTTAATCCAGGAGCCGGTGCTAACCATATTCGACCCTCAACATTCGATTAAACTTCATACAGATGCCATCGCAATTGGCTATGGTGCAATTTTGTTTCATAAAATCGACAAAAAGTCCTATGTTGTTGAATATTTTAGTAAATGCACGTCACTTGAGACTTTGGCGGTCGTCAATGCCATTAAACATTTTCGTCATTATTTACAGGGGCGTAAATTTGTTGTTTTTACTGGTTGCAATTCGCTAAAAGCTAGTCGAACAAAATCGGACCTTTCACCAAGGGTGCATCGATGGTGGGCTTTTCTACAGTCGTTTGATTTTGATATTCAGTACACGAAAGGAGAAAGAATGGCACACGTAGACTTTTTATCAAGGAATCCGATGATTAAAGAATGCAAGAGCGTAGAGAAAATTGTTGAAAAGCGGATTGAATTGACTGAGGTAACTGACATTTCGATAGTTTCTGAGCAACAAAGGGACCCTGAAATAGCAGATTTATTAGCTAAAGCCTAGTATCGAGATCGACAAACGATTATGCTAGCGTAAAAACTTTAATATTTCCAGTGTGACCAAAGTTTCGAGAGTTCTTCAGATTTAAGCGTGCTACGGTCGTACTGTCAATCAGCTGGGCTTGTTGACAAGCAGTTAAAATTCAAATATCGTATTTGCGGGAAAGAGCCTTTAAATGATATTACCAAATACCTTGGCAAGACAAGTCTGCCGCTGTACAAAGATATTAAAAATCAATACAATTTAAATTTAACAGTTGTTTTTTTTAATTTACTGATAATTATTTGCTAATTTTAAGTTCATAGCTGCACTTTTATTGTGTTTTTTCGTACATTCTGGACCTAAAAAACATTTTGCTCTGACATGAGGCACCCCAGATAGTATTAATGTTAATTTGTCCTCACATGTAAGCACCTGCAATCGACTTTTGTGAGTTTTTTGAGTTTTTCCCTCCATTTCTTATAATGTTCAGTATGTTCAGTGAGAAGCGCACGCCAAAAGATTAAATTTTTTAATCTTTTCGCTAGGGTTCACCCAAAGACAGACTGGCAACGCTATGGAATTTTTTGGTATTTTTTTCGTCGATCAGGAGACCGACGTGAAAAAAAGGCCCGACGAAAAGTGAACGCCAGCTGTTTGCCTCTCGCTCTCTCTCATGACTGGCGTTCGGTTTTCGTCGATCTGGATACTAGGCTTAAGCTTAAAAATAACGAATAGTCGGAAAATTTAGATAAAACATGAATTGAGAAAAGGCGTTTTATATCGAAAAATGCAAAGGAACGGCAAAAACAAGTGTTTACCTGTAATACCTAGGGAATTTAGATGGGCAGTGATTAATCACGTCCACGAATCTATTATGCATTTAGGATGGAACCTTGGATAAAGTATATGGGTCTTATTCGTTCGAAAATATGCCAAAGTACGTTCGAAGGTTTGTCGAAAACTGTATCACTTGTAAACTAGCCAAGCCACCGGTTGGGAAAATTCAGGTGGAATTACATCCGATTAATAAGGTCGAAATTCCGTGGCATACAGTGCATATAGATATTACTGGAAAGTTGAGTGAAAAGAACGACCTAAAGGAGTATGTAATTGTTTTGGTGGATGGATGCGTTCACAAAATTTGTTTATTTTCATCATACCTTAAACATTGGGACAGAAAGTTCGATTAAAGCCGTTAAAGCCGTCGTGTATTTGTTTGGTGTGCCCACTCGAATTATAGCAGATCAGAGTCGTAACTTTGCCAGCTCTGGATTTCGTGATTTTTGTTCTTCCCAAAAAATTGATCTTCACTTAATTCTAACAGGCGCGAGCAGGGCAAATGGCCAGGTAGAACGTATAATGAGCACACTTAAAAGTATGTTGACCGCTGTCGAAACCAGTCAGAGATCTGGCAAGATGCATTGGCAGAAGTACAGTTGGCAATGAATTCCACAGCCAATCGAGTCACCAAGGTCAGCCCATTAGAAATGCTTATCGGTAGGGAAGCTAGACCTTTCGGCCTATTGAAGAAGAGGATGAAGAAGAGCTTTGGCAGAGGCCCGGGCAGAGCAAATGAAACCTCTATATAGATTCTTACTCTATGTTAAAAGTAGGCGACTCATAGGCTGGACATATTTTGGAACTTTGGATTGTAAATGCGCAGTTAAAGGGAAAGAAGCATAGTTGCAGAAATTGAGTGTCTGCTACTGAGTGAGGTCTGATTGTATTCCGCGAACTGAGTGAGAACAGAGGCGGGAGCAAAGAAGGAATTGGTAAAATTGAGCTCTGCGTTCTTGGAGGTCAGTTCGATTTGCGGCATAGAGACGAGCAGAACTTGCTGTGCTTTAAAGAATAAATAAAAATGAATCCGTCACCAAACGAGCCCCCGATACGTACATGTTTTTTATACCCGTTACTCGTAGAGTAAAAGGGTATATTGTATTCGTGCAAAAGTATGTAACAGGTAGAAGGAAGCGTTTCCGACCCTATAAAGTATATATATTCTTGTTCAGGATCACTAGCCGAGTCGATCTAGCCATGTCCGTCTGTCTGTCTGTCTGTCCGTATGAACGCTGAGATCTCGGAAACTATAAAAGCTAGAAGATTGGCATTTTGCATGCAGATTCTAGGAGTTCCTACGCAGCGCAAGTTTGCCACGCCCCCTTTAACGCCCACAATCGCTAATATACGATTTTAAAAATTTAAATATTTCGGAAAAGTAAAAATGCAGTTTTATTGTGTTTATCAATACCTATCGAAATGTAGAAGAAATTTTTCAAATCGGACCATTCGTTAAAAAGTTATGCGTGATCAAAGTTTCTATCTCCATCTCCCTCGCACTCCCTTTACCTGAGTAACGGGTATCTGATAGTCGGGGCACCCGACTATAGCGTTCTCTCTTGTTTTAAATAGATTCCAACGCCACCATAATCATCGTTACGTGGCTCACATAAAACATTTTAATTTCCCAAACCACACATGGAATTATTAGAAACCCTTATCTCTGATAAAATTGCTATGTCTATATTGTTATTAACCAAGAATAATTCTAATAATTGTTTATTATTATAAGCAGTTAAACTCTGAATATTATACTGTAGGATTTTAAAAGACATTAAATTATTATAGTTTTGAGTTTTATAAGACTTAAATAGATAGATACATATGAAAAATAAGAACGAATAAAAAAATAAATAAATAAGACAAAAATAAATAAATAAATAAAATAAAAAAAAAAAATAAAATAAATAAATAAAATAAAATATGGTAAAGAACAAAAAAATGTATGTAGGTGTTTTATTTAAAATTAAACTTCTTGATTAATTTTAAATAAATCAATTTTTGAATTGGTAACCGCAGCTCTGTTTTTTAAATTTTCTAAAAAATTTATTGATTTAGGTACTAAATTGGTAGTTTCATTGATTAAAAATGAGGATACATCAGATCAGAAGCTAATTGAATTAAACTATTTTCCTCAGTTACAAGATATGGATTTTTATTTGTTAAGAGAGTTCTTAACAACTTGGTTATGTGTATAAAATATGTTGGGTTGCTATTTTGGTATTATTTTGCAGATCTGGGATGGCTGTTTTCGTTTGCCATTATGGCTGGGGGAAACTGGTTAAATCATTAGTGTCCACTTCATCTAAAATTTGGAAGAGTGAGGGGTACCTCATCTTCGTCTCATTTAGTGATAGATTTTCAAGTGTCATGCACTTCTTAATAGAATACGAGATATGTGATTTTGTTTGCAGTTAGCACATACTAGTTGGTTGCATTGTTGCCCTCTTGGATGTGAAAGAGAACATTTACTGCATTTTTGTTCAGTTTGCTTACAGTGCTGAGCGAAATGATTAAATCTGAAGCAGCGGTAACATTAGCTAAAGAGAATATAGGGACTAACATTAATTTTAGTGTACAAAAAAACAATTTCGTTAGGGATTTGAGTACCTTTAAAAAGAATCTTAACTCTAGAAGTATTAACAAACATTTCTTTATTTTCTCGGTCCCTAGTTTTCACACGAATAATTTCTTGGATTGCTACTGGAGAGGAAATGTACTCTTTAAGGACCACAAAGAATCCCTTCTGAGCGCTGCTGTATGTAAATTTCCATTTGCTCTCTTTTCCTCTTTGTTAGTAAGATCAGTTATAATTTTACCACTTATTGGCTGCTTGTACTAGGAAGACTTGCAGTGTCATTGACCTCTCTCATCTCCACTTCTTCACATTCCGAATCAACTGAATTTTTGTCAAAAGATTTTTTCTTTTTATTTAAAGTTGGACGACTCCGAGATAGGGCTTTTACCCTTGGCCCATTTCATTTGGGGTATAATATTAATAATTATTAATATTAATTAATAATATTTTTAAAATTTATCATTTATCACACTGCTTAAATACCTCCGTTGCTTACACAATGCAAAGTGAACGGAAAAACTTACCAAAGAAAATTTCCTGTCACGCCGCACTTCGCAAGGGATGGCGGCGCTTCGATTAATAAGCGGTCGATTGGCACTTTACGATATTGTCGTTCGATGGGCACAAAACACTGGAAATATCGGCACGTGAAGGGTCACACTACAGAATATCACTACCATCGGATGGCAACGCTGTTAGCGATATCAGCCTGGAAGCCGAACGTCTGTTGGGAAACATCTTGGGCGGGAAATTCAAGAAGAAAAAATGCGCTTCCAAGAACGCGAAACGTCTGTGGAGAAACATCTTGGGCGGGAAATTCAAGAGAAAAGGAGAATCGGCGCTGTGGAACTCAGCAAGGACCTGTGAGCGTCGAAGAAACCACCTGTAGGGTCAAAAGGAATCGAATGCTACAAGGATTCTCAAGGATAAAAGCTGGAGAGAAGAAGCCAATAAATTCCACGGCGGGAACTGAATTGAACGACAAGAAGCGACGTCGAGGGAAGGCGCACCATCAGCTGGGAACTGGAACAGATGATCGAGAGAACTTAAGGGCTAGAAGGATCTTCAAGGATAACAGCCAGAGGAAAGGTGCGAGTCTCATTTTGTTCCCGAAAAAAGGGGAGAATATGATGAGTTAAATGATTCCACACAAATGAGGCAAGGGGTGTAAATGATCATCAAGGTGGGGCCGACCTGTTGCCAGATATGCGGCGAATTCGCCCGTAGTAACGTTAGAACGGCGAGAGAGTGTGGTGACGTGGGCACATACCTGAGAGTCCACGTGCCGTGTGCAAAAGGGAAAAACGGAATAACGCTACGGACTTTGGACTCTACCGTGTTACAGTGCGCAGAGTGCGAAAGGTAAGGTAAAACCGTGGACTGAGGTAAACCGCAAAGAGACGCCGAGATATAACGGGGAACGCCGGCTATATAAGCCAGCCGAGCGCTTGAAGTTGGATCAGTAAAAAAGCAACAGAACGCGATTTAACAGCAACCATCAGATCAACATCAGTGAACAAGCAACCGAAGGCGAGTAAACAACAAACATCAAGTCAACAAGGAGCAAGATCGCTACATCGAGACGTTCGGGAGGTAAAGTCTTGAAGAATTCCGGTTTACGCCTGAACCGTCAGGTAAGAATTGTGCAGGCCTTGGTACGACTAGCCAGGAAGGACGCGCCTTCGCGCCACAGGGGTCTCGAGAGGCGTACGTGTCAAGAGCACGGCTGTTCCTGTGAGAGCATAGCGAGGATATCAGGGTCACCGAGAACAACAAGCAACCAAACGCAGGCCCAGCAGCAAGCAAGCCATACTCCCACCTTTTCAGTCTGCCAGGGCGGAAGCGTTCGTCGTGAACACAGCATCCTGTCACAAGGACCGCAATTGCCTTCCGGCGTACGCCTGAAGGTAGAAACTGTGTAGGCGGTTGGTATGACCGGCCGGGACAGAGCAAGGGACAGGAGGCAGCGGCTGCGAAAGGTGTACGCTTTGAGACCCCAGTGCCTGTTCACCTTAGTCTGGGAACGGTGACGCATCACTAAGCCCTGATAGATAACGACAACGGAATGATCCCGGAGCAACGAGCAACGAGGCGACCAACACCAGCGGATCCCGGAGCGAACACGGGGAAGGAGAGCGACGGCTGGACCCCCACCATAGAACGGAGAAGGCGTCAAGGCAATAATTTGTCACCATAAGTCCCGTGCCGAGGGCCAAGTCGGCAAATAAAGATCCTCAAGTATATATCCTAACCTTCTGTGCGTTCTCACTAAAAATTTGGAGGGACGAACACACATATCTTCTGAGCTAGCCGCACGACATTCGTAGCGAGCAAACAAACAAAATCAGTTCGTTACACAATGTGCGAATATACATATGACAGTTATGGGATATAGACAACTCATGGGATGGATCTGCAATTTAATAAAATTTAATTATACCCGTTACTCGTAGAGTAAAAGGGTATATTGTATTCGTGCAAAAGTATGTAACAGGTAGAGGGAAGCGTTTCTGACCCTATAAAGTATATATATTCTTGTTCAGGATCACTAGCCGAGTCGATCTAGCCATGTCCGTCTGTCTGTCCGTCTGTCTGTCTGTCCGTATGAACGCTGAGATCTCGGAAACTATAAAAGCTAGAAGATTCGCATTTTGCATGTAGATTTTAAGAGTTCCTACGCAGCGCAAGTTTGTTTCAAAATGGTGCCACGCCCCCTCTGACGCCCACAAGCCACAAGCTGTGGCCACAGTTTTGATGCTATTATGAACATTTTAATTGATATGTATTTGTTTCGTCAATACCTATCGATTGGCCTAATAAAAGTTTGCCACGCCCACTCTAACGCCCAAAAACTCATTAAACGCTTAAGCCTGGCTAGCGCCAACATTTCCGCCTTTCATGGCCCGTGGTACCAATGTCTTGGGGTAGATGGCGCAATACAATAGCGCCATCTAACGGATGCCTTTGGAACAGCTGGCCAAGGTGCTCAACAGAGTCAACGTTAATTCTCGATAATATTTCTATTAAAGGAAATTGCGATGGTTTTCATTTGTCAATACCGAACTATATCCCAAGAACTATGCAAATCAAATCAAGTTAGCCAAATTGGAGGTCTGAGTCAAACAATGGCGTATGTGTGTGTGTATGTAAGCATATACATATGTATGTATTTACATTGTACACAGTTGCAATTGCCCGGCAAAGATAACTCCTTTCAAAGAAAGCTATTCGCTATACCCGTTACTCGTGTTGTGCAAACATTTAGACTTTAATATGCATAATATTATTTAAGAATGTATGTGTTTAGCCAATATAAGTATGTATGTTTAATATTTCTAGTCAATTTATTACAAGAAGGCATATTTATATTATCGACTTCGGATAGTCTACTCTACGTAGACCATCTTATAACGAAGTCAAACAAGCACACATCTCTCGTCACTCTTGACTTCTCAAGAGCCTTTGATCGAGTAGGTGTGCACACGATAATTGACCAACTCCAAGAATGGAAAACTGGCCCAAAAATAATAAATTACGTCAAAAATTGTATGCTTAAAAGGAAAATAATTGTCCGAGTCGGACCACATACGTCCAATTCCCTCCCATTATCCAATGGTATCCCACAAGGATCTCCCATTTCCGTAATTCTTTTTCTCATAGCATACAATAAGCTTTCAAAAATAATATCTTTACACAGGGAAATTAAATTTAATGCGTACGCCGATGATTTTTTCCTCATAATAAACTTTAACAAAAACAAAATCCTAAACTTCAACCTAGACAACTTACTACACAACATAAACAGCTGGTGCTCGTACTCAAGGGCATCTCTATCCTTAGCTAAATGCCAACACCTCCATATCTGTCAAAAGCACGGCTGCAGTAGCACCATAAGCTGTAACAATATGCAAATTCAACAAGTCACTTCACTCAGAATCTTAGGGATAACCCTAAACAGTAAATATAAATGGGACACACACATAAAATCACTACTTCCATCACTGCACCAAAAATTGAATATCATTAAATGCCTTTCCAACGCTAAATTCAACTGTAATATACAAACACTACTTCACGTTGCGAAAGCAACAGTCATATCAAAAATGGAGTATGGCTTGTTTCTATACGGACATACTCCCAAAAGCGTGCTAAACAAACTTAAAACACCTTTTAACACTGCAATCCGGCTAGCCCTTGGCGCCTACCGAACCACGCCCATAAATAACTTGCTATACGAAGCCAATATCCTCCCACTAGAACAGAAACGAGACTTCCAAACAGCCAAACTCACAAAAAACCTTATACTTTCCAAAGATACACCAATACACAAACTTGTCAAATATAGAAAACCTAAAAAACACCTATCAATCATAGACCGCACAATAAATCTTTGCCAATCATTAAATCTACCCTATAAACCAGTAAAACTACAAAAATACAAACCACCGTGGGATCTCCCGAATCTCATAGATACAACATTTAGAGCGCACAATAAACAAAACACACTACCAGAGACATACAGGAAACTATTCGAACATACCAAAGACAGGCATAAAACACATAAACTTATATTTACGGACGGATCAAAAATTAACTCCACTATATCTTACGCAGTTACAACAGATACTAATATTATTAAATACGGCATACTACCCCCATACTCATCAGTACTTTCTGCAGAAATAATAGCCATCTTAATAGCGATCGACCAAGTCAAAAGCGCAAGGGGAAAGTTCATGATCTGCTCTGACTCTCTCTCAGCAATTGACGCCATAGCAAACACTAACAACAACAACTTTTATGCGAACAAAATCAGATCATTTCTAACAAAACTAGCCCCAAAAATCAAAATATTATGGATCCCTGGTCATGCAGGCATAGCAGGCAACGAGCTAGCCGACCATACCGCAAAATCCACAAGCAAAATGCCCCTTATTTACACCCCAAACATAAATCTAACAGACATCAACAGACACCTAAAACAAGAATTCCTAACAAGAAACAGACAAAATATAGAACACTTCAATCAATGGTACAAGACTATGAACAAAGACTACTTAAACATCGACAAATACTGCAGATCATTCTATTCCAAATGGAGCAGACTCGATCAAATAAAAATTGTACGCCTTAGGCTAGGCCACACAAAACTTACACACGAGCACTACTTTAATCAAAATCAAACTTCAGTTTGCCCCTTCTGCCAAGGCGACAACACCATATCCCATCTACTAAACTCATGTCCATCACTCCTACCCACCAAACTATCCATTTTCAAAAACACAAACCCAATAAATCTCCTCAACGACCTCAACCAAGATAATTTAGAAAAAATCTTAGCTTTCTTAAAAACCTCAAACCTGTATCACAAAATATAAAACGTAACCAAAAATGTACAGATATTACAAAAATTACCATTTAAGTAGCAAAATTACAATGCACAATATATAAATACACTAATAAATAGATATCATATCATTATCCTAAAAGCCGAAGGCCTTGTTGCCAGCGCTCTACCAACTAAGTTAGTCTAGTTTTGTAAACTTTTCTATCTTTAATAATAAATAAAAATAAATATTAAGTTGTTTAGCTGAGTAACGGGTATCTAATAGTCGAGGCACTCGACTATAGCGTTCTCTCTTGTTAATTTTGTTATCGCGTACGTTGATAAAATGTTAATTACTATTTGTTGGTGGTTTCATTGGGTTTTACAGTCCCTGCGAACGGCAGAATATTCGCATTGCTCAACTTTTAATTTTCTTTTTTATTTATACCAATAATTTATAAATAAACACAATTTTACATTTAACGTTTTAGAAGAAATCGGTCATCTACGAGATCAAAATTCCGCATTGCTGAGGAAGATTGACGTCTTGGCTGATAAGTTCGCCAAGACCACAACGTTCATAAGGGCCTACACGAAGGAGAAAGAGGCATGCGTGGGGATTGCTTTCCCGCTCAAGTCGGAGGGCGACCGATGATTCATGGATGAAATTTGTATTTTGAACTGCATAGATATGTATGTATGTACATACATATATGCAAATACATTAAAAAGTGCATATTAGTTAAAAAATGCATTAATAAGTCTAAGCATTTAATTTCAAAACTTTGGGTTTTCATGCATTGTAATGTCAGAACTGTGCTGCAGTGCTAATCTAATATAAATATATTTGCTTTCAAATTTTTTTTCTGGTCATGAAAGAAATTTTAAAAAAATGTTAAGTCATGAGCTATTGGGATGTCTTAATGGAAAGGAAATAAAAACAGCGTTTTAAAAATATTGTATATTTTTGTTTGTATTTGGGGTCATTGTTTAATAAAAAGGCAGTGTTATGTTAATATTTGCTTTATTTACTTCGGCGCTTCTGTTAAGTTTGAGCACATTTTAAAATTTCTACCAGAAAAAATCTGTTTGGGGTTATACAAATGTTTACCGTCTAAAAAACATCTAAAGCAGCGGCAAACAAAAATATGGTAAGTACATTGGTAATGGTGATGTCTTTTGATGTCCCATCAGCTTGACCATATACTTTTCCTGAAAAAATAAATATTAATATATTAGCAGTTTAAGAGTTACAAAAATGTACATATTTGACTTTCATTCAGCAGCCGATTGTATCGGAAACAGCTCCTGCATTTTCTCCGTTAATCCGTTTCCGTCCTTGCCGACTGCTTAACATAAGCCGTTGGGCATTGGCAAATCAATCCGACCAACCAAATTTTAAAAGGATCTTTATCGATTTGGCAACTTTTTTTTTAATTATCATATTTGCCTCTATAATCTTAATGGTGTAATGATTTTAAAGCTAAAATTGTTTTAGTGCCTTAAAATTAATAAAAAGTTGTTTGACTTTACAAGGTAAGAATAAAATCAACCGCATGTGTTCCAAAATTAAAATTTAATAAGCAGGATCAATGCAAATCGAATGTTAACATTGGGGAAAGGATGCCCAGAAGCCATTTTTCCCATTCGGAGTCCTTTGCGACATTTTAAAGGACCCACGCAGTTGCAAAATGCAGTGCACACTGGCTAATCCATGGCTTTGAGAGGCCAGGAAAGCGTAAGGCTCGTATAAAAGGATAATGTCAACCCCCAGATCTTCTCAACACGTATCAAAGTTGATGATAAGAAGGACTTTGGTAAGGATATTCACCCAACAGCCTTTTTTCAGGCCATGCATGATGGTATCTACAAACGACTTGCTGCTAAAAAAAATCAATCGATTTTAAAAGTCAAAAACAACCATTTGGAATAGCGAAATCAAATTCTGAGTATGCCAATTGAGTTTTGGGTCCTTTTAGCCTTCTCTTATGATTTAGTAATCCTTTCCCTAGGCAAAAGGCTTGTGTTAGTTAACTTTTACCTTGTAAAATCAAACAACTTTTCCTTTATTTTAAGGCACTAAAACAATTTTAGCTATAAAATTAATCATTATATGTACCATTAAGATTATAGAGGCAAATGTGATAATTAAAAAAAAGTGGCCAAATCGATAAAGTTTTAACAAAATAGTTAATTAAAATCCAAGTGTGCCAATAATTTTGTTCAGGGAAATTTGGTCCATTCTTTGGTTTTTTATTTTTAATAAATTATTTATAAAAGATAAATTAATGAAGTCACTTGTATTTAACTTAAATTATTGATTCTATCTAAAAATATTTTGTTTTATTTTAATATCAGCATATTAGAAGAAGAAAAATAGCCTTAAAGGTTAACATGCTTGCTGTGCCAATTATTAAGTTTGTCACTGTAGATACTCGCGTGCATCACCAAACTGAAACCGGGTTAGAGAAACACACACATTAGGTCATCACTTTATATTCCCAACTTTTTCCATTTCGGCTGACTTCTCCTTTTCGCCTCCTTGGATGTTGTGGAGGTCCTGGTCTTGCCCACCCTACCAATGGTCGCTCAAATCCTCACCGCTTAACCCCTTCATCAAGTGCTACCGTAAATCAGAAGACAACTCTAGCTGCGGCCACTTTTTCAACAGCTAGGAATATAAACTAAGTAATTTTTCATTTTAGATGTTTCTTTAAATATATTTGTAGTTTTGGCTGAAACTTTAATTAACCCTCATTTTCACACCACCCGGAGGTAGAGGATACGGCGCGTTTTTTAATGTGGTTTCCCCCAATAAGCCTACTCTTTGCCTAATTAATAGGAAAAGTATCACATAGAAACACAATTCGCGGCAAATTTTCTTGATTACGGCTCTGACCAAATTGAAAGTTTCCACGTTCACTTCTTCTTTTGCGCACTTGCTACACTCTTTCCTCTCTCTATCTACTGCGATCTCCCGCTCTTATGTTTCCTAACAGCGCGTGGCAAAACACTGTAAAAATAAACACCGCAAAAAACAATTTGAATGGTATATTTTAACTACACTATCAAAAACCGGGCCAAATAGATTTTCGCCAAAAAAACGTCTTTTGCGTATTCTGGCAGCAATAACTGTAAAGAGCATTTAAATTCGATAATAGCTCGACTTTTAGCTTAGTTTCTTTGTTTAGAAGATAGCTGGAGCTCTGGTGAAGCCATCAAATGAATCGTTAAAGCTTAAGGAAAAACTTTACCGAAGGAATTTTTGATACTCAGTTTAGAATTGCCATTTTTCGACGTTTGAAGGTATTTTTGGCTAAATTTTAATTTTAGGACGGGTGTTAAAAATAGTAATAGTTGATCGGATACATGTGTGTATTTCTGTGTGGGCTTTTGCATATGTATATTTCATTCTTTTGAGTGTATTTGTTTTTGAACATATTCAAGAAATTACTATTTGGTATTGGGTTTGCGAAAATATAGTTATACCAACTTTAATTATTTTTTGTAATGGTATTTCGAAGAAAAAAATGACAATCATAAAGCAGAGTCAGGGGGTGGAAAATAGATGGAGATACCCGTTACTCGTAGAGTAAAAGGGTATATTGTATTCGTGCAAAAGTATGTAACAGGTAGAAGGAAGCGTTTCCGACCCTATAAAGTATATATATTCTTGTTCAGGATCACTAGCCGAGTCGATCTAGCCATGTCCGTCTGTCCGTCTGTCTGTCCGTCTGTCTGTCCGTCTGTCTGTCCGTCTGTCTGTCCGTCTGTCTGTCCGTCTGTCTGTCCGTCTGTCTGTCCGTCTGTCTGTCCGTCTGTCTGTCCGTCTGTCTGTCCGTCTGTCTGTCCGTCTGTCTGTCCGTCTGTCTGTCCGTCTGTCTGTCCGTATGAACGCTGAGATCTCGGAAACTATAAAAGCTAGAAGATTGGCGTTTTGCATGTAGATTTTAGGAGTTCCTACGCAGCGCAAGTTTGTTTCAAAATGGTGCAACGCCCCCTCTGACGCCCACAATCGCTAATATACGATTTTAAAAATTTAAACATTAAATAAATAAATTTAAACCATTCGTAAAAAAGTTATGCGTGATCAAAGTTTCTATCTCCATCTCCCTCGCACTCCCTTTACCTGAGTAACGGGTATCTGATAGTCGGGGCACCCGACTATAGCGTTCTCTCTTGTTTTATATTTTTAAGGAAGCGCAGGGAAATGCAAGGCAGAGGGAGAGGGAGGGAGACGGAATCATTTGTTGACAATTTGTATGAAAATGCAGAGAGAGATAGCAATATGCAGGCAGAAAACGTATGATGCTTATGGAGACACTTAAATTCGATAATAGATCGACTTTTTGCTTAGTTTCTTTGTTTAGAAGATAGATAGAGCTTTGGTGAAACCATCAAATGAATCATTAAAGCTTAAGGAAAAACTTTACCGAAGGAATTTTTGATACTCAATTTAGAAGTGCCATTTTTCGACGTTTGAAGATATTTTTGGCTAAATTGTAATTTTAGAACGGGTGTTAAAAATAGTAAAAAGCCTTAAATCTAAGCGGTCAAATTTTTTAAACATTTATAATGTCTTAAACTATTTTTGGGCGAAAACACGGATTCGATTGGTTAAACGGTTTGGCGTCCAGAATTTTTGAAAGGAAAATTGACCTTTTTTCCAATTGGAAGCGATTGGGGCCACTTGGGGAGCCTCAATAAATCTTAGCAAATCAGTTTAAAGTTATTAGAATGTAATAAAAATGCATGTTATTATTGTTAACCAGAGGTTTTGGCTGTGCGTTGATTCCCAGTTTTCTTACTGATAGCTTTATATATAGAGATGACTGCCCCCTGCCCTTTTCACATAGCCCAGCGGCTTGAACGCGTTGACGGAGTTTATTCGTGTGTGTTGCTGGTATAATTTAATTTTAATTTATTGTCAAGTTTAATTTAGTTTTAAGTTTTTAATTTTAAGTTTTAAAAAGATCAGCCGCCGCCAATTTTGGCCAAAAATCGCATCGATTGATTAACGCGTTTAGCGTCCAGATTTTTTTTATAGAAATTGGGGGTTTTTTGCCACTGGAAGAAAATGGGGGCATGTTTGTGGCCAAAATAAATCTTAGCAAATCAGTTTAGTGTTAAAGGAATTGAATGGTAAAAAAATTTAATAGGATCATTTAATTAGTTTAGGCTGTGCGTTGATTCTTAGTTTTCAATGAACAGTTTTATATATATAGATTACTTAAATTAAACCGTAAAAAGACATGCATAAATAAATAAATAAATATAAACAATAACAAGAAAGAAAAGCTAACTAAAGTTGAAATACCCTTGCAGAATATTCTGTAAATTATATTCTCCAAAATTATTCATATGATGCATTCTTAACACTCATAAAAAATCCCAACTTCCTAACTTTACAAACACCAAAGTTATGGCATTTCCGATCAATCAGTAATATGGCGGCTATAGGATATAGTTGGCCGATCCTTATAAAATTTAGTAGGTCAGATTGATTGGCCAAACATAAAAGCCAAAGAAAATCCCAACGTTCTAACTTAACAAACACCAAAGTTATGGCATTTCCGATCAATCAGTTATACGACAGCTATAGGATATAGTCGGCCGATCTCGGCCGTTCCGACTTATATACTGCGTGCAAAGAAAAGAAGGCTGTGTGCAAAGTTTCAACTCGATATCTTTAAAACTGAGAGACTAGTTTGCGTAGAAACAGACAGACGGACAGACGGACATGCTTATATTAACTCAGGAGATGATCCTGATCAAGAATATATATACTTTATAGGGTCGGAGATGTCTCCTTCACTGCGTTGCACACTTTTGACCAAAATTTTAATACCCTCTGCAAGGGTATAAAAACGTTTTAGTTTTTCTTACAATCCTATAAGTTAAGCTGCCGAGCAACAGGTTTGCATCCTTGTCATCTGACGACGACGACGATTTCGAGGAGCCACTGATGGAAGTCCCAGTCAAAACCTCTCCAGAGGAGAAGGAGAAGAAGATAATCAAGCCGCCGCCTATTTTTATCCCAGATGTGACAAACATTAAGACCCTCATCAGCAACATCACTGCCGTGCTCGGCAAGGACGTCGTCTTTACCTACAAGGCCACGAGCAACAACAACATCCGTGTGATGACCCCAAGCAAAAAGAGTTTCTTTGCACTCAAAGCGTACCTGACAGACACTAAGAAAAGATTCCAGACATTCCAACCACGAGATGAACGCGCCTACCGGGTTGTTCTGAAAGGGCTCCACCACTCAACGGACCCTGACGAAATCTATGCAGAATTAAGACAACATGGGCATATTGCCAGGGACATCTACAACCCCACTCAGAGAGGCACGAAGAAACCACTGAATGTATTCTTTGCCAACCTGGAACCAGCCAAGAACAATAAGGAGGTGTACAACATTAAACGGCTTTGCTACTCCGTCATGTCTGTCGAGCCGCCGATTAAGTTTAACGATATTCCCCAGTGCTTTCGTTGTCAGGGCTTCGGGCACACGCAGAGGTATTGCAATTTGGAACAGCGATGTGTAAAATGCGGAAATGCTCACCCGACCTCGGAGTGCACGAAGAACCCAAATGAACCGGCCCTATGTCTACACTGTGGCGGCCCTCACACGGCCTCCTACAAAGGTTGCTCAGCTTATAAAAAAGTGAAAGCCAGCTTGGCTGCCCCCAAACAGTCAGCTCCACGAGCACAGTTCCAACCCGCGAACACCAGCAGGGTTAACCCGGACATGAGCTTTGCCAACGCAGCCAAACAGGCAACTGATGGGGCTCATATCCCACCGCAACCAAAAGCCAATCCTGACACAGTTATGGAAGCGATGATGGCCAAGATGGAGTCCATGTTCGAGCGGATGATGGACAAAATGATGACCCAGATGACACAGATGATGGCGACCATTTGCAAGTCACTATGCAAGCGGGATTAGATATCACAATATGGAATGCAAACGGCCTGATTTTCAACAGGCATCAGGTTTAGCTTTACAGCAAAACCCATCAAGCCGACATCATTCTCATTTCAGAAACCCATTTCTCCGCAAGATCATTCTTCCCCCTGAGTGGGTATGAAGTGATTTCTGCCAACCATCCCAATGGCTCAGCCCGCGGCGGTGCAGCCATACTCATCCGGAGCAGCATCAAGTTCGTGACCCTTCCTGCCATCGAGGAGAACTGGGTACAGTGCGCCCAAATCTCTATCAGCACCACACACGGAGACATCACCGTCGCTGCTGCCTACTGCCCCCCAAGGCACATCGTCAGAGATGAGGACTTCGACATGCTTCTCAATAGTCTGGGCACTAAATTCCTGATCGGTGGCGACTTCAATGCCAAGCACTCCTGGTGGCGATCAAGGGTTAATAATCCAAAAGGCCAAGTACTGTACAGGCAAGTTCAGGCCCGCAATCTGGACTGTCATGGGTCCGGTGCACCGACCCACTGGCCTACTGATCCACGTAAAATCCCGGACATACTCGACATCGCCATCTCCGGTGGCCTAGACACAGCCAACATTCACGTCCGAGAGGTTGAGGACCTGCTATCAGACCACAGTGCCGTTGCCATCTCGCTCTACACCTCAGCCTTCCAGCGATCAGCACGTAAAAAGCTGATCTACAAAACAACGAATATCAGCCGATATCACCACTGGCTGAACAACAACCTGGACCCCAACCCTCCTATGGACACCGTGGAAGATATTGAGGCGGCCGTAGCGAATCTGACCGCTGGAATTCAGGAGGCAGCGGCACATGCTGCGCCCAGGCTTTCAAGCCAGGCGAGAGGAAGTAGCAGGGATCTTCACTTCTGGAACCCACAGGTAATCGAGCTGAAGATGGAGAAGCGGCGCCTTCGACGCGTATGGTTTCTTTCCAGAAACTTAAGGGATAAGACTATTCTTAACAGAGTAACAAAGGAGCTGAAAGAGACCTTGGCACGGCTGCGAAGGGAATCCCTCGACACCTTCCTGGGGCAGCTTGCACCGGGTGACCCTCACCACAATCTGTGGAACGTAACCAGACGCATCAAGCGGCCTCTCAGGAGGATTCCACCAGTCAGGAGAGCGGACGCATCTTGGTGCAGAACCGAGACTGAGAGGGCCAACGCCTTTGCCGACCACCTGGAAGAGGTTTTCACCCCTATCCTCCGATGCTCTGCCGACGAAGCAGAGGTAACGACCAGGCTACTGGCGGAACCTCTAGAACATGCTGAGCCCATCCCCCAGGTCTCGGAGGAGGAGACCGCCGAACTGATTTCCGCAATGGCCAATAATAAGGCCCCAGGCGATGATGGTATCAATGCAATTGCATTAAAACTTCTCCCTCTTAACAGCAAGAAGCTCGTCACGCTTATTTTTAATAAGTGCTTGCTCTTGGGACACTTCCCGACACCATGGAAGCGTGCGGAAGTGGTTATGATACCTAAGCCTGGCAAGCCTGAAGCATACCTCGCTTCTTATCGGCCAATCAGCCTACTGTCAGTGTTTTCCAAGTTACTTGAAAGAGTATTCTTGAGCAGGGTACTGCCGGTAATGGACGAGGCTGGTCTGATCCCCGATCACCAGTTTGGATTCAGGCGCGGCCACGGGACTCCGGAGCAATGCCACAGGCTAGTACAGTGCATCCTGGACACTTTTGAAGCCAAAAGCCGTGATGCTGGATGTCAAGCAAGCCTTCGACCGGGTCTGGCATCCCGGCCTCCTCCTAAAACTGAAAACCGGCCTGCCTCAGCCGTACTTCAGATTTCTAAAGTCATTTCTGGAGGACCGAAGGTTTACGGTCAAATGCGGAGAAACCTGCTCTGACATTAAAGTTGTCCGAGCTGGTGTTCCCCAAGGAAGCGTCCTTGGTCCGATGTTGTACAATGTGTACACGGCTGATCTCCCGGTGCTGCGGAGACCGGACCTAATGGCTGCCACCTACGCCGACGACACCGCATTCCTGGCTGTTGCAGACTCCCCGGTAGAAGCCTCTCGCATCATGCAGGAACAACTCCATCTCCTTAATGATTGGCAGAGGAAGTGGAACATCGTAGTAAATGGGCACAAGTCCACTGCTACCACCTTCTCCACCAGAAGGGGCAACTGCCCTCAGGTAACTCTTAACGACACTCCTATCCCACAGGTGGACACGCCAACCTACCTGGGCTTCACCCTGGACAGACGGCTGACATGGAGAGCGCACTTAATCAAGAAGCGTCACCAGGCTGAGTTGAGAGCGAAATCACTATACTGGCTGATTGGTAGGAAGTCCAAGCTACCGACATCATCGAAGTTATTGATTTACAAGACGATCATCAGACCTATTGCATGCAATTGTGGGGCACAGCCTGCAAGTCAAACATTAACTGCATCCAGGTGCTGGAAAACAAATTCCTGCGCATTGCCACAAACGCCCATCTGTTTCATGACAACGCCACAATCCATCAGGTCCTCGAATTCCCGTGGGTGAAGGAAGAAATTCAGCGAAACAGCAAGAGGTTCGTAAACAGGCTTGAAGAACACTGCAACAATTTGGCAATAAACCTGCTAGATAACAGCACACAAATCAGGAGGTTACAAAGGACCCACCCTTTAGATCTACAATGGGACTAAGGTCCGATCCGAAATACACTTTGGGGCCGATGTTTTACCCGCAACACTCAATGAATGATGTCTGACCTGATTTCACAACTCCCACTACACCTGTAAAAACCATAAGCGAAGTACCTCACCACCACATTTATTGATTGTCCACAAAGGACAGTATTAAATACTAAGCCACACGTTAATAAAAAAAAAAAAAAAAGGGTATAAATATATATATATATACATAGAGTAAGAAACTATACAGAGGTTTCATTTGCTCTGCCCGGGCCTCTGCCAAAGCTCTGCTGAGAGCCATGTTCGAAGCTAACTTCTTCTAACTTGGGTTTCTCACCACTTCTAACATGTGCGAAGCACAAGCAATAGTATGGGGAGTTCTCGCACCAATCCTTAGGAATAAGAGCGACCAGTGCAGCTGCAGAAACTTACCGCGGGACTCGATTCCAGTTCGATCGAACAAATGAAAAACTCTCTTTTTTTCGTTTTTCCCCTACGTGGCATCACTGGAAATGTCACTCGAGAGCGCAGGCAGAGAAAATGAAACCTCTATATAGATTCTTACTCTATGCGCAGAACAGAGATCTGCAACGAGTCAAACGCTTTTGGGTACACCCGATCATTGACTCGTATCTGGTATGATTCAATCACTTTGCTTGATCCAAAAAGTATGAGCGGTGAGCGAACAAACGATCAAAGCTTATCAATGACCGTGTGTGATCGTTCTCAACCGCAGGCATGATCGTTTGTGAGTGCAAAATTTCTCATACAGGATTGTTGTGATCAAATATTTGGGTTCGCATGTGTTCAGATGGTTTACATGAGTGGTTTTTTCGTCTGAGATCGGTTGTACATCGTGGATAACGGATGACTGTCGACCATTTACAGCTGTGCGTGGATCTGGCTTTCTTAAGCTAGTACAATTTTTCATCAAGATCGGGGCCACTAATGGTGAACACATCGATTTGGAAGACTTATTACCGGATCCCACTACAATTTCTCGAAAGGTCAAAAAGTGCGCCACAGAGAAAAAACAAAATATTAAAGAGGAAATAATTAACATTGTCAGCAGCGGTGGAGCCTCAGCTACAATCGACATGTGGACCGACAACTACGTAAAATGGAATTTTCTAGGCGTTACATTTCATTACCAAAAGGAGTTTAAATTTTTCGACATTGTTTTGGGCATGAAATCAATGGATTTCCAAAGATCCACAGGTGACAATGTCTTGCGAAAACTTAAAGGCCTGTTCATGGAATTTAATGTTCAAAGTATTGATAATATTAAGTTCATTACTGATAGAGGCTCCAATATGGTCAAAGCTTTGGAACATAATATTCGCCTAAACTGTAGCAGCCACTTATTCTCGAATGTGTTAGACAAATCTTTTTATGACACCAAAGAGCTAGCTGGTATTTTAGAATCGTGCAAAAAGGTGGTTAAATATTTTAAGAAAGCGAATTTACAGCATCTTTTACCTACTTCGTTAAAAAGCCAATGTCCGAAAAGGTGGAACTCACACTATAGAATGCTTAAATCTATAATCGAAAATTGGGGTGAAATGAACAGCGTATTAAAAAATAATGAGCACAGCCAGCTTTTGCTGCCTATAGATATAAACACCACTACAGCTCTGGTTGAAATGTGTGAGAATTTTAAAACCATTTTTAAGAAACTACAACTTTGTAGTTCCCCATCATTGTGTTATGTTCTTCCATCTATTTAAAAAATTCAAAGCCTTTGTGCGCAAAATTCTGAAGATGTCATATTAATTTCGATTTTAAAGGAGAATATCCTAGTTAACATTGATGAAATATGGGTTCCCAATTTAAGTTTGTAGCATAAAGCTGCATATTTATTATTCCCACCAGCTTTGAATATGCAACCAGATGACATCGCCGAAATTAAAAGATTCTGTGTTTCGCGCATGATGGACAATTCATATACTGCGTTGCTTACAGAAACTGGGTCTTCGTGTCAATCCACACCTTCACTTGCTTCGACATCACATTTTTCTTTTGATGCTATCGGCAGTGAAATAACTGATTTAAATTCGACCATACAAGCTGCAGCACCTGATAAACACAACGACGCTTTCTTTTTTCCAAATTTAATAAAACAATCAAACTTAAAAATCCAAGAAACGCTCGAGGAAGAACTTGAAAAGTATTGCAAGGAATTCGTTGAAATAGACTACAAATTTAGTTTAATTGAATGGTGGCAAAGTAAACAAAATAAATACCCCCTGTTGTCAAAACTAGCGATCTAAATACATTCAATGCCAGCTAGCAGTGCAGCAGTTGAACGATCGTTTTCATTGGCTGGAAACATTATTACAGAAAAACGAAACCGATTGGAGCCAGGATCAGTTGACAGTTTGCTTTTCCTAAATTCTTATTATAAAAATTATAATACTTCGATTTAAGACTACATATGTATTTACATATGAAAACAATAATAGTAAATATTGCTGTTAATAGTTTTTTATTTTTTTATATGAATTATTTTTTTTAATTTTTATTTTGCTTATGAAAAACTTTATTTATTTTTTAATTTAATTTTGAATTTGAATCTAATATGAAAAATAAAAATCACAATCAATTCATTCACATCGTTCACTAAATCGAATCGATCACGATCTGTTCGAGATGAGTGCGAGTTCGGCAACGTTCATTTCATGGACTCGAACACGAAGCTAAAAATCAGCATGTTGATCGACCCGAAGCGAGACGATGAGCTAAAAGAACTCAAAAGCAAAATGATGCACGAGCATGATTATTCTCCGAATTTTTATTTCGGGTGTGCATCACTCACGATCACATTTCTGCAGAATGAGTTGAGTTGAATTGAGCGAAATTTGGGCACGCTGATCGAGTTGACTCAATCATACTCGTTGCAGATCTCTGGCGCAGACCGAAGCCATAGAGTAAGAAACTATATAGAGGTTTCATTTGCTCTGCCCGCGCTCTCAAGTGACTTTGCCAGTGATGCCACGTAGGGGAAAAACGGAAAAAAAGAGAGTTTTGCAAATGTTCGAATCGAGCTTCATTCCATGCCCATGGTGAGATTCTGCAGCTGGACTGGTCGCTCTTATTCCTAAGGATAGGTGCGAGAACTCCCCATACTATTGCTTGTGCTTCGCACATGTTAGAAGTGGTGAGAAACCCAAGTTAGAAGAAGTTAGCTTCGAACATGGCTCTCAGCAGAGCTTTGACAGAGGCCCGGGCAGAGCAAATGAAACTTCTATATAGTTTCTTACTCTATGCCGAAATTACCAGCATAGAGTAAGAAACTATATAGAGGTTTCATTTGCTCTGCCCGGGCCTCTGCCAAAGCTCTGCTGAGAGCCATGTTCGAAGCTAACTTCTTCTAACTTCGGTTTCTCACCACTTCTAACATGTGCGAAGCACAAGCAATAGTATGGGGAGTTCTCGCACCTATCCTTAGGAATAAGAGCGAGCAGTGCAGCAATAAGAATTCACCATGGGCATGGATTCAAGCTCGATTCGAACAAATGAAAAACTCTCTTTTTTTCCGTTTTTCCCTACGTGGCATCACTGGCAAAGTCACTCGAGAGCGCGGGCAGAGCAAATGAAACCTCTATATAGTTTCTTACTCTATGTCGAGCTTGAATCCATGCCCATGGTGAATTTCTGCATCTGGACTGGTCGCTCTCATTGGGGATTTTTTGGCTTATGGGGAATGTGGGCGAGCGACCGAAATGGCCTTATGATTTTGCTTTGTTTACAAATATGTTGTTATTGTTTTCCTTTGATGGGCCTGAATTCAACGTCCACATGGGGCCCACATTTTAGTTGGGCTTGAATTTGATTTCACATGAAAGGCAACAAGTGGGACGGAATTAAATTCCTTATGGGAGTAAATTTATATTGTTTTAAGGAACTAATTTAATTAATATTGGGCCAGACAAAATTAAAATATTTTACATTTGAATAAGAACACTTAAGGGGGGTATGGATAATTCGGACAAACCTTTCAGGGCCTATTTTCATGAATTTTGTCACACGATTTATTTATTTTATTATTTTATTTATTTTATAAGCGTATCAAAGTACAACATTTTAACTATATTTTCACAAATTTTCATCGAAAAAGAATAAACGAGCCGTTCGCAGCCAAGCAAAAAGGTTTTGCGGTGAACAGCATAACCCGTTACTGGATCATCAGAAAAATATAAAAAAAAATGTTGTTTCTTAGTTAATATGTTTCTAAAGGTAACTACGTCGAGTTTTTTTTTTTTTTAATTTTTGGTAACACTTTAACGTCAAACATTTAAAAATGACCGAAATGGCCTTATGACTTTACTTTGTTTACAAATATGTTGTTATTGTTTTCCTTTGATGGGCCTGAATTCAACGTCCACACGGGGCTGAATTCAACGTCCACATGGGACTGAATTTACCGTCCACATTTCAGATGGGCATGAATTTGATTTCACTTGAAAGGCAGCAGCAAGTGAAACGGTATTAAATTTCATATGGGAGTTAATTATATTTTTGTAGGAACTAATTTTAAATTTGAGCCAGGTCAAAGTGTAATATTTTACATTTAATGAGAACACTTAAATTAAATGAAATATAAATATATACATTTATATTAATTTATTGATTATATTTTATTTTTAATATACAAGGTTAATTTCTAAGAGCAATTTTATTTCTACGAAAATATGGTTTATTTTAAATTTTAAAATAATATATAAACATGTATGAAGTCTTATTATTATTCTACGAAATGTTTCAAACACTGTGGTTCGTACTGATACACTGAATACTATAAAAAATACTATATTTCAAAAGCATACAAGTTTTTTATGTATGTATAAGCTCAATTTATAAAGCTGGTCACATTTCACAAACCGACGCCGAAGATTGGATGGAAAAGAAGCAAAAAGCCAGAAAAGTAAGTAAAAATGTTTATTATTTTACATTTTATTAATTTATTTTATTTATACGCAGATGAATCCGTATTATGCAGGAAATTATGGGCCTCATCTGCCTCCCCAATACCCTCCCCAATACCCTTCCCAATACCCTCCCCAATACCCTTCCCCATACCCTGCCGCTTACCCTTTACCAATCCCTTCCCCATATCCTTGCCCTTACCCTACCCATTACCCACCCCAAGTGGCCCCCATAAATTATCACTACCCTGCCCCTACCCAACAATGGAGGGGCAGAGGCAGGAGGGCGAGGAGGCAGCAGCGAAACCGGAGAAGGAACGATGCGGCGGCACCTAGAGCAGCGGCGGCACCTAGCGCAGCGTCGGTGGCGGCAGCGGCGGTGGCGGCAGCGGCTGAGGCCATCACCGCTGTAATAATAAAGTCGCCACCGGCGCCACCAGCGCAACCGACGCCAGCACCCCCCGAGGAGCCTGCATAATCGCCACCGGCGCCACCAGCGCCACCGGATCCTGTAAAAATAAAAAATAAAAACAATAAAAACTTTTTTTTAATATTATATAAATAATTTGTATTTGTTGTATTTTTTTGGCCGTGGCCAGTATGTACATATGTATTTGTAAACTTGGCATTGCCTTAGAGGAAGCCATTTGATGTAAGGTTTGTATGACTTTTTGCTTTTGTTTGTGTATGACTTTGTGTTATTGTTTATGTCATACTCAAACAATAACAGAAAGCCATACAAACCTTGCATCAAATGGCTTTCTCCGCGGCGTTGCCACGCTTACATATAAGTTATGTCCAGTCGTGGTTAGGGGTGGGAAACTCCTTGGGTTTAGCTACAGTGGCTCGCAGCTTAAGCCTAGTATCCAGATCGACGAAAACCGTACGCCAGTCATGAGAGAGAGCGAGAGGCAAACAGCTGGCGTTCACTTTTCGTCGGGCCTTTTTTTCACGTCGGTCTCCTGATCGACGAAAAAAATACCAGAAAATTCCATAGCGTTGCCAGTCTGCGGAAATTAACTTTGGGTGAACCCTAGCGAAAAGATTAAAAAATTTAATCTTTTGGCGTGCGCTTCTCACTGAACATTATAAGAAATGGAGGGAAAAACTCAAAAAACTCACAAAAGTCGATTGCAGGTGTTAACATGTGAGGACAAATTAACATTAATACTATCTGGGGTGCCTCTTGTCAGAGCAAAATGTTTTTTAGGTCCAGAATGTACGAAAAAACACAATAAAAGCGCAGCTATGAACTTTAAATTAGCAAATAATTATCAGTAAATGAAAAAAACCACCTGTTAAATTTAAATTGTATTGTTTTCTAATATCTTTGTACAGCGGCAGACTTGTCTTGCCAAGGTAATTGGTAATATCATTTAAAGGCTCTTTCCCGCAAATACGATATTTGTATTTTAACTGCTTATCAGCAAACCCAGCTGATTGACAGTACGACCGTAGCACGCTTAAATCTGATGAACTCTCAAAATGTTGGTCACACTGGAAAGATTCAAGTTTTTACGCTAGCGTAATCGTTTGTCGATCTGGATACTAGGCTTTATTCATTGTTATGTATGTTTTAATTCTTTCTCGCAGCTTTTGCTTGCTGTTACCTTTTGAAAATACTTTTATATTCTATATTTTTTTTTGTTCATGTTCTTCCTACAAAAATATTGGTGAATAGAAATGTCTCTGGTATTTTAGCTGTGATTTTTGTTGCTTTTATCGGGTTGTAGTTCATGGTGTCGTACTTTCTAATTTCCATTAAAATTTAAGTAGTTATGTTATGTTGTCGTGGTTGACCAAGTTGTTGTCTTTGCTATAGGGAAAACTTGAGGAATTCAATTGGTCATTAATGCAGTGCATATATTTTGTGAGTTAGAGGCCGCATAGATATTTTGTATTGCCTCAAGTTTTGAATTTGGGGATCTTTTATCAAAACTAGCTAACAAAATTACAAGAGAATTTATGTGCTAACCTAGCCAGGTGTTACATTTTTAGTTATGTTTATGCGTTTATTTTTTTTTATGAGCTTGGTCTAAGTGTTCATATTATCCGCCCAACCTTTTTAACACTTTGCAATGCAAGGAATTTGGTGTGTTAGCCCTGAAGTGATTTTTTGAGGTGCTTCGTCTGAAACTGCAGTAAGGGGAAAAGAAAAGCCAAAGAAGTTTATTCTGTTTATTAATTTTATATTTCAAATACTGTTTCGGAAGACACCACTCTTCCTCATCAGCGATCTTTTCTTTTCAATTGCTTGAAAAGACGGTAGATCGGACAGTTTTTGAAAACTGCCCAACAACTTAAATTAATTATAAAATTAATAGAGAATTCTTACCTATGTTGTAAATTGTTAATTTTTTTTGTTTTTGGACAGTTTTTGTCGGTAATCATGCATCTTTTACATGCTTTGCCAACTCTGTCTTTAAGTTTTTGGTTGGCGTCCCATTTTTCATGGTACCACTTACTGTGCTCGTATAATAACACTTTCAGCAAATGCTTTAAAATACTTTTCCTGTGCTTAGCGCATGGGTCAGTAGGAGCAAACCAATAAGGATATATTTTACTGGTTTCTTCTATGCTCTAAAAATTCGGAAATATTTCGTCGGTTTGGACGATCCTTAAATTCCGTATCAAATATATAAACATGATGCAATGTTATTTCAAACATTGCATCAGAAGGATTTTTTAAATATAGTTCATGGGAACTGTAATTTTTTGCCTTGATAAACTGTTCAGTTTTTGACTTCATATCATCAAGGCAAGCCAGAGATTTTGTGCATTTGGGGCAATTATCTGCATTTAATTTTTTTAAAATAACGTAGCCCAAGAAATATCTTACAGCATTACGTTCTCCTAACTTTTCGTTAGGGCAAGCACTTTCTCTTGGTTCTATAGCCAATTGAACTGCTGGATTAACTTCTTGAACTACTGCCGTTTCTGCACAGCTTTCCAATTCTATTTTGCTTTTTTGAATATCCTGCATCATTCCGGGTTCATATGACCAATCTAAGGAAATGTCAGAATCTGGAATACAATTTGTATTCTTTAGTGTGTGCTCATTTATTATTTTTGTAGCCCACAAGTTTTTCAAAGCATACAACAATTGCTGTGCTGTTGGATTGGTAAAATTTCCAAACTTGGATCTTAGCAACCCAAATAAATTTTCCAATGGATCTTGGCAAAACCGATTTAAATGAATATATTGTATGCTTTCACTTTCCAAAAGTTTATCACATACGTTTATAATTCTCTGGCAGCTTGCTTTTATTTTTATAACGCAAGTTGCAGTTGAACTTTTACCGGTATTGCGGTCCCGCAAAAATTTTATTTTGTCCAAGAAACTCATGAAATTTTCCAGCTTGGATTTCATTTCATTATCTGAACGATAGGTGCCTTTATTTAAAAGGTCAAAACCATCGTTCATTTGTTTCAGAAACTCGACAGTTGCAATAGCATTAACAGAACTTTCTAAGGTTCCAGCCATTCTCAACACATTGATGCCATGGCTTACAGTGTTTGAAAACACCTGTGTCGCCAATTTGACATTCATTTTTTGGAAATTATTCGGATCAATGTGCTTATCCGATAACTTTGGTGCCAAACGAGATACACCGCATGAGTCAATGGTGTAGAACTCCTCAATTACCTTCCAAGACGCCACACTTTTAGATGGAATTTCATCAAATTTGAGTGGGTCTGATGGTAATGAGATATCTCTGTTCAAGAAATTATTTCTAATACTCTTGAACAAATGAACAAAATCAAAAATAAATTCTGGCCTTGGACTTGTTAGCAAGGAATCCAATTTTGTAAAAGCTAGACAATTCATTGCGTCTTGATCGCCAACTATTGCTGTTACCTTAAGGCCAATTGATACACAACAATCAACGGCTCTTTTAAGGATTTTTGCATAGTGGTCGCCTCGAATGAAATTATTTACAAAAAATACGCCCAATACATATTTCCAAGGTTTAACCTGGCCACGTATCATCACGGCCAGCATACCCTCTGCTGGAGATGAATATTGGTCATTTTCAGAATAACCATCTCCCAAGTCTGTAAATCCAACCACTTGGTCAGACTTTGGGACATATTCAAGTCCTGACTTGATCGACATTTCGTCGAAGAGAATTGTGCAATTCCTATCGGACTCATTCATATTGTTAACAAATTCTTTTAGTTTAACAATATGATCTCCGGTAAAGCCAGGCTTAAATTCCTTTAAGGGCAACCATCTTCTCAAAGATGCCTCTGATGGCATATTGAAGCCCAAATTGAATCTTAAATTATTATATGCCTTCGGGCTGTGCATATAAATTTGTAAAAATAGCCGTTTTTCTGAATCCGTACAATGAATTCCCTTTTTTTGTGAAATGATGCTCTGGAATGTTATGACATTTTCATTCATTCCTGCGGCATTTTCTTTGCTTTGAATTTTACTTCCGCACAAATTGGAGCATTCTAAAAATTTGCTTTTTAAAATTTCAAAATCTTCAAATGAAGTTAAAAGTTTAAGGCGACCAGCGCTTTCAACTTCCTCTGCAAATTTTTTATTTTTTTCTTCTAGCTCCAAAGCAAAGAATTCATTTTCACCTGCAACAAAAACCTGTTTCCAAAATTAAATCATAATTGCGGCTTTCTAATGCGTCGTTTTTGTTACAAACAGCCAAATTTCTGTTAGAAAGAGCATCATTTTGCATTTCTAAAACCGAATTGCATTGCTCCAATTCAATATTTTTTTGAATTAATATTTCGTTTGAGCGATTTTCTTTAGATATTTCTTTTTTAACGAAATATTAAGGGATCTTAAACAATGTTGTCCCTTTCACAACTTTTTGTTTTTGTGTTTTAAAACTTTATTATTTAGTTTTAAAGTCTTTATAATTGAATTAGCTTTTCTCCAAGAAAAGCTAGGAGAGCTCAATCCTTGTGGTTTACATTTAGTGTAAACAGGAGAGCTCAATCCTTTTTTTAATAAACAGTTAGGAGAGCTCAACCCTTGTGGTTTACATTTAGTGTAAACAGGAGAGCTCAATCCTTTTTTTAATAAACAGTTAGGAGAGCTCAATCCTTGGGAATCCAAATTATTCGGAGAGCTCAATCCTTTTTTTAATAGATAGTTAGGAGAGCTCAATCCTTGGGAATCCAAATTATTCGGAGAGCTCAATCCTTTTTCTGATAAATTTCTAAACACAGGAGAGCTCAATCCTTGGGATTCTAAATATTTAGGAGAGCTCAATCCATCTTCTAAAATATGTAATTTATTAAGGCTTGTCGAATTGTCTTGTGTTAAATTATTTTCTAATTTCATTTTAAATTCTTTTTGGTGCTGCTCGCACAACAAAATATTTTCTTTTTCATTTTTATAAATTTTTTTAGTTTGAAAGAATTCTCTAACGGATTCAATATTTAGCTCTATTAGGGCTTTGCCAATACGACAAGTCTTAATTCCACACATTAAATTCCTAGTTTTTTGCCAAGGGCTGAACATGGGTTCATGCACTGGCATATAACCTAAATAATAATAATAATAAAAAAAAATGATTAGTAAACTTATATAAATTAAATCTAAATATATACTTAATGGAATAAATAACTTAATAATAATAAATGGAATAAATACTCACCCAACATTTCGGTCGGAACACTTCCCTTCCTCAGAATGCCTCTGAAGAAGCATTCCGGCCTGAAGTGTGCTTGGCACACCTGAGCACGCTTGGATGCGTGGCTTAGTTGGAGGTTTTCTAACCATTTAGATTTGTTTCCCTCCCTCGGGAAACAAAAGGCATTGATATGCCCCGCACAGTTGTTAACTATGCACTTCTTTAAACTGAAATAAATAAAAAAAATAAATAAATAAATACAAAAATTAATAATTAAATAAGTAATTAAAAAATAATAGTAAGAACTAAATTCCGTTTGCATTTTAAGTAATTGAATTTTAAAATCAGTCTTGAACATTTTTTTTCTCTTATAAAATTCGCGCGCAACGAAATGTAAACAAGAAGACTGACAACAAACTTCACACACATACAAACAAAACAAAGCACTTATTTTTATTGACGCTACTTACTCATTTTTAGATTCCATTTTTCCACGTTTTCCTGAATTGAAAATTGCTAAATTGCTAGCAAACTAAATAAAGAAAAAAGTAATATTAGTTTAAAAGTAATTATATGTATATTTCTAATTATATTTTAAATTATATTCTACTTATCTCTTTCTGTTTTATCTTGCTGCAACCAATTTTTTTTTTCAATTGAAGGCAAAGAAATGTCCACATTCCACATGGGACTGAATTGAACGTCCACATTCCACATGGGACTGAATTGAACGTCCACATTTCAGATGGGCATGAATTCAACGTCCACATTTCAGATGGGCATGAATTCAACGTCCACATTTCAGATGGGCATGAATTCAACGTCCACATTTCAGATTTGTCTCAATTTAATTCCATATGAATTGTAAATAAATAAATTTTAATATAAAGCTTGGCCAAATTAAATATTTAAATATTTACATTTACTAAGAAATAAATTTGTACATTTTTATAGACCTAATTAAAATTATTTAAGACGAATCACATGAAATATATACATGATTGTATATTCAGATATATTTTTTCATTTTATTTGCATAATTGTTCACAATTATAATTATATTAAAAACCAACATAAAACATACATAAAATATTAAAAAATTTATAAAAATATGACATAATAATAGGTATTTAATTATTAAGTAACAGTAACTTTTTAAAAGGAATTTTTTATATTCTTTAAAAAGAGTTGTTTTTCCTTAATTGCAAAGCAAAATTCTACATATACTTTTCACTCAATGGCTTGTCTGTAAAGCTGTTAACATAACCCAAAAATGAGGGGAAGAGAATAACATGCTAAAAAATTAGAGAAAACACAACTTTGTTGTCGATATAACATGAGTGAAATGAGATTTGTGTTGAGAGCACGTTGTTGTATGGGCATAGAGTAATAATGTATAGAGCCGTCATTTGCTCTGCCTGCGCTCTCGAGTGACATTTCCTGTGATGCCACCTAGGCGAAAAACGGAAAAAAAGAGAGTTTTGCAAATGTTCGAATCGAGCTTCATTCCATGCCCATGGTGAATTCTTATTGCTGCACTGCTCGCTCTTATAACTTAGGATAGGTGCGAGAGCTCCCCATACTATTGCTTGTGCTTCGCACATGTTAGAAGTGGTGAGAAAGCGAAGTTAGAAGAAGTTAGCTTCGAACATGGCTCTCAGCAGAGCTTTGGCAGAGGCCCGGGCAGAGCAAATGAAACCTCTATATAGTTTCTTACTCTATGGTATGGGTGAAACGTCGAGCCTCGTGACGTCACGTCAAGCAGAGCGAACCGTTGAATTATACACAAAATCTGCGTGGCGGTTCGAAGTGTGGCATAGAGTAAGAAACTATATAGAGGTTTCATTTGCTCTGCCTGCGCTCTCGAGTGACTTTGCCAGTGATGCCATGTAGGGGAAAAACGGAAAAAAAGAGAGTTTTTCATTTGTTCGAATCGAGCTTGAATCCATGCCCATGGCATAGAGTAAGAAACTATATAGAGGTTTCATTTGCTCTGCCCGGGCCTCTGCCAAAGCTCTGCTGAGAGCCATGTTCGAAGCTAACTTCTTCTAACTTCGGTTTCTCACCACTTCTAACATGTGCGAAGCACAAGCAATAGTATGGGGAGTTCTCGCACCTATCCTTAGGAATAAGAGCGACCAGTCCAGCTGCAGAATCTCACCATGGGCATGGAATGAAGCTCGATTCGAACATTTGCAAAACTCTCTTTTTTTCCGTTTTTCGCCTAGGTGGCATCACAGGAAATGTCACTCGAGAGCGCAGGCAGAGCAAATGACGGCTCTATACATTATTACTCTATGCCCATGGTGAATTCTTATTGCTGCACTGCTCGCTCTTATTCCTAAGGATAGGTGCGAGAACTCCCCATACTATTGCTTGTGCTTCGCACATGTTAAAAGTGGTGAGAAACCGAAGTTAGAAGAAGTTAGCTTCGAACATGGCTCTCAGCAGAGCTTTGGCAGAGGCCCGGACAGAGCAAATGAAACCTCTATATAGTTTCTTACTCTATGATTTTGCTTTGTTTACAAATATGTTATTATTGTTTTCTTTTGATGGGCCCGAATTCAACGTCCATTTCAGTTTATGGGAGTAAATTTATATTGTTTTTAGGAACTAATTTCATTAATATTGGGCCAGGCAAAATTAAAATATTTTACATTTTAATAAGAACACTTAAAGGGGTATGGTTAATTCGGCCAAACTTTTTTTGGCCTATTTTCATGAATTTTGTCACACGATTTATTTATTTTATTATTTTATTTATTTTATAAGCGTATCAGAGTACAACATTTAAACTATGTTTTCACAAATTTTCATCGAAAAAAAATAAATGGGCTGTTCGCAGCCAAGCAAAAAGGTTTTGCGGTGAACAGCATAACCCGTTACTGGAAATAGGTCACGCATATGGTGACCTGACACTTTCAATGCACACCGGCAGATATCCTGGCCAGCGTTATTGCTTTTCACCCAGCTTTTTCCGGGGAACAATGGGGCCAGAGTGGAGAATGAAATCCGCCGAAGGAGGGGGCGGTGCAAAACAGCACGTTCGCGGGCAAATTAAATTACTGCTGTGGAGAACGAAAAATCCCCTTAAATTAATCCGGGCTGGAAGGAAAAACTGAAATGGATTACAGACGAAAGAAAAAAATAGAATTATAAAAAGCGAACAAAAATTAAATTAAATTAATTGCCGTGATTTGTCAGGTGCAAGCGGCAAAAAGAATCTAACAAAGTGACCATAACGCATTTACAAAAAGGATGTGTATAAATCATAAGAGCATCCTATGAGGGCTAAAAGTTCAGTCTAGTACCTCATTGAATTAATTATACATACATATGTACATATGTATGTCTGTACATTTTTACTTTTGCTATTTTTTCCTGTTTATGGTTAATAGTTCGTATTTCGGTGAATGCAGAATATTTTCGTCACATGTTGGCTTTGCTATCCGACAAAAATTCTACATTCTTATCTCTTTCGTTGTACCGTTACATCAAAAATGTGTTGGTGCATAGGCTATTGCGTAGTGAATATTTATATGTGCGAAATTAGTCTAGCTGATCTTTCGTGCTGATAGTGTCGCATCAAAAGCTCAATTAGTGAAAATTTGTTTGCAGAAGTATTCAAAGTATGTATGTTTACTAATGAATTTTATTAAATTTGTCCAAAATAGAAGAAATAGCAAATAAAATTTGTTTTTCATTTTTATTTTTTTTAAATTTTTCATTTTTTCATGGAAGCTATATGATATAGAGGTCCGATTTTAATTTAATTAACGACCCTATAAAGTATATATTTCGGACGTTTATGCACTATGATCAGCGCAAACAAGTGGCCCTTACGACACCAAGCAGTGCTTGTTACGCGCGGAGCCCTATTACCCAATGGGCGTAAAAACGAAATCGCGAGAAGTGAAAAAGGACAAAATAGAAGCCGACAGACTAAGTTAGAAATACGTACGAGACTAATACTAATTTTGCTAATTTTGTGCTAAGTAAGATAAAATTATGCTTTTAGGCTTGGCAAAGAGTCGGTAGTAGAAATAAGATGGTATAGTCTATTATAGTCGTTACACAGTACTCTAAACGGTTCATGGACATCATAGTTAGATCTACAAATATTTAAAGTAAGAGGAACATAGTTCCTGGTAATTCTATTAGGCACGGAGAAGTTTATGCGACCCAGTAACTCGGGACTCTCCACATCCCCGTGAATAAGTTTATGAAAAAAAGTAGTTCCAAGCATCGTTCTACGGTTTAATAAGGATGGTAGATTATTTAGAAGAAGTTTATTAAGGTAGGATGGTAAAATAAGGCTTGCATTCCAGTTAAGGCCCCGTAGAGCAAATACTAAAAAGTTCTTAAAGTTCTTAGTTATAACTTTGTTGTTTTTAATTTTTTTTTTTGTTCTTTGGGATTTGTAATATTTGAATATTATGGAATTACAGTTTTAATTAAATTAAAATCGGACAACAATATCATATACCTCAGGGAAAGAAGTATATGTGCATTGAAATTATTTAAAACAAGAAAAGAAAGCTAGCTTTGGGCGGAGCCAAAGTTGATATACCCTTGCAGAATATTCTGTAAATTATATTCTCCAAAATTATTCATATGATGCATTCTTAATACTCATAAAAAATCCCAACTTCCTAACATTAAAAACACCAAAGTTATGACATTTCCAATCGTTCAGTTATATGGCAGCTATAGGATATAGTCGGCCGATCCTTATGAAATTTGATAGGTCGGATTAATAATATAAAACCCATAAAAAATCCCAACTTTCTAACTTTAAAAATACCAAAGTTATGGCACTTCCGATCAATCAGTTAGATGGCAGCTATAGGATATAGTCGGCCGATCCCGGCCGTTCCGACTTATATACTGCGTGCAAAGGAAAGAAGGGTGTGTGCAAAGTTTAAATTCGATATCTTTAAAACTGAGAGACTAGTTTGCGTAGAAACAGACAGACGGACAGACGGACAACGCTATATCAACTCAGAAGGTGATCCTGATCAAGAATATATATACTTTATAGGGTTGAAGATGTATCCTTCACTGCGTTGCACACTTTTGAATACATATTAACAAAAAAAAAACAATAAATTTTTCGTAAACGTTTAGATTAACTTTAAATTAAATAAAGAACTTAAATTTCATATGAAATAAGTATATGTGCAAATTAAATTTCTTGTTAGTCGATGAATTAAAAAAATTCAATTTTTTTATTATATTTATTCGGTGATAAACCTTTTATTCTTAAACACTTTTAATTTAAGACACTTTCTGTTACTTTAGAAATTTTTAGAACCGATCGCGGTCGCGATAAAAATTGGACTGCCGCTTTATTTCTAAATCTAATCCAATGAACCTCGGCCAGGAGCTTTTTTGAAATTTGGAATTTCAATTTATGTTTAGATTAAAAGCTTAGGATGAAACTGTTGCATCTCATTGTGAAATTCAATTATGCTGACCGATGGTGTGAACTTAAAACGCAAAAGGGCGCAATTGATTGGGATTCAAACGGAGGCTGATGTTTACTTTAATTTTTATTTGCGCTTAAGATGAAACTGTCGCATTTCATTGTGAAATTCAATTAGCAATTGATTGGTCTTCGAACGGAAGCTGATGTTTACTTTAATTTTGATTTGTTTAACTTAGTTGGGGAACCAAGATCGGACCTCAAAGCCAAAGGCAAAGACAAAGGCAAATGCAGAGTTTGAAAATATTGTTTATAAAAGCCATAAGTGGCCTGGTTTCACGGGTTGGATAACTCTCCCCCTTCTAAAATGGATCGTCTCGATTCAAAATGAAATTCTTTTAATTGCTCTCTTAATTCTGTTATAAAATTTTCTTGGTTAATAGATTTTTCTGGTTCTGGCCGTTGTTTTTTGGTTACAAATAATATATCATTTTTGTATTTTATAATAAGTAAAAAAATCAAATATATAATGATTAAAATTAATAATATAAAGGTAAGTGATATTTTAGTATTATTCATTTTAATAAATGGATTTAAAATGTTTATATTATCTAAAGAAAGTTCCGAGTTATTTGATAGTATATAATCGGATATTTCATAATTTTTGAAGTGGTTCGTAGTTATGTAATCAAGAATTTTGTTTTCCAAATTGGTATATGAGATATTATTAATATTGGTTGTACCATTAAATGTTATTAAAAATGAACCGTTTAAATGGGAGTTGTTAACAATATTGTTACCATTTATAAGAATAGCACAATCTTGTATGATGTCTATTTTTTTATTTTTCTCTCTTATTTTTTTACAAGTCGATTTCTCTCCATTTAATTAAGGTGCAATAATTATTAAAAAGTTCGTTCTTAAAGTTAAACATTTTATAAAACATATTTGCGCATTTTGCGACTTCATTGCTTAATACTAGTTCCCCATCTTTTTGGGATATCGCTCTAGCGTGATAAATTTCGCATCTATTTTTAATTATTGGGTATTTTATATAAATGATTAAAAGTTCTTTATGGAGTGCGATTTTAAAAACAGAGATGTCCATTAAATCAGCGATAATTACTGGTTTTTGTTCATGTTTTAATATTTCCATGATGTCATCATTGTTCAAAATTTTGGTATTAAAAACATCAATTTTTGCTAGTGTAATTGTGTCAATTAAATTTTGCAGATCAAATGTTAGTAATCGTAAGCGATGTTTTCGCAGTGGTAAATCTTGATCAATAAAAACATTTTTAAAATCATCAGAAAGAGATTCAATTTCTTTGAACAATTTGGAATTGATAATAGATTGCTTATTATTATTATACCCGTTACTCGTAGAGTAAAAGGGTATATTGTATTCGTGCAAAAGTATGTAACAGGTAGAAGGAAGCGTTTCCGACCCTATAAAGTATATATATTCTTGTTCAGGATCACTAGCCGAGTCGATCTAGCCATGTCCGTCTGTCCGTCTGTCTGTCTGTCCGTCTGTCTGTCCGTATGAACGCTGAGATCTCGGAAACTATAAAAGCTAGAAGATTGGCATTTTGCATGCAGATTCTAGGAGTTCCTACGCAGCGCAATTTTTTTTCAAAAAGGTGCCACGCCCCCTTTAACGCCCACAATCGCTTATATACGATTTAAAAAATTTAAATATTTCGGAAAAGTAAAATGCAGTTTTATTGTGTTTATCAATACCTATCGAAATGTAGAAGAAATTTTTCAAATCGGACCATTCGTTAAAAAGTTATGCGTGATCAAAGTTTCTATCTCCATCTCCCTCGCACTCCCTTTACCTGAGTAACGGGTATCTGATAGTCGGGGCACCCGACTATAGCGTTCTCTCTTGTTTTTTTATTGACTTCATTATAAAATTCTGTAACTGTCATTCGTCCCTGCCTGAGGATACTTAGTTCTGACTCGAGAATATGTATTGGTCGTTTATCGTTATATATAAAGTCCAATCTAGATAAGATTCCTTGAAAATTTAAAACGGTGCCATGATTGGTAAGAGCATCATGGGCAGCTCCCATAATTTTATTTCGTAAAATTGTTAAGGCAATAAAATATTGTTCGCTTTGAATTTTATAAAGACTCATTACAGTTTCTGCAGCTTCCCTCCATCCTACATATTGTGTTGGTTCCCCAGTGAATTTTGGTAAGAATTTTACCACTTCAAGTGTGGTATCGCATTTTATAGTTGGGTCAATTGCTTGAATTTTATAATCTTCCACAGTGTTTGCATCTGTGGCTAACCTTCCTTCTAAACCTTCTATTTTCCTGGTCACTTCATTCAACTGAACATTTATTAATCTATTTATTAATTCCACTGTTAAGCCGCCCGCTGTGGCTATACTACATGCAGAAAAATTTGGTGCTGAACCTCCGGTTGCCATTTTTAAATTTAATTCACCAAAGCTATTTATTAAATCTTCCAGATTGTTTCTTTATTAATTATTAAATCTAGGTTCGCGATTTAACGTACTATTTTTATCAATGTTTAATTTTTGTTATATTTTTTCTCAACTCCCTAATCTTAAATTATAATCTTTATTTATTTTGTTTGTTATAATTGAAAATTAATTCCTCACGAAACTGTCCCGATGGGGTCTTCCTTCTATGATGTTGTGGGTTGATCTTCCTTCTTGGATTCAGCGAAGATTAATGGCGTGAGAATGGCCTTCCTTCCTTTTTTAATTTTATTGTTTCAGCGTGTTGTCTTTTGTTGTTGTTGAAAGTTCTTGTTTGATTACACAATTTTTTTATTTTAATGCGTTTTCGGTTTTGTATTGTTCCTCTTTTTTTATTTTTATTTAATTTGTATTATTGTGTTCTTGTATTGTTTTGTTTAAAATTTTGGTCCACCTTTATTTTAAATTCACCTTTAAATGGATTATTTCATTTATTAATTTCCATTTAATTGTTGTTAACGATCACTGCCACTTGGTTGTGCCGTTTGGTGGATGTTTTAATTTTTCCACTAAAAATGTAGAGTTGTTGGCCGCGCGAGCTCCGTTTATATTTAACTTATTTTTCAATAAATAATTTTTTGGAACTTTTTAGACGCGGCCCCACGTTGGGCGCCAATTAAATTCCTTGTTAGTCGATGAAATAAAAAAATACAATTTTTTTTTTTATATTTATTCGGTGATAAACCTTTTATTCTTAAACACTTTTATTTTAAGACACTTTCTGTTACTTTAGAAATTTTTAGAACCGATTGCGGTCGCGATAAAAATAGGACTACCGCTTTATTTCTAAATCTAATCCAATGAACCTCGGCCAGGAGCTTTTTTAAATTTCTTGTTAGTCGATGAATTAAAAAAATACAATTTTTTTATTATATTTATTCGGTGATAAACCTTTTGTTCTTAAACACTTTTAATTTAAGACTCTTTCTGTTACTTTAGAAATTTTTAGAACCGATCGCGGTCGCGATAAAAATAGGACTGCCGCTTTTTTTCTAAATCTAATCCAATGAACCTCGGCCAGGAGCTTTTTTGAAATTTGGAACTTCAATTTATGTTTAGATTAAAAGCTTAGGATGAAACTGTTGCATCTCATAGTGAAATTCAATTATGCTGACCGATGCAATTTGGTGTGAACTTGAAACGCAAAAGGGCGCAATTGATTGGGATTCAAACGGAGGCTGATGTTTACTTTAATTATACCCGTTACTCGTAGAGTAAAAGGGTATATTGTATTCGTGCAAAAGTATGTAACAGGTAGAAGGAAGCGTTTCCGACCCTATAAAGTATATATATTCTTGTTCAGGATCACTAGCCGAGTCGATCTAGCCATGTCCGTCTGTCCGTCTGTCTGTCCGTCTGTCTGTCTGTCTGTCTGTCCGTATGAACGCTGAGATCTCGGAAACTATAAAAGCTAGAAGATTGGCATTTTGCATGCAGATTCTAGGAGTTCCTACGCAGCGCAAGTTTGTTTCAAAAAGGTGCCACGCCCCCTTTAACGCCCACAATCGCTTATATACGATTTTAAAAATTTAATTATTTCGGAAAAGTAAAAATGCAGTGTTATTGTGTTTATCAATACCTATCGAAATGTAGAAGAAATTTTTCAAATCGGACCATTCGTTAAAAAGTTATGCGTGATCAAAGTTTCTATCTCCATCTCCCTCGCACTCCCTTTACCTGAGTAACGGGTATCTGATAGTCGGGGCACCCGACTATAGCGTTCTCTCTTGTTTTAATTTGCGCTTAAGATGAAACTGTCGCATTTCATTGTGAAATTCAATTAGCAATTGATTGGTCTTCGAACGGAAGCTGATGTTTACTTTAATTTTGATTTGTTTAACTTAGTTGGGGCACCAAGATCGGACCTCAAAGCCAAAGGCAAAGACAAAGGCAAATGCAGAGTTTGAACGGAGGCTGATGTTTACTTTAATTTTTATTTGAGCTTAAGATGAAACTGTCGCATTTCATTGTGAAATTCAATTAGCAATTGATTGGTCTTCGAACGGAAGCTGATGTTTACTTTAATTTTGATTTGTTTAACTTAGTTGGGGAAACAAGATCGGACCTCAAAGCCAAAGGCAAAGACAAAGGCAAATGCAGAGTTTGAAAATATTGTTTATAAAAGCCATAAGTGGCCTGGTTTCACGGGTTGGATAACTTGCAACAAGTTGAACAATTTTTTAAAATTTTTTAAATATTTTTCTTAATAATTTAAATGATTTCCTTTCTTAAAAAAAATTTGATTAATCCAAGTTTTTCAAAGTTGTTGGATTAATTTGATCCCAGTCCATGATCAAAGCCTATTTGAGTTCATTAACTGTGTCAAACTGGCGGCCATTCTTGTAAACTTTATTAGAAAGTATTCCCCAAAGATCTTCTATTGGGTTTAGGTCCGGTCTGATCGCTGGCCATTGCAATAGCGGTATTTTTCTAGCTGCCAGAAAGTCTTTAGTTTTACGAGCTGTGTGGATTGGCGCGTTGTCTTGCTGGAATATCCACTCATCCCTATAAATGTCTTCAGCAAATTCAATGAGCACTGTTTCTAGTAAATCTATATAAATTTCTGCATTTGTTCTAGTCGGTATAAAACAAAGTGGAGACTTCCCAGCACACCCAAATTCGGCCCAAACCATTAATGATCCTCCACCATGGTTTCGTTTATGGCAGACCTGTCGTGGTTGCCTTTTGTCGCTCCAGAATTTTTGACAGGAGTCAGGACCGTCTAAATTAAATTTTTTTTCGTCCGAAAATATCCCTCCTCCCACCAAAATTTGTATTGCTCAGGAAACGTTCAGAAACGTTCTGGCCAGATTCAGCCAGTCCTTTGATCATGACGCGATCTTCCTCTGACAAATGTAAACCACGTGGTATTCTACCGTGAAATCAAACATAATATTATTTTTTTTATTCTACAAGGATAAACAATCTAATTTACCTACGTTCCGCTGATTAAAAAATATTTTTAGAATACACTTCTTGGCTTACTCGCTATCAATAATACAATAATCTCAATTTGCACATATGTATACTTATTTCCTATTAAAAACACAAGTTTCAGCACATGTTATTAAAAACGAAACAACGAATGAAGCCCAAAGAGGACCATTGAATTTGGAGATGCTCATAAAAGATAGGAATACAAAACTGCGTACTTACAAAAAATGTACCGTTAACATTAAAGAAAATAAAAGCAAATTAAAAAGTGCACATATACTCCTTTCCCCGAGGTAGCTGCCATAGCACTATGGGGTTTTTGACCTGTTTTTGTGGCATTAATTAATAACTCGGTCAGTTTTAGAGATATCGACATGAAACTTTACCGTCATTATTTGTCCCTAGGCACATATAGTGTGAAAATCGTTTGGATCAGAAAACAATATCCTATAGCTCCCATAGGAACCATCGGTTAAAACTAAAAATAAATTAATAAAATTTAAGGAGGTGAAATTTGTTGCTCTATGCCTATAAAAGTGGATGATAATAAGTGCAACAAAAGCAAAAAGAAACAAGAAAGGAAAGTTGATATACCCTTGCAGAATAGTCTGTAAATTATATTCTTCAAAATTATTCATATGATGCATTAATACTCATAAAAAATCCCAAATTCCTAACTTTAAAAACACCAAAGTTATGGCATTTCCAATCGTCCAGTTACATGGCAGCTATAGGATATAGTCGGCTGATCCTTATGAAACTTGGTAGGTCGGATTGATTGGTCAAATATAAAACCCATAGAAAATCCCAACTTCCTAACTTTACAAACACCAAAGTTATGTCATTTCCGATCAATCAGTTATATGGCAGCTATAGGATATAGTCGGCCGAACCCGGCCGTTCCGACTTATATACTGCGTGCAACGGATCGAAGGCTGTGTGCAAAGTTTCAATTCGATATCTTTAAAACTGAGAGACTAGTTAGCGTAGAAACAGACAGACGGACAGACAGACGGACAGACGGACATGGCTATATCAACTCAGGAGGTTCAAGAATATATAAGTATATATATATATATAATAAGTATATTGATCGGAAATGCCATAACTTTGGTGTTTGTTAAGTTAGGAAGTTGGGATTTTCTATGGGTTTTATATTTGGCCAATTAATCTGACCTACCAAATTTCATAAGGATCGGCCGACTATATCCTAAGCTGCCATATAACTGATTGATCGAAAATGCCATAACTTTGTTGTTTGTTAAGTTAGGAAGTTTGGATTTCCTATGGATTTTATATTTGTCCAATCAATTCGACCCACCAAATTTCATAAGGATCGGCCGACTATATCCTATAGCTGCCATATAACTGACCGATTGGAAATGCCATAACTTTGGTGTTTTTAAAGTTAGGAAGTTGGGTGTTGAGTGTTAAGAATGCATCATATGATTCATTTTGGAGAATATAATTTACAGAATATTCTGCAAGGGTATTTCAACTTCGGCTCCGCCCGAAGTTAGCTTTCCTTTCTTGTTTTTATTATTCATTTTTTTCGTTTTCTATTTCGATGTTCTCTAGAAAAAATAAGCTGGAATTTTCACGTTCATCTTCCTCGAGACAAACATTATCGTAATCGCAAGAAAGCAACTGAATCACCTCACTAGGAAGGGAAAGACTCTTTTGTTTTTTTATGCGTCTCGATAAATTAAGCGACGAAATAATTGGATCTGATGTATCCATAGCTCTGTCGAACACATAAGCGAAGGAATGCAATCGGCTGTGCTTTCTTGAGTGGTGAAGCCTGTCTGATTTAAACACCGTATTTTCCATTACTTCTCTTCAGTGCACAAATTTTTTGTGAACGGTTGGTCTCATCGGCAGCCACGGATACATATCTACTATCGATTCGCCAGTTTGTAGGCAAAATGATTCGAATTTGTCCAAATTGACGGCCAACTAACAGGACAAACATATCAAAATGATTCTCATATTATAAATATTTTGTTCATCAAACCCAGTTATTTTCGAAAAATCCTCGTAGTATGTAAATGCGCGACGCGCGGTGTTCCCCGTGTTCGTATTACCAAAGCCTGCCGATTTAGGCTTATCCACCTTTAAAGAGAGTCTTTCCCAAAACATTTTCTGAATTCGGGCCTTGCGTTCTAGCATCTGTTTCTTTTCCGAAGGATCAGAAATTCCCCATTTTTTAAGCTCCATCTTATAGCCGGCATGCAAGACGAACTGAAAATATCGTAGCCAGCAAAGCAGTGGGCTTACTCCGTATCTTAAATTTTGCCTTATTGGCACGAATTGAAGGCACTTGAAATTCGTATTTCCAAGGAAATCTTTTTGGCTTGCTTGGCATATTGCGCATTGCTGAAATGACTTCGTTTCTGTCAAACCGTTCAGTACTTTGCCGACAATGGCAGTAAGATATGGGCTAAGTCTCACATACACACTTTGTCTGTCATTTAGTGGTATTTTAATTGGTAGTAGCTCTTCAATTTCCTTTTTTATGTCCTTTTTTTCTTGTAATATAGATTCTTTAGTTTCTTTCAGAAACTCCAGCTTTAAGGGACGACAGTACCTAATAGACTGCGGAGTGCGATTGTTTCACAACAAATTTCCCGATTTGAGTCGATCATTCGAAGAGGCATTGTGGTGGTGGGAAAAAGGCATGAGTCTGCATCATACGATTTTTTATCTGTGTATGCCTGGATATAATTTGCCTGTCCAGTACTGCCATCGAAACCGTAACTTACGATGAACTCAGCAGATAGAAAATCAGTTTGTTGATTGGCCAACACATTCTGAATGACACCCTCTTGTGTGTCACAATTCGGGAAGCCGTATGTACTAAAAGGTTTTGCAAAGAGACTTTAGCTACCGTCTCCGAAACATCAATGTTCACTGGTCTGCATTGTTTCTTTTGCATTGCTACATCTTTGTAGAGGGGGTAAATATCCTCTTTTCTTTTGCGCACGTCGTCCTGGAACGCACAACGCTCTTTGGTGAACCCTTAATCCAATATTAACGCTAATGCATCATCTTTGGACGCACGTATGGGTTGCTCAATGGGCTTTGTTAAGAATTCCCTTCGATGGCTTTCTCCGGGGGGGTACTTGCAAGAATTTTGAGAACAGCAGCAAGATCATGTAGTCCTTGCTTTCGGGCGGCTACGCTTGCTCTTGGACTAACAAGAGTACTTACTCTGTGACTTAGACAGTTCAAGTGCTTGCAGTCTTTGAGCCCTTTCGCCTTTTGACACAAATTGAATTAAGAGTTCGTCCCGTATTACGCATTTTTAAAGGTAAAGTTGTTGTGCTGCTTATCCATTTAATGTGTTTACTTTCAAAGTACTTGTAATTCCTTTTACAACTTTGCCATTTGTAATGCATTATTTTGCAAAACTGGTGGCTTATTATACCCTTGCAGAGGGTATTATAATTTTGGTCAAAAGTGTGCAACGCAGTGAAGGATACATCTTCGACCCTATAAAGTATATATATTCTTGATCAGGATCACCTCCTGAGTTGATATAGCCATGTCCGTCTGTCCGTCTGTCTGTCCGTCTGTCTGTTTCTACGCTAACTAGTCTCTCAGTTTTAAAGATATCGAATTGAAACTTTGCACACAGCCTTCGATCCGTTGCACGCAGTATATAAGTCGGAACGGCCGGGTTCGGCCGACTATATCCTATAGCTGCCATATAACTGATTGATCGGAAATGACATAACTTTGGTGTTTGTAAAGTTAGGAAGTTGGGATTTTCTATGGGTTTTATATTTGACCAATCAATCCGACCTACCAAGTTTCATAAGGATCAGCCGACTATATCCTATAGCTGCCATGTAACTGGACGATTGGAAATGCCATAACTTTGGTGTTTTTAAAGTTAGGAATTTGGGATTTTTTATGAGTATTAATGCATCATATGAATAATTTTGAAGAATATAATTTACAGACTATTCTGCAAGGGTATATCAACTTTCCTTTCTTGTTTCTTTTTGCTTTTGTTGCACTTATTATCATCCACTTTTATAGGCATAGAGCAACAAATTTCACCTCCTTAAATTTTATTAATTTATTTTTAGTTTTAACCGATGGTTCCTATGGGAGCTATAGGATATTGTTTTCTGATCCAAACGATTTTCACACTATATGTGCCTAGGGACAAATAATGACGGTAAAGTTTCATGTCGATATCTCTAAAACTGACCGAGTTATTAATTAATGCCACAAAAACAGGTCAAAAACCCCATAGTGCTATGGCAGCTACCTCGGGGAAAGGAGTATATGTGCACTTTTTAATTTGCTTTTATTTTCTTTAATGTTAACGGTACATTTTTTGTAAGTACGCAGTTTTGTATTCCTATCTTTTATGAGCATCTCCAAATTCAATGGTCCTCTTTGGGCTTCATTCGTTGTTTCGTTTTTAATAACATGTGCTGAAACTTGTGTTTTTAATAGGAAATAAGTATACATATGTGCAAATTGAGATTATTGTATTATTGATAGCGAGTAAGCCAAGAAGTGTATTCTAAAAATATTTTTTAATCAGCGGAACGTAGGTAAATTAGATTGTTTATCCTTGTAGAATAAAAAAAATAATATTATGTTTGATTTCACGGTAGAATACCACGTGGTTTACATTTGTCAGAGGAAGATCGCGTCATGATCAAAGGACTGGCTGAATCTGGCCAGAACGTTTCTGAACGTTTCCTGAGCAATACAAATTTTGGTGGGAGGAGGGATATTTTCGGACGAAAAAAAATTTAATTTAGACGGTCCTGACTCCTGTCAAAAATTCTGGAGCGACAAAAGGCAACCACGACAGGTCTGCCATAAACGAAACCACGGTGGAGGATCATTAATGGTTTGGGCCGAATTTGGGTGTGCTGGGAAGTCTCCACTTTGTTTTATACCGACTAGAACAAATGCAGAAATTTATATAGATTTACTAGAAACAGTGCTCATTGAATTTGCTGAAGACATTTATAGGGATGAGTGGATATTCCAGCAAGACAACGCGCCAATCCACACAGCTCGTAAAACTAAAGACTTTCTGGCAGCTAGAAAAATACCGCTATTGCAATGGCCAGCGATCAGACCGGACCTAAACCCAATAGAAGATCTTTGGGGAATACTTTCTAATAAAGTTTACAAGAATGGCCGCCAGTTTGACACAGTTAATGAACTCAAATAGGCTTTGATCATGGACTGGGATCAAATTAATCCAACAACTTTGAAAAACTTGGATTAATCAAATTTTTTTTAAGAAAGGAAATCATTTAAATTATTAAGAAAAATATTTAAAAAATTTTAAAAAATTGTTCAACTTGTTGCAAGTTATCCAACCCGTGAAACCAGGCCACTTATGGCTTTTATAAACAATATTTTCAAACTCTGCATTTGCCTTTGTCTTTGCCTTTGGCTTTGAGGTCCGATCTTGGTTCCCCAACTAAGTTAAACAAATCAAAATTAAAGTAAACATCAGCTTCCGTTCGAAGACCAATCAATTGCTAATTGAATTTCACAATGAAATGCGACAGTTTCATCTTAAGCTCAAATAAAAATTAAAGTAAACATCAGCCTCCGTTCAAACTCTGCATTTGCCTTTGTCTTTGCCTTTGGCTTTGAGGTCCGATCTTGGTGCCCCAACTAAGTTAAACAAATCAAAATTAAAGTAAACATCAGCTTCCGTTCGAAGACCAATCAATTGCTAATTGAATTTCACAATGAAATGCGACAGTTTCATCTTAAGCGCAAATTAAAACAAGAGAGAACGCTATAGTCGGGTGCCCAGACTATCAGATACCCGTTACTCAGGTAAAGGGAGTGCGAGGGAGATGGAGATAGAAACTTTGATCACGCATAACTTTTTAACGAATGGTCCGATTTGAAAAATTTCTTCTACATTTCGATAGGTATTGATAAACACAATAAAACTGCATTTTTACTTTTCCGAAATATTTAAATTTTTAAAATCGTATATAAGCGATTGTGGGCGTTAAAGGGGGCGTGGCACCTTTTTGAAACAAACTTGCGCTGCGTAGGAACTCCTAGAATCTGCATGCAAAATGCCAATCTTCTAGCTTTTATAGTTTCCGAGATCTCAGCGTTCATACGGACGGACAGACAGACGGACAGACGGACATGGCTAGATCGACTCGGCTAGTGATCCTGAACAAGAATATATATACTTTATAGGGTCGGAAACGCTTCCTTCTACCTGTTACATACTTTTGCACGAATACAATATACCCTTTTACTCTACGAGTAACGGGTATAATTAGATGATAATCATTACGAAGAAGTTAACAGAGGAAGAAAAATAATACATTATAAGTCTAAGTATAAGAAAACAAAGAAAATTAACGAAAATAAATACGATAATTCCAGATGCACGCCAAATGAAAACCAAACCTAACTTGTTGATCAACACCATCAACATCTTCTTAATTTTAATACATTTTACAAAACTTACCAATGGCCAAAATTTGGAAATCAATCCCGTTCAAGCAAAAAACTGTTATTTAATATTTAAAACTGGAACCTTGGACTTACCAACTAATTACGAATATCATTGTTTAATCGTCAACTTAACCAAAACGTAACTAACGTATACTAATTTAATTAAACAATCAGAAGAATTTTCAGGTTTAAAACAAATTAAATACATAACAGAGAAATTAAACAGAGAAATAAATGGAATTAGAATTAAAAAACGTAGCAAAAGAGGTCTTATAAATTTTATAGGCACAACATACAAATATCTATTTGGAACATTAGATGAACAAGATAAAGAAGAATTAATAAATAAAATTGAAAATTTAGAACAAAACACAGTTCAAGTTAATGAACTTAATAAAGTAATAGATGCGGTAAACAAAGGTATTGAAACAATAAATCATTTAAGCTTGGTCAATGATGTAGACGAAAGGCTAGCATTACTTATTTTTAATCTACAAGAATTTACTGAATATATAGAGGACATAGAACTAGGAAAGCAACTTACTAGACTAGGCTAGACTAACCCTAAATTACTTAAGCTGATACTTTAACACATGTTAATTCAGAAAAACTGTTAATAATAAAAACCTCTACTTGGTTACAAACTAATACTAATCAAATATTGATAATTTCTCATATCCCAAAAGACATTATAAAAACTTCAATATTCAAAATTTGGCCTTACCCAAATGAATTTAATGACATATTAACAGAACCTTTAGAAGACAAATATTATTTTCAAAATAATCAAATATTTTCATTTAACACAAAAGAAAGAGTTACAAATAAATGCATTATAGGAATATTAAACCAAGCCAATGCCGAATGTAAATACACAAAAATGTATAAAAACAAGAAAGGAAAGCTAACTTCGGGCGGAGCCGAAGTTGAAATACCCTTGCAGAATATTCAGTAAATTATATTCTCCAAAATTATTCATATGATGCATTCATAACACTCATAAAAATCCCAATTTCCTAACTTTACAAACACCAAAGTTATGGCATTTCCGATCAATCAGTTATATGGCAGCTATAGGATATAGACGGCCGATCCTTATGAAATTTTGTTGGTCGGATTGATTGACCAAATATTAAACCCATGGATAATGCCAACTTCCTAACTTTACAAACACCAAAGTTATGGCATTTCCGATCAATCAGTTATATGGCAGCTATAGGATATAGTCTTCCGACTTATATACTGCGTGCAAAGGAAAGAAGGGTGTGTGCAAAGTTTCAACTCGATATCTTTAAAACTGAGAGACTAGTTTGCGTAGAAACAGACAGACGGACAGACAGACGGACATGCTTATATCAACTCAGGAGGTGATCCTGATCAAGAATATATATACTTTATAGGGTCGGAGATGTCTTCACTGCGTTGCACACTTTTGACCAAAATTATAATACCCCCTGCAAGGGTATAAAAAGTATATCATATACATATTTCGCTTCGAAACAAGTTTTGTTTAACTTTTTTTGTAGAAGTGAACCATAATTTCGTGATATTTTAAAGATACTTACCAGTCTTGTGTCTGGTACGTGAGAGTAGCAAATAAAGACACAAATTTAAAGACACCGTTGTAAACGTGCCCTGTATATGTCGTTGTTGCCAAAAATCGACAAATTAACAATAATGGAAGCAAAATGTAATACTCGTTTTTTAAAAATAATGAAGCTAAACAAAATTTGTTTTTATACCCTTGCAGAGGGTATTATAATTTTGGTCAAAAGTGTGCAACGCAGTGAAGGAGACATCTTCGACCCTATAAAGTATATATATTCTTGATCAGGATCACCTCCTGAGTTGATATAGCCATGTCCGTCTGTCCGTCTGTCTGTTTCTACGCGAACTAGTCTCTCAGTTTTAAAGATATCAAATTGAAACTTTGCACACAGCCTTCGATCCTTTGCACGCAGTATATAAGTCGGAACGGCCGGGATCGGCCGACTAAAGTTAAAGTTAGGAAGTTGGGATTTTTTATGAGTGTTAAGAATGCTTCATATGAATAATTTTGGAGAATATAATTTACAGACTATTCTGCAAGGGTATATCAACTTCGGCTCCGCCCGAAGTTAGCTTTCCTTTCTTGTTATTTATATTTCCTTTTAGATGCCTGTGTCTGGGCCCTTAAATCATACGTTGTCTACGTTTGATTTAAGGGCCAAAAAACAATATAAAAACGAGAGACATAAATTTCATTTTCTTAGCAATATTTCATAATTTGTTGTTCGTGACACAACAACAGGTGTGGCGTGTTCATTGCGTCTGCGTACTTATTAATAATACATTATCCCATTGTCATTTAATTGTGCCTGCAACCCAGCCAATTGGCAGAATGGCTTGACTAAATCAGTCAATTGTATTCCAAATTAATTCAGTTCTTTTTAATAACTAAATAATATATTGCAAACAAAGTTATTTTTTACCCGTTTGTTTATTTATTTATTGAAAGTATGTAACAGGTATGCATAGTATATATATTCTAGATCGGGATCAATAGCCGAGTCCATCTAGCCATCTTCGTCTGTCTGTCCATCTGTCCGTCTATAGATTTGAGCTAATTATTAAAATGTTGTTAAATTGGGCCACGACCACTCTTATGCCCACAAATCGCCAAACTCGGTAGAGACATGGTAGTAGCCCAGTTATTGGGCGGTATATGTTGGCTCTGCACTTGAAAAATATTAGGTCAGTATCTATGACATCCCAAAAGTTTTTCAAAATCGGATCATTATTTTAGAAGTTATTAAGTGTTACTTCTGACGTCACTGCATTTTAAATAAAAGGGCATTATATATTTAAGAGTGCGGGAGGGAGTTGAAGTGTGCAGTTAGCTGAGTAAGGGGAATCTAGCGGTTCTCTTTGTTTTTTCTCAATTTATTTGTCTTTGGAACTTTTTAAACAAGCAAATGTATTAATCAACAAATCAACGCATAACTAAGACCCTTTTAACTCATAAAATCAAGAAACAGAAAGGCAGCCACTACGTATGCAATTAGGTAACCGCGTTGTAGCATTGCAAAGGGACCTTTAACCTTTGACAAGGACCGCATTTGCATGTGTTTTAAGCTGCGACACATGACAAACGTGCAGTCGAGGTGAAAAGCGACAGAGGAAGGACAAGAAACAGATAAGGACAGACCGCTGTCTGTGGTCTGTGGCCAGGGACACGGGGAGGGAAGTTGTTTCCATGCCCCACATACATATGTAAAACATAAACAAAGGCACAGCCAGAGTCGTGGGTATATTCATCATCTATGTAAATGTACGCTTTATATACGTGTGCCACGGCATGGGCAAGGCAATACATCGTGTGTAGAGGGGGCCAAGGACGCTGTAGGTAAATTTCCGCAGGCGCTGTAAAATAATTAACAAACTTTTGAAAAGCTGAAAAAATAAATAAGCTAAAAAATGGGATTGGGAAGATTTAACAGCAGAAGCAGAAAGTTTCCATGTGGTGTTGTCATTTTGGCAGCTCTCACGCCGGGTCTCGATATTCCCATAAGTAATCTGCTCGATTTCGCCGGGGAACTTTCCCACTTGGTTTTCTGACTGCGGATTTTGCATATATTTATTAGCGTTGCGTTGCTGCTACATATCTTCTTTAATCGATCTAGTCAAGTTTCTGTTTGTGCCTATGGAACTATAGTTCTTATATAGCTCGAGATATGGCGAGCGTAAATTTGTTGCAAAAAATTGTCACGCCCATGTATACTCCCACAAATTGCAAGTTAACCGTGGCACCCATTTTTTTAAAAATATTTTTTGGTGCAGGAAACTATTAATATTTCAGTTTTTCGCCGTTTATAAGCACCTCTTAATAAAAAAAATTAGAACTTTAAATTCGGTTGTTTAATGACGTCTTTACTCGAAATTTTTTTAAAATATTAATATTTTAGGGAATTTTCACTTAACATTTGACAGTTTTTAATTTAAGAAAACGATTAATTTCTTTAATTAAAAACAAGAAAATGCAGTTATTACGAAACGACTACATTTCGATTTCTATGACTATATTCCCAAAAACAATGAAGCTATGTCGATTTTGCGCTGCATTTTGCCATCGATTCTATGGCAGCTATATGATATTGTTGTCCGATTTTAACAAAATTAAAAGCGTAATTCTGATAAAGTAAATAATTACTATATCTCAAAGGAATATTTTGTTAAATAGAACAAGAAAGAAAAGCTAACTTCGGGCGGAGCCGAAGTTGATATACCCTTGCAGAATATTCTGTAAATTATATTCTCCAAAACTATTCATTTGATGCATTCTTAATACTCTTTAAAAATCCCAACTTTCTAACTTTAAAAACACCTAAGTTATGGCATTCCAATTGTTCAGTTATATGGCAGCTATAGGATATAGTCGGCCGATCCTTATGAAATTTGGAAGGTCGGATTGATTGGTCAAATATAAAACCCATATAAAATCCCAACTATCCCATCCTAACTTAAAATACACCAAAGTTATGGCCTTTCCGATAGTTCAGTTATATGGCAGCTATAGGATATAGTCGGCCGATCCGGCTCGTGCCGACTTATCTACTACCTGCAATAGAAGGACAACTTTTGGTAAAGTCTCAAGCAAATAGCTTTAAAACTGAGGGACTAGTTTGCGTAGAAACGGAATGACCGAATTTAGGCCATCAAACCCGTGTCGTCGCAGTGATTTGTTCCTTGTGCCGTCAGTTCAATAAATCACCAATTATGTCAATTTTAAGAGCTTTATTAATATATAACCTTTTAAAATACTGGAGTCGACTGTGCTCTTGTGTCGCTTGGTCAAAAAAGATGTTGTTCAGTTGAAAAGAATGGCAACCTCTTCGATACGTTGCTATAATTTTAAGGGGGCTACACTTTTCGATACATTTTAATTTTTAGAAAATACGTTAGCTTTTAAATTAAATAAACATTTATCAACAGGCAGCTATATGATATTGTTGTCCGATTTTTATTTAATTAAAGCCGTAATTCCATAATATTTAAATATAACCAAATCCCAAAGAAGAAAAAAAAAAAAATTAAAAACAACAAAGTTATAATTTTTATACCCTTGCAGAGGGTATTATAATTTTGGTCAAAAAATTTTGGTCGGAACGGCCGGGAAATATAAAACCCATAGAAAATCCCAACTTTCTAACTTTACAAACACCAAAGTTATGGCATTTCCGATCAATCAGTTATATGGCAGCTATAGGATAAAGTCGTCCGATCCTAATGAAATTTAGTAGGTCGAATTGATTGGCCAAATATAAAACCCTAGGATATAGTCGGCCGATCCCGGCCGTTCCGACTTATATACTGCGTGCAAAGGATCGAAGGCTGTGTGCAAAGTTTCAATTCGATATCTTTAAAACTGAGAGACTAGTTCGCGTGGAAACAGACAGACGGACAGACAGACGGACATGGCTATATCAACTCAGGAGGTGATCCTGATCAAGAATATATATACTTTATAGGGTCGGAGATGTCTCCTTCACTGCGTTGCACACTTTTGACCAAAATTATAATACCCTCTGCAAGGGTATAATAAAAGGGGAATTGAGACTGAAGATTTTGCTCGAACCTATTATTTCTTCGCCTTGAATAAATAAGTTTGCGGGTGGTTTGATCACGTCTAATTAGGCATCTTAATACTGTCCAAGCTGATCATGACTTGTGTGTGGTAGAAGGCTGAGGTTGGGTCATTTAACCGGGTCAAATGTTAAATTAGGGTCAAAGCTTATGTTGCGCTGCTGTTCGTTGGTTGATTGATGAAATGGTCGCTCGTTTGATATGTTGGGTGTGCTACGCTGATGCTTTTTCGTTTGGCGTTACCTGCCTCCGCCTCCTTATGGCGTTTATACAGCGTCAAGCCGTTTGCCTAAGAAAAATCTCAAACTAAGAAAAATGCGGGGCCTTATTTTGTTTCCTTTCCTACCCCGTTGCCAAAATAGGAAAGACTGATGCCTGTGATGGAAAGCTGTCGGTAACCTACCGGAGATCTTATGTGAAATTTATACTTGGGCTTTTGTAATCCAAGGATGATAACTTCCCACTTGTTGTCCCTGAAGGTCCTCGATCATAGTAAGCTTTGCCAATACTCTTCTCTACCCTTTCATTAACGTAAGATGGGCACTTTTTCGCGTTATACCACTCTGTTAAATTAGTTTGCATTAAAATTTCTGCGGTAGACCGCTTGGGCTTCGCTAAAAGTTACTTCCCTCGACCAAATTATACCTCTTCTCATTCATTTCAAACTGATTTTTCATCACTGCCCTCGCTTTGGTGCGAACGAGTTCCAGTAAATCCTTTTTGGAAATTGAGAACGATCTGTCCAGAAGCAAACTTAGGGCTCTTAACAACTTATTCGAGATTCCCAAAAAGTATCTAAACTTGAGTAAACAGCTTTCGCAATCCTTTTGGTCACTTCGCACATACAATCATATGGAAGCTATTACTAAGCGACCTACCCGCTCCAACTCATTAGCATCCAACGAGTAGACAGCGGTGAGACTATGAGAGACTTTTTACTCCTTCAAGAAGTTCTGAAATGATTCTGATAGGACTTGAGACTTATTTTCAGAAACAATGGTCTTCGGGACGCCAAATTTATGAAAAAGCTTTTGTTGCATGTTCTTTACCACTCTACCACATCTGCTATGAGTTTCTGGACAGCCCTCAGAAATACGAACTTGCGGTAGTAATTTCGATAGACCGATAGAAAGTCAGCATACAATTTTTGAAAAGGCCTTGCCCACTCTGAAGCCATTCCCATTTTCCATTCTTGCAGGTATCACACGCTTGAATATATTCATTCACATCACTAGTCTTGGCCAATAGTAATACCTTCTTATCTTATCCAAAGTATTGCGAACTCCCCCTAGAATGAAGATCTGCTTGCGACATCAACCACTTTTATTTTTACCTAATATCAAATGATCAGTCAGTGAAATCGAGGATACATTTTTGGTACCAACCGAGCATTCCGAGAAACCTTCTCAATTCTTTTAATGACTTTTCCAAAGGAAAATTCGCTATCGCAGATATTCCATCCGGATCTGTACGCACCACCCCTTCTTTTGACACTTTTTATTTGAAATAGTGCTTCTCCCACATTGATAGAGTGAAAAGGAAGGCTAGTTTTATCCAACACAACCTACGAAAGGAAGGAAATATAACTGATTGCAAGTTGGCTTGCTGAGTATCAAACGAAATATAGGCATAACTAGACAATTCTAATATACTCATGTTGGATTGTAAAAGATTAAAAGCGGACCAAAAGTCGATAACTAAATACAGGTCATGACTCAGTGAAGGAATATTTTTTTTTTTGGCCAATGGCTATGGTTGCACTGGCTATCACTCTCTTAAATGGAATTCTTATCTTGATTATTTGTTCAGCTTACCTTCAGCCTATCGCTTTAATAGAAACACCTGTATCTAACGAATCAAGTACAACTCTCTCTAGTAGATAGGCTCCTATCTGGATTCCAGTCTCTGATCGCATTTATAGTTTTGGCCGCTCGCCAAAAATCTTTAATACTTTTCGCCTAACAACCTAATTAAATTTGTTTTACTGCTGGCAAGAAATTGTTTTGTTGATGCTGTGGCCAGAAAGCTGATGAACTACCATAGAAATCGTGTAAGTCTGAAGGGCTTAAACAATTTATTGGCTTGTTGCACGGCTGGGAGTCTTGTGTTCTGCTTGACGTTTACTTGACACTTGCTAACAAACTATAGTCACAACCATGGCAAAATGTTTGCCTTTTTTCTTCACAATCGTGATAACGATGACCCTCTATCCTACAAGCAATGGCCTCAACTTCTGCTACTAAGTCTGCATCCAAAAACCCCGAGCTCTCATACAAAAGATAGTATTGCACCAATTCAGATACTCCCTTGCTATATGAAACAGCACAATGCCGTCATATAAGCAATAAAAACTCTCCTTATTTTTCTGCTTTCTGTACACCCGTCTCGAAACTGCTTTCTTAAAGCTTCAGTATGCAAGTCCCATCTAGTGTTATCGGAAGTTTTATAAAAATGACAAAAAAATCGCGGGCCTTTCTGTCGAACAAAACCAGATCGCAAACCAGATCGAGGGTATGATGTGTTAGTGCCTCAACTCGATATAAGAATTTATCCACACTCAACCCGTCTTGTCTCTATTTCCTGGCACTGAATTTATGGCCGACTTTATCTGGACGACTGGCTAAATCGGAGTTATTAAAGGCTGATTTCCAAAGAAACTAGGAGATCGGGAACAGATCCTACCGATCTTGGCAACGCTGAATATTGTGCAGCAATATTTTATAATTATACGGCCCATCTGATCGGATAAATAGTCATGTTGAAAAGCCTTTTATTGTTTCGACACAATGTTGACGATCGCCTGAGCATCAGCGATTGGCCTTCGCCTTTGCGTTTACAACGTGAACAACCAGAGTGCGCATGTAAGCGTCTGGATGCATGACATCCTAATAAAATATGTATCTAACCAAAAAGCATAAAAATAATTCAGAAATTCAACTTAATTTCTTAATTATTAAAGGGGAAAAAGACAATTATTTAAAGGACATCATAAGGACACCTAGAATAGAACAGAATTTCTAAAAACTAACATTAACAAGAGAGAACGCTATAGTCGAGTGCCTCGACTATAAGATACCCGTTACTCAGCTAAACAACTTAATATAAATATGCCTTATTGTATGTTTTTCGCCGCTCGAATTAGCTGGAAGCTTTACAGCACGAGAATCAGCACCAGCGCTGCTTTAGCGCAGGCAGCTTTTGTCCTGCACCAGCAGCTGTGCTTATGTTTATGTTTTTGAGTGCAATAAATTGACTAGAAATATTAAACTGTAACGACCTGATTCTTTATTTCTGCTCGTTACGTAAACGTGCGGCTAGCTCAGAGAGGTTGTGAGTTCGTTCCACCAAATTTGTAGTGAGTGACCGCCCGTGACCAAAGGATAACGGCAGAAATGATTAGGTTGGTGCTGGTTTATTAAATCTCTAAAATATAGCCTTATTGCTATGATTCTGCTGCCTGTTGTCGCTGTCTCCTGCTGCGTTGCTCCTGGGTCGCTGCTGCTCTGCTCCTGCGTGCTGCTGCGTCGCTCCTGGCTTACCGCTGCGTCGCTCCTGGCCTGCTACTGCGCTGCTTTGGCTTGCTGCTCCGGGTGACTGAGATCGGGACGACTCCACCAAGTCTCTGGATGTTATGCGAGCTTCCCTACCGGGGCCGGCAAGGTGTATCGCACCGTTAATTCACGGTGTGTCCTCTTTGTGCGGGTCCGAAGTCCGCCAATTCACCGTATGACCTCGTTGCCCTTGCAATATGAGGGTCCAAGGTCCGAATGTTTCCCGTTTGACCTGGATGCCCTTCATTTCTCCGGCTTTCTCGCCTCCTCCGCTGTTGCTAGGCCGATCTCCTGCATCGGGATTTGTGGGGAGTTTAAGACTCCTCACATTTCCCCCTTCCTTCGGAAACGTAATGAAAGTGGTGACTTTCCCCGCCCTTGATGTTTAGACTACTCGAATTCCCCGCCTGAATTGCGTGTTAGAAACTTCCCAGACAGTTCCCCGAAAGACTTAACCTTTCCCCAGACTGTTTTCCCAAAAGACTTTACTCGTACAGCTCCTTGAAAGACTTGAACTTTCCCGCGACTGTTTCCCTAAAAGACTTTTGCATACAGCTTTTTGAAGGATTATTTCTCCCGACTGTTTCCCTGTTTCCTAGACATTTCCCCGTTCCCCAGACAGTTCCCAGTTCCCAGTTCCCCAGACAGTTCCCAATTCCCAAGACAGTTCCCCGTTCCCGAGACAGTTCCCCGTTCCCCTGCGTGGAATTCGAATTTTCCCGCCCAGACATTTCCCCAAACTAAAAGTCACCATTTCGATTCCCTCGGTCCGGCAACTCCCTGGAATCTCACCACGATCGCGTTTACCGATTGTGGGTTCCAGTGTTGCCATCGTCGTTTTTTGCCTTTTTCGTTGTCGTTAAGTTGCCATTTGGATATTTTTTGAACATAGACACAACAATTTAAATTTTCTTGACCCATCGACTCGCAACTGTCGATCGACCGCCTATCTCGGCGCCCCCGTCCCTATTATCTTTGTCCGGCAACTCCCTCCACAAAAATGTAAATAAACAAATCAATTTGTGTGTTACAACCATAAAAGGCCTTTTATTGGGCCCTCAAGACCCTTACTACCCCGCTTGCCACCCGGATGCGGTAGCGGACGCCATCCACCACTATCAACTTGGCCCAGCGACTGCTCCGAGCCCTCTGTACTTGCCTGCCAACCTCGGATGCTACCCTCGGCGGCCATCCTCCCTCGGCCACCTCCTCCCAGCGGCTGCTGTCCGCCGATTGCGGGCGACTCATACGCGGCCTCGCTGGAGGGGACCGAGGCTCCGGGCACGACGACAGCCGGGCTAGTTTTGACGGCCGTGCGGCTGGCTCCCCTGGCGGCGGCCACACCCAGGGCCCCTTCTCCAGACCCTCCGGGTCCCCACCGAGCCGTTTCGCTGGCGACGGCGATGGCGTTGGCACCCACGGCGGCGGCGGAGGCGGGAGGTGTCTCCGTGCCCGGGGCCGTGGTGCCTGGGGGTGACCGTGGTGCCTGCGGCGGCGACGGTGGTGGCGGTGGCGGTGCTGCCGGGCCGGGGCGGCGACGGTGGTGGCGGTGCTGGGGCCCGGGGCGGCGACGGTGGTGGCGGTGGCGGTGCTGTGGCCCGGGGCGGCGACGGTGGTGGCGGTGGTGGTGCTGCGGCCCGGGGCTGCGACGGTGGTGGCGGTGGCGGTGCTGTGGCCCGGGGCTGCGACGGTGGTGGCGGTGGCGGTGACCTGACGGCGCCGGGGCGCTCGACGGTGGTGGCGGTGGCGGTGGAGGCGCTTGCAGCGGCGGCTGCTCCGGGGGGCCTGGCCGGGCCCATAGCGCTGCCTCTTCGGCCTCAGCCTCGTCCAGCCGCTGTTGCCACTCCCTGGCTGCTGCGGCTGCCCGTGCCACCGCCCGTTGCGCGAACACTCGCCGCACCACCTCTGCCCGGGTTGCGCATATACGCATTGCCTCCTCCGGGCGGCCCGATGGCGCTGCGTCGCCCAACCGGATCCGCCCGAATCCGGCTGCGGCCCTGCTTATGCGGCGGAATGCCATCCGGGCCTTTGCCGCCCGACGGGGCTCGTCCTCCTCGTCCGACGAGACCTCCGGACTCACCGTCTCTGTCCCGGTGTCCTCCTTGACCTCCTCCTCCTCCTCCTCGTCGGATGAGGACAGGTCGATAGTGGCCATCTCGACCTCCTGTCCTGCCGGCCGGACGCCGGTCTCCTCCTCCTCCTCCAGCTCCACGTCGGTGATCCGACCTTCGTCCTCCGTTTCGGGGTTCGGCGACGGGGACCGCGACACCAGGGGAGACGCCAGCAGCTGGAGTGCGGAACCTGAGTCCCGCCTCCATCTCGCCGCTGGCTGTTGCCTGGTGCTGCCTCCCCGCCCCTCTCCCACCACGACTTGATTGTTGCTGCTGCTGCGTGCTGTCATCTTGGCGACCTGATTTAAATAGACCCGTCTTGTGGCGCTCGCGCGCTGACGACACCTCGGTTTCCTATGTGTCCGGTTCCGTTATCCGCGGCGGCCTTTGGACTTTCCCTTGCTACGGGCTCCGACGGGTCCCTGCTTTAGTATGCGTTACCCGGTAACGGTATCCGCATCCTAAGACCCTCCCACTCCCGCTCTCGCGCTCCTATTGCATCTGTGTGAGTTCGATACTGTGTATCGTCCTCTCCCTCTCTTCTTTGCCAGAATTTTCGTGCCGCAACTTGCAAATCACTGGCGAATTGAAATTTACTATCTTAAACGGCCCATCGTACTTTGGTGCCAATTTTGCGGCGAATCCTTCTGCAGCCTTGGACAGATGGTGTTCCTTAGCCCAGACTGTGTCCCCGATGTTTGGCTTCCATGGGCGTCTACGGAGATTGTAATGGCGTGCCTGATCCTGCGCTGCCTTTTCCATATTTCTCCTCACCAGCTCGAAGATTTCTTTTAGCTTCTTGGCGTTCTCGGCCGGAGTTTGCGTTTCCCTTCCTGTGCCGATTGTTCCTTCATCGTACAGTGCGCTGGGTAACCTAGGCTCTCTCCCTTGCGTAATAAAAGCAGGCGAATATCCTGTGGATTCGGCCACGCTCGTATTCACGGCCAACTGCAGTTCCGGCCACTTTTCGTCCCAAGTTCTCTGGTCTGCCCCTGTGAACTGGGCGATCATAGTTTTCACCGTCCTGTTGGCTCTCTCCGTCGGGTTTTCCTGGGGCGTGTATGGGGCCGTGAACTGGTGTCGGACGCCTAATTCACCCAGGAACTTTTTAAACGCCCTGCTGGTAAACTGCACGCCATTGTCTGTAATTAGTACCTTGGGCACGCCGTATCTTGCGAGAATCCGCTCGCGGATCGCCTTTTCCAGAGTTTCCGTCGTTGCCCTGCGCATTGGCACCATTTCGGTCCACTTGGAGAACCTATCTACCAGCACTAGCAGCATAGAATTCCCGTGTTTGGAGCGGGGCAGTGGTCCGACGAAATCTGCGCACACAGTTGCCCACGGCTCTTCCGGAACTTGGGTCAGCATTTTTCCGGCCGCCTGTAGTTGGCTTGGCTTATATCGTAGGCAGCTCTCGCAGTTTTGCACATATTTCCTTATGTCGCGGTGCATTCCCGGCCAATGGTATCTTGCGGCGACTCTGGCAATTGTTTTCCGACTGCCCATGTGGCCGGCTGTCGGTGAGTTGTGGTTCTCCGACATTACCCGCCGCCTGGACCCCGTTGGCACGCACAGCTTCCAAGATGTGACATCCTCGTTGCCTGCTCTGTGCGGTATGTGGCGATATAGCTGGTCGGCTTCTGTCATGTAGTCTGGATATTTTTGGGGATTTTGGGAAATCTTGCTCCGCATATCCCTTATCCAGTTACACTCGCCGGTTTCCTTGTGCTGTTCCTGTGTTTTTACCCGCCGACACGTTTCTGGCAGTGGCTGTCGTGATAGTGCGTCTGCGACTATATTCAGCTGGCCCTTTCTGTACGCGATCTCGAAGTCATATTGCTGCAGTTCCAGCGCCCATCGTGCGATTCTTCCGGTTGGGCTCTCGATGCTATTCAACCACTTCAGTGCCATATGATCCGTGATCACTTTGAAGTGGTAGCCCTCCAAGTATGGCCTTAACTTGCGTATGGCCCACACAATTGCCAGGCATTCCTTCTCAGTCGCTGAGAAATTTCTCTCAGAACCATTTAGGGATCTACTGGAATACGAGATCACCCTCTCGCCTTGGTCGGAATTCTGTGTGAGAATAGCACCGAGCCCGTAATCGCTGGCGTCGGTCTGCAGCACAAATGTCTTTGTGAAATCTGGGCATGCTAAGATTGGGTCTGCGATTAGCCTGGCCTTGACAGCTTCAAACGCCTGTTGATGGTCATCTGTCCATTCCCATTTTGTGCTTTTCCGGAGCAGGCTATTCAGCGGATGCACCAACGTTGCAAAATCTGGCACAAAACGCCTGTACCACGACGCCACTCCCAAATATTGTCGTAACTCCTTAACGTTGGCCGGTGGTTTTATTAAGGCAATTGCCGACACTTTTTCTGGGTCTGTTCCGATGCCTTGGTCTGTTATGCGATGCCCCAAGTATTGCAGTTCCTTTCTAAAAAATTTGCATTTTTCCGCATTTACTTTCAGGTTGGCGGCCCTTAGTCTCCTAAACACTTCCTTCAGGTTTTCCATATGCTCTTCGAGCGTTCGTCCGATGACGATAATGTCGTCCTGATACGCGAAGGCATGCGGCATCATTTCTGGTCCAATGACTTGATCCAATGCCCGCTGGAATGTTGCCGACGCGGAGTGTAGGCCAAATGGCATCACCTTCCATTGGAACAGGCCCTTCCCTGGTACAGTAAACGCCGTATACTGCCTGCTGTCTGCCTCCAAGGGGATCTGCCAGTAACCGTCCTTTAGATCGAGACTGCTGATGTACTTCGCCTCTCGCAGCTGGTCCAGGATGTAATTTATCATCGGCATCGGGTATGCGTCCTTTATGGACCTCGCATTTATCTGCCGGAAATCCACACACAGCCTCCACTTTCCAGTCTTCTTTCTCACCATGACTATTGGTGAGCTGTAGGGACTCCTGGACGGCTCGATGCATCCTTTTTCCAGCAGCTCGTCTACCTTGGCATTTATCTCACCCTGCATTTTTGGATTTTTAGGGTAATACCGTTGTTTGACTGGTTGGTCGTCCTTCATGGTGATCCTGTGTACGGCCACGTTGGATGTACCATTTATTCCTTCCAGTTCGTCCAACTCGGCTTTTAAAAATCCCTCCACATCCTTTTCCGCAAATCTTTTGGGTGTTTCAACTATTGCCACTGATAGTTTTTCCTCCAGCCATCCTCCTCGTCTATTCTTTGCCGGTATCGACGCGCTGTGTCCTGCGCACTCGACTTCGGCCCCGATTCTGGTGAGGAAATTCCATCCCAACACCAGGTCGTCTATCAGTCCTGGTAAAATCAGCAGCTCCATTGAAATTGTTTTCGTTCCCAGTCCAATTCTGGTCTCCAGCTGTGATCTTATTTCCCCACAGCGACCGTCTGCCATCCGTACTTGCCTTCTCGTGGGTCCGACCCTTCCTGCTGCCTGCAGCCTGTCCGCCAGCTCTTCGCTGATGAAACTCGCCGTGGCGCCGGTATCCACCGTGGCCTTAATCTTACTTTCACCTATGAGCACCGTGGCGGACAGTTGCATTTCTTCCGCCTGCAGGTCGCCCATTAATTTCGAGAGGCAGCACCTTGCGATCCCTGGCCGCCCCTCGGAGGCTGGGGTCGCTGGGCGTTTCCCGACCCGGAACAGCATTGAACCGTCCGAACCCCTATTTTTCCGCATCGCCAGCAGAACGTAAGACGTTGGTTACGGCATTCCTTCGCCCAGTGGTCTGGACCCCCGCATCTGCGGCAGGCCTGGGTAGGATTTGCCACGTATCCGCCGCGATTGTTTGCCGGTTCGTGGCCGCGTGGCGTACTTCGTGGTTGTGCGTCCGGGTCCTCCTGGCACCGCCTGCACACCGCACCCTGGTCTGGTCTTGGCCTTGGCACTGGGTGGCTCTGCCCTTGCTGCTTCCTGGGATTGTTCTCCAGCTCGAATTTCTCCCGCTGCTGGTCGAGCTCCTCAAATTCGTCAGCCAGCGCCATCAATGTCTCCAAATTTCGACATTCGTATGGGCGAACGAACATTCTGAGTGCCGGCGTGCTGTTCTCTTTTATCCTCTCCAGCGTTTCCTTGGTCGACATATTTAGTGGCCGCATCAGGGTCTGCATATCCACCATAAAGTCTTTGAAGCTCTCCCCGTAGGCTTGCTTCCTCTGTCTGACCTGATCCGCCAGCTTCGCCATGTATCCTCGGGGCAGAAAGAAATTTTGGAAGCTGTAGATGAAGTCTCCCCAGGTTTCCCAGTGCCGATTGTTGGCGATGAACCACTTCAAGGCTCTACCTTGGAGCAGCTCCGGCATTGCTCGTGGGATCTGATTTATGTCGAGACCGTAAGTCACGACTGACCACTCTACTTGCTCCAAGAATTCCAGTGGCTTGTCGTTTCCGTCGTAGCGGAAATTCCACTCCCGGACCTGCTTGGCCACCTTCGCGTAGTCCTGCATGTGCGTCCTGGAATTCTCCTTTCTTTCCCGGCTATTTTCCCGCTGCCGACTTGCGTGGCTTGCGATGCTCGACACATCCAAGCTCGCTATGAGGCCCTCGGCACTTGCGGTTGTGATTTTAAATTTTGGCGTGGGCATTTTCCGGAATTTCTTTTCCAGGCCCGTTACCAAATCGGCGATGTCTGGCTCCTCTGCCGTCTGGTCGACGAAGTCTCCCAGCGTCTTCCTCATCGAATCGACTGAGCCCTCCAGTTCTATTCCTAGAACTTGGCTCACCTCGTCGAAGTCTTCCTTCCTGAGATTATAAATCCAGGACTTCCCCATCTCGGAACTTTTGTTTCCTTGGTCAGGACAATCACTCTTGGGCGCCAGATGTAACGACCTGATTCTTTATTTCTGCTCGCTACGTAAACGTGCGGCTAGCTCAGAGAGGTTGTGAGTTCGTTCCACCAAATTTGTATTGAGTGACCGCCCGTGACCAAAGGATAACGCCAGAAATGATTAGGTTGGTGCTGGTTTATTAAATCTCTAAAATATAGCCTTATTGCTATGATTCTGCTGCCCGTTGTCGCTGTCTCCTGCTGCGTTGCTCCTGGGTCGCTGCTGCTCTGCTCCTGGCGTGCTGCTGCGTCGCTCCTGGCTTACCGCTGCGTCGCTCCTGGCCTGCTACTGCGCTGCTTTGGCTTGCTGCTCCGGGTGACTGAGATCGGGACGACTCCACCAAGTCTCTGGATGTTATGCGAGCTTCCCTACCGGGGCCGGCAAGGTGTATCGCCTAGCAGGTGAACCGAAGTTACGCCTTATCGCCTAGCCACCTTTATCGCCTGGCTTCCGGAGTTCAGCCTGGACTTTGTCGGCAAGGTGTATCGCCTAGCAGGTAGAACAAAGTTCTCCCTTATCGCCTAGCCACCTTTATCGCCTGACACCGCGCAAGGACTCCCTAAGCTTGACTTTACCACGACCTAGCACCGTTGGATCTCAGCGTTGTAGCCTCAGCCTTGTAGACTTTCCGTCGTTCGGCGTCTCGACTTTGCGATCTTGATCCTTGGGCACTTCGGTTTCGATGTTTACTTATTCCGCGTTCACGCACTCGCTCTGATTCTCGCACTCGTACTGTCCCGAGCTGCGCTTGCGCCGTCCTTTTTATAGGCGCTGTAGGTGCCGCTATTTCCCTCGGTGTGTCCTCTTTGGGCAGGTCCGAAGTCCGCCAATTTACCGTATGACCCCGTTGCCCTTGCCGGGCGCAGGTCCATCGAGGTACCGTTAATTCACGGTGTGTCCTCTTTAGGCGGGTCCGAAGTCCGCCAATTTACTGTATGACCTCATTGCCCTTGCCATATGAGGGTCCAAGGTCCGAATTTTTCCCGTTTGACCTGGATGCCCTTCATTTCTCAGGCTTTCCCGCCTCCTTCGCTGGTGCCGATCTCCTGCATCGGGATTTGTTGTGAGTTTAAGACTCCTCACATTTCCCCTTCCTTCGGAAACGTAATGAAAGTGGTGACTTTCCCCGCCCTTGATGTTTAGACTACTCGAATTCCCCGCCTGAATTGCGTGTTAGAAACTCCCCAGACAGTTCCCCGAAAGACTTAACCTTTCCCCAGACTGTTTTCCCAAAAAGACTTTACTCGTACAGCTCCTTGAAAGGCTTGAACTTTCCGCGACTGTTTCCTAAAAGACTTTTGCATACAGCTCCTTGAAAGACTATTTCTCCCGACTGTTTCCCTGTTTCCTAGACAGTTCCCCGTTCCCCAGACAGTTCCCAGTTCCCAGTTCCCCAGACAGTTCCCAATTCCCAAGACAGTTCCCCGTTCCCGAGACAGTTCCCCGTTCCCCTGCGTGGAATTCGAATTTTCCCGCCCAGACATTTCCCCAAACTAAAAGTCACCATTTCGATTCCCTCGGTCCGGCAACTCCCTGGAATCTCACCACGATCGCGTTTACCGATTGTGGGTTCCAGTGTTGCCATCGTCGTTGCCTTTTCGTTGTCTTAAGTTGCCATTTGGATTTTTTTGAACATAGACACAACCAATTTTCTTGACCCATCGATCGCAACTGTCGATCGACCGCCTATCTCGGCGCCCCCGTCCCTATTATCTTTGTCCGGCAACTCCCTCCACAAAAATGTAAATAAACAAATCAATTTGTGTGTTACAACCATAAAAGGCCTTTTATTGGGCCCTCAAGACCCTTACTACCCCGCTTGCCACCCGGATGCGGTAGCGGACGCCATCCACCACTATCAATTTGGCCCAGCGACTGCTCCGAGCCCTCTGTACCTGCCTGCCAACCTCGGATGCTACCCTCGGCGGCCATCCTCCCTCGGCCACCTCCTCCCAGCGGCTGCTGTCCGCCGACTGCTGGCGACTCATACGCGGCCTCGCTGGAGGGGACCGAGGCTCCGGGCACGACGACAGCCGGGCTAGTTTTGACGGCCGTGCGGCTGGCTCCCCTGGCGGCGGCCACACCCAGGGCCCCTTCTCCAGACCCTCCGGGTCCCCACCGAGCCGTTTTGCTGGCAACGGCGATGGCGTTGGCACCCACGGCGGCGGTGGAGGCGGTGGTGTCTCCGCTCCGTGCCGTGGTGCCTGGGATGGCCGTGGTGCCTGCGGCGGTGACGGTGGTGGCGGTGGCGGTGTTGATGCCCGGGGCGGCGACGGTGGTGGCGGTGGCGGTGTGGCCCGGGGCGGCGACGGTGGTGGCGGTGGCGGTGCTGTGACCCGGGGCGGCGACGGTGGTGGCGGTGGTGGTGCTGCGGCCCGGGGCGGCGACGGTGGTGGCGGTGGCGGTGCTGTGGCCCGGGGCGGCGACGGTGGTGGCGGTGGTGGTGCTGCGGCCCGGGGCGGCGACGGTGGTGGCGGTGGCGGTGCTGCGGCCCGGGGCGTCGACGGTGGTGGCGGTGGCGGTGGAGGCGCTTGCAGCGGCGGCTGCTCCGGGGGGCCTGGCCGGGCCCATAGCGCTGCCTCTTCGGCCTCAGCCTCGTCCAGCCGCTGTTGCCACTCCCTGGCTGCTGCGGCTGCCCGTGCCACCGCCCGCTGCGCGAACACTCGCCGCACCACCTCTGCCCGGGTTGCGCATATACGCATTGCCTCCTCCGGGCGGCCCGATGGCGCTGCGTCGCCCAACCGGATCCGCCCGAATCCGGCTGCGGCCCTGCTTATGCGGCGGAATGCCATCCGGGCCTTTGCCGCCCGACGGGGCTCGTCCTCCTCGTCCGACGAGACCTCCGGACTCACCGTCTCCGTCCCGGTGTCCTCCTTGACCTCCTCTTCCTCCTCGTCGGATGAGGACAGGTCGATAGTGGCCATCTCGGACCTCCTGCCCTGCCGGCCGGACGCCGGCCTCCTCCTCCTCCTCCAGCTCCACGTCGGTGATCCGACCTTCGTCCTCCGTTTCGGGGTTCGGCGACGGGGACCGCGACACCAGGGGAGACGCCAGCAGCTGGAGTGCGGAACCTGAGTCCCGCCTCCATCTCGCCGCTGGCTGTTGCCCGGTGCTGCCTCCCCGCCCCTCTCCCACCACGACTTGATTGTTGCTGCTGCTGCGTGCTGTCATCTTGGCGACCTGATTTAAATAGGCCCGTCTTGTGGCGCTCGCGCGCTGACGAAACCTCGGTTTCCTATGTGTCCGGTTCCGTTATCCGCGGCGGCCTTTGGACTTTCCCTTGCTACGGGCTCCGACGGGTCCCTGCTTTAGTATGCGTTACCCGGTAACGGTATCCGCATCCTAAGACCCTCCCACTCCCGCTCTCGCGCTCCTATTGCATCTGTGTGAGTTCGATACTGTGTATCGTCCTCTCCCTCTCTTCGGAGTCACAGTGCGCCCCTGCTAAGTCCGACTTCGATCCTTTGTTTTGGCCATCAATTACTTGTTTTTTTAATTGGCTAACGTGGGCGGTTTTTTCTTTGCCAGAATTTTCGTGCCCATCGTACTTTGGTGCCAATTTTGCGGCGAATCCTTCTGCAGCCTTGGACAGATGGTGTTCCTTAGCCCAGACTGTGTCCCCGATGTTTGGCTTCCATGGGCGTCTACGGAGATTGTAATGGCGTGCCTGATCCTGCGCTGCCTTTTCCATATTTCTCCTCACCAGCTCGAAGATTTCTTTTAGCTTCTTGGCGTTCTCGGCCGGAGTTTGCGTTTCCCTTCCTGTGCCGATTGTTCCTTCATCGTACAGTGCGCTGGGTAACCTAGGCTCTCTCCCTTGCGTAATAAAAGCAGGCGAATATCCTGTGGATTCGGCCACGCTCGTATTCACGGCCAACTGCAGTTCCGGCCACTTTTCGTCCCAAGTTCTCTGGTCTGCCCCTGTGAACTGGGCGATCATAGTTTTCACCGTCCTGTTGGCTCTCTCCGTCGGGTTTTCCTGGGGCGTGTATGGGGCCGTGAACTGGTGTCGGACGCCTAATTCACCCAGGAACTTTTTAAACGCCCTGCTGGTAAACTGCACGCCATTGTCTGTAATTAGTACCTTGGGCACGCCGTATCTTGCGAGAATCCGCTCGCGGATCGCCTTTTCCAGAGTTTCCGTCGTTGCCCTGCGCATTGGCACCATTTCGGTCCACTTGGAGAACCTATCTACCAGCACTAGCAGCATAGAATTCCCGTGTTTGGAGCGGGGCAGTGGTCCGACGAAATCTGCGCACACAGTTGCCCACGGCTCTTCCGGAACTTGGGTCAGCATTTTTCCGGCCGCCTGTAGTTGGCTTGGCTTATATCGTAGGCAGCTCTCGCAGTTTTGCACATATTTCCTTATGTCGCGGTGCATTCCCGGCCAATGGTATCTTGCGGCGACTCTGGCAATTGTTTTCCGACTGCCCATGTGGCCGGCTGTCGGTGAGTTGTGGTTCTCCGACATTACCCGCCGCCTGGACCCCGTTGGCACGCACAGCTTCCAAGATGTGACATCCTCGTTGCCTGCTCTGTGCGGTATGTGGCGATATAGCTGGTCGGCTTCTGTCATGTAGTCTGGATATTTTTGGGGATTTTGGGAAATCTTGCTCCGCATATCCCTTATCCAGTTACACTCGCCGGTTTCCTTGTGCTGTTCCTGTGTTTTTACCCGCCGACACGTTTCTGGCAGTGGCTGTCGTGATAGTGCGTCTGCGACTATATTCAGCTGGCCCTTTCTGTACGCGATCTCGAAGTCATATTGCTGCAGTTCCAGCGCCCATCGTGCGATTCTTCCGGTTGGGCTCTCGATGCTATTCAACCACTTCAGTGCCATATGATCCGTGATCACTTTGAAGTGGTAGCCCTCCAAGTATGGCCTTAACTTGCGTATGGCCCACACAATTGCCAGGCATTCCTTCTCAGTCGCTGAGAAATTTCTCTCAGAACCATTTAGGGATCTACTGGAATACGAGATCACCCTCTCGCCTTGGTCGGAATTCTGTGTGAGAATAGCACCGAGCCCGTAATCGCTGGCGTCGGTCTGCAGCACAAATGTCTTTGTGAAATCTGGGCATGCTAAGATTGGGTCTGCGATTAGCCTGGCCTTGACAGCTTCAAACGCCTGTTGATGGTCATCTGTCCATTCCCATTTTGTGCTTTTCCGGAGCAGGCTATTCAGCGGATGCACCAACGTTGCAAAATCTGGCACAAAACGCCTGTACCACGACGCCACTCCCAAATATTGTCGTAACTCCTTAACGTTGGCCGGTGGTTTTATTAAGGCAATTGCCGACACTTTTTCTGGGTCTGTTCCGATGCCTTGGTCTGTTATGCGATGCCCCAAGTATTGCAGTTCCTTTCTAAAAAATTTGCATTTTTCCGCATTTACTTTCAGGTTGGCGGCCCTTAGTCTCCTAAACACTTCCTTCAGGTTTTCCATATGCTCTTCGAGCGTTCGTCCGATGACGATAATGTCGTCCTGATACGCGAAGGCATGCGGCATCATTTCTGGTCCAATGACTTGATCCAATGCCCGCTGGAATGTTGCCGACGCGGAGTGTAGGCCAAATGGCATCACCTTCCATTGGAACAGGCCCTTCCCTGGTACAGTAAACGCCGTATACTGCCTGCTGTCTGCCTCCAAGGGGATCTGCCAGTAACCGTCCTTTAGATCGAGACTGCTGATGTACTTCGCCTCTCGCAGCTGGTCCAGGATGTAATTTATCATCGGCATCGGGTATGCGTCCTTTATGGACCTCGCATTTATCTGCCGGAAATCCACACACAGCCTCCACTTTCCAGTCTTCTTTCTCACCATGACTATTGGTGAGCTGTAGGGACTCCTGGACGGCTCGATGCATCCTTTTTCCAGCAGCTCGTCTACCTTGGCATTTATCTCACCCTGCATTTTTGGATTTTTAGGGTAATACCGTTGTTTGACTGGTTGGTCGTCCTTCATGGTGATCCTATGTACGGCCACGTTGGATGTACCATTTATTCCTTCCAGTTCGTCCAACTCGGCTTTTAAAAATCCCTCCACATCCTTTTCCGCAAATCTTTTGGGTGTTTCAACTATTGCCACTGATAGTTTTTCCTCCAGCCATCCTCCTCGTCTATTCTTTGCCGGTATCGACGCGCTGTGTCCTGCGCACTCGACTTCGGCCCCGATTCTGGTGAGGAAATTCCATCCCAACACCAGGGCGTCTATCAGTCCTGGTAAAATCAGCAGCTCCATTGAAATTGTTTTCGTTCCCAGTCCAATTCTGGTCTCCAGCTGTGATCTTATTTCCCCACAGCGACCGTCTGCCATCCGTACTTGCCTTCTCGTGGGTCCGACCCTTCCTGCTGCCTGCAGCCTGTCCGCCAGCTCTTCGCTGATGAAACTCGCCGTGGCGCCGGTATCCACCGTGGCCTTAATCTTACTTTCACCTATGAGCACCGTGGCGGACAGTTGCATTTCTTCCGCCTGCAGGTCGCCCATTAATTTCGAGAGGCAGCACCTTGCGATCCCTGGCCGCCCCTCGGAGGCTGGGGTCGCTGGGCGTTTCCCGACCCGGAACAGCATTGAACCGTCCGAACTCCTATTTTTCCGCATCGCCAGCAGAACGTAAGACGTTGGTTACGGCATTCCTTCGCCCAGTGGTCTGGACCCCCGCATCTGCGGCAGGCCTGGGTAGGATTTGCCACGTATCCGCCGCGATTGTTTGCCGGTTCGTGGCCGCGTGGCGTACTTCGTGGTTGTGCGTCCGGGTCCTCCTGGCACCGCCTGCACACCGCACCCTGGTCTGGTCTTGGCCTTGGCACTGGGTGGCTCTGCCCTTGCTGCTTCCTGGGATTGTTTTCCAGCTCGAATTTCTCCCGCTGCTGGTCGAGCTCCTCAAATTCGTCAGCCAGCGCCATCAATGTCTCCAAATTTCGACATTCGTATGGGCGAACGAACATTCTGAGTGCCGGCGTGCTGTTCTCTTTTATCCTCTCCAGCGTTTCCTTGGTCGACATATTCAGTGGCCGCATCAGGGTCTGCATATCCACCATAAAGTCTTTGAAGCTCTCCCCGTAGGCTTGCTTCCTCTGTCTGACCTGATCCGCCAGCTTCGCCATGTATCCTCGGGGCAGAAAGAAATTTTGGAAGCTGTAGATGAAGTCTCCCCAGGTTTCCCAGTGCCGATTGTTGGCGATGAACCACTTCAAGGCTCTACCTTGGAGCAGCTCCGGCATTGCTCGTGGGATCTGATTTATGTCGAGACCGTAAGTCACGACTGACCACTCTACTTGCTCCAAGAATTCCAGTGGCTTGTCGTTTCCGTCGTAGCGGAAATTCCACTCCCGGACCTGCTTGGCCACCTTCGCGTAGTCCTGCATGTGCGTCCTGGAATTCTCCTTTCTTTCCCGGCTATTTTCCCGCTGCCGACTTGCGTGGCTTGCGATGCTCGACACATCCAAGCTCGCTATGAGGCCCTCGGCACTTGCGGTTGTGATTTTAAATTTTGGCGTGGGCATTTTCCGGAATTTCTTTTCCAGGCCCGTTACCAAATCGGCGATGTCTGGCTCCTCTGCCGTCTGGTCGACGAAGTCTCCCAGCGTCTTCCTCATCGAATCGACTGAGCCCTCCAGTTCTATTCCTAGAACTTGGCTCACCTCGTCGAAGTCTTCCTTCCTGAGATTATAAATCCAGGACTTCCCCATCTCGGAACTTTTGTTTCCTTGGTCAGGACAATCACTCTTGGGCGCCAGATGTAACGACCTGATTCTTTATTTCTGCTCGCTACGTAAACGTGCGGCTAGCTCAGAGAGGTTGTGAGTTCGTTCCACCAAATTTGTATTGAGTGACCGCCCGTGACCAAAGGATAACGCCAGAAATGATTAGGTTGGTGCTGGTTTATTAAATCTCTAAAATATAGCCTTATTGCTATGATTCTGCTGCCCGTTGTCGCTGTCTCCTGCTGCGTTGCTCCTGGGTCGCTGCTGCTCTGCTCCTGGCGTGCTGCTGCGTCGCTCCTGGCTTACCGCTGCGTCGCTCCTGGCCTGCTACTGCGCTGCTTTGGCTTGCTGCTCCGGGTGACTGAGATCGGGACGACTCCACCAAGTCTCTGGATGTTATGCGAGCTTCCCTACCGGGGCCGGCAAGGTGTATCGCCTAGCAGGTGAACCGAAGTTACGCCTTATCGCCTAGCCACCTTTATCGCCTGGCTTCCGGAGTTCAGCCTGGACTTTGTCGGCAAGGTGTATCGCCTAGCAGGTAGAACAAAGTTCTCCCTTATCGCCTAGCCACCTTTATCGCCTGACACCGCGCAAGGACTCCCTAAGCTTGACTTTACCACGACCTAGCACCGTTGGATCTCAGCGTTGTAGCCTCAGCCTTGTAGACTTTCCGTCGTTCGGCGTCTCGACTTTGCGATCTTGATCCTTGGGCACTTCGGTTTCGATGTTTACTTATTCCGCGTTCACGCACTCGCTCTGATTCTCGCACTCGTACTGTCCCGAGCTGCGCTTGCGCCGTCCTTTTTATAGGCGCTGTAGGTGCCGCTATTTCCCTCGGTGTGTCCTCTTTGGGCAGGTCCGAAGTCCGCCAATTTACCGTATGACCCCGTTGCCCTTGCCGGGCGCGGGTCCAAGGTCCATCGAGGCACCGTTAATTCACGGTGTGTCCTCTTTGTGCGGGTCCGAAGTCCGCCAATTCACCGTATGACCTCGTTGCCCTTGCCATATGAGGGTCCAAGGTCCGAATGTTTCCCGTTTGACCTGGATGCCCTTCATTTCTCCGGCTTTCTCGCCTCCTCCGCTGTTGCTAGGCCGATCTCCTGCATCGGGATTTGTGGGGAGTTTAAGACTCCTCACATTTCCCCCTTCCTTCGGAAACGTAATGAAAGTGGTGACTTTCCCCGCCCTTGATGTTTAGACTACTCGAATTCCCCGCCTGAATTGCGTGTTAGAAACTCCCCAGACAGTTCCCCGAAAGACTTAACCTTTCCCCAGACTGTTTTCCCAAAAAGACTTTACTCGTACAGCTCCTTGAAAGACTTGAACTTTCCCGCGACTGTTTCCCTAAAAGACTTTTGCATACAGCTTCTTGAAAGATTATTTCTCCCGACTGTTTCCCTGTTTCCTAGACAGTTCCCCGTTCCCCAGACAGTTCCCAGTTCCCAGTTCCCCAGACAGTTCCCAATTCCCAAGACAGTTCCCCGTTCCCGAGACAGTTCCCCGTTCCCCTGCGTGGAATTCGAATTTTCCCGCCCAGACATTTCCCCCAAACCAAAAGTCACCATTTCGATTCCCTCGGTCCGGCAACTCCCTGGAATCTCACCACGATCGCGTTTACCGATTGTGGGTTCCAGTGTTGCCATCGTCGTTGCCTTTTCGTTGTCTTAAGTTGCCATTTGGATTTTTTTGAACATAGACATAACCAATTTTCTTAACCCATCGATCGCAACTGTCGATCGACCGCCTATCTCGGCGCCCCCGTCCCTATTATCTTTGTCCGGCAACCCGCTACACAAAAATGTAAATAAACAAATCAATTTGTGTGTTACAACCATAAAAGGCCTTTTATTGGGCCCTCAAGACCCTTACTACCCCGCTTGCCACCCGGATGCGGTAGCGGACGCCATCCACCACTATCAATTTGGCCCAGCGACTGCTCCGAGCCCTCTGTACCTGCCTGCCAACCTCGGATGCTACCCTCGGCGGCCATCCTCCCTCGGCCACCTCCTCCCAGCGGCTGCTGTCCGCCGACTGCTGGCGACTCATACGCGGCCTCGCTGGAGGGGACCGAGGCTCCGGGCATGACGACAGCCGGGCTAGTTTTGACGGCCGTGCGGCTGGCTCCCCTGGCGGCGGCCACACCCAGGGTCCCTTCTCCAGACCCTCCGGGTCCCCACCGAGCCGTTTTGCTGGCGACGGCGATGGCGTTGGCACCCACGGCGGCGGCGGAGGCGGAGGTGTCTCCGCTCCGGGCCGTGGTGCCTGGTATGGCCATGTTGCCTGCAGCGGTGACGGTGGTGGCGGCGGCGGTGCTGATGCCCGAGGCGGCGACGGTGGTGGCGGTGGCGGTGCTGCGGCCCGGGGCGGCGACGGTGGTGGCGGTGGCGGTGCTGCGGCCCGGGGCTGCGACGGTGGTGGCGGTGGTGGTACTGCGGCCCGGGGCGGCGACGGTGGTGGCGGTGGTGGTGCTGCGGCCCGGGGCGGCGACGGTGGTGGCGGTGGCGGTGCTGCGGCCCGGGGCGGCGACGGTGGTGGCGGTGGCGGTGCTGCGGCCCGGGGCTGCGACGGTGGTGGCGGTGGCGGTGGAGGCGCTTGCAGCGGCGGCTGCTCCGGGGGGCCTGGTCGGGCCCATAGCGCTGCCTCTTCGGCCTCAGCCTCGTCCAGCCGCTGTTGCCACTCCCTGGCTGCTGCGGCTGCCCGTGCCACCGCCCGTTGCGCGAACACTCGCCGCACCACCTCTGCCCGGGTTGCGCATATACGCATTGCCTCCTCCGGGCGGCCCGATGGCGCTGCGTCGCCCAACCGGATCCGCCCGAATCCGGCTGCGGCCCTGCTTATGCGGCGGAATGCCATCCGGGCCTTTGCCGCCCGACGGGGCTCGTCCTCCTCGTCCGACGAGACCTCCGGACTCACCGTCTCCGTCCCGGTGTCCTCCTTGACCTCCTCTTCCTCCTCGTCGGATGAGGACAGGTCGATAGTGGCCATCTCGACCTCCTGTCCTGCCGGCCGGACGCCGGTCTCCTCCTCCTCCTCCAGCTCCACGTCGGTGATCCGACCTTCGTCCTCCGTTTCGGGGTTCGGCGACGGGGACCGCGACACCAGGGAGACGCCAGCAGCTGGAGTGCGGAACCTGAGTCCCGCCTCCATCTCGCCGCTGGCTGTTGCCGGTGCTGCCTCCCCGCCCCTCTCCCACCACGACTTGATTGTTGCTGCTGCTGCGTGCTGTCATCTTGGCGACCTGATTTAAATAGACCCGTCTTGTGGCGCTCGCGCGCTGACGACACCTCGGTTTCCTATGTGTCCGGTTCCGTTATCCGCGGCGGCCTTTGGACTTTCCCTTGCTACGGGCTCCGACGGGTCCCTGCTTTAGTATGCGTTACCCGGTAACGGTATCCGCATCCTAAGACCCTCCCACTCCCGCTCTCGCGCTCCTATTGCATCTGTGTGAGTTCGATACTGTGTATCGTCCTCTCCCTCTCTTCGGAGTCACAGTGCGCCCCTGCTAAGTCCGACTTCGATCCTTTGTTTTGGCCATCAATTACTTGTTTTTTTAATTGGCTAACGTGGGCGGTTTTTTCTTTGCCAGAATTTTCGTGCCGCAGCTTGCAAATCACTGGCGAATTGAAATTTATTATCTTAAACGGCCCATCGTACTTTGGTGCCAATTTTGCGGCGAATCCTTCTGCGGCCTTGGACAGATGGTGTTCCTTAGCCCAGACTGTGTCCCCGATGTTTGGCTTCCATGGGCGTCTACGGAGATTGTAATGGCGTGCCTGATCCTGCGCTGCCTTTTCCATATTTCTCCTCACCAGCTCGAAGATTTCTTTTAGCTTCTTGGCGTTCTCGGCCGGAGTTTGCGTTTCCCTTCCTGTGCCGATTGTTCCTTCATCGTACAGTGCGCTGGGTAACCTAGGCTCTCTCCCTTGCGTAATAAAAGCAGGCGAATATCCTGTGGATTCGGCCACGCTCGTATTCACGGCCAACTGCAGTTCCGGCCACTTTTCGTCCCAAGTTCTCTGGTCTGCCCCTGTGAACTGGGCGATCATAGTTTTCACCGTCCTGTTGGCTCTCTCCGTCGGGTTTTCCTGGGGCGTGTATGGGGCCGTGAACTGGTGTCGGACGCCTAATTCACCCAGGAACTTTTTAAACGCCCTGCTGGTAAACTGCACGCCATTGTCTGTAATTAGTACCTTGGGCACGCCGTATCTTGCGAGGATCCGCTCGCGGATCGCCTTTTCCAGAGTTTCCGTCGTTGCCCTGCGCATTGGCACCATTTCGGTCCACTTGGAGAACCTATCTACCAGCACTAGCAGCATAGAATTCCCGTGTTTGGAGCGGGGCAGTGGTCCGACGAAATCTGCGCACACAGTTGCCCACGGCTCTTCCGGAACTTGGGTCAGCATTTTTCCGGCCGCCTGTAGTTGGCTTGGCTTATATCGTAGGCAGCTCTCGCAGTTTTGCACATATTTCCTTATGTCGCGGTGCATTCCCGGCCAATGGTATCTTGCGGCGACTCTGGCGATTGTTTTCCTACTGCCCATGTGGCCGGCTGTCGGTGAGTTGTGGTTCTCCGACATTACCCGCCGCCTGGACCCCGTTGGCACGCACAGCTTCCAAGATGTGACATCCTCGTTGCCTGCTCTGTGCGGTATGTGGCGATATAGCTGGTCGGCTTCTGTCATGTAGTCTGGATATTTTTGGGGATTTTGGGAAATCTTGCTCCGCATATCCCTTATCCAGTTACACTCGTTGGTTTCCTTGTGCTGTTCCTGTGTTTTTACCCGTCGACACGTTTCTGGCAGTGGCTGTCGTGATAGTGCGTCTGCGACTATATTCAGCTGGCCCTTTCTGTACGCGATCTCGAAGTCATATTGCTGCAGTTCCAGCGCCCATCGTGCGATTCTTCCGGTTGGGCTCTCGATGCTATTCAACCACTTCAGTGCCATATGATCCGTGATCACTTTGAAGTGGTAGCCCTCCAAGTATGGCCTTAACTTGCGTATGGCCCACACAATTGCCAGGCATTCCTTCTCAGTCGCTGAGAAATTTCTCTCAGAACCATTTAGGGACCTACTGGAATACGAGATCACCCTCTCGCCTTGGTCGGAATTCTGTGTGAGAATAGCACCGAGCCCGTAATCGCTGGCGTCGGTCTGCAGCACAAATGTCTTTGTGAAATCTGGGCATGCTAAGATTGGGTCTGCGATTAGCCTGGCCTTGACAGCTTCAAACGCCTGTTGATGGTCATCTGTCCATTCCCATTTTGTGCTTTTCCGGAGCAGGCTATTCAGCGGATGCACCAACGTTGCAAAATCTGGCACAAAACGCCTGTACCACGACGCCACTCCCAAATATTGTCGTAACTCCTTAACGTTGGCCGGTGGTTTTATTAAGGCAATTGCCGACACTTTTTCTGGGTCTGTTCCGATGCCTTGGTCTGTTATGCGATGCCCCAAGTATTGCAGTTCCTTTCTAAAAAATTTGCATTTTTCCGCATTTACTTTCAGGTTGGCGGCCCTTAGTCTCCTAAACACTTCCTTCAGGTTTTCCATATGCTCTTCGAGCGTTCGTCCGATGACGATAATGTCGTCCTGATACGCGAAGGCATGCGGCATCATTTCTGGTCCAATGACTTGATCCAATGCCCGCTGGAATGTTGCCGACGCGGAGTGTAGGCCAAATGGCATCACCTTCCATTGGAACAGGCCCTTCCCTGGTACAGTAAACGCCGTATACTGCCTGCTGTCTGCCTCCAAGGGGATCTGCCAGTAACCGTCCTTTAGATCGAGACTGCTGATGTACTTCGCCTCTCGCAGCTGGTCCAGGATGTAATTTATCATCGGCATCGGGTATGCGTCCTTTATGGACCTCGCATTTATCTGCCGGAAATCCACACACAGCCTCCACTTTCCAGTCTTCTTTCTCACCATGACTATTGGTGAGCTGTAGGGACTCCTGGACGGCTCGATGCATCCTTTTTCCAGCAGCTCGTCTACCTTGGCATTTATCTCACCCTGCATTTTTGGATTTTTAGGGTAATACCGTTGTTTGACTGGTTGGTCGTCCTTCATGGTGATCCTGTGTACGGCCACGTTGGATGTACCATTTATTCCTTCCAGTTCGTCCAACTCGGCTTTTAAAAATCCCTCCACATCCTTTTCCGCAAATCTTTTGGGTGTTTTAACTATTGCCACTGATAGTTTTTCCTCCAGCCATCCTCCTCGTCTATTCTTTGCCGGTATCGACGCGCTGTGTCCTGCGCACTCGACTTCGGCCCCGATTCTGGTGAGGAAATTCCATCCCAACACCAGGTCGTCTATCAGTCCTGGTAAAATCAGCAGCTCCATTGAAATTGTTTTCGTTCCCAGTCCAATTCTGGTCTCCAGCTGTGATCTTATTTCCCCACAGCGACCGTCTGCCATCCGTACTTGCCTTCTCGTGGGTCCGACCCTTCCTGCTGCCTGCAGCCTGTCCGCCAGCTCTTCGCTGATGAAACTCGCCGTGGCGCCGGTATCCACCGTGGCCTTAATCTTACTTTCACCTATGAGCACCGTGGCGGACAGTTGCATTTCTTCCGCCTGCAGGTCGCCCATTAATTTCGAGAGGCAGCACCTTGCGATCCCTGGCCGCCCCTCGGAGGCTGGGGTCGCTGGGCGTTTCCCGACCCGGAACAGCATTGAACCGTCCGAACCCCTATTTTTCCGCATCGCCAGCAGAACGTAAGACGTTGGTTACGGCATTCCTTCGCCCAGTGGTCTGGACCCCCGCATCTGCGGCAGGCCTGGGTAGGATTTGCCACGTATCCGCCGCGATTGTTTGCCGGTTCGTGGCCGCGTGGCGTACTTCGTGGTTGTGCGTCCGGGTCCTCCTGGCACCGCCTGCACACCGCACCCTGGTCTGGTCTTGGCCTTGGCACTGGGTGGCTCTGCCCTTGCTGCTTCCTGGGATTGTTCTCCAGCTCGAATTTCTCCCGCTGCTGGTCGAGCTCCTCAAATTCGTCAGCCAGCGCCATCAATGTCTCCAAATTTCGACATTCGTATGGGCGAACGAACATTCTGAGTGCCGGCGTGCTGTTCTCTTTTATCCTCTCCAGCGTTTCCTTGGTCGACATATTTAGTGGCCGCATCAGGGTCTGCATATCCACCATAAAGTCTTTGAAGCTCTCCCCGTAGGCTTGCTTCCTCTGTCTGACCTGATCCGCCAGCTTCGCCATGTATCCTCGGGGCAGAAAGAAATTTTGGAAGCTGTAGATGAAGTCTCCCCAGGTTTCCCAGTGCCGATTGTTGGCGATGAACCACTTCAAGGCTCTACATACATACATACATACACACATACGCCATTGTTTGACCCAGACCTCCAATTTGGCTAATTGGGCGATTTGATTTGCATAGTTCTTGGGATATAGTTCGGTATTGACAAATGAAAACCATCGCAATTTCCTTTAATAGAAATCCTTATCGAGAATTAACGTTGACTCTGTTGAGCACCTTGGCCAGCTGTTCCAAAGTCATCCAAGACATTGGAACCACGGGCCATGAAAGGCGGAAATGTAGGCGCTAGCCAGGCTTAAGCGTTTAATGGGTTTTTGGGCGTTATAGTGGGCGTGGCAAACTTTTATTAAGCCAATCGATAGGTATTGACGAAACAAATACATATCAATTAAAATTTTCATAATGGCATAAAAACTGTGGCCACATCTTGTGGGCGTCAGAGGGGGCGTGGCACCATTTTGAAACAAGCTTGCGCTGCGTTGGAACTCCTAAAATCTACATGCAAAATGCCAATCTTCTAGCTTTTATAGTTTCCGAGATCTCAGCGTTCATACGGACGGACAGACAGACGGACAGACAGAGAGACGGACAGACGGACATGGCTAGATCGACTCGGCTAGTGATCCTGAACAAGAATATATATACTTTATAGGGTCGGAAACGCTTCCTTCTACCTGTTACATACTTTTGCACGAATACAACATACCCTTTTACTCTACGAGTAACGGGAATAAATAGGCCGGTCTCGTGCCGCTCGCGCGCTGACGAAACCTCGGTTTCCATGCCTCCTTGGTTCCGTTGTCCGCGGCGACCTTTGGACTCTGCCTTGCTACGGGACTCCGACGGGCCTACCAACCTCTCCTCGGTGTGCGTTACCCGGTAACGGTATCCACAGCTTCTGACCCTCCCTCTCCCGCTCTCGCGCTCCTTATTTATGGGTGTGTGTGCTTGATACCGCTTATCCTCCTCTTCTTTTCTTCGGATGAGGTCTGTGTGCCCCCGCTATGTTCTCTTTCGAATCCCGAGTCTGGCCACCAATATCTTGCGGTTTTAATTGGCTAATATGGACGGTTCTTTCCTTGCCTGTGTTCACATGCCGCACCTTACATATTACTGCCGAGTCAAAATTTATAATTTTGAACGGCCCTTCGTATCTTGGTGTCAATTTCGCCGCGAATCCTTCTGCTGCTTTGGACATATGGTGTTCTTTGGCCCAGACGGTGTCCCCCATACTCGGTTTCTATGGGCGTCTCCGGAGATTGTAGTGGCGTGCCTAATCCTGCGCTGCCTTCTTCATGTTCCGCCTCACTGAAGCTCGAAGATTTCCTTCAGTTTCTGTGCGTTTTTTTTAACGGAGTTTGTGTTTGCCTTCCGGCGCCGGTTGTTTCTGCGTCGTATAGGTCGAATCTTTTAAATGCCCTACTGGTGAATTGAACACCATTGTCTGTGATCCGCTCACGGATCGCTTTTTTCAGCGTTTCCGTGGTCGCCCTACACATCGGCACCATTTCTGTCCACTTTGAGAACCGACCAGTAGCATCGAATTCCCGTGTTTGGAACGAGGTAGCGGTCTGACGGAATCTGCGCATACCGTGGCCCATGGTGTTTGGGTCAGCATTTTCCCAGCCGCCTGTAGCAGGCTTGGTTTGTACCTGATGTCGCGGTACATTCCCGGTCAATGGTATCTTGCTGCAACCCTTGCGATTGTCTTGCGACAGCCGGTATTGACACGCTGTGTCCTGCGCACTCGAACTCGGCCTCGATTCTGGTAAGGCCTTCTCGTGGACCCGACCTTCCTGCCGCCTGCAGCTCTTCGCAGATAAAGCTCGCCGTGGCGCCGGTATCCACCTTGGCCTTAATTTTTCGTCACCTATGAGCACTTTGGCGGGTGTGTGTTAGAGTCCTCCTGCACCGCTTGCACACCGCACCCTGGTCTGTTCTTGGCCTTGGCACCGGATGGCTCTGCCCTTGCTGCTTGTGGGGATTGTTCTCCAGCTCAAACTTCTCCCCTTGCTGGTCGAGTTCTTCAAACTCGTCTGCCAGCGCCATCAAGGTGTCCAAATGTCGACACTCATACATGTTCAGTGGCCGCATCAGGGTCTGCATGTCCACCATGAAATCCGTGAATCTTTTACCGTAGCCTTGCTTCCTTTGCTTGACCTGATCCGCCAGCTTCGTATGTATCCATGAGGAAGAAAGTAGTTTTGGAAGCTGTTGATGAAGTCTCCCCAGGTCTCCCAGTGCCGATTGTTGGCTATGAACCACTTTAAGGCTCCGCCTTGTAGAAGCTGAGTTATTTCGAGACCGTACGTCACGACTGACCACTCTTCTTGTTCCAAAAACTCCAGGGGCTTGTCGTTGCCGTCGCAGCGGAAGTTCCACTCACGGACCTGCTTGGCTCCCTTTGCGTAGTCCTGCGTGTGCGTCCTGGTGCCCTCCTTCCTTTCCCGGCTAATCTCCCGCTGCCGGCCGTTGCTTGCGATGCTCAAAACTTCCAAGCTCGCTATTAAGCCCTCGACATTCGGGGTTGTGAGCTTGAACTTTGGTGTGGGCAGTTTCCGGAATTTCGTTTCCAGGCCCGTTACCAAGTCGGCGATATCCGGATCCTCTGCCGTCTTGTCAACGATGTCTCCCAGAGACTTTTTCACCGACTCGACTGAGCCCTCAAGTTCTACTCCCAGAACCTGGCTCATCTCCTCAAAATTCTCCATCCTGAGATTATAAATCCAGGACTTTCCTGTCTCGGAACATTTGTTACCTTGGTCAGGACAATCACTCTTGGGCGCCAGATGTAACGACCTAATTCTTTAGTTCTTGCTCGCTACGTAAACGTTCAGCTCAGAGAAGTTGTGAGTTCGTTCCACCATATTCATAATGTGTGATTGCCCTCGACCAAGGGATAACGCAAGAACGTTTTATTCTTTCTCTTACTATAGCCCTATTGCTACTACAGCTTTTTTTTTCGTTGCTCCTTTGTGCGGGTCCGTAGTCATTCATTTTCTTTATTTTTTACACAAATTATTATTTTAATAGTTTTACAGTGCTTTAGCCTTATGCTTGAGAACATGGTTCTTTGTGAGTTCGTAAAACTGACACCGAATTACGAATACGGTGAATAATGCCTCAGTACTAATTACCGTTCGTTAAGATAAGTTATATTTTAAAAACTTTTTGAGAAGATTATTGCGAAATATCTTTTTCTTTCCAGTTAAGCCTTATATCTTACCCGACGAACTTGGGTATGCCTGGTAAATCTACAACTACTACTTTGGCCGTATTCAGCAATTACTGTATTCTAGAATTACACTGTCATTGTCAAGTAACACTTTATTTGGACGTTGTCAAGGCTTTTGAAAAATGTTGTCATAACGCTCTTTTTGCCAAACTCCTACAAGCTTGGTTGTCCTAACCATCAGTGTTGGGAAAGGCACTCTTTTTTTGTGGACCTACATAGGTAAGGTGCAAGGTATTAGCGGTAATAAATACCAAGGTCAAACAAAACGTACGCAATTTCTAAATATCTAGGTAAGGGAAATATTTTGAAATATTTCATGTTTTTCTCAATATTTTATTTTAACTACGCTATTTTTCTACGCACCGGTAATTTAGTCTGAAACAATTGAAAATAAACATAATTGTCTTTAATCTTTAATTGGGAATGAAATGTTGCTATTTTTTATATACAAGTTTAATAATTGAGCTTTTTGGTATTGAGTAAAATCGAAAGCAAAATTAATTAAAACAAGAAACTTCAGGCGGAGCCGAAGTTGATATACCCTTGCAGAATATTCTGTAAATTATATTCTCCAAAATTGTTCATATGATGCATTCTTAATACTCATAAAAATCCCAACTTCCTAACTTTAAAAACACCAAAGTTATGGCATTTCCGATCAATTAGTTATATGGCGGCTATAAGATATAGTCGGCCGATCCTTATGAAATTTGGTAGGTCGAATTGATTGGCCTAAAATAAAACCCATAGAAAATCACTTCCTAACTTTACAAATACCAAAGTTATGGGATTTCCAATCAATCAGTTGTATGTCAGCTATGGGATATAGTCGGCCGATCCCGGCCGTTCCGACTTATATACTGCGTGCAAAGAAAAGAAGGGTGTGTGCAAAGTGTCAATTCGATATCTTTAAAACTCAGAGACTAGCTTGCGTAGAAACAGACAGACGGACAGACGGACGGACGGACAGACGGACATGCTTATATGAACTCGGAGATGTCTCCTTCACTGCGTTGCACACTTTTGACCAAAATTATAATACCCTCTGCTAGGGTATAAAAAATAAGAAACACCACCTATGTATGTATGGTTAAAAGTACACATATTTGTTACTATATAAGGTAAAAGGACCTAATAATAAAAGAAAATTATTAAAGTTCCTCCTATGGAGCTATCAGGCTTAAAAATTACTATATTATTACCTTAATAAATCGTAATTGTAACAATGTTAAAACATACATCGCCTCAACATTATGAATTTGTAAATACAATTAAAGTGATACATTAAAAAACAAACTCTTTCAATAAAATTTGTTAAATAATTATACATTTGTTATCAAATAAAATTCCCATTATTATCTTTAAACAGTAAATATAAGATTTCATAGAAAAATTTTATTATTATTAAAAACCATCACTTCATGTCTGCCTTCGCAGTTGGTGGTTATTAGTGAACCGTACATACACATACATACATATGTGTATGCCAGACAGACTCTTTATATTTCCTCCTTTCTTCGGAAACGTAAGGAAAGTGGTGATTTCCTCGCCATTGATGTTAGCCCATTCGATTCCCCAGACAGACTTTAATTTTCCCCAGAAATTTAACCATTCCCTAGACATTTCCCCCTTCACTGCGTGAGATTAGAAATGAAATTCACCATTTCGATTCCTGTTGTCTGGCCACTCTCGTGACTATCATCACAATTGTGCCTACCGATTGTGAGGTCAAGCGTTGCCACCGTCGTTACCAAGTTGTCCCAAAGGCCAATATAATCTTATTATAATAATGATCTTATTATATTGGTCTTTGGTTGTCCTATGTTGCCAGTGTTGCTACTGGTAAAACTGTCCACGGAAAAATATATTATTTCTTGTACCCATCGATCGCAACTATCGATAGTCTCCAATTTTCGCAATGGCAGCGTGGTTGGTACTTAAGTTTTAAGCCAAAGTATTCAGTTTGACGAAATCTGTTCGTCAGCTATAAGAGAAAGCGAGAGGCAAACAGCTTGCAATGACTTTCCGTCAGACCTTTTTCCACCCCAAATTTCCCCACAGTTTCCAAAACAAGGTATCAATAGACACCGACGACTCCCCTTCTAAGAGCAACTGGACCATCTCTAAGGGCATCAAAAGGTAAATAAAAAACAAAAAGGTAAATATTGGAACTAAATGAAGAAAAGTGGCATATAAATGGACTTGCCGCCGCGCACCCACCCATCCTATGGTGCCCCTTCGTCAGCTTAAGTCCTCCATAAGGGAATTCTCTTAGGCAACAATGGTACGCATCTTAATATATACATTTGTTATGATCACAAAAGATATTAAACATTTTTAAACATTTTCTCTTTTAAAGCAACACTTTTGCAGACGCAAAAACTGCCATCTGATGGGTAAGGTAAAGTTTAATCAGTTCTGCTCAACCAATTCCTATTGGCAGACCCTAAGTTGTACAACCGGACACAAGCGCGAGGGATCACAATTATTACAAACGGACAGGAGTTAAGGTATAAAAGTTACTTAAAATCGAATTTTACGTCGCCAAGAAAGACGACGCCAGTATGCCACGCAGGGATTATGATAAGTTAAGGGCGTGGTTGCTGGTCGCAAAATCCCACCGAAATATGGGTAGAGAGGAACTTGATCCCGTTTCAAGGGCACTGTGGGATGCGGTGTCTCGGCCAGTCGCTGCTACACAGCGGCCACCCCAACGGAAGTGGTAGGCAGTGCAGTGGTCAGCAAAAACTTGGATGCACTGCAGCAAATCCTGCCTGTTGTGCTAAAGATGCAGTACAGTTTCCTGAGCCAACTAGAGGGCAGTACGACGATGCCTAGGATGCGCGGGTTCTATGTTCTAAAACGGACTTACTGAGGGATTCTCTAGTGTGGTTGGTGGTTGCTGCTCATCGGGTATGAGTTTCACAAAGAGAACATGTTAAGGCGAGGTTAGGTTTTCCGCCTTTATCCAACGCCTTTTAAAATAGGGTCCCCGGTAGCCCTAGAAATAATAAGATTCCTGTAGCCTTTGACACAACCAAATAAACACCACCAATCTTACTTTGATCGCGAATTGCACAATAAAATTATCTTGAAGAACGCGGCTCAACCTTTCGGTTTAGAAGTGTGGCAGCTACTGGCCTACGCAAAATCATCTGCCATATTTTCGCCGCGGTCTCCAGCGAATCGGGCTATGTTTAAATACCTAGATAGCCAAGTGCTTCAGCAGAAGAGGCGCCACTTAATTAGGGGTTGCCCTCCACCAAACCTTATCGACAGCATAAAAAACTGTTAACCGATTCCCTACTTCCTTATTTCTTTCCAGTCACATTGAAATGCAACACCATCCAAAGATTTGGAAAGACGCCACCTAGTCACAGGCCACTCGACAAAATCATAGGGAGCTTATGGAAATAAGCCTAGTAAACTCCTCAGGTGCAGTTTCAAGCAAGCTGGCCGGGAAGTACTGCTCCAGATGTTGCCTACGATCGTTTACTTTGTGCCTCCTTTCAGGTTACACCCGGATGTCCTTGGCGTGGTACACGAGTATCCGACGACCTTGCAGAATCTCCGGGTCGTAGGGATTGTTTCCAACCGCTTTCACGATGAAGTTGAGGCGATACACTTCTTAGTCCGGCTTCGCTATAAACGTCCAAGCTCTCTGGTCGTACCGCTGGCGACATCGTTCGTACGAACTTTCAAGCTTCTTCTTTAGATCATTTGGCATAGATCACTTTCAGTTTGTCGGCCGTTCCCGTTCCTGAAATCTCATGATCGCATAAGGACTTCAATATTCTCGCCAACTTGTAATGTTCAAAAATCCTGCGAAAGGGCACTTTGCCAGTTGCCGAGTGAATCGCGTTGAAAATGGCCACCACGGTTTCGGGAGACCCCATTCTCGATGGTCGTCCTTTATGAAACTCCTGGATACTTTGTTGGATACACTACTAGTTCCTCCACAGATCACGACAGGGAGTCGGCTACGACGTTCTCACTTCCTTTTTTGGGCTCGATGTTGAAGTGGAATCCCTGGAGCTGCAGCGACCACATGATCAACCGGCCTGAGAGCTCTTTCATGGATATTAACCACTTCAAACTGGCATTGTTCTTTATGCACGTGAATAGCATTCTATCGACGTACGGCCGGGACTTACGGATGGATAAGAGAGCCGCGAGAAATTCTTTTCGGGACAGTGGAATGTACCTGTGGCTTGTGTAGAGATAGTTTATCGACACCCTTCGATAGCTTCTCTAGTGGAGGTCCTCAAATAATTAAAGTATTTTTGTGGTTGACCAGCAAGCCAGATTATGTCTTTATTCTTTGAAATTATATTTGCGGCCATGTACTTAGGAATAAATATGCTCATACATATGTACATATATGTACATAGCTGGTAACAGCGAGAGTGCGAGAGAAGTTGTACATGCATGTATCGGACGTTTCAGCGGTCAGCCCATAGAAATATTTCCCTGTAAAATAATTCTTTAAACAGTTAGATTAGATTTGAAAGAAAAATATTATTATTATATTATTATTATTAAAAAGCAACACTGCTTGTCGCAGTTGGTGGTTATTAGTTAACCGTACATACACATATGTGTATGTAGTAGTAATTTCCCCGCCATTGATGTTCGCCCATACGAATTTTCCGCCCGACTTGTATTTTCCGTGTTCCTCAGACAGACTTTAACCAAAGCATAGAGTAATAATGTATAGAGCCGTCATTTGCTCTGCCTGCGCTCTCGAGTGACATTTCCTGTGATGCCACCTAGGCGAAAAACGGAAAAAAAGAGAGTTTTGCAAATGTTCGAATCGAGCTTCATTCCATGCCCATGGTGAGATTCTGCAGCTGGACTGGTCGCTCTTATTCCTAAGGATAGGTGCGAGAACTCCCCATACTATTGCTTGTGCTTCGCACATGTTAGAAGTGGTGAGAAACCGAAGTTAGAAGAAGTTAGCTTCGAACATGGCTCTCAGCAGAGCTTTGGCAGAGGCCCGGGCAGAGCATATGAAACCTCTATATAGTTTCTTACTCTATGACCATAGAGTAATAATGTATAGAGCCGTCATTTGCTCTGCCTGCGCTCTCGAGTGACATTTCCTGTGATGCCACCTAGGCGAAAAACGGAAAAAAAGAGAGTTTTGCAAATGTTCGAATCGAGCTTCATTCCATGCCCATGGTGAGATTCTGCAGCTGGACTGGTCGCTCTTATTCCTAAGGATAGGTGCGAGAACTCCCCATACTATTGCTTGTGCTTCGCACATGTTAGAAGTGGTGAGAAACCGAAGTTAGAAGAAGTTAGCTTCGAACATGGCTCTCAGCAGAGCTTTGGCAGAGGCCCGGGCAGAGCAAATGAAACCTCTATATAGTTTCTTACTCTATGCTATGACCAAAGACCAATATAATCTCAAAGATGGATAACGACCATACGTTGGTTTTGCAATATGCAACTTGTTTTTTGGTGGCGACGAAAATTCCGCTCGCACAAAGTTGAGAGAAAGAAAAAGAGAATGCACTTGCTTGTGTGAGTAAACACAACGAATAAGGAATTGCGTATGTGTGCGTACTTGTTTGAGAAGACGATTGTCGGCCAGAAATCATTTCTGGGTTAAGAAACTAATTGTGTGTCAAAAGAACTTCTATGATTGAACAGGATGTTTATTTAAATTGCAATTATGTAAACATATATGGCAATGAAGCTTGATGTAAAACTTTTTTATACACCTTTAAAACGAATATCTGCATATTTAATTCATAGTTTCGTTTTACATTTTTAAATTAAAGCTAAAAAACATAACTTTTAACACAAAACATGTAAAACTGCTTGATTAAACCACTAACCATACAACATATAGACTGGTCATTTCATACAAGCAATATGGACACTCAAAAAACTTTGCGGGAGGCCCCACAGCTGTTTGCGGCAGGCCCCGGACACTTCGTGTGCCTTCGGGTTTTTTTCGCTCTCATTCTTATTCTCATTTTGACGCTCGCGCGCTCATTACTCGAGTTCGGTCGTTCAGTCGCAGAGACCATAGAGCATAGAGTAAGAAACTATATAGAGGTTTCATTTGCTCTGCCCGGGCCTCTGTCAAAGCTCTGCTGAGAGCCATGTTCGAAGCTAACTTCTTCTAACTTCGGTTTCTCACCACCCCTAACATGTGCGAAGAGCGAACAGTGCAGCAATAAGAATTCACCATGGGCATGGATTCAAGCTCGATTCGAACAAATGAAAAACTCTCTTTTTTTCCGTTTTTCCCCTACGTGGCATCACTGGCAAAGTCACTCGAGAGCGCGTGTAATTACATTGTTAATTATATTTTTGTAGGAACTAATTTTAAATTTGAGCCAGGCCAAATTGTAATATTTTACATTTAATGAGAACACTTAAATTAAAAGAAATATAAATATATACATTTATATTAATTTATTGATTATATTTTATTTTTAATATACAAGGTTAATTTCTAAGAGCAATTTTATTTCTACGAAAATATGGTTTATTTTAAATTTTAAAATAATATATAAACATGTTTGAAGTCTTATTTTTATTCTACGAAATGTTTCAAACACTGTGGTTCGTACTGATACACTGAATACTATAAAAAATACTATATTTCAAAAGCATACAAGTTTTTTATGTATGTATAAGCTCAATTTATAAAGCTGGTCACATTTCACAAACCGACGCCGAAGATTGGATGGAAAAGAAGCAAAAAGCCAGAAAAGTAAGTAAAAATGTTTATTATTTTACATTTTATTAATTTATTTTATTTATACGCAGATGAATCCGTATTATGCAGGAAATTATGGGCCTCATCTGCCTCCCCAATACCCTCCCCAATACCCTTCCCCATACCCTGCCGCTTACCCTTTACCAATCCCTTCCCCATATCCTTGCCCTTACCCTACCCATTACCCACCCCAAGTGGCCCCCATAAATTATCACTACCCTGCCCCTACCCAACAATGGAGGGGCAGGAGGGCGAGGAGGCAGCAGCGAAACCGGAGAAGGAACGATGCGGCGGCACCTAGAGCAGCGGCGGCACCGAGCGCAGCGGCGGCACCTAGCGCAGCGTCGGTGGCGGCAGCGGCGGTGGCGGCAGCGGCTGAGGCCATCACCGCTGTAATAATAAAGTCGCCACCGGCGCCACCAGCGCAACCGACGCCAGCACCCCCCGAGGAGCCTACATAATCGCCACCGGCGCCACCAGCGCCACCGGATCCTGTAAAAATAAAAAATAAAAACAATAAAAACTTTTTTTATAATATTATATAAATAATTTGTATTTGTTGTATTTTTTTGGCCGTGGCCAGTATGTATTGCCTTAGAGGAAGCCATTTGATGTAAGGTTTGTATGACTTTTTGCTTTTGTTTGTGTATGACTTTGTGTTATTGTTTATGTCATACTCAAACAATAACAGAAAGCCATACAAACCTTGCATCAAATGGCTTTCTCCGCGGCGTTGCCACGCTTACATATAAGTTATGTCCAGTCGTGGTTAGGGGTGGGAAACTCCTTGGGTTTAGCTACAGTGGCTCGCAGCTTATTCATTATTATGTATGTTTTAATTCTTTCTCGCAGCTTTTGCTTGCTGTTACCTTTTGAAAATACTTTTATATTCTATATTTTTTTTTGTTCATGTTCTTCCTACAAAAATATTGGTGAATAGAAATGTCTCTGGTATTTTAGCTGCGATTTTTGTTGCTTTTATCGGGTTGTAGTTCATGGTGTCGTACTTCCATCTTCTAAAATATGTAATTTATTAAGGCTTGTCGAATTGTCTTGTGTTAAATTATTTTCTAATTTCATTTTAAATTCTTTTTGGTGCTGCTCGCACAACAAAATATTTTCTTTTTCATTTTTATAAATTTTTTTAGTTTGAAAGAATTCTCTAACGGATTCAATATTTAGCTCTATTAGGGCTTTGCCAATACGACAAGTCTTAATCCCACACATTAAATTCCTAGTTTTTTGCCAAGGGCTGAACATGGGTTCATGCACTGGCATATAACCTAAATAATAATAATAATAAAAAAAAAATGATTAGTAAACTTATATAAATTAAATCTAAATATATACTTAATGGAATAAATAACTTAATAATAATAAATGGAATAAATACTCACCCAACATTTCGGTCGGAACACTTCCCTTCCTCAGAATGCCTCTGAAGAAGCATTCCGGCCTGAAGTGTGCTTGGCACACCTGAGCACGCTTGGATGCGTGGCTTAGTTGGAGGTTTTCTAACCATTTAGATTTGTTTCCCTCCCTCGGGAAACAAAAGGCATTGATATGCCCCGCACAGTTGCTAACTATGCACTTCTTTAAACTGAAATAAATAAAAAAAAAATAAATAAATACAAAAATTAATAATTAAATAAGTAATTAAAAAATAATAGTAAGAACTAAATTCCGTTTGCATTTTAAGTAATTGAATTTTGAAATCAGTCTTGAACATTTTTTTTCTCTTATAAAATTCGCGCGCAACGAAATGTAAACAAGAAGACTGACAACAAACTTCACACACATACAAACAAAACAAAGCACTTATTTTTATTGACGCTACTTACTCATTTTTAGATTCCATTTTTCCACGTTTTCCTGAATTGAAAATTGCTAAATTGCTAGCAAACTAAATAAGGAAAAAAGTAATATTAGTTTAAAAGTAATTATATGTATATTTCTAATTATATTTTAAATTATATTCTACTTATCTCTCTCTGTTTTATCTTGCTGCAACCAATTTATTTTTTCAATTGAAGGCAAAGAAATTGAAACGGCACTTATTCAATTCAATGTCCACATTCCACATGGGACTGAATTGAACGTCCACATTTCAGATGGGCATGAATTCAACGTCCACATTTCAGATGGGCATGAATTCAACGTCCACATTTCAGATGGGCATGAATTCAACGTCCACATTTCAGATTTGTCTCAATTTAATTCCATATGAAAGTAAAATTGTAAATAAATAAATTTTAATATAAAGCTTGGCCAAATTAAATATTTAAATATTTACTTTTACTTAGAAATAAATTTGTACATTTTTATTGACCTAATTAAAATTATTTAAGACGAATCAAATGAAATATATACATGATTGTATATTCAGATATATTTTTTCATTTTATTTGCATAATTTTTTACAATTATAATTATATTAAAAACCAACATAAAACATACATAAAAAATTTAAAAATTTCTAAAAATATGACATAATAATAGGTATTTAATTATTAAGTAACAGTAAATTTTTAAGAGGAATTTTTTTATATTCTTTAAAAAGAGTTGTTTTTCCTTAATTGCAAAGCAAAATTCTACATATACTTTTCAGTCAATGGCTTGTCTGTAAAGCCGTTAACATAACCCAAAAATGAGGGGAAGAGAATAACATGCTAAAAAATTAGAGAAAACACAACTTTGTTATCGATATAACATGAGTGAAATGAGATTTGTGTTGAGAGCACGTTGTCATAGAGTAATAATGTATAGAGCCGTCATTTGCTCTGCCTGCGCTCTCGAGTGACATTTCCTGTGATGCCACCTAGGCGAAAAACGGAAAAAAAGAGAGTTTTGCAAATGTTCGAATCGAGCTTCATTCCATGCCCATGGTGAGATTCTGCAGCTGGACTGGTCGCTCTTATTCCTAAGGATAGGTGCGAGAACTCCCCATACTATTGCTTGTGCTTCGCACATGTTAGAAGTGGTGAGAAACCGAAGTTAGAAGAAGTTAGCTTCGAACATGGCTCTCAGCAGAGCTTTGGCAGAGGCCCGGGCAGAGCAAATGAAACCTCTATATAGTTTCTTACTCTATGACGTTGTTGTATGCGTGAAACGTCGAGCCTCGTGACGTCACGTCAGGCAGAGCGAACCGTTGAATTATACACAAAATCTGCTTGGCGGTTCGAAGTGTGGTGAATGCATTGAAAGTAAGCAAACTGATGTTTTGCAGAGAAATCATTGAAAGAATTAGGAGTTTGAATTGCCTTCGATTTATATGTAACCCCTGAGCCACATTTTCCAGAAAAACCCACAATTTCTACAAATTAAGCCATTTATAAGCACATTTTTTGAATTTTATTTATGAGACAACGTTGCTAAATGTTATTTGGGTTCTTTAAAGTGTTAATTGGGTTCTTTAACAGTGCTAAAATATCATAAATCTCTAAAAATATAAACAAAGCCCGCCAAATTTCTTGAATTCAACCCCTACTTGCTGTACTCTTCAATCGCACGCAGCTCTTACGGCGGTTGCATCCTATTCCTGGTCCCTCGCACATGTTGCAACAGCTGTTATTTTCACCACACCGTTCAAACACGGGCGTCGGGCCGGCGTTGAGAAATTGACGGGCAGAGCAAATGAAACCTCTATCATAGAGCATAGAGTAAGAAACTATATAGAGGTTTCAATTGCTCTGCCCGCGCTCTCGAGTGACTTTGCCAGTGATGCCACGTAGGGGAAAAACGGAAAAAAAGAGAGTTTTTCATTTGTTCGAATCGAGCTTGAATCCATGCCCATGGTGAATTCTTATTGCTGCACTGCTCGCTCTTATTCCTAAGGATAGGTGCGAGAACTCCCCATACTATTGCTTGTGCTTCGCACATGTTAGAAGTGGTGAGAATCCGAAGTTAGAAGAGGTTTCATTTGCTCTGCCCGGGCCTCTGTCAAAGCTCTGCTGAGAGCCATGTTCGAAGCTAACTTCTTCTAACTTCGGTTTCTCACCACCCCTAACATGTGCGAAGAGCGAACAGTGCAGCAATAAGAATTCACCATGGGCATGGATTCAAGCTCGATTCGAACAAATGAAAAACTCTCTTTTTTTCCGTTTTTCCCCTACGTGGCATCACTGGCAAAGTCACTCGAGAGCGCGGGCAGAGCAAATGAAACCTCTATATAGTTTCTTACTCTATGCATAGAGTAAAAATGTAGAGGCGTCATTTGCTCTGCCTGCGCTCTCGAGTGACATTTCCTGTGATGCCACCTAGGCGAAAAACGGAAAAAAAGAGAGTTTTGCAAATGTTCGAATCGAGCTTGAATCCATGCCCATGGTGAATTTCTGCAGCTGGACTGGTCGCTCTCATTGGGGATTTTTTGGCTTATGGGGAATGTGGGCGAGCGACCGAAATGGCCTTATGATTTTGCTTTGTTTACAAATATGTTGTTATTGTTTTCCTATGATGGGCCTGAATTCAACGTCCACATGCGGCCCACATTTCAGTTGGGCTTGAATTTGATTTCACATGAAAGGCAACAAGTGGGACGGAATTAAATTCCTTATGGGAGTAAATTTATATTGTTTTTAGGAACTAATTTAATTAATATTGGGCCAGACAAAATTAAAATATTTTACATTTGAATAAGAACACTTAAGGGGGGTATGGATAATTCGGCCAAACCTTTCAGGGCCTATTTTCATGAATTTTGTCACACGATTTATTTATTTTATTATTTTATTTATTTTATAAGCGTATCAAAGTACAACATTTTAACTATGTTTTCACAAATTTTCATCGAAAAAGAATAAACGAGCCGTTCGCAGCCAAGCAAAAAGGTTTTGCGGTGAACAGCATAACCCGTTACTGGATCATCAGAAAAAAAAATGTTGTTTCTTAGTTAATATGTTTCTAAAGGTAACTACGTCGAGTTTTTTTTTTTTTTGTTTTGGGGGATTTTTTTGGCTTATGGGGAATGTGGGCGAGCGACCGAAATGGCCTTATGATTTTGCTTTGTTTACAAATATGTTGTTATTGTTTTCCTTTGATGGGCCTGAATTCAACGTCCACACGGGGCTGAATTCAACGTCCACATGGGACTGAATTCACCGTCCACATTTCAGATGGGCATGAATTTGATTTCACTTAAAAGGCAGCAGCAAGTGAAACGGAATTAAATTTCATATGGGAGTTAATTATATTTTTGTAGGAACTAATTTTAAATTTGAGCCAGGCCAAATTGTAATATTTTACATTTAATGAGAACACTTAAATTAAAAGAAATATAAATATATACATTTATATTAATTTATTGATTATATTTTATTTTTAATATACAAGGTTAATTTCTAAGAGCAATTTTATTTCTACGAAAATATGGTTTATTTTAAATTTTAAAATAATATATAAACATGTTTGAAGTCTTATTTTTATTCTACGAAATGTTTCAAACACTGTGGTTCGTACTGATACACTGAATACTATAAAAAATACTATATTTCAAAAGCATACAAGTTTTTTATGTATGTATAAGCTCAATTTATAAAGCTGGTCACATTTCACAAACCGACGCCGAAGATTGGATGGAAAAGAAGCAAAAAGCCAGAAAAGTAAGTAAAAATGTTTATTATTTTACATTTTATTAATTTATTTTATTTATACGCAGATGAATCCGTATTATGCAGGAAATTATGGGCCTCATCTGCCTCCCCAATACCCTCCCCAATACCCTTCCCAATACCCTCCCCAATACCCTTCCCCATACCCTGCCGCTTACCCTTTACCAATCCCTTCCCCATATCCTTGCCCTTACCCTACCCATTACCCACCCCAAGTGGCCCCCATAAATTATCACTACCCTGCCCCTACCCAACAATGGAGGGGCAGGAGGGCGAGGAGGCAGCAGCGAAACCGGAGAAGGAACGATGCGGCGGCACCTAGAGCAGCGGCGGCACCGAGCGCAGCGGCGGCACCTAGCGCAGCGTCGGTGGCGGCAGCGGCGGTGGCGGCAGCGGCTGAGGCCATCACCGCTGTAATAATAAAGTCGCCACCGGCGCCACCAGCGCAACCGACGCCAGCACCCCCCCGAGGAGCCTACATAATCGCCACCGGCGCCACCAGCGCCACCGGATCCTGTAAAAATAAAAAATAAAAACAATAAAAACTTTTTTTATAATATTATATAAATAATTTGTATTTGTTGTATTTTTTTGGCCGTGGCCAGTATGTATTGCCTTAGAGGAAGCCATTTGATGTAAGGTTTGTATGACTTTTTGCTTTTGTTTGTGTATGACTTTGTGTTATTGTTTATGTCATACTCAAACAATAACAGAAAGCCATACAAACCTTGCATCAAATGGCTTTCTCCGCGGCGTTGCCACGCTTACATATAAGTTATGTCCAGTCGTGGTTAGGGGTGGGAAACTCCTTGGGTTTAGCTACAGTGGCTCGCAGCTTATTCATTATTATGTATGTTTTAATTCTTTCTCGCAGCTTTTGCTTGCTGTTACCTTTTGAAAATACTTTTATATTCTATATTTTTTTTTGTTCATGTTCTTCCTACAAAAATATTGGTGAATAGAAATGTCTCTGGTATTTTAGCTGCGATTTTTGTTGCTTTTATCGGGTTGTAGTTCATGGTGTCGTACTTCCATCTTCTAAAATATGTAATTTATTAAGGCTTGTCGAATTGTCTTGTGTTAAATTATTTTCTAATTTCATTTTAAATTCTTTTTTGGTGCTGCTCGCACAACAAAATATTTTCTTTTTCATTTTTATAAATTTGTTTAGTTTGAAAGAATTCTCTAACGGATTCAATATTTAGCTCTATTAGGGCTTTGCCAATACGACAAGTCTTAATTCCACACATTAAATTCCTAGTTTTTTGCCAAGGGCTGAACATGGGTTCATGCACTGGCATATAACCTAAATAATAATAATAATAAAAAAAAAATGATTAGTAAACTTATATAAATTAAATCTAAATATATACTTAATGGAATAAATAACTTAATAATAATAAATGGAATAAATACTCACCCAACATTTCGGTCGGAACACTTCCCTTCCTCAGAATGCCTCTGAAGAAGCATTCCGGCCTGAAGTGTGCTTGGCACACCTGAGCACGCTTGGATGCGTGGCTTAGTTGGAGGTTTTCTAACCATTTAGATTTGTTTCCCTCCCTCGGGAAACAAAAGGCATTGATATGCCCCGCACAGTTGTTAACTATGCACTTCTTTAAACTGAAATAAATAAAAAAAAATAAATAAATACAAAAATTAATAATTAAATAAGTAATTAAAAAATAATAGTAAGAACTAAATTCCGTTTGCATTTTAAGTAATTGAATTTTGAAATCAGTCTTGAACATTTTTTTTCTCTTATAAAATTCGCGCGCAACGAAATGTAAACAAGAAGACTGACAACAAACTTCACACACATACAAACAAAACAAAGCACTTATTTTTATTGACGCTACTTACTCATTTTTAGATTCCATTTTTCCACGTTTTCCTGAATTGAAAATTGCTAAATTGCTAGCAAACTAAATAAAGAAAAAAGTAATATTAGTTTAAAAGTAATTATATGTATATTTCTAATTATATTTTAAATTATATTCTACTTATCTCTCTCTGTTTTATCTTGCTGCAACCAATTTATTTTTTCAATTGAAGGCAAAGAAATTGAAACGGCACTTATTCAATTCAATGTCCACATTCCACATGGGACTGAATTGAACGTCCACATTTCAGATGGGCATGAATTCAACGTCCACATTTCAGATGGGCATGAATTCAACGTCCACATTTCAGATGGGCATGAATTCAACGTCCACATTTCAGATTTGTCTCAATTTAATTCCATATGAAAGTAAAATTGTAAATAAATAAATTTTAATATAAAGCTTGGCCAAATTAAATATTTAAATATTTACATTTACTTAGAAATAAATTTGTACATTTTTATTGACCTAATTAAAATTATTTAAGACGAATCACATGAAATATATACATGATTGTATATTCAGATATATTTTTTCATTTTATTTGCATAATTTTTTACAATTATAATTATATTAAAAACCAACATAAAACATACATAAAAAATTTAAAAATTTCTAAAAATATGACATAATAATAGGTATTTAATTATTAAGTAACAGTAAATTTTTAAGAGGAATGTTTTTATATTCTTTAAAAAGAGTTGTTTTTCCTTAATTGCAAAGCAAAATTCTACATATACTTTTCAGTCAATGGCTTGTCTGTAAAGCCGTTAACATAACCCAAAAATGAGGGGAAGAGAATAACATGCTAAAAAATTAGAGAAAACACAACTTTGTTATCGATATAACATGAGTGAAATGAGATTTGTGTTGAGAGCACGTTGTCATAGAGTAATAATGTATAGAGCCGTCATTTGCTCTGCCTGCGCTCTCGAGTGACATTTCCTGTGATGCCACCTAGGCGAAAAACGGAAAGAAAGAGAGTTTTGCAAATGTTCGAATCGAGTTTCATTCCATGCCCATGGTGAGATTCTGCAGCTGGACTGGTCGCTCTTATTCCTAAGGATAGGTGCGAGAACTCCCCATACTATTGCTTGTGCTTCGCACATGTTAGAAGTGGTGAGAAACCGAAGTTAGAAGAAGTTAGCTTCGAACATGGCTCTCAGCAGAGCTTTGGCAGAGGCCCGGGCAGAGCAAATGAAACCTCTATATAGTTTCTTACTCTATGACGTTGTTGTATGCGTGAAACGTCGAGCCTCGTGACGTCACGTCAGGCAGAGCGAACCGTTGAATTATACACAAAATCTGCTTGGCGGTTCGAAGTGTGGTGAATGCATTGAAAGTAAGCAAACTGATGTTTTGCAGAGAAATCATTGAAAGAATTAGGAGTTTGAATTGCCTTCGATTTATATGTAACCCCTGAGCCACATTTTCCAGAAAAACCCACAATTTCTACAAATTAAGCCATATATAAGCACATTTTTTGAATTTTATTTATGAGACAACGTTGCTAAATGTTATTTGGGTTCTTTAAAGTGTTAATTGGGTTCTTTAACAGTGCTAAAATATCATAAATCTCTAAAAATATAAACAAAGCCCGCCAAATTTCTTGAATTCAACCCCTACTTGCTGTACTCTTCAATCGCACGCAGCTCTTACGGCGGTTGCATCCTATTCCTGGTCCCTCGCACATGTTGCAACAGCTGTTATTTTCACCACACCGTTCAAACACGGGCGTCGGGCCGGCGTTGAGAAATTGACGGGCAGAGCAAATGAAACCTCTATCATGCTATCATAGAGGCATAGAGTAAGAAACTATATAGAGGTTTCAATTGCTCTGCCCGCGCTCTCGAGTGACTTTGCCAGTGATGCCACGTAGGGGAAAAACGGAAAAAAGAGAGTTTTTCATTTGTTCGAATCGAGCTTGAATCCATGCCCATGGTGAATTCTTATTGCTGCACTGCTCGCTCTTATTCCTAAGGATAGGTGCGAGAACTCCCCATACTATTGCTTGTGCTTCGCACATGTTAGAAGTGGTGAGAAACCGAAGTTAGAAGAGGTTTCATTTGCTCTGCCCGGGCCTCTGTCAAAGCTCTGCTGAGAGCCATGTTCGAAGCTAACTTCTTCTAACTTCGGTTTCTCACCACCCCTAACATGTGCGAAGAGCGAACAGTGCAGCAATAAGAATTCACCATGGGCATGGATTCAAGCTCGATTCGAACAAATGAAAAACTCTCTTTTTCCGTTTTCCTACGTGGCATCACTGGAAAGTCACTCGGAGCGCGGGCAGAGCAAATGAAACCTCTATATAGTTTCTTACTCTATGCATAGAGTAAAAATGTAGAGGCGTCATTTGCTCTGCCTGCGCTCTCGAGTGACATTTCCTGTGATGCCACCTAGGCGAAAAACGGAAAAAAGAGAGTTTTGCAAATGTTCGAATCGAGCTTGAATCCATGCCCATGGTGAATTTCTGCAGCTGGACTGGTCGCTCTCATTGGGGATTTTTTGGCTTATGGGGAATGTGGGCGAGCGACCGAAATGGCCTTATGATTTTGCTTTGTTTACAAATATGTTGTTATTGTTTTCCTTTGATGGGCCTGAATTCAACGTCCACACGGGGCTGAATTCAACGTCCACATGGGACTGAATTCACCGTCCACATTTCAGATGGGCATGAATTTGATTTCACTTAAAAGGCAGCAGCAAGTGAAACGGAATTAAATTTCATATGGGAGTTAATTATATTTTTGTAGGAACTAATTTTAAATTTGAGCCAGGCCAAATTGTAATATTTTACATTTAATGAGAACACTTAAATTAAAAGAAATATAAATATATACATTTATATTAATTTATTGATTATATTTTATTTTTAATATACAAGGTTAATTTCTAAGAGCAATTTTATTTCTACGAAAATATGGTTTATTTTAAATTTTAAAATAATATATAAACATGTTTGAAGTCTTATTTTTATTCTACGAAATGTTTCAAACACTGTGGTTCGTACTGATACACTGAATACTATAAAAATACTATATTTCAAAAGCATACAAGTTTTTTATGTATGTATAAGCTCAATTTATAAAGCTGGTCACATTTCACAAACCGACGCCGAAGATTGGATGGAAAAGAAGCAAAAAGCCAGAAAAGTAAGTAAAAATGTTTATTATTTTACATTTTATTAATTTATTTTATTTATACGCAGATGAATCCGTATTATGCAGGAAATTATGGGCCTCATCTGCCTCCCCAATACCCTCCCCAATACCCTTCCCAATACCCTCCCCAATACCCTTCCCCATACCCTGCCGCTTACCCTTTACCAATCCCTTCCCCATATCCTTGCCCTTACCCTACCCATTACCCACCCCAAGTGGCCCCCATAAATTATCACTACCCTGCCCCTACCCAACAATGGAGGGGCAGGAGGGCGAGGAGGCAGCAGCGAAACCGGAGAAGGAACGATGCGGCGGCACCTAGAGCAGCGGCGGCACCGAGCGCAGCGGCGGCACCTAGCGCAGCGTCGGTGGCGGCAGCGGCGGTGGCGGCAGCGGCTGAGGCCATCACCGCTGTAATAATAAAGTCGCCACCGGCGCCACCAGCGCAACCGACGCCAGCACCCCCCGAGGAGCCTACATAATCGCCACCGGCGCCACCAGCGCCACCGGATCCTGTAAAAATAAAAAATAAAAACAATAAAAACTTTTTTTTATAATATTATATAAATAATTTGTATTTGTTGTATTTTTTTGGCCGTGGCCAGTATGTATTGCCTTAGAGGAAGCCATTTGATGTAAGGTTTGTATGACTTTTTGCTTTTGTTTGTGTATGACTTTGTGTTATTGTTTATGTCATACTCAAACAATAACAGAAAGCCATACAAACCTTGCATCAAATGGCTTTCTCCGCGGCGTTGCCACGCTTACATATAAGTTATGTCCAGTCGTGGTTAGGGGTGGGAAACTCCTTGGGTTTAGCTACAGTGGCTCGCAGCTTATTCATTATTATGTATGTTTTAATTCTTTCTCGCAGCTTTTGCTTGCTGTTACCTTTTGAAAATACTTTTATATTCTATATTTTTTTTTGTTCATGTTCTTCCTACAAAAATATTGGTGAATAGAAATGTCTCTGGTATTTTAGCTGCGATTTTTGTTGCTTTTATCGGGTTGTAGTTCATGGTGTCGTACTTCCATCTTCTAAAATATGTAATTTATTAAGGCTTGTCGAATTGTCTTGTGTTAAATTATTTTCTAATTTCATTTTAAATTCTTTTTGGTGCTGCTCGCACAACAAAATATTTTCTTTTTCATTTTTATAAATTTGTTTAGTTTGAAAGAATTCTCTAACGGATTCAATATTTAGCTCTATTAGGGCTTTGCCAATACGACAAGTCTTAATTCCACACATTAAATTCCTAGTTTTTTGCCAAGGGCTGAACATGGGTTCATGCACTGGCATATAACCTAAATAATAATAATAATAAAAAAAAATGATTAGTAAACTTATATAAATTAAATCTAAATATATACTTAATGGAATAAATAACTTAATAATAATAAATGGAATAAATACTCACCCAACATTTCGGTCGGAACACTTCCCTTCCTCAGAATGCCTCTGAAGAAGCATTCCGGCCTGAAGTGTGCTTGGCACACCTGAGCACGCTTGGATGCGTGGCTTAGTTGGAGGTTTTCTAACCATTTAGATTTGTTTCCCTCCCTCGGGAAACAAAAGGCATTGATATGCCCCGCACAGTTGTTAACTATGCACTTCTTTAAACTGAAATAAATAAAAAAAAAATAAATAAATACAAAAATTAATAATTAAATAAGTAATTAAAAAATAATAGTAAGAACTAAATTCCGTTTGCATTTTAAGTAATTGAATTTTGAAATCAGTCTTGAACATTTTTTTTTCTCTTATAAAATTCGCGCGCAACGAAATGTAAACAAGAAGACTGACAACAAACTTCACACACATACAAACAAAACAAAGCACTTATTTTTATTGACGCTACTTACTCATTTTTAGATTCCATTTTTCCACGTTTTCCTGAATTGAAAATTTGCTAAATTGCTAGCAAACTAAATAAAGAAAAAAGTAATATTAGTTTAAAAGTAATTATATGTATATTTCTAATTATATTTTAAATTATATTCTACTTATCTCTTTCTGTTTTATCTTGCTGCAACCAATTTTTTTTTTCAATTGAAGGCAAAGAAATTAAAACGGCACTTATTCAATTCAATGTCCACATTCCACATGGGACTGAATTGAACGTCCACATTTCAGATGGGCATGAATTCAACGTCCACATTTCAGATGGGCATGAATTCAACGTCCACATTTCAGATGGGCATGAATTCAACGTCCACATTTCAGATTTGTCTCAATTTAATTCCATATGAAAGTAAAATTGTAAATAAATAAATTTTAATATAAAGCTTGGCCAAATTAAATATTTAAATATTTACATTTACTTAGAAATAAATTTGTACATTTTTATTGACCTAATTAAAATTATTTAAGACGAATCACATGAAATATATACATGATTGTATATTCAGATATATTTTTTCATTTTATTTGCATAATTTTTTACAATTATAATTATATTAAAAACCAACATAAAACATACATAAAAATTTATTTAAAAATTTCTAAAAATATGACATAATAATAGGTATTTAATTATTAAGTAACAGTAACTTTTTAAGGTTTTTTTTTAGAATGGATTTTTTTTAAAAATGGATACATTCTAAAAATTAGAGAGTTGTTTTTTATCTATAACATTGAAATGCAAGATTTGTTTGAGAGCAGTTGTCATGATAATACTTTTGAGCAGTCAATGGCTTGAATTTCTGTAAAGCCGTTAGACATAACGAAAGAAAGAGAGTTTGATGTACTTCCATGCCCTGGTGAAATTTGAGGGGGGATAGGGAGAATAACATGCCTTAGGTGTGAAAAAAGTTAGAGAAGTTAACTACGAACTTTGCTTATCAGAGCTATAACATGAGTGAAATGAGATTTGTGTTGACTGAGCACGTTGTTGTATGCGTGAAACGTCGAGCCTCGTGACGTCACGTCAGGCAGAGCGAACCGTTGAATTATACACAAAATCTGCTTGGCGGTTCGAAGTGTGGTGAATGCATTGAAAGTAAGCAAACTGATGTTTTGCAGAGAAATCATTGAAAGAATTAGGAGTTTGAATTGCCTTCGATTTATATGTAACCCCTGAGCCACATTTTCCAGAAAAACCCACAATTTCTACAAATTAAGCCATATATAAGCACATTTTTTCAATTTTATTTATGAGACAACGTTGCTAAATGTTATTTGGGTTCTTTAAAGTGTTAATTGGGTTCTTTAACAGTGCTAAAATATCATAAATCTCTAAAAATATAAACAAAGCCCGCCAAATTTCTTGAATACAACCCCTACTTGCTGTACTCTTCAATCGCACGCAGCTCTTACGGCGGTTGCATCCTATTCCTGGTCCCTCGCACATGTTGCAACAGCTGTTATTTTCACCACACCGTTCAAACACGGGCGTCGGGCCGGCGTTGAGAAATTGACGGGCAGAGCAAATGAAACCTCTATCATAGAGTAAGAAACTATATAGAGGTTTCATTTGCTCTGCCCGGGCCTCAGTGACTTTGCCATGATGCCACTGGCTGAGAGTTTCCATTGTTCGAAGAGCTTAACATCTAATTCTTATTTCTGGTTTCTCACCACCCCTAACATGTGCGAAGACGCGAACTAGTGCTTAGCAATTAAGAAGTTGAACCAGTTGGAAGAGGTTTCATGGCTCTCGATTCTGAGCCATTGAAGCTAACTTTTCTCTTTTTCCGTTTTCCCGTGCAGCATGGCATCACTGGCAAAGTCTTTTGCCTCGAGGCAGAGCAAATGAAACCTCTATATAGTTTCTTACTCTATGCATAGAGTAAAAATGTAGAGGCGTCATTTGCTCTGCCTGCGCTCTCGAGTGACATTTCCTGTGATGCCACCTAGGCGAAAAACGGAAAAAAAGAGAGTTTTGCAAATGTTCGAATCGAGCTTGAATCCATGCCCATGGTGAATTTCTGCAGCTGGACTGGTCGCTCTCATTGGGGATTTTTTGGCTTATGGGGAATGTGGGCGAGCGACCGAAATGGCCTTATGATTTTGCTTTGTTTACAAATATGTTGTTATTGTTTTCCTATGATGGGCCTGAATTCAACGTCCACATGCGGCCCACATTTCAGTTGGGCTTGAATTTGATTTCACATGAAAGGCAACAAGTGGGACGGAATTAAATTCCTTATGGGAGTAAATTTATATTGTTTTTAGGAACTAATTTAATTAATATTGGGCCAGACAAAATTAAAATATTTTACATTTGAATAAGAACACTTAAGGGGGCTATGGATAATTCGGCCAAACCTTTCAGGGCCTATTTTCATGAATTTTGTCACACGATTTATTTATTTTATTATTTTATTTATTTTATAAGCGTATCAAAGTACAACATTTTAACTATGTTTTCACAAATTTTCATCGAAAAAAGAATAAACGAGCCGTTCGCAGCCAAGCAAAAAGGTTTTGCGGTGAACAGCATAACCCGTTACTGGATCATCAGAAAAAAAAAATGTTGTTTCTTAGTTAATATGTTTCTAAAGGTAACTACGTCGAGTTTTTTTTTTTTTTTGTTTTGGGGGATTTTTTGGCTTATGGGGAATGTGGGCGAGCGACCGAAATGGCCTTATGATTTTGCTTTGTTTACAAATATGTTGTTATTGTTTTCCTTTGATGGGCCTGAATTCAACGTCCACACGGGGCTGAATTCAACGTCCACATGGGACTGAATTCACCGTCCACATTTCAGATGGGCATGAATTTGATTTCACTTAAAAGGCAGCAGCAAGTGAAACGGAATTAAATTTCATATGGGAGTTAATTATATTTTTGTAGGAACTAATTTTAAATTTGAGCCAGGCCAAATTGTAATATTTTACATTTGATGAGAACACTTAAATTAAAAGAAATATAAATATATACATTTATATTAATTTATTGATTATATTTTATTTTTAATATACAAGGTTAATTTCTAAGAGCAATTTTATTTCTACGAAAATATGGTTTATTTTAAATTTTAAATTAATATATAAACATGTTTGAAGTCTTATTTTTATTCTACGAAATGTTTCAAACACTGTGGTTCGTACTGATACACTGAATACTATAAAAAATACTATATTTCAAAAGCATACAAGTTTTTTATGTATGTATAAGCTCAATTTATAAAGCTGGTCACATTTCACAAACCGACGCCGAAGATTGGATGGAAAAGAAGCAAAAAGCCAGAAAAGTAAGTAAAAATGTTTATTATTTTACATTTTATTAATTTATTTTATTTATACGCAGATGAATCCGTATTATGCAGGAAATTATGGGCCTCATCTGCCTCCCCAATACCCTCCCCAATACCCTTCCCAATACCCTCCCCAATACCCTTCCCCATACCCTGCCGCTTACCCTTTACCAATCCCTTCCCCATATCCTTGCCCTTACCCTACCCATTACCCACCCCAAGTGGCCCCCATAAATTATCACTACCCTGCCCCTACCCAACAATGGAGGGGCAGGAGGGCGAGGAGGCAGCAGCGAAACCGGAGAAGGAACGATGCGGCGGCACCTAGAGCAGCGGCGGCACCGAGCGCAGCGGCGGCACCTAGCGCAGCGTTATTGTTATTGTTTATGTCATACTCAAACAATAACAGAAAGCCATACAAACCTTGCATCAAATGGCTTTCTCCGCGGCGTTGCCACGCTTACATATAAGTTATGTCCAGTCGTGGTTAGGGGTGGGAAACTCCTTGGGTTTAGCTACAGTGGCTCGCAGCTTATTCATTATTATGTATGTTTTAATTCTTTCTCGCAGCTTTTGCTTGCTGTTACCTTTTGAAAATACTTTTATATTCTATATTTTTTTTTTGTTCATGTTCTTCCTACAAAAATATTGGTGAATAGAAATGTCTCTGGTATTTTAGCTGCGATTTTTGTTGCTTTTATCGGGTTGTAGTTCATGGTGTCGTACTTCCATCTTCTAAAATATGTAATTTATTAAGGCTTGTCGAATTGTCTTGTGTTAAATTATTTTCTAATTTCATTTTAAATTCTTTTTGGTGCTGCTCGCACAACAAAATATTTTCTTTTTCATTTTTATAAATTTGTTTAGTTTGAAAGAATTCTCTAACGGATTCAATATTTAGCTCTATTAGGGCTTTGCCAATACGACAAGTCTTAATTCCACACATTAAATTCCTAGTTTTTTGCCAAGGGCTGAACATGGGTTCATGCACTGGCATATAACCTAAATAATAATAATAAAAAAAAAAAGATTAGTAAACTTATATAAATTAAATATAAATATATACTTAATGGAATAAATAACTTAATAATAATAAATGGAATAAATACTCACCCAACATTTCGGTCGGAACACTTCCCTTCCTCAGAATGCATCTGAAAAAGCATTCCGGCCTGAAATGTGCTTGGCACACCTGAGCACGCTTGGATGCGTGGCTTAGTTGGAGGTTTTCTAACCATTTAGATTTGTTTCCCTCCCTCGGGAAACAAAAGGCATTGATATGCCCCGCACAGTTGCTAACTATGCACTTCTTTAAACTGAAATAAATAAAAAAAAAATAAATAAATACAAAAATTAATAATTAAATAAGTAATTAAAAAATAATAGTAAGAACTAAATTCCGTTTGCATTTTAAGTAATTGAATTTTGAAATCAGTCTTGAACATTTTTTTTCTCTTATAAAATTCGCGCGCAACGAAATGTAAACAAGAAGACTGACAACAAACTTCACACACATACAAACAAAACAAAGCACTTATTTTTATTGACGCTACTTACTCATTTTTAGATTCCATTTTTCCACGTTTTCCTGAATTGAAAATTGCTAAATTGCTAGCAAACTAAATAAAGAAAAAAGTAATATTAGTTTAAAAGTAATTATATGTATATTTCTAATTATATTTTAAATTATATTCTACTTATCTCTTTCTGTTTTATCTTGCTGCAACCAATTTTTGTTTTCAATTGAAGGCAAAGAAATTAAAACGGCACTTATTCAATTCAATGTCCACATTCCACATGGGACTGAATTGAACGTCCACATTTCAGATGGGCATGAATTCAACGTCCACATTTCAGATGGGCATGAATTCAACGTCCACATTTCAGATGGGCATGAATTCAACGTCCACATTTCAGATTTGTCTCAATTTAATTCCATATGAAAGTAAAATTGTAAATAAATAAATTTTAATATAAAGCTTGGCCAAATTAAATATTTAAATATTTACATTTACTTAGAAATAAATTTGTACATTTTTATTGACCTAATTAAAATTATTTAAGACGAATCACATGAAATATATACATGATTGTATATTCAGATATATTTTTTCATTTTATTTGCATAATTTTTTACAATTATAATTATATTAAAAACCAACATAAAACATACATAAAAAATTTAAAAATTTCTAAAAATATGACATAATAATAGGTATTTAATTATTAAGTAACAGTAACTTTTTAAGAGGAATTTTTTTATATTCTTTAAAAAGAGTTGTTTTTCCTTAATTGCAAAGCAAAATTCTACATATACTTTTCAGTCAATGGCTTGTCTGTAAAGCCGTTAACATAACCCAAAAATGAGGGGAAGAGAATAACATGCTAAAAAATTAGAGAAAACACAACTTTGTTATCGATATAACATGAGTGAAATGAGATTTGTGTTGAGAGCACGTTGTTGTATGCGTGAAACGTCGAGCCTCGTGACGTCACGTCAGGCAGAGCGAACCGTTGAATTATACACAAAATCTGCTTGGCGGTTCGAAGTGTGGTGAATGCATTGAAAGTAAGCAAACTGATGTTTTGCAGAGAAATCATTGAAAGAATTAGGAGTTTGAATTGCCTTCGATTTATATGTAACCCCTGAGCCACATTTTCCAGAAAAACCCACAATTTCTACAAATTAAGCCATATATAAGCACATTTTTTCAATTTTATTTATGAGACAACGTTGCTAAATGTTATTTGGGTTCTTTAAAGTGTTAATTGGGTTCTTTAACAGTGCTAAAATATCATAAATCTCTAAAAATATAAACAAAGCCCGCCAAATTTCTTGAATACAACCCCTACTTGCTGTACTCTTCAATCGCACGCAGCTCTTACGGCGGTTGCATCCTATTCCTGGTCCCTCGCACATGTTGCAACAGCTGTTATTTTCACCACACCGTTCAAACACGGGCGTCGGGCCGGCGTTGAGAAATTGACGGGCAGAGCAAATGAAACCTCTATACAGTTTGTTACTCTATGCTTTTGCTACTTTTCAGACTTGGTACCCTAACAATATGGGCGTATTCACCATTGGGTTATTGATAAAAATAAGAATATTATTTGTTATAGTATAATTTGGCTTACTAATTCAAATCAGGGGTAGCAGAAAAATGTTTTGCATATATGCATGTACATATTCCAATTAATATACACATGCAAGAAAAAGTATGCGTACAAACTCGATTCCTAACTTTGAACGCTAAAAAAACATATTTATATAATTAATATCGACTTAATTTTGTTCTATATTGTTGACACGTTTATTGATTATATAATAAATTTATCCAATTTTTTTTATTATTAAATAACTTAATTTATTAAAATTAAAAAAACAAAAATTCAGGAAATTTTAACAAGAAAAAGTATGCGTAAAAGTTTCAAAATTGTTTAATCATAGTACTTAATTCTAGTATTTAATAGGAAGTGGGGTACCCCTTTCTTTAAATAGTTTCATTTAAACGTTTTGGCAATGATTACACCAATTTTTGGGTCACCGATGGGGAAATATTGAGCCATTCTTCCATAATAATGTCCTTTAGCATAGCCTTCGATGTTATGGTTCGAAGGCGAATCCTGCGCTCAAAATAATCCCATAGATGCTCTATGGGATTCAAATCTGGCGACTGAGGAGGCGAGTGCAACTGGTTTTTCGTGTTATAAAGCAACCACAGCTTTACATTGTGGGCTGTGTGCTTCGGGTCGTTATCCTGCTGGAACCAAAAGTCCTTAGCTAACCCTAATTTTCTTGCGCTCTTGTGCAAATTATCCTTAAGGATTTGAAGATAAGCCCTGTGATCCTTGGTCGACTCGATAAACACGAGGTTCCCAACTCCACTTGCAGCCATACACCCCCATACCATCACACCACCACCACCATGCTTAACCGTTGGAGCAAGATTTTCCACGTCCAGCGCTGTGGCACCCTTACGCCACACGAGTTTCCGCCCTTTTATGCAAAAAATGCAGAATTTGCTCTCATCACTAAAAAGGACCTTGTTCCAGAACTCTGTAGGCTTTTGGACAAATTTTTTGGCAAAATCCGTTCGCTTTCTCTTGTTTGTCGGCGATATTAAAGGCTTCTTCCGCGCAGTTCGGTCACGAAAACCCTCTTTTCTCAAAATTTTTCGGATTGTATCCTCATGAACATCCTTCTTGTATTTCTCATTAATGTCCTGACCAATTTTGAAGGCTGTTAATCGAGGATTCAGCTTTACAGTCCTCAAAACGTCCCGCTTCTCTCAATCCGTCAGTTTAGGTGACCTTCTAGAACGTGGCTTTGACCCAATTGACCTGTTCAAATTATAATTTTGGAGCACTCTTTGTATAGAGGAATGAGCTCTGCCAACAATTTTCCCGATTTCCCGCAGAGTTTTCCCCTCATCACGGAGTTTTATGATTAATTTTCTTTAATCGGGATCAATTTCTTTTGTCTTCTTGCCCATTGCGATTTTTTCCACGAAGTGACAAAATTAACTCAAAGAACAAGTACCGATCAGTTTAATCAGCTTTAATCACCGTTATTTGTAATCTAACGGTGCCTAATTCTGCATACAGAGCAAATACACTCTGTTTTTCAAACTTGTACGCATACTTTTTCTTGTTAAAATTTCGTGAATTTTTGGTTTTTTAATTTTAATAAATTAAGTTATTTAATAATGAAAAAAAATTGGATAAATTTATTATATAATCAATAAACGTGTCAACAATATAGAACAAAATTAAGTCGATATTAATTATATAAATATGATTTTTTAGCGATCAAAGATAGGCATCGAGTTTGTACGCATATTTTTTCTTGCATGTGTAAATCAATCTAATGAGATAGGAACAGGGCACATCCAAAGACCAATATAATCTCTAAGATGCGTAACGCCATACGATTTTTTTGCACACAAATTTTTTGTGCTGGCTTTTCTCTTGCCCAAAAGCCAGCGAGAGCAGCGTGACCGCGCCGGACCAAACGAGAAATACCAATTTGGTCTCAAAATATACTATAAAATACTATTTCATATTTTACAAAATACCACTATAAATACCATAATATGTAATATAAAAAAATAATAATTGACTTATTATATATAGAAAAAATAAGGTTTTCCCCATTGCAAAAAATGTTTGTTTTTATTTCATTGTACAAGATTAATATTTCAGTCCAACATTTTGTAACATTTTCTTAAAAAAAAATAATAAAGGAACTTCTTTGTCCAATCATAGAGTAACATGTTCTTAAAATATAATAATAAAGGAACTTCTTTGTCCAATCATAGAGTACCATGTTCTTAAAATATAATAATAAAGGAACTTCTTTGTCCAATAATAGAGTACCATGTTCTTAAAATATAATAATAAAGGAACTTCTTTGTCCAGTCTTGAAAGTTTCTTTTAAGATCGGAATATCACATTTAATTAAATTTACTAGCCTTCTTCGTCAGAGCTGCTTAAAGCCTAGTATCGAGATCGACAAACGATTATGCTAGCGTAAAAACTTTAATCTTTCCAGTGTGACCAAAGTTTCGAGAGTTCATCAGATTTAAGCGTGCTACGGTCGTACTGTCAATCAGCTGGGTTTGTTGACAAGCAGTTAAAATTTAAATATCGTATTTGCGGGAAAGAGTCTTTAAATGATATTACCAAATACCTTGGCAAGACAAGTCTGCCGCTGTACAAAGATATTAAAAATCAATACAATTTAAATTTAACTGTTGTTTTTTTTAATTTACTGATAATTATTTGCCAATTTAAAGTTCATAGCTGCACTTTTATTGTGTTTTTTCGTACATTCTGGACCTAAAAAACATTTTGCTCTGACAAGAGGCACCCCAGATAGTATTAATGTTATTTTGTCCTCACATGTAAACACCTGCAATCGACTTTTGTGAGTTTTTTGAGTTTTTCCCTCCATTTCTTATAATGTTCAGTGAGAAGCGCACGCCAAAAGATTAAATTTTTTAATCTTTTCGCTAGGGTTCACCCAAAGACAGACTGGCAACGCTATGGAATTTGTTGGTATTTTTTTCGTCGATCAGGAGACCGACGTGAAAAAAAGGCCCGACGAAAAGTGAACGCCAGCTGTTTGCCTCTCGCTCTCTCTCATGACTGGCGTTCGGTTTTCGTCGATCTGGATACTAGGCTTAAATTAAATTTGTTGAGATCTTTACTAGACTTCTGCATGAATGCATCCAAAACGACAAATGAATCACTTAGTCTAGAAGTGGGCACACTTTTTTTTCTGCACAGTATATTTGGGTGTGAGTGAGTAGGGTAGTATTGTCTGTTTTGGTTGACAGTGTTCTCACTCATTCCATAGTTGTACAGCTGTTGATGAGTACAGCAAAATTGGTGTGCAGTAGTCAACGCACTGTACAGTGTTTTGGTGTGCAGTATACTTACTGTACAGTGAGTGACATTTCATGACTGGTACATACACACATATATAGATCTCGTGTGTATGTATGTCAAGAATACGATTAAAAATTTGATTTGTATTTTCGTTTCAAATGTATTTATTATAAAATAAAGAATTTAGAAATTATTAATATTTTGATTAAAACTAATTATAACAATTATTTTATGTTATTAAAGAATCTATATTTAAGTTATTAATATTGGAATGAAGGAACATTATTTTATTTACCATGTCTTCAGTGGTGGCAATTTTTGACTGCACTCATCTGCACAGTTGTACACTGTCAACACATAAGCTGTACAGCGTGTTTAAAAAAGGACAAATGCTGTACTCACTCGCGAAGACTACAACCATATACTGTACTAACTCGAAGTGAGTACACTGAAAATGTTGTGCTATCCTCTTCTGGCCTGTAGAGTATACTGTACAGTAAAGAATGAGTGCAGTATTTTTAAGAACACCATACTACTGTACAGATCTGTTATGCTACAAATGAGTGCATTCATGCAGAAGTCTAATCTTTACTTAACATTTGTTCATTGGGCTTAAAATTATTGCACCCATTTTCGTGCAATGATTGTTTTACATGTAATATATGTGATACATTTACATTTTTAAAGCGGTTTCGATTATTCGTTTTGATTAAATTAATTTGGGAGAATATGCGTTCGCACGACGCATTAGAAACGGGCAAAATTAACATAGATTGAGCGAATTTCGAAATATTCGCATATTTATAGCAATTATTTATATCTTTTAACTGCTTCAATTCGCACCAGAATGTATCGCAATTAAGATTTTTAGTCAAAAGCATTTTAACCATGTCGTCAGTTTTCATTGTTCGATACTCATTGTCAATTATTTGTGAATCATTGACAAAATCGGGAAAGCGTTCATACAGCTTGAACAACGATTGACAATTTTGATTGTTAAAATTATTTGGATCCAAAAAACTTAACATTTTCAGAAAGTTATCTTGTAACGGTAATCTTTTTTTTAGTTGTATGCATAACTCGATTAAAAATAACTGGCTGCGTTTACATAGATAGATACATGTCTTTTATATGTAAAAAATAAAATGTGTTTGTTGGCTCTATGGCATTTAAATCTGTATTTGTTATATACATATCCTGCATATAACAATCCAATATACTTTTGTAAAATTCGGACATAGTTTTATAGAAATAGTGTACAACAGATCACTAAAGCAAGTTTGTATATAATCCAAAAATAATAGATAAAGTTTAACAGTTGGATACTCAAAATGTCCGTCTGGCACGCTTTGCAGTGCGCGTCCATCTTATTTGCGCTCCTGCCCATCCATTTTTGATTTTCCGGCATAGTCTCCCACTCAGCTCTATATTTTTGTTTATTACTCATCTTCACTTTTAATATATGTATTATCACAAAGTTTAAACTTGATTCGATTTGCTATGAAGCGTCACATTTGTAAAAGTGTGATCAAACCGAAAATACCATATAATACCATAAAATTTAAGAAAAATGCTACTAAATACCTATATACCATTAAAATACTTTTGAGCAAAATTAGAGCTGATAAAATACCAAAAAGTATTAAAAATACCATAGTCGGCCACGCTGAGCGAGAGAGCGACTGGCTCTAGAGCGCTCTCTCGCTGGCTTTTGGGCAAGAGAGCGAAAAGCCAGTTGTATTCACAAGCGAAAAAATTTGCTGCAGCGCGCTGTCGAAATACACTCTTTATTTTAAAATTCTAACATTATTAAAAATACTTATTTTGTATTGCCTTTATATGATAATTATTCAAATGTAGAATATTTTTTAGTAATGACCAAATATATCTACGTATATAAAGATACATAATTTATTACATACATGACTACAAATTGGAAAAATTGTCATTAGGGTATTCAGCGACCGACGTGCGAACGATTTTTAGGGGCCTCAGAAATTTTGCGATTGAACTGGATGAATATTTTGAAATTTATTGTCTTTTAAATATATGGATTTAAAAATATGTGGTATTTTTATATTATACGGATTATAATAACATAAAAACATAATAACAAAACATAACATAAAATTATTTTCATAATATAAATTAAATTTATATATGTAAGTATTTGTATATTAACTACTTTAGTTATTTAGAAATTACACATTTTTAGTATTTCTTATGAAAATGAAATTTGGTTTAATGATTTTGTGCCTTTTAACTTGATTTGCAAGTCGTGCGCTTGGGTGAAAAATAAATAATATTTAACTGAAAAAATTCAAAAAAAATGGCATCGAAAAAACATTCTGAAAAATATAACAAAACGCTTTCAACAACTTGGAAAAAAGTTATAAATATGTATGTATGTATATTAAATATAAATAGGATTAAATATTTATTAGGTATACAAAAAAATGGATAAAAAAAATGAATATCTGCATATTAAATAAAATGTTTCGTTTTATATTTGTAAATTAAATTTAAAAACATACCTTTTGACACAAAACATATAAAACTGCTTGATTTAATATGAAAATATTTAAATGCTGGTTGATAATATTAGATATGATGTTATTCGTATTTACTTTAAATATTTTAAGTCATTAAATCAAAGTTTAATATATATGTGAATAAAAATTAAATTTAATATTTCCATTTTAAAGTTAATAAAAAACAGCCATGGATAAAAAATAAAGCGAAATATATTTAATTAAATATCCTTTAAATATATTCAATTTAAATATACTTCGCTTTGTTTTTGTTTAACAATCATAGTATATTTAAATATATTAAACTTTATTGAAATATTTTCAATAATATTCAATCATAGAAGTTCTTTTGACACACAATTAGTTTCTTAAGCCTAGTATCCAGATCGACAAACGATTACGCTAGCGTAAAAACTTTAATCTTTCCAGTGTGACCAAAGTTTCGAGAGTTCATCAGATTTAAGCGTGCTACGGTCCTACTGTCAATCAGCTGGGTTTGTTGACAAGCAGTTAAAATTCAAATATCGTATTTGCGGGAAAGAGCCTTTAAAAGATATTATCAAATACCTTGGCAAGACAAGTCTGCCGCTGTACAAAGAAATTAAAAAACAATACAATTTAAATTTAACAGTTGTTTTTTTTAATTTACTGATAATTATTTGCTAATTTAAAGTTCATAGCTGCACTTTTATTGTGTTTTTTCGTACATTCTGGACCTAAAAAACATTTTGCTCTGACAAGAGGCACCCCACATAGTATTAATGTTATTTTGTCCTCACATGTAAACACCTGCAATCGACTTTTGTGAGTTTTTTGAGTTTTTCCTTCCATTTCTTATAATGTTCAGTGAGAAGCGCACGCCAAAAGATTAAAGCCTAGTATCCTGATCGACGAAAACCGAACGCCAGTCATGAGAGAGAGCGAGAGGCAAACAGCTGGCGTTCACTTTTCGTGAAGCTTACCAGAAAAATACCAGAAAATTGCATCGCGTTGCCAACCACCTGAAATGAACTTTGGGTGAACCCTAGCAAAAAGAATAAAAAATTTAATCTTTCGGCGTGCGCTTCTCATAGAAATTTTCAAAAAATGGAGGGAAAAACTCAGAAAACCCGGAAAAGTCGGTTGCTGGAGTTCAGCAATGAGGAAAAAATAGCGTTGATATGATGCGTGGAGTCCCGCCCAGAATTGTGGGACCTTTCCCATAAAAAGCATTTCAATGCTACATTTATTAAAAGATCATGGGATGAAATAGCCTGGGAAATGGACAAAGATGGTAAGTTGTAATTGTACATTATTAAATATTTGTTAACGTGGACTTATACAATATTTATGTTTAGATAATAGTTGCAAGCTGGCGTGGAAGTCTCTACGGGACAGCTACAAATACCACAAGGGCAAGCAGCCAAAGAGTGGAAGTGCTGGAGGAGACCCTCTGGAGAAGCCGACATGTACTGCAGAGTGGGATTTCGCCCCCAAATGGGCTTCTTGCCGGACATATCCACGCAGAGGCAGTAGGTTCTGGCCAAACAATTTTTTACATTATACTAATATAATATATTTTTAACAGGACAACCCAATCTGGGTTTTCGGAGAGCGACGGAGCCCAAGGAATGGACTACTCCATTGAGGAAACTCAAGACCCTACCGAAGTAGGCTTTTTGGAAGCGGAAGCGGAGCTGGAGGTCAGGCTGTCTGAGGTCCAAAATGAACTGTATTCCTATGTAAGTAGCCCAATTTCTATTAAATAATATAATTTCTTATAAAATATTCCTATACTTTCAAAGGGTGGAGGAAGAAGGACCGCCAAGAAGCGAAAGGTGGAGGACACACCAGCAGCCAAAATGTGCGACATGCTGGGCAACTTTCTGGAGCAACAACAAAAGGCTCCCCTTGCCACTCCTCTAAGGCCGGTATATGCCTACTGGGAGTCGATTCTAAGCACGTTTCCTCCGGAACATGCTGCCGAAATCGAAAGGAAGATGACCCGGCTTCTGTGGGAGGAGAAAGACGCCAGTCAATAATTCAATAAAAAGAAAAAAAATTTAACATTGCAAAATAACTTTTATTGTTATACCCTTGCAGAGGGTATTATAATTTTGGTCAAAAGTGTGCAACGCAGTGAAGGAGACATCTCCGACCCTATAAAGTATATATATTCTTGATCAGGATCACCTCCTGAGTTGATATAGCCATGTCCGTCTGTCCGTCTGTCTGTTTCTACGCAAACTAGTCTCTCAGTTTTAAAGCTATCGAATTGAAACTTTGCACACACCCTTCTTTCCTTTGCACGCAGTATATAAGTCGGAACGGCCGGGATCGGACAACTATATCCTATAGCTGCCATATAACTGATTGATCGGAAATGCCATAACTTTGGTGGTTGTAAAGTTAGGAAGTTGGGATTTTTTATGGGTTTTATATTTGGCCAATCAATCCGACCAACCAAATTTCATAAGGATCGGCCGACTATATCCTATAGCTGCCTTATAACTGATTGATCGGAAATGCCATAACTTTGGTGGTTGTAAAGTTAGGAAGTTGGGATTTTCTATGGGTTTTATATTTGGCCAATCAATATGACCTACCAAATTTCAAAAGGATCGGCCGACTATATCCTATAGCCGCCATATTACTGATTGATCGGAAATGCCATAACTTTGGTGTTTGTAAAGTTAGGAAGTTGGGATTTTTTATGAGTGTTAAGAATGCATCATATGAATAATTTTGGAGAATATAATTTACAAAATATTCTGCAAGGGTATTTCAACTTCGGCTCCGCCCGAAGTTAGCTTTCCTTTCTTGTTTTTTAAATTTCTTTGCACACCGGCAGACTCGTCTTGCCAAGGTACTTGAGAATATCCAGCACTTCCGTTTAAATATTCTTTAAGGTTGTTTCGAACCTCCTTACTGAAGTCTTGTGGGCGACCTCGTCGGCAGGGTCGCAAGTCGGTCAGGACAGTGCTTGGTATCTCCTGCATCGAGTAAGTTGCTGGACTCTCCCGCATCAAAAAATTATGCAAGGCACAACAGGCTACAATGATTTTTTGAGCTTAGCATGGATTGCTTAACAAAGTTCGTTGTACAGCCATCCACCTAGCGCTGAGAATCCCAAATGCGTTCTCAATGCAACGACGAGCCCGACTTAGCCTGTAGTTAAAAATCCGCTCCTCCCTATGCAGATCCTTGCCACTATACGGCTTCATGATGCGCTTATGAAGGGGGAATGCATCATCACCAACAATGTAATAAGGGGTTCGATGGCCATTTATAACATTGTCCTCCGGAAAGGGCAGCTGGTCTAAGAGCAACTGTTTGCCAAGATCGCTGTGGGAGAAGACATTTATGTCTCCTTCGCTACCAAAAGCCCACACATCAATGTAGGTGAAGCGATAGTGAGCGTTGCAGATTGCCATAAGCACAATCGAATGGAAGCCCTACATTACAAACGATTTTTTTATTAAATTATATTGGCATTTACAAAGTACTTACCTTATAATTGTAACAAAGGCTTCCGCTATTTAGCGGGCCTTTTATCGCCACATGCTTTCCGTCGACTGCTCCAATACAATTAGGAAAGTTCCATTCGTCTTCGAAGCCTTTAACCTACATCAGCATAATCCCCGTCGTCCACTTGGGGAATTCATCCCGCAAAGCAGTCCAAATGGCAATAGACACCTGGAGGAGAATCACTCCAAAATGTTGCTTACTGATCCGATAAGTTGATCCAATGTGGCGTTGCAGGTCTCCAGAGGCAAGAAATCTAAATAAAAGGATACAAAATATAAATATATTGTTATCTAAGACTAAATATTTAAAATCTAATTACTCTAAAACGATGGCCAACTTGGCTTTTATTGGTATAGCATCTGGGCGAGTGTTCCGTTTCGGTATAAGGTACTGCTCCACCATTCCAAAAAGAGTGTTAAAACTCTTCTGAGGCATGTGAAAGTTTTCGAAAAACATTGAGGGAGTCTGCAACAAGTTTTGAAACTTTAAAATGATAAGAAAATATTTTTTAGTGCGCGAATATTAATACATTATTGAACAGTATTACTTACGTCGGAAGCATATCGGCCTTTAAGGGCCCTTTCCTGCAGATATGGGCTCACCCAATATTTCGGCCGCTGTCTTTTGTCCTCTTCCTCTAATGCTACATTACATGCCGCCATGCTGACAACCAAAATCAAGCTTGTGTTTTTTGAACTCGACATTTTCGTTTCATTTAACTTTGTTTGCATTTTTGTTTGTCAACAATCCCAGCTGTCTTACTGTCAATCAGCTGGGATTGTAGTAAGCTCAGTTCGGATGAACTCTCGAAACTTTGGTCACACTGGAAAGATTAAAGTTTTTACGCTAGCATAATCGTTTGTCGATCAGGATACTAGGCTTAAATTTTTTAATCTTTTCGCTAGGGTTCACCCAAAGTTAATTTCCGCAGACTGGCAACGCTATGGAATTTTTTGGTATTTTTTTCGTCGATCAGGAGACCGACGTGAAAAAAAGGCCCGACGAAAAGTGAACGCCAGCTGTTTGCCTCTCGCTCTCTCTCATGACTGGCGTTCGGTTTTCGTCGATCTGGATACTAGGCTTTAGTCCAGAAATGATTTCTGGACGAAAATCGTCTTCTCGAACAAATACGCACGCATACGCACTTCTTTATTCGTGCAATTCTATTTTTAGATTTTTACGCTCTCAACTTTGTGAGAGGGGAGAGAGCGGAATTTTCGTCGCCACCAAAAAACGAGCTGCATATTGCAAAACCAATGTATGGGCGTTACGCATCTTAGAGATTATATTGGTCTTTGGCACATCGCAGTCGGTGTCTGCGCTTAGTGGTTGAGAAAACTTCAAACCAAAGCAGATTTGGTTGTTGTTCTGCGAGGGGAAGGTGCCTGCATACCCTACCGACGACTGAATTTTAGAAAAATCCAAACGAATACATTGTTTTCGCAAGGCAGACTTTCTGAGGATAAATAATTTTATTTCTGGCTTTAATTGGTCTGATCTTTACTTATGCAATAATATGTCCGATGCAGTTAATGTTTTTTATACTGCAATAAACTCATTTTTTAATTCCTGTGTTCCGTGGTACTATCCGTCAATTTCCAATAAACCACCTTGGTTTAGCAAAGAGTTGACACACTTAATAAATGTAAAGTCCAGACTTTTTAGGAAATATAAAAATACCGGTTCCCAATCTGTTTTTACTAGATATTTAAGTGCTCGGTCAAGATTTACCGTGCTCAATGCTCAGTGTTATAATAGTTACTTAAACCGTTGTAAGGTCCAGTTCTCTCAGGACCCGAAACAGTTTTAAAATTTTGTTAACACCAAGCGTAAATATAATTCTTTTCCTTCCTCGCTGTCGTTCGAAAACATGACGGCAACCACAGATAAGGCAATATCCGATTTATTTGCCCAATTTTTTCAAACGACCCACTCTACTTTAGATTATTCATCACAGCCTTATTCTTACACCATGTCCAAGTCAAACCTCATATTCTGTCCCACTTTAACAGAAAGCTCTCTTCTTTTGGATCTTCTTCGTATTAAGCCTGTTTACTCGCCAGGGCCCGATGGTATTCCTGGGTGCGTGCTTAGGTATTGCGCTAAGGCCCTGTGCAAACCTCTTCACAAGTTGTTTACCTTATCTCTAGAAACTTCCCAATTCCCAAATATTTGGAAGGAATTATTTGTTATTCCTCTTTTCAAAAAAGGTAACAAGTTAGAAGCCAGTAACTACAGAGGTATTTCTAAGTTGTCAGCTATTCCTAAGCTTTTTGAAAAAAATATTACTCCTCATTTGCAGCACCTTTGCAGATCAATCATTTCTCCGTGTCAACACGGATTTATTAAACGTAGATCCACAATCACAAACCTTCTAGAGCTCACTACATTTGTGATAAAAGGCTTGAATAGTAGTTTTCAAACAGACGTCATTTGAACTGACTTTAGTAAAGCATTTGACTCTGTAAATCACTTGCTTCTTATTCAAAAACTTGACCTGTTAGGTTTTACAGTTGATCTGCTTAAATGGATTTCAAGTTATCTGAATGGCAGGTCACAAAGGGTGCTTTTTAAAAATTCAATGTCTGAAATTCTCCGTGTTACCTCCGTGTTACCTCCGGTGTCCCACAAGGTAGCCATCTGGGTCCGTTACTTTTTACATTATTTATTAACGATCTTCCCTCAATTATAAGTCATTCTCGCGTACTTATGTACGCAGATGATGTTAAGTTGTGCCTGCAGTATTAGGACATTTCCTGCATTTAGGACATTTCCTTAGACAACAATCCGATCTAGATAATTTTCAAAACTGGTGCCGAGATAATTTACTAAATTTAAACGCATCCAAGTGCAAGTTGATGACTTTTTATCGGATCAATCCGATATACGCGACTTACACATTAAGTGGCAGCTCTTTGGATAGAATAACTCTTTTAAACGATCTTGGCGTTCTCTTGGACCCTAAACTAAAATTTTCAAACCACATTTCGTCCATGGTTAATAAAGCCAGAGGAGTGCTTGGATTTATTAAAAGGTGGTCAAAAGAATTCGATGATCCTTATTTAACTAAAACTTTATTTATTTCGTTAGTCCGTCCGATTCTGGAGTATGGGTCTCCCGTCTGGAGTCCGCAATACGGAATACATATCGGTCGTATTGAATCAGTACAAAACAAGAAAGGAAAGCTAACTTCGGGCGGAGTCGAAGTTGAAATACCCCTGCAGAATATTCTGAAATTATATTCTCCAAAATTATTCATATGATGCATTCTTAACACTCTCAAAAAATCCCAACTTCCTAACTTTAAAAACACCAAAGTTATGGCATTTCCAATCGTTCAGTTATATGGCAGCTATTGGATATAGTCGGCCGATCCCTATGAAATTTGGTTGGTCACATTGATTGCCCAAATATAAAACCCATAGAAAATCCTAACTTCCTAACTTAACAAACTCCAAAGTTATGGCATTTCCGATCAATCAGTTATATGGCAGCTATAGGATATAGTGGGCCGATCCCGGCCGTTCCGACTTATATAGTTTCAATTCGATATCTTTAAAACTGAGAGACTAGTTCGCGTAGAAACAGACAGACGGACAGACAGACGGACATGGCTATATCAACTCAGGAGGTGATCCTGATCAAGAATATACATACTTTATAGGGTCGGAGATGTCTCCTTCACTGCGTTGCACATTTTTGACCAAAATTATAATACCCTCTGCAAGGGTATAAAAATAAGAAGTCAGCTAACCGGCCGCGGCGATTTGCCCATGGAATTCAAGGCGTGGAATATTCGCGAGCTCAAAAGGCTGCAATAAATTAAAAGAAGCAATAATCCGATGCGGCGAAAAGTACACACACTATGGGAAACTTAATCGCGAGCGCAAAAAATTGCAAACAAATAAAAATGAAATTCCGATAATCGGTGCGGCAATTCATTTGCGAGCGAAAATTATTAAAGAACATTTTTATACCCGTTACTCGTAGAGTAAAAGGGTATATTGTATTCGTGCAAAAGTATGTAACAGGTAGAAGGAAGCGTTTCCGACCCTATAAAGTATATATATTCTTGTTCAGGATCACTAGCCGAGTCGATCTAGCCATGTCCGTCTGTCCGTCTGTCTGTCCGTCTGTCTGTCCGTATGAACGCTGAGATCTCGGAAACTATAAAAGCTAGAAGATTGGCGTTTTGCATGTAGATTTTAGGAGTTCCTACGCAGCGCAAGTTTGTTTCAAAATGGTGCCACGCCCCCTCTGACGCCCACAATCGCTTATATACGATTTTAAAAATTTAAATATTTCGGAAAAGTAAAAATGCAGTTTTATTGTGTTTATCAATACCTATCGAAATGTAGAAGAAATTTTTCAAATCGGACCATTCGTTAAAAAGTTATGCGTGATCAAAGTTTCTATCTCCATCTCCCTCGCACTCCCTTTACCTGAGTAACGGGTATCTGATAGTCGGGGCACCCGACTATAGCGTTCTCTCTTGTTATAAATGAAAAAGTGGCGTGAGGCAATCTGCCGGAAAGGCTAACGTATGATAAATGCATTCAAAACAAGAAAGGAAAGCTAAATTCGGGCGGAGCCGAAGTTGATATACCCTTGCAGAATAGTCTGTAAATTATATTCTCCAAAATTATTCATATAATGTATTCTTAATACTCATAAAAAATCCCAACTTCCTAACTTTAAAAACACCAAAGTAATGGCATTTCCAATCGTTCAGTTATATGGCAGCTATAGGATATAGTCGGTCGATCCTTACGAAATTTGGTAGGTCAGATTGATTGGCCAAATATAAAACCCATAGAAAATCCCAACTTCCTAACTTTACAAACACCAAAGTTATGGCATTTCCGATCAATCAGTTATATGGCAGCTATAGGATATACTGGGCCGATCCCGGCCGTTCCGACTTATATACTGCGTGCAAAGGAAAGAAGGGTGTGTGCAAAGTTTCAATTCGATATCTTTAAAATTGAGAGACTAGTTCGCGTAGAAACAGACAGACGGACAGACAGACGGACAGACAGACGGACAGACAGACGGACAGACAGACGGACAGACGGACATGCTTATATCAACTCAGGAGGTGATCCTGATCAAGAATATATATACTTTATAGGGTCGGAGATGTCTCCTTCACTGCGTTGCACACTTTTGACCAAAATTATAATACCCTCTGCAAGGGTATAAAAACTTTCTTCTTTTTGCTTTACGGCGCCTAAAAAAAAAATGGGAATATTCAATTTAATTTTTATTCAAATATATTAAACTTTGATTTTAAGATTTATGGAAATATTAAATTTAATTTTTGTTCAAATATATTAAACTTTGATTTAAAGACTTAAAATATATTAATATTATCAACCTGCATTTAAATATTGTATTTTCATATTTAATCGAGCAGTTTTATATGTTTTGTGTTATAAGGTATGTTTTTATATTTAATTTAAATATATAAAACGAAACATTTAATTTCGGGTACGAAATAGTTTAATATAAACTTCATTTTTTTTAAATACCCTGTATAGCAAATCTCCAAATGTGGCTTCCCATTTTATTAGAGCGTTTAAGTAAGTGCTCTGAGCCATCAATTATATCAACAATAATATGCATTCTTTATCATGTTCAGTCATTTCCTTAATAGTATCTTTAAGGGCTGAATACAGACATTCGTTGTCTCCCGGCTGTAATTATACCCTTGCAGAGGGTATTATAATTTTGGTCAGAAGTTTGTAACGCAGTGAAGGAGACGTTTCCGACCCTATACCGTTTGCGAGCTCAGTTAAAAAGCTAGCGATCTGAAACTTTCACACTCGTCCTAAAACATGTGTACGCAGATCAACGGACGTCTATATCCTATAGCTCCCATAGGAACAATCGGGAATATCTAGCAAGAATTGATGATATTACGCGCAGTGTAAAAGCTATTGACATGAATCTTTCCAAATCATATTTTTTTATGCATACCTTGATCAGGGTAAAAGCGCGTGCCGATCGGACGTCTATATCCTATAGCTCCCATTGGAACCATAGAGTTAAATCGGTCCAAATTTGATGTTTTTCAGCATATTTCGCGCAGTGTAAAAGCTATTGCCATACATTTTTTCAAATCGTATTTTTTTATGCATTCCTTCATCAAGGTAAAAGCGCGTGCTGATCGGACGTCTATATCCCATAGCTCCCATAGGAACAATAGGGTGAAATCGGTCAAAATTTGATGTTTTTTATTAAGAAGACTTCGGGTTTATTATTTTACACATTTGTTATTCTTTTCGCTACTTTTTCAATTTTAGCAATTGCGGCTAAGTCTGCAAGAGTATTAAAACTTCGGCTTGCCGAAGTTAGCTTCCGTCCTCGTTTTTTTATGATGTTCCACTTCTGTAAAGATGATGGACTCGGAAGATTTAATTCTAATGAGTCTCTTAAAAACATATATGTTGAAGTAGACCTGTAATAAATGCTCTGGGCGAACAATTTTTCGGAATCATTCCATCTCATATTTGTTCCTTTTTTTTCTTTAAGAAGCATTTTGGACAATATTTTTTCATTCCCCGTTAAATTTATTCTATCTATTTCAGAAATTATGTTTTTCTCGGACCTAGATTTTAATCTAATCACCTTTCGTTTTAAATTCAAATTTTCTTTTTGCAGCATCTTTTTTCTTATTTGTCTTTCATCAGACAACTTTTAATATGTATATTATTTTTTTTTGAGGACTTTTAATGTTTTTGTGCTTTTATGGCAGTGACGACAAACTTCAGCAGGGGACTCTGAGCGGCGTCTTTTTATTGGAGGCGATCTTACAGCATTGAAATTAATTTCATCATTATTGCAACTAAAATCTTTAATTAGGTTGCGAGCTGGGATTGTTCCGTTCCTCAGATATCTTACCCCAATATCATCTGGGGAGAAATCATCTTGGCATAAAAACAGTGATGAAGTGCTCGCCACAAAATCTTCCGAAAATTGGCACTTTTCCGCCCATTTCTTTACAATTGTTGGATCCTTTTCTGGAAACTTAAACAATTTAAGGTCGGGAAAATCGCGCCTTGATTTTTGGCAGTGGGACAGGCTGCACTTGTTTCCACTAATCTTTGCTCTTTTTTCTCTGCCATAGCCATTCAAATTTGGCAATTAGAAATTTCTAGAGATAATATTTATATTGGAAAACAAACCTGTGAAAATAAGCAGCAACACCAGCAGCACGTAAAATTCGCGCGCAAAATTACAAAACAATGTAAGCGATTTTAAATTTCTTTTTTTCACTATTTTGCACAATTTATGCACGCATTTTAATTTTTTATGTCACTGATGCAGCGGATCAATTTTTAATAGAAGGGAAAGCGTTTAAATCTTTAATATTCGTTGGAATCGGGGAGCTCTATGAACTTGTAGGCTTTAAGCGAACACAAAAAGAGAAACCCAAAGGAGAAACGAAAAGTTAGCGCGCTTTTTTTTTCACCCAAAAGCGCGCGTTTTACAAATCAAATTAAAAGGCGCAAAATCATTTAACCAAATTTAATTTTCATAAGAAATACTAAAAATGGGTAATTTTTATAAAATGTATATATAATATATAAGTATGTATTTGTATATTAACTATTTTAATTAGGTAGTACAATTAATATATTAACTATTTTAATTATTAAATAGTATATTCAATATATTGACTACTTAAACTATTTAATTAAATTAATAGAATATTTAACATATTAACTATTTTAATTATTTAGTATATTTAATAAAAAAAATAATTAATATACAAATACATTGTTATAGTGTATTCATTGGAATGTTATAATCGCCATGTTATAGTTGCCATTTTATGTTTTTATTAAAAGAATTATCATTTCAGTTTTAACTGCCATGGGCAGATCTTTATTCACGAAATGTCAAAATCAGCGTGACCGCGCCGGACCAAACGAGAAATACCAATTTGGTCTCAAAAATATACTATAAAATACTATTTCATATTTTACAAAATACCACTATAAATACCATAACAAATAAATCGCCTGGAAATTCAAATTATAATATGTAATATGTAAAAATAATAATTGACTTATTATTATATATAGAAAAAATAAGGTTTTTCCCATTGCAAAAAATGTGTGTTTTTTATTTCATTTTACAAGATTAATAATATTTCAGTCCAACATAAAACTAAAACCATATGCATTCGTATTCAATTCCATATTCCAATATATATTTAAAGTCTTAAAATTAATTAAATGCTTAAAATTAATTTTGTAACATTTTCTTAAAATAAAATAATAGACGAACTTCTTTGTCCAGTCATCGAGTAACATGTTCTTAAAATAAAATAATAAAGGAACTTCTTTGTCCAGTCTTGTAAGTTTCTTTTAAGAATATTACATTTAATTATATTTACTAGCCTTCTTCGGCAGAGCTTCTTAAATTAAATTTGTTGAGATCTTTACATAACATTAGTTCATTGGGCTTAAAATTATTGCACCCATTTTCGCGCAATGATTGTTTTACATGTAATATATGTGATACATTTACATTTTTAAAGCGGTTTCGATTTTTCGTTTTGATTAAATTATTTTGAGAGAATATGCGTTCGCACGACGCATTAGAAACGGGCAAAATTAACATAGATTGAGCAAATTTCAAAATATTCGAATATTTATAGCAATTATTTATATCTGTTAACTCAATTCGTACCGGAATGTATCGCAATTGAGATTTTTAGTCAAAAGCATTTTAACCATGTCGTCAGTTTTCATTGTTCGATCATTGTCAATTATTTGTGGATCATTGACAAAATCGGGAAAGCGTTCAAACAGCTTGAACAACGATTTACAATTTTGATAATTAAAATCATAGAAAATACCATATAATACCATAAAAAATTTAAGAAAAATGCTACTAAATACCTATATACCATTTAAATACTTTTGAGCAAAATCAGAGCTGATAAAATACCAAAAAGTATTTAAAATACCATATTCGGTCACGCTGGTCAAAATATCAATGAATTACAGCTAGCTATGTGCGGCTGCGCTGCCTGCAAACATTGGCAGCGGCCGTCATTTATATCGAAGTATATGCTCGCAATTGTATTTGTGCTGGTAGCACTGAGAGCGCGAGAGAAGTTGTATATGCATGCCTTGTATGTGTCTGCACTCAGGCCATGGGAATATGCTAACACCAGCACTTCCCACAAGTTGCGCTCTGAGGGGCATTCATATTTCGGCTGGCTGCAAAAGTTAGCGGCCGGCACTTTTGTATTTGTTTAAGTACACTGTAACACAATGTTGGTGTCGGTTCAGTGGGTACTCGCTATAATGATGCATGCATACTACATCTCCCTCCTTTTGAAAAATAACGTAATTCTATGAAGTTATTTTCTTACTATATGTATATAAACAAGAAAGGAAAGCTAACTTCGGGCGGAGCCGAAGTTGATATAAATATAAATTAACTTCTTGTTTTATAATAATATATATATATTATAATTTTTTTTTAATGTGTTATTTATTGAATTTATTTTTTTTTTTTTTTCGAATCAGAAAGTATTATTTATTTTAGTATATATATTTTTATACCCTTGCAGAGGGTATTATAATTTTGGTCAAAAGTGTGTAACGCAGTGAAGGAGACATCTCCGACCCTATAAAGTATATATATTCTTGATCAGGATCACCTTCTGAGTTGATATAAGCACGTCCGTCTGTCCGTCTGTCTGTTTCTACGCGAACTAGTCTCTCAGTTTTAAAGATATCGAATTGAAACTTTGCACACACCCTTCTTTTCTTTGCACGTATAAACTGTCGGAACGGCCGGGATCGGCCGACTATATCCCATAGCTGCCATACAACTGATTGATCGGAAATGCCACAACTTTGGTGTTTGTTAAGTTAGAAAGTTGGGATTTCCTATGGGTTTTATATTTGGCCAATCAATCTGACCTACCAAATTTCATAAGGATCGGCCTACTATATCTTATAGCTGCCATATAACTGATTGATCGGAAATGCCATAACTTTGCTGTTTGTAAAGTTAGGAAGTTGGGATTTCCTATGGGTTTTATATTTGGCCAATCAATCTGACCTACCAAATTTCAAAGGGATCAGGCGACTATATCCTATAGCCGCCATATTATTGATTGATCAGAAATGCCATAACTTTGGTGTTTGTAAAGTTAGGAAGTTGGGATTTTTTATGAGTTAAGAATGCATCATTTCAATAATTTTGGAGAATATAATTTACAGAATATTCTGCAAGGGTATTTCAACTTCGGCTCCGCCCGAAGTTAGCTTTCCTTTCTTGTTTTTTATCATTTGTTTATTAAACTGAAAGGAGTACATAAAATAAATTTCAAAAAATAAAAATGTATTTTTATTAAGTTATTCGTTCTTGAAGAGGGGGGAAAAGAGGCCGTGCCTTCGTCGCCATGATTTATATGCTTGTCGTTATCTGAAAAATAAAACACTGATAGATTTTTAATGAGTACAAATGTCGCTATGGCATGAAGCAGAAAAAAAAATTTCATAAAATGGCGGCTTCTTAAAGAAAAAATAAATCGATTGTTTCATGAATCGCAGTCGCAGTCGCAGTATGCGTGCAAGAGAGCGGCTGGCTCTAGAGCGATCTCTCGCTGGCTTTTGGGCAGGTAAGCGAAAAGCCAGTTGAAAAGCCAGCACAAAAAATCGTGTGCAAAAAAATTGTATGGCGTTATCCATCTTCGTATATTCTAATGTCTTTGCTTTAACTCTCCCTAGACTGTTCCCCGGAAGACTTTTGAGTGTTGCCAAGGCATTGCCCTGAACGACTTGAACCCTCCCCCTAAAATTTCCCCATTGCAAGTACGCACTTTTCCGCCCAGACGTTTCCGCTTTTAGAAATACACCATTCCACAATTGAGCTTATCGATTTTGAGGTCAAGCTTTGCCACCGTCGTTGTCATTATTGTTGTCCAATGTTGACAGTGTTGCCACTAGCAAAACTGGCCATTGGGATACCAAGTATTACTTGTACCCATCGATGACAACTATCGATCGACTCCCTGTTATCGTGCGGCCCTCGTCCCCATTTTCCGCAATGGCAGTGTTACGGAACTGCATGCTTCTGCAGGGACTTCGACATAGAGTAAGAAACTATATAGAGGTTTCATTTGCTCTGCCCGCGCTCTCGAGTGACTTTGCCAGTGATGCCACGTAGGGGAAAAACGGAAAAAAGAGAGTTTTTCATTTGTTCGAATCGAGCTTGAATCGATGCCCATGGTGAATTCTTATTGCTGCACTGCTCGCTCTTATTCCTAATTATAGGTGCGAGAACTCCCCATACTATTGCTTGTGCTTCGCACATGTTAGAAGTGGTGAGAAACCGAAGTTAGAAGAAGTTAGCTTCGAACATGGCTCTCAGCAGAGCTTTGGCAGAGGCCCGGGCAGAGCAAATGAAACCTCTATATAGTTTCTTACTCGCAAAGTTTATAAAACTGGACCGCTTCTCCAGATGCACCGCCTTGTTCATAGAGTAATAATGTATAGAGCCGTCATTTGCTCTGCCTGCGCTCTCGAGTGACATTTCCTGTGATGCCACCTAGGCGAAAAACGTAAAAAAAGAGAGTTTTGCAAATGTTCGAATCGAGCTTCATTCCATGCCCATGGTGAGATTCTGCAGCTGGACTGGTCGCTCTTATTCCTAAGGATAGGTGCGAGAACTCCCCATACTATTGCTTGTGCTTCGCACATGTTAGCAGTGGTGAGAAACCGAAGTTGGAAGAAGTTAGCTTCGAACATGGCTCTCAGCAAAGCTTTGGCAGAGGCCCGGGCAGAGCAAATGAAACCTCTATATAGTTTCTTACTCTATGCCTTGTTGAAGGAAGCCTCATTCATGACGTCCGCAAAGTTGTTTTTATACAACTCCTTCATGAAATCCGTGGGCGTCGTGGCAGTGTCCACGTTGCTCACTACAACTTTTGGTCGCCGCGCAGGGTTCTTTTGCACCTCCAGGCCTACTTCCATAGAGTAAGAAACTATTATTAAACTACATTATTACTCTATGCTACTTCACCGAACCTCTTGCTCGCAACTACCTTCCGAATTTCACCTGACGAGAGGGTGCGGATGATGGCACCACCACGCGCAAGCCCTCTCATCTCGTGCAGGCGGACCCCAAGCGAAGGGGCGATCTCTTTGCGCACCTTTTCCGTGCCCGTGACGTTCGGGTCCTTGCTGACTACCACAGACCACGTCTCTCTAGGCTTCCTCGGAGCTGGCACTAGGCCGGCCTGTGGCGCTGGAATGCTGGGATATGCGGCGGCATACCCAACAGGAGGCAGGCCTGATCAGGGAGAGCTCACTGGCGATCCTCGCAACGGCGTTCTCGGAGCATTGTAGCTCAGATCGGGCAACGGGTGCAACGGGAGGGGGGACGAGGAACTTACCAGTAGTTCCCGCATCGCTAACGGCAGCAGCCTTCGCCGTAGCAGCATTCGCAGCGACGAAGGCAGCGGCCTTAAAGGTCGACGGCTGCGGCTCCTCGAGCGACGACAGCTGCTCCAGCGTAAGCTGCGGTTGCAACATTCCACCGCCACTGCAGCTGGCTGCAACCTTCGCCTGGAAGGCGTCCCTCGGCGGGGCCTTGGACCGCTTACCTCGAGCGCGAGCTCGACCTGATCCACGGGTGGCGCCACACGCTAGGCTACTAGCCAGCAAACAGGCGCCTTTTGGTGGGAGGGACGACGCCAACTACCCGCACCAACTGTTCCGATAGCAACGCTCGTTAGCGACTGCACACACTCAAGCAACAGCGCTCTCTCAAAACGCACACGCGGTGCCACGCGAGTGAAAAATTCCCAATGGGAAAATGTCTTTTCCACGTTAATTCGCTCTGTTTTCGCCCGGAAAACTCTGTCCGCTGTACTCAGCACCACTCACGAACCTGTTCCGCAGGTTTTTGCTATTTAATATAGCTCACAAGTTACACCCCGAATTTACTAAACCGGAGCACACGTTAAGCACGTCCGACGTTAATCCATTCATGCGCGTCACTAATTAGATTTGTTGTTTTATATAATTAATCTTTATTTTCATCTGTCCATAGCGCATTTAATTAAATGTGTGATTACATTAATTTTGGAATAAACAATTTAGTTATGTTAATAGTGTGAAAATGTTTTGTTCTGAGATGAATTTGAGTTTCTGTGATGTGTGGATTGTGAATTTGGTGAGGAACTGGAAATTATGGGACCCTGAATGGTAAGTCCAGCGGATGGCATCTGCGTAGACGTCTAGGCTGATCATTGATAATTATCATGCTGGAAGCTAAAGGATTTTCATGGTCTTGCATTTTATCAATAAGTTTTCTGCTGTTCTTTGAAATTTCTTCCACTACTGAAGGGAAATCCAGGTCTCTTTATACCCGTTACTCGTAGAGTAAAAGGGTATATTGTATTCGTGCAAAAGTATGTAACAGGTAGAAGGAAGCGTTTCCGACCCTATAAAGTATATATATTCTTGTTCAGGATCACTAGCCGAGTCGATCTAGCCATGTCCGTCTGTCCGTCTGTCCGTCTGTCCGTCTGTCCGTCTGTCCGTCTGTCTGTCCGTCTGTCTGTCTGTCTGTCCGTATGAACGCTGAGATCTCGGAAACTATAAAAGCTAGAAGATTGGCATTTTGCATGCAGATTCTAGGAGTTCCTACGCAGCGCAAGTTTGTTTCAAAAAGGTGCCACGCCCCCTTTAACGCCCACAATCGCTTATATACGATTTTAAAAATTTAAATATTTCGGAAAAGTAAAAATGCAGTTTTATTGAGTTTATCAATACCTATCGAAATCGGACCTTTCGTTAAAAAGTTATGCGTGATCAAATTTCTATCTCCATCTCCCTCGCACTCCCTTTACCTGAGTAACGGGTATCTGATAGTCGGAGCACCCGACTATAGCGTTCTCTCTTGTTTTATTGTGGTGTTGCGCACGTAAAACGGCGCATTAATTATTTGTTTTAAAATTTTGTTTTCTGCTGTTTCTAGTCTTTTAATGTTTGTGTATGCAGCTGTGCCCCACAGTTCAATGCTGTATGTCCACGCAGGTTTGATGATAGATTTATAAATAAGTTTTGTTTGTTGTAAGAGTTTGTTTTTTATGGATAGTTTGCTTTTTCTGTTTAGCAGCCAGTACATTTGCCTTTTTTTCCGGCACTCGAAGTGTAACCATTTAAAAAAGCCATAAATTTAGTTTGGAAAATTACTTTTACTCAATTCAAAGTACAAATTGTCTAAAAATAATACAAAATTGAGAAACAATTAATTTTTGCTCGATATGACCACCTTTTGCCTTGACTTTGGCCTTGAGACGGTCCAAAAACGAATCGCAAGCTGCCCGAATGTGACTTGCAGGTATTTTGACCCACTCGCGGACAACGGCTTTTTTAAGCTCCTCGAGACTAGTGTATCTTTTAGTGCGGACCTTGCTTTCCAAAATGGCCAAAAGAGAATAATCCATCGGATTCTTGGTTCAATCGAGCTTTGTGAGATGGTGCCGAGTCCTGTTGAAACGTCCATGGTCTGTCACCGAAATGTTTGTCTGCCCACGGCTTCAAAGCAACCTTCGGAATACTTTCCCGATAATATTGCGCATTTACCTTGACGCCAGGCTCGATAAAAACGATTGGAGAGCGCCCTTCTGCGGTTACAGCGGCCCAAACCACTATCTGTGGCGGGTGCTTCCTCCTGGTGGCTAATCGACGACTCAAATTCTCGCATGAACCATCCGTCAAATAAACTCTATCGTTTTGAGAGTTTACGAATTGCTCAATTGTAAAAAATTTCTCGTCAGAAAACACAATGTTCGGAAGTTGACCGCTTTCGGCCAAGCGAAGCAACTCCTTCGCTCTCTTAAGTCTGACTTGTCGCTGCTTCGGTGTGAGATCGTGCGCCTTTTGGATCTTGTAAGGTTTGACCTTAAGATCATTTTTCAGTATTCGGCGGATACTACGGTCGGATATTTTCAGTTCTTTTGCCATTTGATTGGCACTTCGTCGGGGATTTCGCTCAAGTCGCTTCTTTACTTTTTGAACCATCTCACGTGACGTTGCAGTCTTTTGATGACCACCACCATGACGTTTTGCGAAACGAAAATTTTATTCACTTTAAGATGTTTAAGCTCACGAACAATCGATGGTTGTGATTTTCTAGCTAAATATAATGCAATCACACTATTACGTTTGAAATCCATTGCTGATATTTTTTTTTCGCGTTCACTGTCAGCAATATGCTTTCGTGCACTTGTAAAAAATACTCTAAACTGTCATTTACCTAAGTTACCGACAGCTGATGCCCGTACGTCAGCTGCGCGAGCGGTCTGAAGTTGGTTACACTTCGAGTGCCGGACCCTGTATAGTAGTCCTTGATGCCAGACTCTGTCAAACGCTTGCTTGACGTCTAAAAAGGCTGCAGCGGAGTATTTTCTGTTTTCGAACGAGTCTAAGATATGGTTCACTACTCTATGACACTGTTGGATTGTCCCATGACCTCGGCGAAAACCAAACTGGTGGTCTGGGATGATGTGTTTCTCTTCTAATATAGGCATCAGTCTTTTAAGGAATAGTTTTTTTTAGTATTTTTGAAAGGATAGCTAGAAGACTAATTGGTCTGTACGAGGCTAGTTCCGTTTCTGGTTTGCCAGGCTTCGGAATAACTATGACTTCTGCACATTTCCATTGGGTTGGAAAGTGGCCAAGTATTAGGCATTTGTTCATTATAGCTTTTATGTTGTTAATGCAGTTGATTGGGAGTTGTTTTAACGCTGCAGCATCTATTCTGTCATACCCAGGAGACTTTGATGATTTAAGGTTTTTAATTTCTTCTTGGATTTCTTCAGTGTCTATACTAGATATGGGTAGATCCATTGGACACGCTATTTCCAAGAACTGTATTGTCTCAACTGAGTCTTCTGGATCACTCAATTCGAATGGTTTGAAGCTGTTGCTTAAATGTTTAGCGAATACTTTGGCCTTTTCTTGATTTGAACGACGCCACACACCTGATGCTGATTTTACTGGCGCTATTCTCTTTATGGACCTTTTTGAGGTATTTTGTGGCGTTCCAGAGGTTATGTTTCGCCCTGCAAGGTTCAAGATCTTCAAGGTAAGCTTCTAGTGATTTGTTTTTAAAGTCACGTAAGTAAGTAAGTAACGTTTTATTAAGTTCCTTGCATGCCCTGTTGTATAGTGTTTTGTCGCTTCTACGTCTACTGGTTTGCCAGACCCTTCTTAATCTGCGTTTTTCCCTTACCAAGGATGCCAGCTCTGTTGACCAGAGATACTGGTCTCTTCTGGTTCTTTGGTTTGTCGACTGATTGGCTTCTACTATCGATATTTGCTGCTAGATGTATTTTCCTGGTAAGGTTTTCCAGTAGGGTTGGTAAAAAAATCGATGGTACTATCGATAGTATCGATGGTCGAAAAATTTAGCAAACATCCATGGTTCTGGGCCACCATCGATACTATCGTTTCAGAAAAAGAATATTTTTTTCTAAGTATTTGTGGTATAGTTGAACAAAAAAATTAGTATATTGTGGTATATTTCTGCAAGCTTGCTAGAATTTTCCACTTTATGGTCATACTGCAATTCCACTAAATTAAAGAAGGATCAATGTAAGCGAGTATATTATAAACTTTTGACTATATTTACATTATATTATTAGTTCAGTGTTGTTGGCAGTGGTTCGAAGACAAGTTCTTAAAGCGCAAGAATGGTATGTTATTTTTAAAATAATGAGAAGTAGCTTTTAACTTGGTTCTTTAAAGGCATTACTTATTAAGTGGGCACGAGTATTCAAAATACACCAATTATAAAAATAAAATAATTAAGATTATTTTACAAACAGATTTAGATGAGGGCCAGGAAGTTCAGCAAGAACCCGAGACATCTAAACCAAAAAAAAAGAAGGGTATGTCAATGGTGTGGACTCATTTCTCCAGAGTCGACAAGTATTCTGCTAAGTGCAACAAATGCGGGAAAATTTATGTGACAAGCGGAAATACTTCAAATCTATTTGACCACCTTAAACGCATACACAAGAACGATGATCTTGATTTTAAACCCGCAGAAAAAATAACCACGTTTTTAGCTGGTCCATTAGCATACGATAAAACGTCCAAACGGAAGCAAGAAATTGATAAGGCATTGGCCCGAATGGTTGCTCTAGACGTGCAAACATTTTATATTGTGGAAAATCGGGGTTTTTGCGACCTTTTAAACGTAATTGACCAAAAATATCTTGTACCGTCCAGAAGCAAATTAACCAATGTTTTAGTCGCAGATTTATACGAAGAGAAGGTGGCAAAATTGAGAACGGATTCTGTTTCGATCACAACAGACGTATGGTCTTCAGCCGCCAATGACTACTATGTAACCATAACATGTCATTTTTTGACGGATTCTTTCGAGCTCAAATCGGCAGTTTTATCGACTTCCAAATTAGAAAATGCATTTAACCATAACGCAATAAATATTGCCGAGACTGTTCAAAATATTTTAGAGGAATGGAATCTCTTTGATAAGGTTTCCGTCAATGTTACAGATAACGCAGCCAATGTTGTACTCGCATGCAAATATTTAAACAAAACGCATTTCCCATGCTTTGCACATTCGCTCAACTTGGTTGTTCAGGATGCTTTAACAGTAGATGAAATTAAAGAGCCTTTCCAAAAGTGCAAAAGAATTGTACAGTTCTTCAAAAGCAGCACAATTGCTTTTGCAAAGCTTAGGGAATCGCAGAGCCCAGAAAAGGCCCTTAATCTTATTCAGGAGGTGCCAACAAGATGGAATAGCAGCTTTCATATGATGCAACGAATGTTGCTGCTGAAAGAGCACGTTGCTAAAGTCATGCTAGGCACTCCAAAGAGTCCAAAAATGTTAACCGCTGATGATTTTCTGATTTTGGAAGATGTTTCCCAACTGCTCACCAATTTTGATAGTGCTACTGCAAGAGTTTCACAAGCGTGACAATGTCTTTAATAATACCCATAATATGCGGCTTGCATACAGAATTACTCGAGCCCAAGAGTCCACTATAAACATTGGAGGGTAAAATTGTATGCAATTTTCTTTTAGAAAAAATTGAATCTTGGCTGTTAAAGTATGAAACCCTTACTGCCACCAGAATATCTACCATATTGGACCCGAAGTTTAAAATAGATGGGTTCCGCTCAAGCAGTAATGCTCAAAGTGCTGTGAGTTTGATCGAAACAAGGCTTGCGGCCCCAGAAAATGTAGGTTCCAAACCACTGCCAGCACCACCAATTCTTCCCGAAGAAGATAGCTCTCCCACTGATCCGCTTTTTAGGTTTTTGAAATCTAAAAATGTGGATTCAACCAAATCTTTAAATCATTCCCTTAGTCAGAGCCATAAAGTGCAAGATCCTCTTGAGTTTTGGAAGGTACGTTTTGTGCTTTTTAAATACCTTCATAAACTAATCTTTAAATTTTACAGAACTTCGCAGAAGACACTATTGGCTTGCAGACATTGGCGAAGCGATACTTGACTATTCCAGCTACGTCTACAGAGTCTGAACGTATGTTCAGCAAAGCAGCGGAAGTAATTTCCACAAAAAGAACTTTGCTAAAGCCGGAAAATGTAAACCGGCTATTGATTTTGAACAAAAACGTGGACTTCTAGCAATTTTAATTAACATGAATTTAAGTATCAATATAAATTTCTCATTTTTTAATTAGTTATGTATTAACCAAAAATAGCTTTTTTGAAGAAAACGTGTATCTCTAATAATTTTCCTTTTTGTTTTATTATGAATTTCTTATTTTTTAAATGTAATTACAAACTTGAAGCGTAAATATTTTTTTTTGAAGTTGTTATTAATATGAAGTCTTTATTTTTTCGTTTGTTATGTATAATCGTAAATGCGTCCAATGAAATAAAATACGATTCTGAATTTGTTACTATTAATATTTAGTTTTATTTTTTTTAGCTTTAAAAATGCTCGATGCTATCGATAGTATCGATAGTATCCATTTTTCTCATTAATCTCTGTTCTAGGTTATTTTCTTGATCTAGAGATCCCAGGTCCGTGAGTTGGCTATTGGCACAGGGTTGCGAGGCTCCCCTCTTAGCAACATTGGCATAGCTGAATCTGAAGTTCTTATTTTGGCTTGTAGAAGTGTTGGGGGCAACATTTTGCTGTGGAGCGCGATAAAGTGGAGTCGTTGCTGCTGTCTTTGTCTTAGGATTATATCGTTTTTTGGCTTCCATGTAGATTCTGCAGCCACGATAAGAGGCAGTAAGTTCTTCTCCACAATTGCCACACATGGGTGGGTCCTCCTTGGCTTTTTTACAGTTAAGGGTGTCATGTTCTTGACCACATTTGACACAAATAAATTGCATCCGGCAGTATTTTTTTGTATGACCAAATGCCTGACAGCGGAAACATTGCACAATGTCGTTAAACTTTTTAGGTTCTTCCACTGTGATTACAGCATGACACAGTCATGTAATTTTATATGCATCTTTTTTATTGGCAGCTGGCTCGAGGTTGATAAAAAACATTGACATCGGTGCCTTGTTAAATTTTGATAATGCATTTTTGAGTTTTAGATGGCTTTCACAATCTCTGTTGTCGGCGTTGAGAAATGTATTCCTTTTAATACTACACGGAACGCTCTCTCCTCCTTTAGCTGATAGGTTCTGAATGTTATATTACAGCTATCTAAATGGGCAACAATTTTCCTATAAGTGGTGCTGTCTTTCGGTAAAAGTCGAATGTTACCTCCGCCTGTAGCTTTGTAGGAAAAGCAGTCAGCTTCTGTAATTTTACGAAGATCTTTCAACATTTCGGCGATGTCTTTTACCCCCGGGATGATGATCGGTGGAGGTTTTGGAATTGTCTTCTGTACGGAATTTTCGTTGTTTGGGTTGCTACTGTTCTCTACCGGCAACGCTGCAAATCTATTAGAAGTGCTGGGCCCTATATCTAGCTGTTTGGAATTTTCCTCAGGGTTCTTGATTTTGGCAGTCTTTTTTGGAAAAATAAAAGGACGGACCCCACCTTCACTCAATTCCGAATTGTTGTTGATTGTGGTGCTTGTGCTGCTTGAGCTCCTTGAGCTGCTCGACCTGGCGCTGTTCATTTTCATGGCTGCTCTTTCAGGTTCCGGAGATCCGGGAGGGAAATTTCTTTTGGTTGGCAGATTTTTCGGTTTCAGGATTTGCCATCCAGGCTATTGTTGGTGTTGCTATTGACGCCTTTGCACTATAGGGAATTTGACCGATTTTTTGGAATAAATTAATAACTCGCGAACTGTGTAACATATTTCAGTGAGGTTTTTTTTATAGTGTTCTACATACCTATACACACGTGTTGGAAAAGTGAAAGTATACACCAACCCCCGCCTACCCAATTTTGTAATTTTTTTTATAACAAATTTAGCTCTGTGAGGAGTCTTAAACTCCCCACAAATCCCGATGCAGGAGATCGGCCTAGCAACAGCGGAGGAGGCGAGAAAGCCGGAGAAATGAAGGGCATCCAGGTCAAACGGGAAACATTCGGACCTTGGACCCTCATATGGCAAGGGCAACGAGGTCATACGGTGAATTGGCGGACTTCGGACCCGCCTAAAGAGGACACACCGATGGAAATAACGGCACCTACAGCGCCTATAAAAAGGACGGCGCAAGCGCAGCTCGGGACAGTACGAGTGCGAGAATCAGAGCGAGTGCGTGAACGCGGAATAAGTAAACATCGAAACCGAAGTGCCCAGGATCAGATCGCAAAGTCGAGACGCCGAACGACGGAAAGTCTACAAGGCTGAGGCTACAACGCTGAGATCCAACGGTGCTAGGTCGTGGTAAAGTCAAGTTAGGGAGTCCTTGCGCGGTGTCAGGCGATAAAGGTGGCTAGGCGATAAGGGAGAACTTTGTTTACCTGCTAGGCGAACACCTTGCCGACAAAGTCCAGGCTGAACTCCGGAAGCCAGGCGATAAAGGTGGCTAGGCGATAAGGCGTAACTTCGGTTCACCTGCTAGGCGATACACCTTGCCGGCCCCGGTAGGGAAGCTCGCATAACATCCAGAGACTTGGTGGAGTCGTCCCGATCTCAGTACCCGGGCAGCAAGCCAAGCAGCGCAGTAGCGTAGCCAGGAGCGACGCGCAGACGCCGGGCAGGCAGAGGAGCCGGCAACGCGCGGAGACAGCGACAACGGGCGCAGAATCTGAATAAGGCTATATTTTGAGATTTAATAAACCGCCACCTAATCTTTTGGCGTTATCCTTTGGTCACGGGCGGTCACTATCAATTTGGTGGAACGAACTCCACCTCTGAGCTGCCGCCGTTTACGAGCGAAATAGAATCGGTCGTTACAGCTCTATATGGTCTTCATTTTAAATTTCAATGTTGTACAAAAAATCATAGTCGTTTTCTTCTTCATTATCATCAACATCTAATGACTCGTCTCAAGGTTCAATTAAATGACTTCTGGTGGAAGAGAAAGCAGCTTATGTTTTCGGACGCGCTTCTTCAAATTCATTGATGAAATGATGGTGTCTGAAGTATCCTTGGCTCTCTGGAAAACATCTGTAAAGTTGGAGATTCGACTGTGGGATCAACTTGCTTGCTAACAAAAGTGAATACGGCATCTTCTTTTTCTCGAAGACCCTTTTGCTTATGTCACACCTCCAGCAGAGCTGCGTTTTTGATCAAGACTGTTGATTTGACTGGCTTACTTCATTTTGTTGCAGAGATAATGATTTGAAAGTGAGCTTCGAAATTAAGCAAAATGTAAACAAACCATGTGCGGTTGCAACAGCTGACTTCAACAGTTGGTATTTAAATACTAGACTTTTAAGTTAACATTTGCGGCATGTTACCAAACAGCTTGATGTTTTCTTAATACATTAAAAAAAGAAAGAAAATCGGCATAGTGCTTTGGCGACAGCATACACCAACAAGCACTATAGATTGCTCCGAAAAGTATTTTTGACTTGTCTTTTTTTTTTTGTATTAAAAAAGTATTTTTAGCCTGGAAATAATACTATTAATTTGTGTGGGTGGAATCTTTTCAGTCTTCTTTTTGTTGGTCTACGAGTAAGTCTTCTGGCCAGGGAGTTAGGATGAGAGCCAAGTCGTCTGATGTAATTTTCCGCGTGTGTCCTACATACATCGCCCATCTTTGGAATTTTAAGATCTCTTTCGATGTCTCTAGTTCTCATGTACCAGGGGGCATTGCAAAGTAATCTAACGATTTTACTTTGTGCAACTCGAATTTTGTTGAGGTTCGATTTAGCCGTTATACCGTAGACTTGTAGCGCGTACTTCCAGATTGGGCTCAAGATGGATTTTTAAATGCAAACTTTGTTTGCCAGTGAGAGCTTATTTCGCGGAGACAGCAGCCACGACATCTTGGCTGCCTTTGAAAGCACTGACTGCTTGATCATTGTTGTGTGTCTCTGAAATGTAAGTCCTCTGTCCAAGATCACACCAAGGTACTTATAAAAAGTCTCGTGACGAAGAGTAGTGCCAAGCATAGTGATTCCTAAACAATCCAAAGGTCTTTTCGCAAATGTGACACAAGCACATTTGCTGCAATTAATGCCTATGTTCCATTCAGTGGTCCACTTTTCGAATCGCGTCACGTACTCTTGAAGTCCTGCTGTTGCAATGTCTATGCTAGTACTCCTGGCCATAACAGCAGTGTCGTCGGCATACGTAGCATGTTATCCTCGTCAACTTCTGTACATTCCCAGGAATCAGGCATATCTGAAGTGTACAGCGAGTAGAGAGTCGGGCCCAGTACACTGCCTTGGGGTACGCCTGCAGAGATAGGACGTTTTGACGATTTTTCACCGTCGACAACCACACTGAATTTCCTATTTGATAAAAAGCTTTGGATAAGAATAAAAAGCTGGGGTGTTAATAGAGTCTTTAGCTGGGTGTACCATGGCTTTTACGGAATCCAAACTGACACTTTGGAATTGCTTTACACACGTTTTCAAGTTCAAGAACTCGATGCAGTATCACCCTTTCCATCATTTTTCCCAGTGTAGGTAAAAGACTAATTGGCCTGTATGCATCGACTTCAGTGGGCTGCTTTCCAGGTTTGGGGATCATCGTGATAATCGCCGATTTCCATTAGGTAGGATAATGTCCCAGCCTCAGAACACAGTTGAACAGCAGTACGATAAAGAGCTCAGCCTTTAGGGGAAGAAGCTTTATAGTCCTATTGTCAAGAAGATCCTCGCCTGGAGCTTTTTTGGCTTTTAGATTTCTTATCTGAGTTTGGACCTCTTGTAGTGTAACTGGGTTTGTGGGTAAAGCCATTTGAAAAGGCCAGTCTAGGTGCATTTGAACTAGAGTTATATTTTCTACCGGAGTGCGGTGTAAAGGCTTGAATCTTTCCTCTAAGCAGCTTGCAAAGATATCAGCTTTCTGTTTGCTGGAGCTGCACCATCCACCAGCCTGATTTCTAATGGGAGCCTTCGGAATGACCTGTCGTTTATATCGATTCGTGAGCTTCCACAAAGAATAGTTTGAAGATGGATCTGGACATGCATTTTCCAGCATATTGTCAAACTGGTCTTGCTTGTTTTTCGCCAAGACCTTGCTTAGCCGAATAGATAGCCTCTTGTAGATGTTGTATACACGAACATCTCCTGTTCTTGAATATTCCCTCCTAGCTCGTCTTTTTTGTTCAATGAGAGCTATAGTATTTTGTGGAAGAGGACTTCGTCTAATCTGGCTAGGAAGATTTTTCTGTTTGGAAGACGCCATAGACGCAGCCGTGTATATTTTATCCATGAATATCTGGACCGCATCTTCGATATCCTCTGGATTACATATTTCAATGTTTAGATTAATGCTTCTGTCTAAAGCATCCTGAAATTCTTCGATGGAAGAGCCGGGTGGTAGAATGGTTTTTCTTCCGGGCTTATATTGCACTGTGTGGCTTAGTGTTGCAATAACCGGCAGGTGATCAGAGGACAGTTCATATTTTGTTTCGATTGACAGTTTGTTGATTGGAACCCCATTTGTAATGAAAAAGTCCAGAGCCGTTGGAGTAAGACTTGTGTTAGATGAGAAAAAGGTAGGTTCACCAGTAGCAAGAACTTGGCAAGAGCTTGTTACTATTGCTTCTTGTAGACGTTTTCCTCGACAACATGCCCTTAAGTTGCCCCACCATCGATGTTTCGCATTGTAGTCACCTCCAGCTAAAAACCTGGGACCCAGAGTGCTTAGAAGTTGGTCAAAGTCGTTTTTTAACCAGGGCTGGTTGGGAGGTAGATACATCGAAGCTATTCTGATGACCCCACCACTGGTCGGAACATCCAGGCTTGCTAGTTGTAAGTCGACGCGCGTTATAGGCTCATTCTGAAAGTGTTGAATGTTCGCTCTGATAAGGACTGCAAAATAAAATAAAAACAGGTTGTTCAAATATATAGTAGCTCTTTGTATTTAAATTAAATAAAACAATGCAAAAAAATATATTTTTCTAAATATATATTCTATATATATTTATACCCGTTACTCGTAGAGTAAAAGGGTATATTGTATTCGTGCAAAAGTATGTAACAGGTAGAAGAAAGCGTTTCCGACCCTATAAAGTATATATATTCTTGTTCAGGATCACTAGCCGAGTCGATCTAGCCATGTCCGTCTGTCCGTCTGTCTGTCCGTCTGTCTGTCTGTCTGTCTGTCTGTCTGTCTGTCCGTATGAACGCTGAGATCTCGGAAACTATAAAAGCTAGAAGATTGGCATTTTGCATGCAGATTCTAGGAGTTCCTACGCAGCGCAAGTTTGTTTCAAAAAGGTTTCTATCTCCATCTCCCTCGCACTCCCTTTACCTGAGTAACGGGTATCTGATAGTCGGGGCACCCGACTATAGCGTTCTCTCTTGTTTTATTCTAACAAATCAAAAACACGTTTCGAAAGAATCGTTTTACACTTGTTGTGTAAATTACGTCGCCCAGGTCTGAAAGGATCTGATGTAAATAACAACCGATTTATAAGGTCTTTATTAGTGGCAAGACGTGAGGTTTTACGTGTATTGTATTGATATACCCTTGCAGAATATTCTGTTAATTATATTCTCCAAAATTATTCATATGATGTATTCTTAATACTCATAAAAAATCCCAACTTCCTAACATTAAAAACACCAAAGTTATGGTATTTCCAATCGTTCAGTTATATGGCAGCTATAGGATATAGTCGGATATAATATAATTCACAGAAAATCCCAACTTCCTAACTTTACAAACACCAAAGTTATGGCATTTCCGATCAATCAGTTATATGGCAGCCGATCCCGGCCGTTCCGACTTATATACTGCGTGCAAAGGAAAGAAGGGTATGTGCAAAGTTTCAATTCGATATCTTCAAAACTGAGAGACTAGTTTGCGTAGAAACAGACAAACGGACAGACGGACATGCTTATATCAACTCAGGCGGTAATCCTGATCAAGAATATATACTTTATAGGGTCGGAGATGTCTCCTTCACTGCGTTGCACACTTTTGACCAAAATTATAATACCCTCTGCAAGGGTATAAAAACTAATCCCATTAATAGTCAAGTTAATTACGCTATTAGGTTTATATCCCAATAACTTGCACATATGTTAGACTCCTTGGTCCGTGTTTCAAGACGGGTCCCGAAGGTATCCTGAATCTTTCGCATTGTTAATCATACAAATGCTTATAATAAACACAAAAATCAATGATAATTATGCCATTATATAATTCCAAAAAATTAACGCACTGTATTCATATAAATCAATTAACACTTTATCAAATGAACGACATTTAATCTGTGTTAAATCGCAAGAATTTTAATTGGAATAAACGATAAGCCATTTTTATACCCGTTACTCGTAGAGTAAAAGGGTATATTGTATTCGTGCAAAAGTATGTAACAGGTAGAAGGAAGCTTTTCCGACCCTATAAAGTATATATATTCTTGTTAAGGAGCACTAGCCGAGTCGATCTAGCCATGTCCGTTTGTCTGTCTGTCCGTATGAACGCTGAGATCTCGGAAACTATAAAAGCTAGAAGATTGGCATTTTGCATGTAGATTTTAGGAGTTCCTACGCAGCGCAAGTTTGTTTCAAAATGGTGCCACGCTCCCTCTGACGCCCACAAGCCACAAGCTGTGGCCACAGTTTTAATGCTATTATGAAAATTTTAATTGATATGTATTTGTTTCGTCAATACCTATCGATTGGCCTAATAAAAGTTTGCCACGCCCACTCTAACGCCCAAAAACCCATTAAACGCTTAAGCCTGGCTAGCGCCTACATTTCCGCCTTTCATGGCCCGTAGCGCCGTCTAACGGATGACTTTGGAACAGCTGGCCAAGGTGCTAATTCGAGCGGCGAAAAACATACAAGAAGACATATTTATATTAAGTTGTTTAGCTGAGTAACGGGTATCTAATAGCCGAAGCACTCGACTCTAGTGTTCTCTCTTGTTTATGATAAATTGTGTATGTTAATAGATTATGGAAAAAATGCACACTATTTTCATAATATTGTTTAAATATTAAAATTTTAATGATGAATTTTCCATAATAGATATTCAGCCCGATGAAGGCTTAACCTCTAAGCAGTTTCACGTACTGTTTAACTCTCTATTCAGAGTTCTTTTCAACTTTCCCTCACGGTACTTGTTTACTATCGGTCTCATGGTTATATTTAGTTTTAGATGGAGTTTACCACCCACTTAGTGCTGCACTATCAAGCAACACGACTCTTTGGAAACATCATCTAGTAATCATTAACGTTATACGGGCCTGGCACCCTCTATGGGTAAATGGCCTCATTTAAGAAGGACTTAAATCGTTAATTTCTCATACTAGAATATTGACGCTCCATACACTGCATCTCACATTTGCCATATAGACAAAGTGACTTAGTGCTGAACTGATTTCTTTTCGCTCGCCGCTACTAAGAAAATCCTTGTTAGTTTCTTTTCCTCCCCTAATTAATATGCTTAAATTCAGGGGGTAGTCCCATATGAGTTGAGGTTGTATATAACTTTTTATCAAATTAATTCTTTGTATATAATGAGAAAACATTTTATAAATTCGTCTTTAAATTTATATAAATACATAGATATGTTTTATATATATTTATTTTTTCTTTTTATTTGTTTGGTAACGAACCAACGAAGAGCAATAACTTTTCCAACAGCTTTCGATTTTTGAATCATTAATAAGAGACAATTCTATATGACAAATATTTCATAATTTTTTATGCTAGACATTTCTCAGTATCATTTAGATGAAAACGAAAATATTTTTCTTCGTTTATCACATTCAAATTATTTACAACAATGAGAGGTAATGTTTTTCATAGATTTCTTTTAATATTATGAATAAATTAATATTTATCCAATAATATACCATATGCTTAAAAATTTTTTTTTTAATTTATAAACAACTTGATTAGCATAGTCTTACAACCCTCAACCATATGTAGTCCAAGCAGCACTATAAAATTAATTAAAGTACATAACAGCATGGACTGCGATATGCGTTCAAAATGTCGATGTTCATGTGTCCTGCAGTTCACACGATGACGCACAGTTTGCTGCGTTCTTCATCGACCCATGAGCCGAGTGATCCACCGCTTAGAGTTTTATATATTTGTTTTTTCAATTTGTCAAGTATGTTTTTATTGAAAGAAATTAAAAATACACCATTTTACTGGCATATATCAATTCCTTCAATAAATGTTTTTGTATACCTAAAACAAATGCTGCTCCAATTTTATGATCGATATAAATATAATTTCTAATTATTTTAATATATACTGCAATTTATATAAAACATTAACCTGAAGTATACCAGGTAAAACATTATATATTTTAGGTTGTTGCATTCACCAATGTATGCCCATAGCTGAGATAAACAATACATATGCGCAACGCGTGTATATTATGGTCCATATACACACAATAATTTATTTATACATATATTATAATATAAAAATGTACTATATAAGTTAACACGGTCACCCGGCAACAGAGAAGTTGCCAAGCTGATCACGCGTAGCCGGCATGAGAATAATGCAAAGCCAGCGACACCAGCGACACGGATATTGCACAACGACGGTACCAGAAGCCCAAGCTTCGGTCAGCGCTATCAGCGGGCAATGCACTGCGACGCAACCAACGGCTACCCAACACCAGACACGGGGCGCCGGGTCAGCACTTTCAGGGCATAGGGCTAGCTTTCGTTATAAGAATTTATGTACTTAGTATTTAGTTGAATTTTGGAAATAAATCGCGACGGCCATCGCCTCTCGAAACCCAAGTCTTCTCATTCGCGCAGCACCGCGCGTCTTAAGTAAAATCCTGAATAAGGAATTAATTAATTTATATTATATAGTAGTTTCTTTCTTCTATTATATATGAAATTTTTCGCCTTATTATTCCTTGCCTTCTAAATCCTTCTCCTTTTCCTCATTTTAAATATATTTTATATGTACGAGTATATATATTTTGGTCTTATTATATGCTTTACATATATTATTTCTTTGGGTAATTTACGCGCCTGCTGCCTTCCTTAGATGTGGTAGCCCTTTCTCAGGCTCCCTCTTCGGAATCGAATCCTGATTCCCCGTTACCCGTTGCAACCATGGTCTAGATACTACCATCAAAAGTTGATAGGGCAGACATTTAAAAGATCTGTCGTCGGTACAAGACCATCCGATCTGCATGTTATCTAGAGTTCAACCAATATAACGATCTTACGATCGCTTGGTTCATGTTTTAATTGCATGTATTAGCTCTATAATTACCACAGTTATCCAAGTAACTGTTAACGATCTAAGGAACTATAACTGATATAATGAGCCTTTTGCGGTTTCACTTTTAATTCGTGTGTACTTAGACATGCATGGCTTAATCTTTGAGACAAGCATATAAATACTGGCAGGATCAACCAGAATAATTTTTATACCCTTGCAGAGGGTATTATAATTTCAGTCAAAAGTTTGCAACGCAGAGAAGGAGACATTTCCGACCCTATAAAGTATATTTATTCTTGATCAGCATCACCAGGAGAGTCGATCTAACCATGTCCGTCTGACCGTCCGTCTGTCCGTTCGTCTGTCCGTCCGTCTGTCCGTCCGTCTGTCCGTCCGTCTGTCCGTCCGTCCGTTTCTACGCAAACTAGTCCCTCAGTTTTAAAGCTATCTGCTTGAAACTTTTCCAAAACTTGTCTTTCTATTGCAGGTAGTATATAAGTCGGAATGAGCCGGATCGGGCGACTATATCCTATAGCTGCCATATAACTGAACAATCGGAAAGGCCATAACTTTGGTGAATTTTAAGTTAGGAAGTAGGGATTTTTTATTTGTTTTATATTTGGCCAATCTGTCCTACCAAATTTTATTAGGATCAGTCGACTATATCCTATAGCCGCCATATAACTGATTGGTCGGAGATGCCATAACTTTGGTGTTTGTAAAGTTAGGAAGATTTTCTATGGGTTTTATTTTTGGCCAATCAATCCGACCTACCAAACTTCATAAGGATCGGCCGACTATATCCTATAGCTGCCTTATAACTGAACGATTGGAAATGCCATAACTTTGGAGTTTTTAAAGTTAGGAAGTTGGGATTTTTTATGAGTATTAAGAATGAATCATATGAATAATTTTGGAGAATATAATTTACAGAATATTCTGCAAATGTATATCAACTTCGGCTCCGCCCGAAGTTAGCTTCCTTTCTTGTTTTTCTTCATATTTCATTCATATTTATACCCGTTACTCGTAGAGTAAAAGGGTATATTGTATTCGTGCAAAAGTATGTAACAGGTAGAAGGAAGCGTTTGCGACCCTATAAAGTATATATATTCTTGTTCAGGATCACTAGCCGAGTCGATCTAGCCATGTCCGTCTGTCCGTCTGTCCGTCTGTCTGTCCGTCTGTCTGTCCGTCCGTATGAACGCTGAGATCTCGGAAACTATAAAAGCTAGAAGATTGGCATTTTGCATGCAGATTCTAGGAGTTCCTACGCAGCGCAAGTTTGTTTCAAATAGGTGCCACGCCCCCTTTAACGCCCACAATCGCTTAGATACGATTTTAAAAATTTAAATATTTCGGAAAAGTAAAAATGCAGTTTTAGTGTTTTTATCAATACCTATCGAAATGTAGAAGAAATTTTTCAAATCGGACCATTCGTTAAAAAGTTATGCGTGATCAAAGTTTCTATTTCCATCTCCCTCGGACTCCCTTTACCTGAGTAACGGGTATCTGATAGTCGGGGCACCCGACTATAGCGTTCTCTCTTGTTTTTGAATAGAAATTTGCAATATAAGTATTTATAGATTTTTTCCATTTGTACGTTTTCTCCCTCTTTTTAATATTATTAAATTCGCTTTGAGAAATATAATCTATATTGGATTCGAATTACGGCCATGTTATTTAGCTCACGTAATCGTATACAATAAAGTTTTACTTGTTTTGCTACTAGTATAACAAGATTTTATTTTATCATGATAAAATAAGTCAACTTTTTTATACACAATTTTATTAATATATTTTTCTATAATTTTTTATATATACATATATTTCATTCTAATATATATATAATTAATAAATATATGGTATATTATACCATTTACATATATATTTTCATATATCTATACAATTAATTCATTTCCAACATAAGTTTTGACCAATAGTACTACTTGGGTAGGCCAGCCACGGCCTACACCCTATATATGTTTTTTGACCACGCTGCCTGCCAACAGCTCATTTACAGTACTAGAAACCATCGAACGTATGGTTTCTATCAATTTATTTGTGACAATATAGATATAATTTATAGTTTTATTGGTATGTTATACCATTTCTATACATTTTTTACATTTTTATATATTTTGTCATATACTTCCACAGATTTCTATAGAAATTTATACATTTAATTTATATTCCCATATGTTTCTATTGAAACTTATACATTTCATTTATATTCTCATATGTTCCTATAGATACTTATACATTTCATTTATATTCAAATATATTTCTGTAGATTTTGCTTTATATTTGCTTTATATTTCTATACATTTCGTTATATTTTTGTTTCTATAGATTTCTTAATATATATATATATTTATATTTAATTTCATATATTTCTATACATTTCCTTCATATCCATACATTTTTTTATATTTCCATTTATTTCCATAAATCTATAAATTTCTATAGATTTCTATTTATTTCCATACATTTCTTTATATTTCCATATATTTCTATATATCTATAAATTTCTATAGATTTCTTTAGATTTCTATCAATTTCCATACATTTCTTTATATTTCCATATATTTCTATATATCTATAAATTTTTATAGATTTCTATACATTTCCATACATTTCTTTATATATCCATATATTTCTATACATGTATAAATTTCTATAGATTATACATTTCCATACATTTCTTTATATTTCCATATATTTCTATAAATCTATAGATTTCTATACATTTCCTTATATTTCCATATATTTCTATATATTTATAAATTTCTATACATTTATTTATATTTCCATATATTTCCATATATTTCTATAGATTTCTATACATCTCTTTATATATTCCAATATATTGGTATATATCACATTTGTATATATTTTCATATAAAAGGGACTTGTGCCTGACGCTCAGACTCTTACACTTTAATTTCATCCATCAATTTGATTTATTTTATTAACCATGCATGCGCGCGTCACTATTAGATGACGATGCGTTTGGCTACTTGGGGATAATCATAGTTAGACCTTTTTTACTTGAATTTCAGCACTTTGATTTATTTTCATACGCGTCACTAATAAGATGACGATGTATTTGGCTACCGTAAGATACTCCAAGTTACACTCCTTATACTTGAAATTGTATCACGTCACTAACTTATTAAACATCACTCTAATAATATGACGACTCGTTTGGTTACATAAAGAAATAAAATATATTATATAATATATATATAAAATATAATATAATACAATAAAATGATCAAAAATATATGATAATTCTAAATGTTTATATTATAATATATATAATATATATTAATTGGTTTATCGAATCATCAAGCAAAGGATAAGCTTCAGTGGATCGCAGTATGGCAGCTGCTCAACCACTTACAACACCTTGCCTGTTACAAAAGTCGTTTACAATTGATTCTAGGCTTTGTCATTGTATTAAATAATGTTTTTATATGTAACTAGCGCGGCATCAGGTGATCGAAGATCCTCCCAATTTACTATGTTACAAATTACATTGGCATCACATCCATTGTCGTTCATAAATGAATATAAACTTTAAATGGTTTAGAAGCCATACAATGCAAATTGCCCCTTATTTATCATTGCAGTCCAGCACGGATACGACATTAAAGGCGTTCAGACATAATCCAACGGACGTAGCGTCATACCACTGTTCGCTCGAACAAGTATTGTGTCATTGGTTCGTACCTGCGGTTCCTCTCGTACTACGCAGGAATGCTGTCGCAACAACGTTTTGTCATTGGTAGGGTAAAACTAACCTGTCTCACGACGGTCTAAACCCAACTCACGTTCCCTTGCATGGGTGAACAATCAAAAGCGACGTCGCTATGAACGGTTGGCCGCCACAAGCCAGTTATCCCCATGGTAACTTTTCTGACACCTCTTGTTAAAAACTCTTTAAGCCAAAAGGATCGATAGGCCGAGCTTTTGCTGTCCCTGTGTGTACTGAACACCGAGATCAAGTCAGCATTTGCCCTTTTGCTCTATGTGTGGTTTCTGCCCGCACTGAGCTGGCATTGGGACACCTGCGTTATTATTTGAGAGATGTACCGCCCCAGTCAAACTCCCTTCCTGGCAATGTCCTTGGATTGGATCAAACCTAAGTAATACATAAATTCACTGTTTTATTAAAGATGTTTTGTTTGCGATTATATAATAAACTCGTGAGACTTTGATCAAGAAGCTTGCATCAAAACCCAATACCATAAGATATAATAAATATATCCGTATAATGGCTAGAATATGATACACGTTCCATTTAATCAAGTAAGTAAGGAAACAATAATAAACAATTTCATTGGCGATACCAAACCGAGGTCTAATATCTCCCACTTGTTCTACACCTCTTATGTCTCCTTACACTGCCAGGTTAGAGTCAAGCTCAAAATGGTCTTCTTTCCCCGCTAAATATTCCAAGCCCGTTCCTTTGGCTGTGGTTTCGCTAGATAGTAGATAGGGACAGTAACTGTTTCGGATCCCTCCGAACTTATTTAACGTGGCGTGTTCCACACTGAAGGGATTAAAACCACGACACTCGAATATACCCACAAGTGAGCATATAGTGCACGTGTCTAGGTTAAGCGCTATACCAACGCCCCGTTCCGGAGACTATAGCTATGTACATAGCCTCCATTCCGGTCACAATTCGAGTGCTTGCTTGCCGTGGCAAGACACTCCTCCTTGTTTAAGAGCGATACCATCTAAAATCTCTGCCGATCTATGGATCACGGCACCCGGTTGATTATCGCAACTCCACGTCGAACACGAAGGTTCTACCCGCGATATAGGTGGACCACAAGGGGGCCTACCTCAATGTGCAGCCTTGGAACGCTGCCCAAACTGTGTTCCCGAAGTTACAGGCTCAGTAGAACTGACCCCTTTTGCTCCGACAAGCACGGATGAGGCAACCTCGTGTGTCATATTAGTCTCCTCCTACGACAAGCAATGACAAACTGTGGCAGAATTCTCCGCCGCTAGCCACACGGCAAGGCAACTGGGGCTAAAGCCCTGTTCTCCTCTGAAACACAGCATCCGCAAACTCACCTAGCCGCAAACTCAGTTAGCCGCGAGCGTGCGACCACTTGCCACGTCGTAATGACATACCATACCGAAGCACCAAATAGAACACAGGGCGCCATGAGTCCTGCATATATGGTCCGCCTGGCTCGAGGACTGAATCCCCAGTCAGCTCGAAGCACACGCGCCAATGCTCCAACGACTCCAGTCATCCGCTGTCGAAGAGATGTAATGTGCATGAGGAAATTCATGCAGATTCTAGGAGTTCCTACGCAGCGCAAGTTTGTTTCAAAAAGGTGCCACGCCCCCTTTAACGCCCACAATCGCTTATATACGATTTTAAAAATTTAAATATTTCGGAAAAGTAAAAATGCAGTTTTATTGTTTTTATCAATACCTATCGAAATGTAGAAGAAATTTTTCAAATCGGACCATTCGTTAAAAAGTTATGCGTGATCAAAGTTTCTATTTCCATCTCCCTCGGACTCCCTTTACCTGAGTAACGGGTATCTGATAGTCGGGGCACCCGACTATAGCGTTCTCTCTTGTTTTTGAATAGAAATTTGCAATATAAGTATTTATAGATTTTTTCCATTTGTACGTTTTCTCCCTCTTTTTAATATTATTAAATTCGCTTTGAGAAATATAATCTATATTGGATTCGAATTACGGCCATGTTATTTAGCTCACGTAATCGTATACAATAAAGTTTTACTTGTTTTGCTACTAGTATAACAAGATTTTATTTTATCATGATAAAATAAGTCAACTTTTTTATACACAATTTTATTAATATATTTTTCTATAATTTTTTATATATACATATATTTCATTCTAATATATATATAATTAATAAATATATGGTATATTATACCATTTACATATATATTTTCATATATCTATACAATTAATTCATTTCCAACATAAGTTTTGACCAATAGTACTACTTGGGTAGGCCAGCCACGGCCTACACCCTATATATGTTTTTGACCACGCTGCCTGCCAACAGCTCATTTACAGTACTAGAAACCATCGAACGTTTGGTTTCTATCAATTTATTTGTGACAATATAGATATAATTTATAGTTTTATTGGTATATTATACCATTTCTATACATTTTTTACATTTTTATATATTTTGTCATATACTTCCACAGATTTCTATAGAAATTTATACATTTAATTTATATTCCCATATGTTTCTATTGAAACTTATACATTTCATTTATATTCTCATATGTTCCTATAGATACTTATACATTTCATTTATATTCAAATATATTTCTGTAGATTTTGCTTTATATTTGCTTTATATTTCTATACATTTCGTTATATTTTTGTTTCTATAGATTTCTTAATATATATATATATTTATATTTAATTTCATATATTTCTATACATTTCCTTCATATCCATACATTTTTTTATATTTCCATTTATTTCCATAAATCTATAAATTTCTATAGATTTCTATTTATTTCCATACATTTCTTTATATTTCCATATATTTCTATATATCTATAAATTTCTATAGATTTCTTTAGATTTCTATCAATTTCCATACATTTCTTTATATTTCCATATATTTCTATATATCTATAAATTTTTATAGATTTCTATACATTTCCATACATTTCTTTATATATCCATATATTTCTATACATGTATAAATTTCTATAGATTATACATTTCCATACATTTCTTTATATTTCCATATATTTCTATAAATCTATAGATTTCTATACATTTCCTTATATTTCCATATATTTCTATATATTTATAAATTTCTATACATTTATTTATATTTCCATATATTTCCATATATTTCTATAGATTTCTATACATCTCTTTATATATTCCAATATATTGGTATATATCACATTTGTATATATTTTCATATAAAAGGGACTTGTGCCTGACGCTCAGACTCTTACACTTTAATTTCATCCATCAATTTGATTTATTTTATTAACCATGCATGCGCGCGTCACTATTAGATGACGATGCGTTTGGCTACTTGGGGATAATCATAGTTAGACCTTTTTTACTTGAATTTCAGCACTTTGATTTATTTTCATACGCGTCACTAATAAGATGACGATGTATTTGGCTACCGTAAGATACTCCAAGTTACACTCCTTATACTTGAAATTGTATCACGTCACTAACTTATTAAACATCACTCTAATAATATGACGACTCGTTTGGTTACATAAAGAAATAAAATATATTATATAATATATATATAAAATATAATATAATACAATAAAATGATCAAAAATATATGATAATTCTAAATGTTTATATTATAATATATATAATATATTTTTCTTGGTTTATCGAATCATCAAGCAAAGGATAAGCTTCAGTGGATCGCAGTATGGCAGCTGCTCAAACACTTACAACACCTTGCCTGTTACAAAAGTCGTGTACAATTGATTCTAGGCTTTGTCATTGTATTAAATAATGTTTTTATATGTAACTAGCGCGGCATCAGGTGATCGAAGATCCTCTTAATTTACTATGTTACAAATTATATTGGCATCACATCCATTGTCGTTCATAAATGAATATAAACTTTAAATGGTTTAGAAGCCATACAATGCAAATTGCCCCTTATTTATCATTGCAGTCCAGCACGGATACGACATTAAAGGCGTTCAGACATAATCCAACGGACGTAGCGTCATACCACTGTTCGCTCGAACAAGTATTGTGTCATTGGTTCGTACCTGCGGTTCCTCTCGTACTACGCAGGAATGCTGTCGCAACAACGTTTTGTCATTGGTAGGGTAAAACTAACCTGTCTCACGACGGTCTAAACCCAACTCACGTTCCCTTGCATGGGTGAACAATCAAAAGCGACGTCGCTATGAACGGTTGGCCGCCACAAGCCAGTTATCCCCATGGTAACTTTTCTGACACCTCTTGTTAAAAACTCTCTAAGCCAAAAGGATCGATAGGCCGAGCTTTTGCTGTCCCTGTGTGTACTGAACACCGAGATCAAGTCAGCATTTGCCCTTTTGCTCTATGTGTGGTTTCTGCCCGCACTGAGCTGGCATTGGGACACCTGCGTTATTATTTGAGAGATGTACCGCCCCAGTCAAACTCCCTTCCTGGCAATGTCCTTGGATTGGATCAAACCTAAGTAATACATAAATTCACTGTTTTATTAAAGATGTTTTGTTTGCGATTATATAATAAACTCGTGAGACTTTGATCAAGAAGCTTGCATCAAAACCCAATACCATAAGATATAATAAATATATCCGTATAATGGCTAGAATATGATACACGTTCCATTTAATCAAGTAAGTAAGGAAACAATAATAAACAATTTCATTGGCGATACCAAACCGAGGTCTAATATCTCCCACTTGTTCTACACCTCTTATGTCTCCTTACACTGCCAGGTTAGAGTCAAGCTCAAAATGGTCTTCTTTCCCCGCTAAATATTCCAAGCCCGTTCCTTTGGCTGTGGTTTCGCTAGATAGTAGATAGGGACAGTAACTGTTTCGGATCCCTCCGAACTTATTTAACGTGGCGTGTTCCACACTGAAGGGATTACAACCACGACACTCGAATATACCCACAAGTGAGCATATAGTGCACGTGTCTAGGTTAAGCGCTATACCAACGCCCCGTTCCGGAGACTATAGCTATGTACATAGCCTCCATTCCGGTCACAATTCGAGTGCTTGCTTGCCGTGGCAAGACACTCCTCCTTGTTTAAGAGCGAGACCATCTAAAATCTCTGCCGATCTATGGATCACGGCACCCGGTTGATTATCGCAACTCCACGTCGAACACGAAGGTTCTACCCGCGATATAGGTGGACCACAAGGGGGCCTACCTCAATGTGCAGCCTTGGAACGCTGCCCAAACCGTGTTCCCGAAGTTACAGGCTCAGTAGAACTGACCCCTTTTGCTCCGACAAGCACGGATGAGGCAACCTCGTGTGTCATATTAGTCTCCTCCTACGACAAGCAATGACAAACTGTGGCAGAATTCTCCGCCGCTAGCCACACGGCAAGGCAACTGGGGCTAAAGCCCTGTTCTCCTCTGAAACACAGCATCCGCAAACTCACCTAGCCGCAAACTCAGTTAGCCGCGAGCGTGCGACCACTTGCCACGTCGTAATGACATACCATACCGAAGCACCAAATAGAACACAGGGCGCCATGAGTCCTGCATATATGGTCCGCCTGGCTCGAGGACTGAATCCCCAGTCAGCTCGAAGCACACGCGCCAATGCTCCAACGACTCCAGTCATCCGCTGTCGAAGAGATGTAATGTGCATGAGGAAATTCATGTGCTTACTGACTGTGATACCAAGGTACCGGCAGCTGCTGACCTTCGGTAGGTTTGCTTCTGCAAGCCGTACCGAGGGTGCACGTTTAAGGATACCCTTCAGCAGCATTATCACCGTCTTGCTGGTGGAAACGGCAACACCAATTTCCGCTCCCCACGTTTCAACGATGGACATCAGCTGCGCTCCTTTTTCCTCTAGCATGACCCGGGAATTTCCCTCGATGAGAAACACTAAGTCATCCGCGTACGCACTAAAAATACAGTACGGCTCAAGGCGCTGTAGCAGTACATCCATTAGCAGATCCCAAATAAATGGGCCACTAATTGACCCCTGCGGGCAACCTCTGGTTACGGAGACTTCAACTGTCCCATAACCACAGTCCGGCCACAGTTTGCTTGGATGAAGCTAAACATTAATGTCTAGCATTCACCCTCGCCAGCACCGCCGCATACACAGGATAGCCGGGGGACAACATATGGTGTCCCGACGGGTAGCCCTTGAAGCGGCAATTCCGACAGTCCGTCGGGTTGGTGCAGCCTCGTGCACTATGGCCGGCCTGTCCGCACTGACGGCACACATTCTCCTTATAGCGGCACTGTGCGACCTTGTGGTCAAACCCGACACACCTATGGTACGCATAGGTCCGGATCAGCGCTCGGCAGTTGTAGGCAAACCAGCCGATGTACGCTTTTCCGCCATCCAGCACCTCAAGGGCCACGGCATTCACCTCAAGCGTCACATTTACAGTGGCCCCGTCGGCTGCAGACCATGGTTTCTCCAGATGCACCGCATTGTTGAAGCTCCTCGTACCTATTGAGGCTCTTCGTCATCGCGCGAGCCTGCTTCGGGGACAAACCCGCCGAAACGACATCTATCATGAACTCCTCCCTGATTTGGGAGAGCTCACTGGCGATCTTCGCCACGGCAACGGGAGGGGGGACAGGGAACTTTGCAGCAGTTCTCGCATCGCTGACTGCAGCAGCCTTCGCCGTAGCCAGTGCAGCTACTCTGGCAGCTGCAGTTGCCGTAGCGGCAATCGGAGATGTCTCCTTCACTGCGTTGCAAACTTTTGACTGAAATTATAATACCCTCTGCAAGGGTATAAAAAGGAAAAATTGGTTAAATAAAAAAATGAAGATTTTCAATGCAACTCTCGAATCATATAATCCCCATTCCTCCTTGTTCCTTCCTTGTTTTTATCAACCAGCAAGTTTTTTAAATTGCTTATGCACCCATTATTTGTCACATTATTTGTAGGGTAGCACTTGATGAAGGGGTCGCTCAGGCTGTTAAGCGCTGAGGATATGAGCGACCATATGAGAGACCATCACATCCATAGCCGAAGAGCCAGAGCCAGATTTATTTAGAAAAAGAAAAACCCAACGGGGAAACAAAAATGGTTTGCGCGCTTTTCTTTCCAAACATAAGCGCGCGCTTTTCAAATCAAATTTAAAAGGCACAAAATCATTAAACCAAATTTTATTTTCATACGAAATACTAAAAATGGATAACTTACATAAAACGTACTTGTATTATATTTAAATATACTCCTAAGGAAGCTAAATTTTGAAAATTAAACCTACCCTGAAAAAATAAATATTAAATATTTGTATATGTATTTGTATATTAACTATTTTATTTATTAAATACACTAAATAATTAAAATAGTTAATATGTTAAATATTCTATTCAATTGATTAAATAATTTAAAAAGGGAATATATTAAATATACTATTAAATAATTAAAATAAATAAATAAAACGAACAACACACATCTTCTGAGCTAGCCGCACGATACTCGTAGCGAGCAGACCGTAAAAATCAGTTCGTTAAAATGCGTCGCGGAACTGAAACAGGGAAAAATAATCTGTAATAGTCAGCAAATTCTATGCGAAAACAAACTTACCTTTGTAGCTGCCACGCAACGCTCACGCGGGCATTGAGAAAAATTGGGACGGGACGCCTTGATAACAGGCTGTCGATCGAAAGTTGCAATCGATGGTTACAAGAAATACACCTGTGGCAGCACTTTAGAAAACTATAATGGCAACACCGATGGCAACGCTTGGCAATCGATAATGGAGTCAGAGAGTTGCCGGACAACGGAACACGAAATGATGAATTTTGCAACGGGGAAATGTTCGAACTTCACGCGGGAAACTGTCTAGGGAACGGGGAACTGTCTGGGGAAGACTCAAGTCGTTCAGGGCAATGCCTTGGGAAGAGTCTGTAATGAACTGATTTTTATTGTCTGCTCGCTACGAATGTCGTGCGGCTAGTCCTCAGTCCGGGACTAATGGTGACAAATTGGTGTCTTAACGCCTTCTCCGTTGAGTTGTGGGTGCTCCACCGTCGTTCTCCGCTGCCTCGTTGCTCGCTGCTCCGGAACGCTTCCGTTGTCTTTGGCAACGGGTAGGCCTCCTTCCTGGTGATCATACATGTAAAGGGTTAAGGCAGAACAGGACAGCTAGTATATAATTCTTTCGTTGTGAATGGTATTCAGCGATCGAGAGAACAGCTGAATCAGAAATCGGAGAAGAAATTACGACGGAGATTCATTCGCAGAAGGAAGTCGTCAGAAGCGGTCGCATTTAAGAGTCATCAAAGTTGTCTTCAGTTGCTTTAGTTGAAATTAGAAGCTAAGAACTTTGCTGTTAACATTTCTCATTTATTTAATATCTCAGCGTACTGTTAATTTAAGTATACTACGTATAATACCAACTTTACATTTGGGGGCTCGCACCGGGTCTGAGAAATAAGTGATAGAAAATTCAAAGAGTTACGCGGAATAAGAAAAACACTAAGTAGCCAAGTTGTGAAATTCAAAGACAAGTCTCACCATTCAATCATTCAAGAAGGTCAAGATCTAAAAGAGATTGAAGAGGATCAGAACGAGACAATGGGTGAGAAAAACTGTCGAATGGATGTTGCTGAGATGAAAAAGCAGTTGCTTTTCTACAGTTGCTCTCTTTAAAAATTCAAATTGACGAGAACACAAGTAGTTACGTTAAACCGCAATATGATAATTTCGAAAAAGTTGTGAACGATTTTGACGGTCAAGCAGTTCAGCAGTGGTTCGACATTTTCGAACAAAATGCAGACGCATACGAGCTCACATTTAAACAGATGTATGTGCAAGCTAGAGGAAAGATGGCAGGCACTGCTAAATTGTTTTTGCAGTTGTGTGTGTGAGTGACTACAACGAGCTGAAACGCGTCCTTATTGATGAGTTCGCTAGCAGCGCCAACAGCGCGGACGCGCCAGCTACAAACACGAAGAAACAAAAGAGCGAAACATTTCACGAATACATATTACAATTACGGCAGATTGCAGCAGCAGATAATGTGGAGGAATCAGCGATTCTGCGGTACGTTGTAAACGGTCTAGTTGATATAAAGAACGAGTATAAGGCTATTCGTTACTCGTGCAAAACTTTCAAATCACTCAGAGAGCAGTATGGCATCATAGAACAGCGGGACGACAATCCTCGTAGTTCTTTGAATAAGAGCGGTGAATCAACGAAAGAAGACGAGCGAAAGAAGGAATTTTGTTTCAAGTGTGGTTCAGCAGAGCATAAAATCAAAGATTGCCAGTCTCCGACAAAATGCTTTAAGTCCAATGAAAATGGTCATATGTCCCGAATTATCCTTTAGTTACAAAAAGTGTTCGCAAGGTCGTTCATCAAAGCCGCAGCAAGATGATCTCTATAAATGGTGTGGACATTGAATGCCTAATCGATACAGGATCAGACGTATCACTGGTGACAAAGAATGTTGCTGAAAAGAAAGGACATCGAAATTTATAAAAGTGTATCATTGCTAAGCGGTCTGGGTCAGAAAAAACAAGACCGATTGGATTCTTTACAGCCGATGTTCTTGCTGACCAGTTGTTCACACAACAAAAGTTTTTGGTCGTGCCTGATAACGTGATCGACTGTGGTGCTTTGCTAGGACATGATTTTACCAGGAAGTTTTTATTTTGCTGCGATGACTATGGTTTTAAGTTGACGGGCCTAAGAGCTGAACCGAAAGAACCAAGTATCCTTGGCTCAGATGTGTATAACATTACTGTTCCCAGTACGAAGAATCAGTGACCAAACTCATCGAAGAAATACAGCAGATACCACCAGTTACTTTAAAGCAATGCGCAGTCGAACTTAGGATCACTCCAGACGGCGTAATAAAACCATTTCATCAGTCTTCATCTCGTCTGTCCGTAAACGAAGCAGAGGCAGTAAAGAAGCAAGTTGATGAATGGTGGGCTCAAGGAATAATACGTAGGTCAGCATCAAACGTAGCCAGCACAGTCGTCGTAGTCAAAAAGAGTTAATCAAATATTACAAGACTTGATCAATGACGACGTCATGCAGTTATATATGGATGATATAATTATATATGCACCCACTGCTGACGAGTGTATGAGCAAAACAAGACGTATATTGGAGACAGCAGTTCAGTTTGGGCTAAAAATTAAATGGAAAAAATGTAGCTTTATGCAATCCCGCATACACTTTTTGGGACATACATATATGGCCAGGCGAAGAAAAAATATCAGCCGTGAACAGATTTAAAACTCCAAGAAACATCAGAGCGGTACAGTCATTCCTTGGACTAACGGGTTTTTTTAGAAAATGTATTCCAGGTTATGCAAATATTGCTCGACCGTTGACAAATCTTCTAAAAAAGGACGTCGAATTCAAAATGGGAAGTCCAGAGCAGCTGTCACTTCAGGAGCTTAACAAGATTCTAACCAATGAACCGGTGCAAAACATATACTGCAGAACAGCACATACTGAGCTACACACGGATGCCTGTAAGGATGGCTTTAGAGCAGTCTTACTTCAGATGTTTGAAGGCCAACTGCACTCTGTATACTTCTGGAGTAAGAAGACGACAGCTTCAGAGGCCGAGCGACACAGCTATATCCTCGAGGCAAAGGCGATATACTTAGCGCTCAGGAAGTTTCGACATTACCTCATGGGCATCCGCTTCAAACTCGTCACGGATTGCTCAGCGTTTCAGGACACTACAAGAAAAGACGATTTTTCACGCAAAGTTGCAGCGTACGTGATGTATCTTCAGGATTTTAGCTGCGATGTTGTTCACAAGCCAGGAAAAAAGATGAAGCACGTAGATCACTTGAGCCGGCATCCGCAGTTAGTCAGGATCGTCACAGCAGAAGTAGCAGCCCGTATTAAGAGCATACAACAGAACGATGAGTACATCAAGGGGATTCTTGTAATCCTCCAGGAACGTCCATACCAAAACTTCAAGATCAAAGAAGATATCCTCTACCGTACAGTCGATGGAAATGACCTTTTAGTTGTCCCGAAATCCATGGAGAAAGAATTAATTCGAAAGTCACACTAAGTCGGCCACTTTGCAGTACAGAAGACCGTTTATTCCGTAAAGCAAAAGTTTTGGATCCCTCATTTGGAGCGGAAGGTAACGAATTTTATTGCCAACTGTATTAAAATCATTATTTACAGTAAGCAGTTGGGAAAGCAAGAAGGTTTCCTCCACTGCATAGCCAAAGGAGATGTTCCACTGCATACGCTACATGTGGATCAATCGGGGCCGATGGACTCCACTTCCAAGCAGTACAAATATATTCTGGCAATTGTAGATGACTTCGCAAAATTTGTTTGGCTTTACCCCATGAAAACGACCGGGTGCGAAGAAGTCATCAGGAGATTTACCGAATGTTCGAATGTTTTTGGGTTTCCGAAACGAGTTGTCAGCGACCGACGAGCAGCCTTTACATCTGGTGCGTTTGAAGAGTGGCTGAACAGCAACTAAATGGATCACGTATGCTCAACTACTGGAGTTGCTCGTGGAAATGGCCAAGTCGAGCGGATTAACCGATCGATTCTCGCTGTCATCGCCAAAATGTCTGCTGAAAACCCAAGCAAGTGGTTCAGGTATGTGCCTCAGGTGCAAAAGGCCATAAACTCACAAGTGCATTGCTCAACAAAGCTTTCACCCTTGGAGCTTTTATTTGGCACAAAGATGTACAGCCTGGCAGAGGAGCGTTTGCAAGAGATTTTAAACGAGGAATTTGTTTTCCAATACAACCTTGAGCGAATCTTAATGCGACAAGAAGCGAAGAAAAACATTGAAGCGGCTCAACAAGTATACAAGCGAAAGTACGACTGGCGGCGGAAGCAACCTCACATCTATAGGTTGGGTGATCTCGTCGCAATCAAGAGGACTCAATTCGTTGCAGGAAGAAAGATAGCAAGTCCATACTTAGGACCATACGAGGTCGTTCAAGTTAAGCAAAACGGGCGTTACAACGTCCGCAAGGCAGCTCAAATAGAAGGAGCCAATTCCACAAGCACCAGCTGCGACAACATGAAGCTATGGCGGTTCATATATGATAACGACGATGAATTTGTTTCATATGGGTCCGATGAAGATGAGCATTTAAAAGTCATCAAAGTTGCCTAAAGTTGTCTTCAGTTGCTTAAGTTGAAATAAGAAGTCAAGAACATTGCTGTAAACATAGCTCATTTATTTATTATCTCAGCGTACTGTTAATTTAAATATACCACTTATAATACCAACTTTACATACATTCTCCTTGCCTTATTTGTGTAGAGTTATTTACTCCTCACATTCTCCCCTTTCTTCGGGAACGCAATGAGAATTGCACCTCTTCTCCGGCTGTTATCCTTGAAGAGCCTTTGAGTTCTCTCGATGATGGTTCACCGATGATGGTCCTCCTTGCCTCGACGTCGCTTCTTCTCGTTCTAAGCAGTTCCCGCCCCAAGATGTTTCCTCCATAGAATTGATTTTCTTCTTCTCTCCAACTGTCATTTTTGTAAATTCTTGACTCCTTCGAGTCCTCTTGATCCTCCAAATGGTTCCCTCGACGCTCGCAGCTCGTTCCTGAGTTTTACAGCGCCGGTCCTCCATTTCTCTTCCCGCCCAAGATGTTTCCCCACAGACGTCTCGTGTTCTAATTATCTCCTTCCTTCTTGAATTTCCCGCCGTGACGTTTCGTGTTCTTGGTACCTCCTTCCTTCTTGAATTTCCCGCCCAAGATGTTACCCCATGACGTTTCGCGTTCTAGGTATCTCCTTTCCTTCGTCGTCTGGTCACTCTACCGCTTTCCCGATCGTTTTTCCAGCCGAACCCGATAATTAGAAGTAGCGCAGCGTTGCAATCCGGGGGTAGCGATGTTCTGTAGTGTGACCCTTCCTGTGCCGATATTTCCTGTATTCTGTGCCCATCGATCGACACTATCGTCAAATATCGCATTTGCGAGAAAGAGCCTTTAAAAGATATTTTCAACTACCTTGGCAAGACAAGTCTGCCGCTGTACAAAGAAATTGAAAACAATACAATTTAAATTTAACAATTGTTTTTTTAATTTACTGATAGCTTTTTGCTAATCTAAAGTTCAAAGCTGCACTTTTATTGGGTGTTTTCGTAAATGTTTGACCTTAGAAACATTTTGCTCTGACAAGAGGCACCCCAGATAGTATTAATGTTATTTTTTCCTCACATGTAAACTCCTGCAATCTTTTCCCTCCATTTTTTAAAATGTTCAGTAAGAAGCGCACGCCAAAGGATTAAATTTTTTATTCTTTTCGCTAGGGTTCACCCAAAGTTCATTTCCGCAGACTGGCAACGCTATGCAATTTTCTGGTATTTTTTTCGTCGATCTGAGGACCGAGGTGAAAAAAACGTTGTCGAAAAGTGTACGCCAGCTGTTTGCCTCTCGCTCTCTCTCATGACTGGCGTACAGTTTTCGTCGATCTGAAAACTAGGCTTTAGGGGGAATCCGCTAGGGATGTGGGAAATATATCAAAATCGATATATTTCCTCTTTAAAAAATATTATTATCTATTATCATTTTTTGAGATGATATTTCCGATATTTTATGTTTGGTCACTCTTAAGCCAGAAAGTGAAAAAAAATTTAAATTGTGAAAATGAGTTCGGCGAAAGAGTTTTACACAGACCTAAAAGCTACTTCAGCGCAGTGCACATTGTGCCTGGAAGTAATTAAGACCAGTGGAAACTCAACAAATTTGTTATCCCACCTTAAAAATAAGCACCAAGAAGCTTTTTTGAAGTGTTCAAAGGTTAATAAATGGGATATGGCGGAATGTGAATTTCTGTGTGTGTGCGTTCTTTCCCGCGAAATTTACCGGTGTATGTCTTTTAACACATGTAAGCAAGTTTGTGAGTGTTTTTCTGGAAATGTTGTAACGAACTGATTTTTAAGGTCTGCTCGCTACAAGTATCGTGCGGCTAGCTCAGAAGATGTTTGTTGTTCGTCTAACCAAATTTATATAAACGTGACCGCCCGATTGTCTAGTGAGAACGCACAGAATGTTAGGAGGTAATTACTATCTTTATTCGACGACTTGGCCCTCGGCCCGGGACTAATGGTGACAAGCTGGTATCTCAACGCCTTCTCCAATAAGTCGTGGTTGCTCCACCGTCGCTCTCCGCTGCCTCGTTTCTTGCTGGTCCGGAACGCCTCCGTTGTCTTTGGCCTTGGGGCTGTGAGGGTCTAGGGATGCGTCACCGTTCCCAGACTAGGGTGAACAGGCAATGGGCTCTCAAAGCATACGCCTTTCGCAGCCACAGCCTCCTGTCCCTGGATCTGCCCCTGCCGGTCACGCCTACACAGTTTCTACCTGACGGTTCAGGCATACGCCGGAAGACCGCCAATGCAGTCCCTGCGGCAGGACGCTAGGTTCAAGACGAACGCTTCCGCCCTCGCCTCTTAGCCGTGGACTGGATACGTCGGAGTAAGGCTTGGTTGCTGTTGGGCCTGCGATGACTGCTCGTCGTTTCTTGTGTCCTCGATGTCCTTGCTCTGCTCACGGCGCGATGTCCTAGCTCCGTAGTCTGCGTGCTCTTGTGAGACTAGGTGCAGCGGGTCTTTGGCTCTCTGGATTCGGTCAGCTGCCTGTCTAGGACTCTGGCGGTGAACTACTGTGCTCTCGACGCATGCGCCTCTCAAGACACCAGTGGTTCGGACGCGTGTCCTTCTTGGCTAGTCGCACCAGGGCCTGCACAATTCTCGCCTGCCGGTTCAAGCGTACGCCGGAATTCGACAAGGCAATTGTTTTCGCACGGCGGCTGGTTCTAGACAACTTCCCTTCCGAGCCCACGGTTCTTTGCGGAAGGACTCTTTTTTATTCAATTCTGTCGGACTCGCCGAGCAATACGCCAAGCTCAAATCGCGACAAGAATTAGAACAAAGCGCCTGGACTTAGCCGCGTGATGCCTTAAGGACCTCAGCTACCTTTTTCGTCTTTGCGCACGGCACTATACTAGGGTCCAAAGTCCGCCGTCTTCTACCGTTATCCCTTCTCTCCAAACTCTCTTCAGCTGTATACTCCAAACTCTCTCGTTCTCGTTCTCTCTCTAATTTATTTAACTCCTCACATTCTCCCCTTTCTTCGGGAACGAAATAAGACTTGCACCTCTTCTCCGGCTGTTATCCCTGAGTTCTCTCGATCCTCTGTTCCGGTTCGCTGATGATAGTCCTCCTTTCCTCGACGTCGCTTCTTCTTGTTCAAGACAGTTCCCGCCCCAAGATGTTTCTCCCATAGAATTGATTTTCTTCTTCTCTCCAGCTGTTACCCTTGTAAGCCATTGTAGCCTTCGAGTCCTCCTGCTCCTCCAAATGGTTCCCTCGACGCTCACAGCTCGTTCCTGAGTTCCACAGCGCCGATGCTCCATTCCTTTTCCCGCCCAAGATGTTTCCCCATAGACGTCTCGTGTTCTGAGTATCTCCTTCCCGCCCAAGATGTTTCCCCCTGGAGTTTCGTGTTCTAGGTATTTCCTTTCCTCCATAGTTTGGTCGCTCTACAGCTTTCCCGATCGGTCTTCCAGCCGATCTCGATAATTAATTCTTTCACTTTGGTGAGTATTTCGGACTTTCTTTTGTTTTTTTTCTGATTTTCTCCTTATGCCCTTCAGTTGCCCTTTCCAGGCTCAGCCTCTCTTTCGCGGAGCTGGCGGCCTGATGGAGAGCGCAGAGAGGAAGTCAATCCCATATCTTGGCCTCGTCATTCTCCCCGGCAACAGGTAAGTACTATGATTTTTATACCCTTGCAGAGGGTATTATAATTTTGGTCAAAAGTGTGCAACGCAGTAAAGAAGACATCTCCGACCCTATAAAGTATATATATTCTTGATCAGGATCACCTCCTGAGTTGATATAAGCATGTCCGTCTGTCCGTCTGTCTGTTTCTACGCAAACTAGTCTCTCAGTTTTAAAGATATCTAGTTGAAACTTTGCACACACCCTTCTTTCCTTTGCACGCAGTATATAAGTCGGAACGACCGGGATCGGCAGACTATATCCTATAGCTGCCATATAACTGATTGATCGGAAATGCCATAACTTTGGTGTTTGTAAAGTTAGGAAGTTGGGATTTTCTATGGATTTTATATTTGACCAATCAATCCGACCTATCAAATTTCATAAGGATCAGCCGACTGTATCCTATAGCTGCCATATAACTGATTGATCGGAAATGCCATAACTTTGGTGTTTGTTAAGGTGGAAAGTTGGGATTTCCTATGGGTTCTATATTAGGTCAATCAATCTGACCTACCAAATTTCATAAGGATCGGCGGATTATATCCTATAGCCGCCATATTACTGATTGATCGGAAATGCCATAACTTTGGTGTTTGTAAAGTTAGGAAGTTGGGATTTTTTATGAGTGTTAAGAATGCATCATATGAATAATTTTGGAGAATATAATTTACAGAATATTCTGCAAGGGTATTTCAACTTCGGCTCCGCCCGAAGTTAGCTTTCCTTTCTTGTTTTAGTATGTTTCCTCGCATGTGTGTACTTATATTTCCCTCCCCTTTTTTTTTAGATTGCTGGTGCCGACGATGTATGCCCCTCATCTTCTTTCCAGCCACCTCCCCGACTTTAAATCAATAAGTTTTCTGTTTATGTGTGTGTTTGTGTTTTCTTTAAAATTTTTATTGGGCATACACCCGGACGCCGGCTGCCCCCACTCTCACCCGGAACCTCTGCCCGCCTTGGGTGACCAGGACACACCTCCGTCCTCCCTTCCGCCGTGCCGTCGCGACCGCAGGGGACTCGCGGTCATCCTGTGCCGCCTTCCGGAGCCGCCACTCCCTCTGCTCCGCGATGGGGTCGTCGATCATCTCGACGTTGCTGTCTGAGCTGATGACGGGCTCCGGGGAGGACTCCACGGTGCGGGCCCGTTTCAGGGACCGCCACGGAGTTCGGGTAGGCCGGGTTGCCGACCATCCTTGCCCCGGGTTGGGTCCCTGCTGGGTCGCCATCCTCCTGCGTGCCTCGGCTCGGGTCACGACGCTGCTCATGTTGACTGTTTTTTTTCTAATGCCTGATTGTCGCAGGGTTTCCCTCAAACGAAACCTCGGTTTCACGCCTTCCTCTTTGTTCGTCACCGTTATCCTTTACTCAGGGTGCTTGCTCTCTTACGGTACAGCTGTCTTTGCTGTGCCGTCTTCCCCCTTCCTTCGCTCATAAGCCCTTCAGACTGTCAGATCATCTTGGCACTTTGGATGCTGCGGTTCGCTGCTTCTCACAAATATCATCCAGGTAGCTTCGGGAGATCCGTTGGGTATCCTTGGTGTATCCTAGAGGTATCCTTGGGTTATCTTTAAGGTATCCTTGGGGTTCCCTTAAGGGATCCTTGGTGTATCCTTGAGGTATCCTTGGGGTAGCCTTGGGCTATCCTTGTGTTATCCTTAGGGGATCCTTAGGGTATCCTTGTGGTATCCTTGGAGTATCTTTGTGCCGTCCTCGTAAGTGTCCTTTCCGCCTGGCGTAATCTCGGATGATTTGGCGAATTCCCAAAGTTTAATTCTGATGCCTCGCGGTCTGGGTTCCTTACATGTTAACCGTATCATTGTGCTCTCCTATTCAGTGTCCTTTCCGTCTGGCGTAATCACGGATGATTTGACGAATGCCCAAAGTTGAATCCTGATGCCTCGCGGTCTGGGTTCCTTACATGTTAACCGTATCATTGTCCTTTCCGTCTGGCGTAATCACTGATGATTTGTCGAATGCCCAAAGTTGAATCCTGATGCCTCGGGGTCTGGATTTCTTACATATTACCCGTGTCCTTGTGCTGTCCCCTTAAGTGTCTTTTCCGCCTGGCGTGATCACGGATGATTTGGCGGATGTCCAAAGTTGAATCCTGATGCCTTGCGGTCTGGATCCCTTATGCGTTAACCATATCCTTGTGCTTTCCCCATGAGTGTCCTTTCCGCCTGGCGTAATCATGGATGACTCTGGCGAATGCCCGACGCTGAATCCTGTTGCCTTGCGGTCTGGATCCCTTATGCGTTATACATATGCATATACATGCATACACTTACAACTACACATACAGTGTGTGCGTTATTTATCGTGAAATTGACCGGTGTATGATATTCTTATATGTGTAAAAAAAACATTTTTTTTGTTATTACGATAAAAATTTAAAATGTAATGTGTTGTATATTTCAGAAAACCACCAAAGTTGAAGGTGACCAACCGAGCATACAAGGAGCTTTTTTGGGTGCAGCAAATAAAAACGGTGAGGAAAATAATGGCTCAATGACTCAAACTAAATTGATGTCTAATTTTTTTAAATAATTTTTTGCCAAATTTTTAGCAAAAGACCGAAGAATTACTGATTCGTTGATTCATATAATATGCAAAGATAATATGCCCGTTAGATGCGTGGAAAAAGAAGGGATGCAAAACTTTGTTAAAACGTGCGTTCCCCATTACAAATTTCCGAGTCGATGGAAGGTACATATGTGCTCTCTTTCTGAATTTATAAACTTGTACATTTATTTCTGTATGTAATTTTACATATTCGTTGTCTTGTGTTTCTAGAAATGCCAAGTCAATACTATTAATTATTTATGTATTTAAAATTGCAACTTAAAGTATGTATATAAAGGCATGACCAATTGTCAGTCTAGTTCTAAACATTGATAATGTACATGTTATAGGATATATATTTAAATGTTTTTGTGTTGGTGGATTCTAACTCTATAACTTCAAGACAAAGAGTAGTTTGTGTAGAAATAGATGAGATAAAGATCTTGCTACCTGAATTCTTCAATAAGATTGAATAAAATATTAGTTATTTAAATTTTAAATTGGTTTTTAGGTTACAAATTTGATATCCGAAAAATACACAGATTGTGTAGAAAGGGTGAAGAGGGGTTTTAAAGAAGTCGAAAACTTTGCCTTAACATGTGATGCTGTAACTATCACGAATTCCACTAGATCTTTTTTAACAATATCTGCATTTTTTACATGAAAATCAGCTTCAGTCTGTTTGACTGCAGGCTGCTAGGATGAGCCAGGTTCGATCAATTGTGTATTTGATAATGACATTTAACATTTAACGTTTGTTTTTCGTCCGTTTTAAACTAAATATTGTCCTACTTTTAAATGACTAATGCTTAAATAATCCTTAATTTAGCATTGTATTTGTATTTTGATTTGTAATTGTATTTATGTGTATGATTTGTGACTTGGGGCTGTCCACATATGCCATAGTCTTTGGATTTGTGTATACAGATGGACTAATCGGAGCGAAATTAATTTTTGCACAAATACTTGCAAGTCCTTTTAAATTATTACGTAATCATTGTCTAAGACCCCGTTTCCCCACATAATCCAACATAATCATTTTGTTGACCCCCTGCCTCCCCCTAGGTGATTACGTAATATATGGACAGCCCCCTTTGTGTTTCAGCCAGTCCGACTTGTTATATCCTTGCATAATAATAATAATACTTTATAATTTTTTCTTCAAATAATTTCCCATTTAGTCTCATACAAGCGAATATATTTATAAACTGTTGGAAGATGCTTGCAATGAGTTTGGTATTGGAAAAAATAAAAGGAGGACGTTAACTACAGGCAATGCCAACAATATGGTAGCAGCGTCGAGATTGTTCCTTGGACCGCGTAGCCACGTTCCGTGCTTTGCACACACAATTCATTTGGTTGTGGACGATTCTTTGAAGACCATTCAGTCCTTTTCTTTTGTTTTAGACAAAGTCAAGCGTATCGCCATGCACTTCAAACACAGCACAGCTGCTATGGACGCACTACGGAAATGTCAAATGGACAAAGGAGTGCCAGAAGGAAGAATCAAAACACTAATTCAAAGCGTGGACACTCGATGGAACTCCTGCTTGGATATGCTAAACGCGTTCGTTGCGCTGGCTGACGAAGTGGCATTTGTTATTTTGATTAGACGAACCTCAGGCAACTTACCAGAAATGCTCTCAGTGGAGGAGCTGAATATTTGTCGCGATTTTTGCCATGTTCTCCAACCTGTTAAAGAAGCCACTGATAATGTGAGCGGAGATTCTTACGTGACCGTCAGCTTAGTGATTCCAATGATTTTTATGATTAATACAAAACTAAAAGAAGCTAACGTGGTTACCGCTGAGGGCATCCTAACAAAAGATACCCTTCTAAATATATCAGAAAAGCGATTGAGTGGTTTGCTGCAGAACAATATAACATATCGGACGTTGACGCACTATGATCAGCGCAAACAAGTGGCCCTTACGACACCAAGCAGTGCTTGTTACGCGCGGAGCCCAATAGGCGTATAAACGAGATCGCGAGAAGTGAAAAAGGACAATATAGAAGCGGACTGACTAGGTTAGAAATACGTACGAGACTAATACTAATACTAATTTTGTGCTAAGTAAGATAAAATTAATGCTTTTAGGCTTGGCAAAGAGTCGGTAGTAGAAATAATATGGTATAGTCTATTATAGTCGTTACACAGTACAAATATTTAAAGTAAGAGGAACATAGTTTCTGGCTATTCTATTAGGCACGAAGAAGCTTATGCGACCCAATAACTCGGGACTCTCCACATCCCCGTGAATAAGTTTATAAATAAAAGTTGCGCCAAGCATCGTTTTACGGTTTAATAAAGATGGTAGATTAATTAGGAGAAGTCCACTAGAGTAGGATGGTAAAATAAGGCTTGCATTCCAGTTAAGGCCCCGTAGAGCAAATAATAAAAAGTTCTTTTGCACAGACTCTATCCGGTCTATATGTACACCATACTGAGGACTCCAAACTGCTGAACAGTACTCCGGAATTGGATGGACTAGTGAAACGAACAGAGTCTTTGTAACATAGGGATCATCGAATTCCTTTGACCACCTTTTAATAAATCCAAGTACTCCCCTGGCTTTATTCACCATAGAAGTAATATGGTCACAAAACTTAAGTTTTGGGTCAAGAAGGACGCCAAGGTCATCAACATGCGTAATTCTAGACAACGCACAGCCACCCAGCGTATACGTGGCATATTGTGGGTTCACCCTACAAAATGTCATTACTTTACACTTAGCGCCATTTAAATCCAAAAGATTTTCACAACACCATGTTTGAAAAGCATTAAGGACTGATTGTAAGTCTGAACTGCTAGAAATTTCGTTATTTTGCAGGCATAAATTAACGTCATCTGCGTACATAAGGACACGCGACTTTGTCAAGACTAGAGGGAGATCGTTTATAAATAAAGTAAAAAGAAGTGGGCCAAGGTGGCTTCCTTGCGGGACGCCTAAAGTAACTCGGATCAAATCAGAGATCGAGTTTTTAAAGAGGACTCTTTGAGTCCTACCACTCAGATAACTTGAGATCCATGTTAGAAGATCACATGGAAACCCTAATAAGTCTAGCTTTAATACAAGAAGCGAGTGATTTACTGAATCAAACGCTTTACTAAAATCAGTGTAAACTACGTCAGTCTGCATGTTCTTTCTAAAGCCATTTATTACAAAAGACGTTAGCTCCAAGAGGTTTGTCGTCGTAGATCTTCGCCGTATAAATCCATGTTGACATGGAGATATAATCGATCTACAAAGATGTTGCAAATGGGGTGTAATAGTGTTTTCGAAAAGCTTTGGGATGGCGGATAATTTGGATATGCCTCTGTTATTACTTGTATTGCATTTATTTCCTTTCTTATGAAGGGGAATGACAAATGACTCCTTCCAAATAAGTGGGAAATGAGATGTTTTTAAAGACAAAGTAAACAATTTGTACAGAGGTCTACACAGAGTTTCAGCACAGTATTTAAGCACGCAGCCTGGAACTCCGTCCGGACCCGGTGAATAGACTGGCTTAACTTTATGGAGATCCAAAAGAAGGGAGCTTTCGCTTAACCTCGGACAAAAAGTCAAGTTCGACTTGGGTATGGCATTTGAATAAGACGGATTTGGACGGGATGAAACAGAATAAGCTGTCTGGAAAAACTGGGCAAATAGATCGGCAACTGCCTGATCAGAGTTTGCCGTAGAGTTTTCGAATGATAGCGATGCAGGGTAACAGGCTGATTTACGCTTAGTGTCAACAAAATTATAAAACTGTTTTGGATCTTGTGAAAATTGGACCCTACAACGAGTCAAATAGCTTTTATAACACCGGGCGTTAAGCACGATAAAATTTGACCGAGCCCTTAGGTACCGAGAGAAGGCAGATTGTGAACCGCACATTTTAAATTTATTGAAAAGTCTGGACTTAATATTTTTTAGGTGTGTCAACTCTTTATTAAACCACGGAGTTTTATTTGAAATTGACGGATAGTATAACGGAACACACAGATAAATGAAGGAATTCAATGCATTATAAAAGATATTAACGGCCTTAGCCACGTTAGTGCATGAATAAAATTCGGACCAGTCATAGCCGGATATAAAAGTATTTAAAAGATGAAAGTTTGCCTTACGAAAGCAGCGGATTCGTTTAACCGACTTTTCGGATTTTTTATTCAGCTCTCTCTACAGTCAGCTTTAGAGTTGGATGATAAGGATCTTCCGGTTGTGTAAGTGGTGATGTTTTTAATAGAGAAACGCCTTCTGAATTTGAAACAAAACACAAGTCCAGTAAACATCCTAAAGAGTTTTTAACATGTTTCACTTGGGATAACGCAATGTCAAGCAAGCCGTCAATAAAGTCATGCTGCGCTAAAGGAAGTAAAATGTTAGAGTTTTCGTCAGGGGACCATGTCGCACTAGGTATATTAAAATCACCTAATACTATTAACTGATCTCGATCTGACAGTTTATTGGAAATGGAATGAATAACGGAAAGGTGATTTGCGTAAATAATAACTCAGATGATGGTGGGATATATAAAAAAACAAGAGAGAACGCTATAGTCGGGTGCCCCGACTATCAGATACCCGTTACACAGGTAAAGGGAGTGCGAGGGAGATGGAGATAGAAATTTTGATCACGCATAACTTTTTAACGAATGGTCCGATTTGAAAAATTTCTTCTACATTTCGATAGGTATTGATAAACACAATAAAACTGCATTTTTACTTTTCCGAAATATTTTCCGAAATCGTATATAAGCGATTGTGGGCGTTAAAGGGGGCGTGGCACCTTTTTGAAACAAACTTGCGCTGCGTAGGAACTCCTAGAATCTGCATGCAAAATGCCAATCTTCTAGCTTTTATAGTTTCCGAGATCTCAGCGTTCATACGGACAGACAGACAGACAGACAGACAGACGGACAGACAGACGGACAGACGGACATGGCTAGATCGACTCGGCTAGTGATCCTGAACAAGAATATATATACTTTATAGGGTCGGAAACGCTTCCTTCTACCTGTTACATACTTTTGCACGAATACAATATACCCTTTTACTCTACGAGTAACGGGTATAATAATATATACAAAACTACCGGGAAACAATAATTTTATACCTAGGAATTCGATGTCATAAAATTCTTCGAAAGTTAGTAATTCAGACGAAAAGGTGGAGTCGACAGCGATCAGGACTCCACCTTCCCCTCTGGACTGGCGATCAAGCCTGTAAATTGTGTACTTACACCGGCCTTAACCAGGTCTCTGTACATACCATTATATTATATGGGAATGAAAAACTATCCGAGTACAATTAAGTCAGCTTACTAAGTAAGCCTCTTGTATTCTGATAGCAAAGAAGAAAAGAGGAGGCTAGTTTTTTGGGATAGAAGAGGATGTGGAGGGCGCTGGGGATGGTTCCATTTCCCCTGAACTATTCTTTTTCCTCTTAGCTTCGTACTCTTTTACAAATATGCTCTCGGGCCAGAAACTGGTGGAGCACACAGATGCAAAAAGAACACAAGGAATACCAATCTTAAATGATGATACTTTATAGCAAAAGAGAATTTAAATTGTTCGACCTTCAAATCATCAACTTGGATTTTGTTACGGATATAAGCCGTAATATCCAGTGATGAGAGGTCTTGGGCAAGCCGTGAAACAAATACATGTTTTAGCTGGGACACCCGAACACATGTAACCGTATTTGGTACAACACCCTTGCAACCCTTTTTGGTACTACAGAATTTGTATCTGTACTACCAGTATCGGCCGGTAATCCGGGCGTTAAGTCTACATGAGGTGTTGGGGCCACTACTTTATTTTGATCGGACAGAGCGGAAGTACCTAGCAGAGCCACATCGATTCCAGCAACTTCGGATACCGAACCACTTTTTGCCTCCGATCTTAGTACCATTTGAGTGGCGCCTAAGATTGGCAGCTGAGCTGGAATCGAATCGCGGGCAGCAGGTTGCACGGCACCTGCCATAGAATGCCCACCGACCGCGACTTTTTTGCGCTTTGGGGAATCGGGGTCAGCTAGCATGCGACTAGTGAGCTGCGATTCAAGCGCCACGAGCAGGTCCGTATTTTTACGGCAGTTCCGTTCTCATATACGATGCATTCATCGCAGTAGTAGCGTAGGCCACTCCTCTTTTCGATGGCATCGCGAACCAGGCCAGAATAGCCAAGATGTATGGTAGGGAATACTTTGCTGATGAAAGCTACTATGCTTGATCCTCGATTTAAAAAAATGTACTTCAATATGCCTCTCCACGTCAAAAATGCAACAGATGAAATCGTTAGGCAGATGATTGAAAATAATGAAACAAAAATACAGCCGTCTGAAGGAGAAATGGATTTCGGAGACATGGTCGTACAGGACATGGACGTACAGGAAAGTTTTTTGGATCTCCACAACAGGACCATAGAACTCCGAGACTCTGTAGTCCAGAGTTCGGAAAGAAAAAAAATGCAACTGTTCTTTAGTATGCCATTCTGTAATTGGGAGACCAATCCTTTCGAATTTTGGATCTCGCAAACACAAACAATGCCTATGCTAGCGAAGGTGGCATTAAGTTGCCTCATCACGCCGCGTATTTCCGTTTCTTCTGAACGGTTGGCTTCTGCCATCAAGTGTGTCGTATGTGACTTCCGTAGTCGTATGACAGACCAACATATTACGGAAAGAGTATTTTTAAAATCACTGAATACCCATTGGTTTTCATTACATTAAATAAGTTTAATTATATCCATATCAGACGAGCGGAAGGCCTCAGCTGCTAGTGCTCTTATTAGTTCATAGTTTTAAAACTTAAGCTAGCTTTATATAAATAAATAAATTATATCCATATCCTTCATAATTTTGTTATTATTTTTTTAAATCAAAGAACGTAAATAAGAGTTGCTTGAGAGTGGGTATAATATTTTTTTTTTTTTAATTCGATGGTTTCTATTCACTTTTATACCCTTGCAAAGGGTATTATAATTTTGGCCAAAAGTGTGCAACGCAGTGAAGCAGACATCTCCGACCCTATAAAGTATATATATTCTTGATCAGGATCACCTCCTGAGTTGATATAAGCATGTCCGTCTGTCCGTCTGACCGTCTGTCTGTCCGTCTGTCTGTTTCTACGAAAACTTGTCTCTCAGTTTTAAAGATATCAAATTGAAACTTTGCATACACCCTTCTTTCCTTTGCACGCAGTATATAAGTCGGAACGGCCGGGATCGGCCGACTATATCCCATAGCTACCATATAACTGAACGATCGGAAATGCCTTAACTTTGGTGTTTTTGAAGTTAGGCAGATGGGATTTTCTATGGGTTTTATTTCAATCAATTCGACCTACCAAAGGTCATAAGGATCGGACGACTATATCCTTTAGCTGCCATATAACTGAACGATCGGAAATGCCTTAACTTTGGTGTTTGTAAAGTTAGGAAGTTGGAATTTTTTATGAGTATTAAGAATGCATCATATAAATAGTTTTCAACTTCGGCTCCGCCCGAAGTAAGCTTTTCTTTCTTGTTAAATAAAAAAATAGTCTATTGTGTCTCAAATTGCTCTTATTTGCAGTTCATGGTTGATGAAATCAAATGTTATAACGTTTTTTTGATTATACATATTCTTAGGCCTATAAAAGACCCAAATTTACAGCAACAGGAAACCTTTATTAAAATTTAGCTGAACATTAAAAAATATTAAAAATACTCGATATTTTTTTAGGATGTTTTTTAATATCATCGAGTGATATTTTTTTTAAAGCAAATATCATCAATACGATATTTTTTCCAAAATCCAACAACCCTAGAATCCGCCCTGAGAGGAGACTGAGCTAGAGGCACTGCTTAAGGAAAAAATGCAGTTCGTAACAAAGTGGCGCCCAAACAAATTAAAAATACAAATTGTCGAGACGACGGCGTCTCGCAAATTTGCCTTTTTCTTTTCCCCTCAGCCAGCACGACCGGTGATTTGCAGGGCAATACAAAGTTGCATGCAACTGCATCGGAAGTGGTGGGCTGGGGGAAAATTAAGAGTGCGGTAGGAGTTTTAGCAGGACAGGAGGCTTGCCCAAGGTTGAGCCAAATTGCTCCTGGTTCCAGAAGCAGCGGTGACCTGCGGGTGGCATCTTAGCCCTGAAGGGAGGAGATAAATTAGGTAGGGTTTAGTTAGTTATTTATTTGATTTAGAGTCCTTTGTTTTCTATAGATTCGTGTTTGTGGGGTAAAGTCCGTTTCATTAAATAAATTAGTTGTTTTTTTATGTTGATCCTCAGGCTTTTGTTTCTCGTAGGTGTTTGAGATCTTATGTCGGTTGGATACTTAAATGTGTGTTCGTGACCCGTGACTTACACGCGCTGCACAAACACCTCGCTTTAAGGATCAAACTGCAAACGGGAAAACAAAGCTAACAGGACTCAACCAACTGCCGATGTCCTTAACTGGCGGCTATCAACAATGTTGATAGCCAGTCCAGTTGACGAGCTGCGTGTGGCAGGGCATATGACGGGAAAAAATGGGTTTTGGAGAAAGCGCAGGACGAGTTAGGTCGAAAGGCCACTGGCGAGGGTTAGTTCCATCTCCCCATGTCAAAAAAATCTGAAAAGAATTAAATCAAAAAAGGAAGAATCATATATATATTATTTATTTATCTATTTATTTATTATATTTATTTACTTTTATTATTTATTCATTTTCCCAAATATTTATTTATTTACCAAAAAAATTATCAATTTAATTCTTAAAATTATACATTTATTTATTTATTTCGAGGATTTTTTTATTTATTTAAAATTTTGTTTCTATATTTATTATCCGTTATTACATGTTTATATATTTATCTGTTTATTTATTATTTGCTGGTCCTCATTTTAATATTTATTATTTGATTTGTTTAGGGTATTATATAGGAATTCTTAGGGATTTATATATACTTTTTTGTGTGCTATACGATGCCTTCCAACTACGATCTTTGATCGAAGGTTCCTTTAGCCGGGGATGATGAGGCAACATGGTCCTTGGAGGACGAGGGCGCTGCCGGAGGTGGACTACCGCTCATTTCGATGGGGTTGCCGAGGACTCTACAAGGCCATCTGCGAGAGACGCTAGGAAAGGAGTTCAGATTGGACCAGGAAGCTCCCCCGGAGGGATTGGCTTGGCGGCGGACTAACTGCTGGAAATAAAAGACCGCGCACCATTCGTAGACTCGGCTGCCCAGTCGGCCGCTAACGTTGCTTTGGCCCAGGCAGCGGAGACCCACCGCAGGGCCCAGGAATCTGGCATCAGCCAGGCCTTGCGCGACGAGTTCCGGGAGGGTTTCCTGGAAATGATGAAGCTGATGCACGAGGTGTTACGGCCCGGTGGTCAACGGCCCCAGCTTCAACAGGAAGACTCTCCGGATCGGGGTCAGCAGCGGATGGAGACGACGGCGTCGCGGCCTTTACAAGATCCTCGAGAAGCGGATTCCAAGGAGCATCGGTCGGCAACTGCCGGCAATCAGAGGCCACCGCCATTAAACGTTCCACCAAAGCCGCCTAGAAGGGCGTGGGATTCATCTGGCTTCGACAGCAGCAGTACAGGATTCGTTCCGCAGGGTGGACAGAAGGTCCGGATAGATCGGTGGGGAGTGTTCTTTGACGGTGAAGACGACTGCAACTCGGTGGAGGACTTCGTGTTCCGGCATTTCCATGTGCTGCTAACCGGACGGGCACGCGAGTGGTATTGGGTCCAAGTGCGTCACTGCAGAGTGGACAGTTGGCCACAGCTGCGTGCCGCGCTGATTGATAGGTTCCGAGGCCACCAGACGGAGCTCGACCGGATGCATCAGCTTCTGCAGAGGAGCAGCAGCCGGGCGAAGCTGTGGAGAATTATGTCCATGCGATGCAGCAGCTAGCCTCTCGCCAAAAAAAACCTCTGTCAGAGCGGCAGATGGTGAAAATAATTAAAACGAGGACGGAAGCTAACTTCGGCAAGCCGAAGTTTTAATACCCTTGCAGACTTAGCCGCAATTGCTAAAATTGAAAAAGTAGCGAAAAAATAACAAATGTGTAAAATAATAAACCCGAAGTCTTCTTAATAAAAAACATCAAATTTTGACCGATTTCACCCTATTGTTCCTATGGGAGCTATAGGATATAGACGTCCGATCAGCACGCGCTTTTACCTTGATGAAGGAATGCATAAAAAAATAGGATTTGAAAAAACTTATGGCAATAGCTTTTACACTACGTGAAATATTCTGAAAAACATCAAATTTGGACCGATTTTACCCTATTGTTCCTATGGGAGCTATAGGATATAGACGTCCGATCGGCACGCGCTTTTACCCTGATCAAGGTATGCATAAAAAATACGATTTGGAAAGATTCATGTCAATAGCTTTTACACTGCGCGAAATATCATCAATTCTTGCTAGATATACCCGATTGTTCCTATGGGAGCTATAGAATATAGACGTCCGATCGGCACGCGCTTTTACCCTGATAAAGGTATGCGTAAAAAATTACGATTTGGAAAGATTCATGTCAATAGCTCTCACACTGCGCGAAATATCATCAATTCTTGCAAGATATGTCCGATTGTTCCTATGGGAGCTATAGGATATAGACGTCCGATCGGGGCGATTTTCAAACTTGATCTGCGTACACATGTTTTAGGACGAGTGTGAAAGTTTCAGATCGCTTGCTTCTAAACTGAGCTCGCAAACGGTATTGAAACAGACGGACTTGGCCATTTTGACTCCCCTATTGATCCTGATCAAGAATATATATATATCGGAAACGTCTCCTTAACTGCGTTACAAACTTCTGACCAAAATTATAATACCCTCTGCAAGGGTATAAAAAGGCTTGAGAAAGAGCATCGCAAGATTCGTTTACGCAATGGATGTGCTGACGGTGCACGAGTTGAGGGAAGAGTGCTGCGAGGTGGAGCGCAATTTTGGACGACGAGGACGCGCGGCCTATGCGCATCCGATGCGTTACCCTCCGGCGGAGAAGGCCAGGGTTAGCGAGGCAACTGGTCCCGACACTGGAGAGGATTACATGCGAAGGTCTGAAATCCGTTCCGAGCGGGCTGCTGGAATTGCGAAGCCGTAGACCACCGGTTCCGTGACTGTGCACGGTGCCTGTTTTGCTACCGATGCGGAAGGCCAGACACCGTGTCTCCGAAATGTCCGGATTGCGCGGAAAACGGTCGGCTGGGCGATCCGAGTGCGGGAAGGATGCGTCCAGACAAGAGTCCCGCGAAGCTGTTAATGTTCTAGTAATAACAAAAAAGTTTTAGTATCGTCATTAATGATGCAATCATCCCGCAAAAGACAACTGCTAAATACTTGGGAATAACTCTTGATACAAAGATGACATGGAAGGAACACGACGACGAAGACGACACATCGGTTTGGAGCTGGCAAAGAATTAAACCTAAGCCAAAGGGAATCCAGAGACACAACCAAGTTTCTTCGATTCTACTAAAAAAAACTTGCCCTGGACACTGCACCCAACACTCCAATCAATTCGCTATCTTAGCCGAAAGCTCGCCAATTAAAAAAGGTAAAGATGCAGACGAAAACGAAGCACTGGACATGATAACTGAAGACAACATTGATAAACCTGCCAAGCCGCCACCTATCTTCTTATCGGATGTTAGTGAGTTAAGTAGTATGCTAGCCTACCTCGAAACCAAAATTAAAAAAGAAAATTTTCTTTGTAAATCTCAACGAGATGGTCAAGTGAGAGTTATGGTTAAGTCTATTGATGAATAGAGGTCCCTTGTTAAAACTCTTGCTAGTGATTTTGTCAAGTTTCCCTCACCGTTGTCAGGAATTCGCGAACTCAAAATCCTATTGTACCAAAACTCATAGGAAATACAAACTTCTGTGGAGATTGACGAGGCAGTGGAGAACCTTACCAGGAAAGTACATTTAGCAGCAAGTAACGCCACTCCAATAATATAAGCCACCCAGACGACAAGCCAGAAGAGACCATTACCTTTGGTCAACTGAGTTGGCATCCATGGTAAGAAAAAGACGTAGACTAAGAAGGGTCTGGCAGATCAGCAGACTTAGAAGTGACAAGACCGTATACAACAGGACATGCAAGGAACTCAATAGAATGTTGCTAGACCTCAAAAGTAACTAATTGGAAGCTTACCTAGTAGAAGGACCTTGATGCAATCATTTCGCAAAAGACAACTGCTAAATACTTGGGAATGACTCTTGATACAAAGATGACATGGAGGGAACACATCACAGGAAAAGTTAAGCTACTAAATAACAAAAAAAAAAGGCAAATGTTCTGGCTGCTAAATAGAATAAGTAAACTATCCATAAAAAAAACAAGCTCCTTATGTATAAATCCATTATCAAACCTGCGTGGACATACGGCATTGAACTGTGGGGCACAGCCGCATACACAAACATCAAAAGACTGGAAAGAGCCGAGAACAAAGTCTTAAGACAAATAATTAATGCGCCGTTCTACGTGCGCAACACCAAGAAGAAGAGACCTGGACTTCCCATCAGTAGTGGAAAAAATTACAAAGAGCAGCAGAAGACATATAGTTAAAATGCAAGACCACGAAAATCCCTTAGCTTCCAGCATAATAGTTATCAACGATCAACCTAGACGTTTACATAGATGCCACCCGCTGGACCTGCCATTCAGAGTGCTATAGTTTCCAGTTGTTCATCAATTTCACAATCCACACATCACACATACCCCACTTCATCTCCCAACACACCATTCCCACACTATTAATATAACATATTTGTTTGCTCCAAAATCAATGTAACCATCACATTTAATTAAAATCGATCCACAGGAGGACTGGGAGCTCATCCTATGTGTTTGTCCAATATATGCAGATTTGCGGGACTTAGATGGACTTGGTGTGCAGCGTGTTGGCGAAAACTGGACGTTTGATGCGATCCTGGAGGACGAGGACAGGACCAGAAGGCTAGGTGAGTTTGCTGTGTGGGCTTAAGCCCAAGTTACCTTTCCGTGTGGCTAGCGGCAGAGAATTCCGCCACAGTTTGTCATTGCTTGTCGTAGGAGGCGACTAATAAGACACACGCGGTTGCCTCATCCGTGTTTTTTCGAAGGGGTCAGGTCTACCGAGCCTGTAACTTCCATAGATCGGCAGAGGTTTTAGATGGTCTCCCCATACTATTGCTTGTGCCTCGCACATGTTAGAAGTGGTGAGAAACCGAAGATAGAAGAAGTTGGCTTCGAACATGGAAGTAAGAAACTATAGTTTCTTACTCTATGATATAGGCGCCAGCTAGTGTGACCACTTTGAGCTACGGGATTTCGTTAGTTTCGATGACCTACTATCGAAATCTCAGGATTGCGCTGATGTGGGATTGGTGTGGCCAGCTGTCCTCTGCTTAAGGCGCGCTTTTAAATTGTCTTAGTGTGGCAGGGCAGTCACACAATAATAGCTGATGTTGGACCTACTAATTATTTAAATGCTAAAATTGTGTTTGGAGATAGGCAAATAAGAAGGTTATCTAAATTAGAAAGAATAATTTCTTAAGACGCAATTCGCTGTTGCGATGACATAGTTTATTAATCCGCGCGATGGGCTTGAAAAAAATTATTTAAGAGCTAAAATAAATAATAATTCTCAAATAGTTTAAAATTATCTTGTCTCGGAGTATTATCGTATATGGTTAAAAACAAATTTTAGTCAAAAGATAGCAAGGCAGCTCGAGAAACATCTCAGACTCTACAAAACGGGATCACCGTGGTCTAGAAAAGGACGCCGCAAGCAGGTCAGCCGCGATTAATAGTGCGAAAATCTAGGCGTATGCGTGTACGCAAAACTGATAAGCCAGTTAAGTCATGTGCCAAGTGCCCAAGGATTAAGAACGCGAAGTCGCCGTTCGGACCTTAAAGAGTCCGTGCGTTAATACCTGCTGCTGAAAAATATGCACGACTTGAGTCTTGCCCAGACAATTCCCCGTTCCCCCCGGTGACAACTTCAATAGACAAAACAGGAAACCAATTAATGCATTAGAACTAAAAGACATAATAAAAGTGAACAAAATTAACTACGGGCGCTGCAAAGCCGAATGCAGGTCAGCGAAATGCAGCTAATGATTTAATAAAATCAAAATTAAAAAAAGAAGGGTATGAACCCAAAACATTAAACATTTCATTTGCAAAACCGGCATCATTTTTCAAATTCCCACAAAATGTTCCCTACCTGAATTAAAAGAATTCATTTCATCGCCAATTCCCATCCATGATATTATCCGAGTAAACAGAAGAAATGAAAATAAAGATATGATACCTACTTCTAGGGTTAAAATAAATAAAATTTAAAACCAAATTCCCTGCTTTATTTGAGAATCAAACCCCTAGCTCTTTTGAAATTCGTAATTCTTCCGATTTTCCTCTGCTACAGGCCCAAAAAAAATCAGGCATACCTGTGATGCAAAACAATGCGAAGGCTGCTGCAGAATGCATTCACAATTTCATTCCCTACAATAGAGTAATAAAAATAAACCAAAATCGAATAAATGAGAATAAATGTACAAGTCATTATGAACAGCTATAGAACTGCAACTAAAGAAAACAGTTATTCTCTTAGCGAAAATTTCTTTCCTACTCATTCACAATCTCCCATTTTTTCACAGTCATCCCAGCCTGCAAATTTTTTACAGCAACAACAAACCTCTTCTCATACCCAACCTATTACTAGTGCAAAGTCTTCAGCCTTAGAAACCGCTGAAAACAGTTTAATTTCTATCTCCTCTCAAATTTCTTTGTTTTTATTAGAAAATAATTCTGACATTCTAGCAGATGCTAGAACATTTTTAGAAGATCTAAGAACACGTAATGCCAAAACTAATTGCACTAAATTTATGTGCAAAAACTGCGTTCATGTTTTAATTTATTATTTTTATTTTTGTCTTTTTATTTTTAGAAGCTTTTTATTTTTATCTTTATTCTTTATTTGTTTTTTTTCTTTTTTTAATTTCTTGTTTTAATTCATGAAAATCTTACAGTATCACATTCAAAGTCTGACAAGCAATAATAACAGACTGCTTCTCAAACTTTTTTTATTTAATAACAACGTTGACATTGCTCTTTTGTCCGAAATCTGGGTCAAAAATATTGCTATGTGCTGTCTTGCTAATTTCAATTTTGTATGTAAGCCCCGCAATGACGGTAACGGGGGTGTAGGAATTTATATTAAAAAAATATTAATTATAAAATCATTACCTGCGGCACTGAAATTGAAACCATTAGAATCTCCACTACCAATTTAAAACACAATATTAATGTTTTCAGTGTATATGCTCCTCCTAATTCTAACATACATGATTTCCAAAAAGGTTGTAGAGATGTCCTTATGAAGGGCAACGGCTCTTGGGGGACTATCTATAGTAGGTGGTGACCTAAATGCTAAGTCGTCAACTTGTGAACCCTTACGCATTATAATAAAGGTCAAGTTTTAGAACAAGTCCTCATTCCTAAAGGTTTTTCTTAAAATTCAAAAATTTCCAATGGCAATCACTTCCCAATAATATTAGAAATTACTATTTTACTGCTACTAAAAATAGCCATAAACTGCTTCAGTCTCATGTTTTGAACGATTTTTCCAAAATAAAAATTACTTCTCTTGAAACTCTCACAAATTCAACAAACAACATTTTTTTACGCTAGCGTAAAAACTTTAATCTTTCAAGTGTAACCAAAATTTCGAGAGCTCATCAGAATGAAGCTTGCTACGGTCGTTCTGTCAATCAGCTGGGTTTGTTGAAAAACAGTTAAAATTCAAATATCGAATTTGCGGGAAAGAGCCTTTAAAAGATATTATCAACTACCTTGGTTTTTTTAATTTACTGATAATTATTTGCTAATTTAAAGTTCATATAGTGATTTTTCGTACATTTTTGACCCAAGAAACATTTTGCTCTGACAAGAAGCAACTCAGATAGAATTAATGTTATTTTGTCCTCAGTGAGAAGCGCACGCCAAAAGAATACATTTTTGAATCTTTTCGCTAGGGTTCCCCAAAGTTCATTTCCGTAGACTGGCAACGCTATGCAATTTTCTGGTATTTTTTTCGTCGATCTGAGAAGTTCATTTTCGATCTGAGTACAGAGGTGAAAAAAAAGCCTGACGTAAAGTGAACGCCAGTTTTTTGCCTCTCGCTCTCTCTCATGACTGGCGTACAGTTTTCGTCGATCTGAGTACTACGCTTAAAGCCTAAAGCCTCATGAGAGAGAGCGAGAGGCAAAAAACTGGCGTTCACTTTACGTCAGGCTTTTTTTTCACCTCTGTACTCAGATCGAAAATGAACTTTGGGTGAACCCTAGCGAAAAGATTAAAAAATTTAGTCTTTTGGCGTGCGCTTCTCACTGAACATTTTAAAAAGTGGAGGGAAAAAAACAAAAAACCCTCAAAAATCTATTATAGGAGTTTACATGTGAGGACAAAATACCATTAATACTATCTGGGGTGCCTTTTGTCAGAGCAAAGTGTTTTTTAGGTCAAAATTGTACGAAAAAACATAATAAGAGTGCAGCTATGAACTTTAAATTAGCAAAAAATTATCAGTAAATAAAAAAAACAACTGTAAAATTTAAATTGTATTGTTTATTAATTTCTTTGTACAGCGGCAGACTTGTCTTGCCAAGGTAGTTGATAATATCTTTTAAAGGCTCTTTCCCGCAATACTGCTTGTCAACAAGCCCAGCTGATTGACAGTACGACCGAAGCACTCTTAATTCTGATGAACTCTAAAAATGTTGGTCACACTGGAAAGATTAAAGTTTTTACGCTAGCGTACTCGTTTGTCGATCTGAGTACCATAGAGTAAGCATAGAGTAAGAAACTATATAGAGGTTTCATTTGCTCTGCCCGGGCCTCTGCCAAAGCTCTGCTGAGAGCCATGTTCGAAGCCAACTTCGGTTTCTAACCACTTCTAACATGTGCGAAGCACAAGCAATAGTATGGGGAGTTCTCGCACCTATCCTTAGGAATAAGAGCGAGCAGTGCAGCAATAAGAATTCACCATGGGCAGCGATTCAAGCTCGATTCGAACAAATGCAAAACTCTCTTTTTTTTCGTTTTTCCCCTAGGTGGCATCACTGGAAATGTCACTCGAGAGCGCGGACAGAGCAAATGAAACCTCTATTTAGTTTCTTACTCTATGGTATGGTTAGTGGTACTAGGCTTTAGCTGCGAAAACACAAGAAAGATAGATATTTTTTAAAACAGCGATGGAGCAAGCTGGCTGCTAACCATCGATATTATCGATAGTGCCATCGATAGTTTGTCAGCTCTAGCCTCTGGGATGAACTTGTGCATGATATAATAACATAAGGTAGACCGTCGGCTGTCTAAACGTTCGGGTTTTGGTCAGTGCATAGAGTAATAATGTATAGAGCCGTCATTTGCTCTGCCTGCGCTCTCGAGTGACATTTCCTGTGATGCCACCTAGGCGAAAAACGGAAAAAAAGAGAGTTTTGCAAGTGTTCGAATCGAGCTTCATTCCATGCCCATGGTGAGATTCTGCAGCTGGACTGGTCGCTCTTATTCCTAAGGATAGGTGCGAGAACTCCCCATACTATTGCTTGTGCTTCGCACATGTTAGAAGTGGTGAGAAACCGAAGTTAGAAGAAGTTAGCTTCGAACATGGCTCTCAGCAGAGCTTTGGCAGAGGCCCGGACAGAGCAAATGAAACCTCTATATAGTTTCTTACTTTATGGTCAGTGCGTGTTCGTTTTTTAAAAGTTTTATGTTAATATTATAATATGTTTTAGAATTAAGAATCTTAACAAAGGACTGAACATTCAAAACTATTAAAAATTAGATTATGAACAAAAAATTAAACCTATTTTAAAATGAAAGGCAAAAAAGACCATGAACCACACATTCTATTGTCGCTCTGCTCGCACTTACTAAACAGTGCCCATTTCAATAGCACTCATTGTTATGATTATAGAGGTACCAGATTTTGCCAGCGAGACTACCTTATATTATTGTATCATGAACTTGTGCGTCTCATGGACGTGTACAACACCATCCCATTGTGCTGTCTCTCATCGCTCGTCTAGAACCGCGTTCTTTCCATTCCAGTCCAACGCCGATAGGTCCTATTCGTGTAGCAGGTCGCTGTCACTAAGAGGGAGTCTGTTCCTCATCTTGCACCTTATTGCAGCTCGGTGCATCCAGATCAATTGGAAGAGCTCCAGCAAGTATATGCTGTCCCACTGTGGACACTGTACGGCAAACCCGTAGGTATCCTAGCAGGATAAGCTTTTGGCACGAGATGAGGCGATGCAGGGGCATCCTCTGTCTCATCTTTTCGTACCAATGGCCGCTAATGGACCCTTGCGGGCAGCCCCGTGTAACCGGGACTGTGGCTACTTTATACCTGCTGACGAATCGTCATGGAGAACTATCGATAGTGGGCGCCATAGATAGTCGACGATAGTTTATTTTAAACCATCGATAGTGTCGATAGTGCCATCGATAGTGGCTCGATAATAACCCAACAAAAAATTTGTTTAAAGCAAATATAATAAAATTATGCTTTATTTTAACTAAGTTACGATTTAAAAATAAAAGAATGAAACGAATACAATAAAATATGCTTTATTTCAGCCAAGAGTTGAGATTTAAAAAAAAAAGAATGTTAACATTTTTTTCTTTGAGCCGGGTTCGCCTCTCCGAAATTATTTGGCCCGCCTTGCTGAATGTTCTTTCAGACTCCACGGACGTAGCCGGAATACAAAGATATTTGGCAAAAAGGCTCCCAATGGCAGGGAAATCAGTTTGATTCACCTGGAAAAAAGTAATATACTTAATTATATGCAATCTATAACTCGGCACTTTTAATTAGGGCATACTTTCTTCCATAATAGAGGGTCGATATATTGTCCGCCAATTTCCCTTTGCAGATACTGCCTCTTAGTTAAAATTGCATCGACTCTTGAGTTTACAACTTTATTAATGGAACGCTCACCCAAAGAATCGAACAAAGTGTCCTGTAAACTTGAATCCGGTGCTACGGGTTGATTACTTGCGGTCTCTTTAACTGGAAAATTGGCCAGCTCATTTTCAAAAAATGTTGCTGATTGTTCAGCGTTTGAGCTATGTTGAAATCCACTTTTTTTGAACCGTGGATTCAAAAGCGTATCCATCCTGCAGACTGTTCTCTGCTCATATACGGAAATTGTTTCTTGATTGATTCCATCAATATTTTGCTGATATGCAATAGTTCACATGCTTTAAGCGTGGAGCTGGCATTGTCGGTAACAATACATACAGTTTTTTCCAGAATGTTCCATTCAATAAAAATGTACCGCAATGTATCAGCAATGTTTTGTGAAGAATGATTAGTTGTGCTTAGAAGTTTTTTTGTCGCTAAGGATGCTGTTTTTAATTCGTAGTTATATACGAAATGACCTGTCACAGTCAAAAAACTAGCATTGGCACTTGATGTCCACAAATCACACGTAACTGCGATATTCAAAACATTTACAAGTATTGCTGATAACTTGGCAGAAGTTTCGGTAAAATAATTATACATCGGCACATCTCTTAAGTGCGTCTTGCTGGGTAATTTATACCCTACAATTTATATTGTAGGGCTGCACATCTTTGGCAACCATTTCAGATAAATCTTTTTCTATGTCGGTCTTTCTTTTAGAATTTGAATCATACACGACGGCTCTTTTAAAGTAAGACGGCACAGAGTTCATGCTCGATCTGCAACTGCTGCTTGTAGATGCAGTGTCGTTCCTCTCAGCACGTACAACTTGTGTGCTCGATTCTGGGCTCTTACTTTCCACGCCAGGATGGAACCTTTTTAAATGGTCGTGCAAGTTAGATGTATTGCCGCTTGTCTTGTATTCTTTGCCACAATCGAGACATTTGGCATATTTTTAGTCGTCGGACCTTTTAAAATATTTCCAAGCATGTGGAATTTCCGACTTCTTTTTGTTACTCTGTCGGTTTGGTTCCAAATTTTTTTCAGAGTATGTGCTGGAGGAGCACTCACAGTCCGGCTTGTCGGCACTTGATGAAGACACTCGACGTTTACCTTAAATTTAAGAAATTATAGATCAAAACACTTATGTATATAATATAGTAAAAAAAATACCCAGAAAAGATTTTCCACAAGCGGATTTCTTCTTGAAGTCCACAAAAATCCCGAAACGGGAATCGGCTATCGGCGATTGTTCTCGTGACGTGCCTCCAGGCATCCTCCAACAACGTTCGGGTGTAAAACCAAACTGCCACCTGTAGCCACCCAGTAGCACCTCCTTCCCTCGAGCACCTTTCTGAACACCGGAAGCTGGCAGTTGCCTTATTGTTCGATACCAAAAATTTCACTTGAAGCGCACGCAAATCACGTCTACTCCCTTTAAATTTCCACGAACGACTGAGGTATTTATGTACACAAACTTAAACCCATTTCATAAATTGATTGTATTAAAAATGCAGCACTTGATGTGGTCCACCCGCATACACTATGCGCATAGGGGCCGTTAAGGCATGCCAAATATTTTGCAAAAACTCTTTGTTTGGTAATTTAAAGTTTAGAGCTACACTATATTCTTTGGGCTTTTTTGTTGCACTTTTCTATTCATTTTTGATCTGAGAAACACTCTGCTCTAAAGCCTAGTATCCAGATCGACGAAAACCGAACGCCAGTCATGAGAGAGAGCGAGAGGCAAACAGCTGGCGTTCACTTTTCGTCGGGCCTTTTTTTCACGTCGGTCCCCTGATCGACCCTGAATACCAGAAAATTCCATAGCGTTGCCAGTCTGCGGAAATTAACTTTGGGTGAACCCCAGCGAAAAGATTAAAAAATTTAATCTTTTGGCGTGCGCTTCTCACTGAACATTATAAGAAATGGAGGGAAAAACTCAAAAAACTCACAAAAGTGAGGACAAAATAACATTAATACTATCTGGGGTGCCTCTTGTCAGAGCAAAATGTTTTTTAGGTTCAGAATGTACGAAAAAACACAATAAAAGTGCAGCTATGAACTTTAAATTAGCAAATAATAATTGAAAAAAACAACTGTTAAATTTAAATGGTATTGTTTTTTAATATCTTTGTACAGCGGCAGACTTGTCTTGCCAAGGTATTTGGTAATATCATTTAAAGGCTCTTTCCCGCAAATACGATATTTGAATTTTAACTGCTTGTCAACAAACCCAGCTGATTGACAGTACGACCGTAGCACGCTTAAATCTGATGAACTCTCGAAACTTTGGTCACTCTGGAAAGATTAAAGTTTTTACGCTAGCGTAATTGTTTGTCGATCTGGATACTAGGCTTAAAAACAGACATTTTAAAAGATTAAATTTTGTAATCTTTTCGTTAGGGCCTGACGAAAGTTCAGCCAAAGTTCATTTCAGCAGACTGGCAACGCTATTTCATTTTTTTGTCATTCTGAGTACAGGGGTGAAATAGGCCATAGGAAAGTGTTCGCCAGTTGTTTGCCTCTCGCTCTCTCTCAAAGCTGACGAACAAATTTCGTTGATCTGAGCACTTGGCCTACTCACCGACAACGCGACAGTTATGAAAAACAGGACGGGGGCCTCACTATATCAGAAAGTCGATCGATGGTTGCGATAGATGGGTAAAAAAATACTAGATTTTGAAAAACAACGGGGGCCTCACGATAACAGAAAGTCGATCGACAGTTGCGATAGATGGGTAAAAAATACTAGATTCCGAATGGACGGTTTTACTAGTGGCAGCACTGGCAACTTAGGACAATTGTAATGGCACCGGCAACGCTTGACCTCACAATCGATAAGCGCAATTGTGGCGAGAGTGAAGAGTGTGGCCAGACAAGGGAAATCGAAATCGTGAATTAAAAAATGGGGAAATTTCTGGGGGACGCTTCAAGTCGTTCAGGGCAACGTTTTGGGAAAACTGTAATGTGGAAAAGTTTGGTCAAAGTTTGGGAAACACTCTGGGGAAAATTAATGTCTGTCTAGAGAGCACGGGGAATACAAGTCGGGCAGGAAATTCGAATGGGCTAACATCAATGGCAAGAAAATCACCACTCTTATCACGTTTCCAAAGAAATATGAAGATGCTGTCTGGAAGGCACATGTGTGTATAAATATGAAATATAGTGATGGTTTTTAAAATAGCTTAAACAGTCAGTTCAATATTTTTCTTTCAAATCTTAATAACTGTTAAAAGAATTATTGATTGCAACACATTGCATCAAAATGTTCTTCTAATTTAAATTTATTTAAAAATTTTATTTGATAACAAAATTATAAAAAACAAATTTTATTAAAAGAGTTTGTTTTTAAATATATCACTTCATTTGCATTTATAAATTAAAAATGTTGAGGCGATGTATGTTTTAACATTGTTATATTTCGATTTATGAAAGTAACATAAAAGGAAGAAAACTTCGGCAAGCCAAAGTTTAAATACCCTTGCAGCTATTACAAATCGACTACCTTTCGATTTCTATACCTTCTACTTAATACTTACTAAAAACAATGAAGCCATGTCGATTTAGCGCTGCATTTTGCCATCGTTTCAAAGGCAGCTAAATGATATAGTTGTCCGATTTTTATTTAATTAAATCCGTAACTCCATAATATTTAAATATTGCCATATCCCAAGGAACACCAAAAAATAAAGACAAACAACAAAGTTATAATTGTTTTGAATTGTTTTTTCCGATCGTTCCTATGGAAGCCATAGAATATAGTCGCCCGATCCGGCTCGTTCCGACTTATGTACTACCTGCAATAGAAAGACAACTTTTGTGTAAGTTTCAAGCAGATAGCTTTTAAACTGAGGGACTAGTTTGCGTAGAAACGGACATACGGACATGGCTAGTTCGACTCTCCTGGTGATGCTGATCAAAAATGTATATACTTTATAGGATCGGAAACGATTCCTTCTACCTGTTACATACTTTTGCACGAATACAATATACCCTCTTACTCTACGAGTAACGGGTATAAAAATACTTCTTTAAATAAAAAGGTTTTAAGATAGATTTTGGCTCTCTTTTTTTTTTTGCGTTGAATCGGACAGACGGACGGACAGACGGACATGGCTAGATCGACCAAAGCCCAATATAATCTCTAAGATGCGTAACGCCCATACATTGGTTTTGCAATATGCAGCTCGTTTTTTGGTGGCGACAAAAATTCCGCTCTCCCCGCTCTCACAAAGTTGAGAGCGTAAAAATCTAAAAATAGAATTGCACGAATAAAGAAGTGCGTATGTGTGCGTATTTGTTCGAGAAGACGATTTTCGTCCAGAAATCATTTCTGGACTAAGAAACTAATTGTGTGTCAAAAGAACTTCTATGATTGAATATTATTGAAAATATTTCAATAAAGTTTAATATATTTAAATATGTATACTATGATTGTTAAACAAAAACAAAGCAAAGTATATTTAAATTGAATATATTTAAGGGATATTTAATTAAATATATTTCGCTTTATTTTTTTATCCATGGCTGTTTTTTATTAACTCTAAAATGGAAATATTCAATTTAATTTTTATTCACATATATATTAAACTTTGATTTAATGACTTAAAATATTTAAAGTAAATACGAGTAACATCATATCTAATATTATCAACCTGCATTTAAATATTTTCATATTAAATCAAGCAGTTTTATATGTTTTGTGTTAAAAGGTATGTTTTTAAATTTAATTTAAAAATATAAAACGAAACATTTTATTTAATATGCAGATATTCTTTTTTTTTATCCATTTGTTTTGTATTCCTAATAAATATTTAATCCTATTTATATTTAATATTACGTACATACATATTTATAACTTTTTTCCAAGTTATTGAAAGCGTTTTGTTATATTTTTATACCCTTGCAGAGGGTATTATAATTTTGGTCAAAAGTGTGCAACGCAGTGAAGGAGACATCTCCGACCCTATAAAGTATATATATTCTTGATCAGGATCACCTCCTGAGTTGATATAGCCATGTCCGTCTGTCCGTCTGTCTGTTTCTACGCGAACTAGTCTCTCAGTTTTAAAGATATCGAATTGAAACTTTGCACACAGCCTTCGATCCTTTGCACGCAGTATATAAGTCGGAACGGCCGGGATCGGCCGACTATATCATATAGCTGCCATATAACTGATTGATCGGAAATGCCATAACTTTGGTGTTTGTTAAGTTAGAAAGTTGGTATTTTCTATGGGTTTTATATTTGGCCAATCAATTCGACCTACCAAATTTCATTAGGATCGGCCGACTATATCCTATAGCTGCCATATAACTGATTAATCGGAAATGCCATAACTTTGGTGTTTGTTTAGTTAGGAAGTTGAGATTTTCTATGGATTTTTTTTTTGGCCAATCAATCCGACCTACCAAATTTCATAAGGATCAGCCGACTATATCCTATAGCTGCCATATAACTGAACGATTGGAAATGCCATAACTTTGGTGTTTTTAAAGTTAGGAAGTTGGGATTTTTTATGAGTATTAAGAATGCATCACATGAATAATTTTGGAGAATATAGTTTACAGAGTATTCTGCAAGGGTATATCAACTTCGGCTCCGCCCGAAGTTAGCTTTCCTTTCTTGTTATACCCTTGCAGAGGGTATTATAATTTTGGTCAAAAGTGTGCAACGCAGTGAAGGAGACATCTCCGACCCTATAAAGTATATATATTCTTGATCAGGATCACCTCCTGAGTTGATATAAGCATGTCCGTCTGTCCGTCTGTCCGTCTGTCTGTTTCTACGCAAACTAGTCTCTCAGTTTTAAAGATATCGAGTTGAAACTTTGCACACACCCTTCTTTCCTTTGCACGCAGTATATAAGTCGGAACGGCCGGGATCGGCCGACTATATCCTATAGCTGCCATATAACTGATTGATCGGAAATGCCATAACTTTGGTGTTTGTAAAGTAAGGAAGTTGGGATTTTCTATGGGTTTTATATTTGGCCAATCAATCTGACCTACCAAATTTCAAAAGGATCAGCCGACTATATCCTATAGCCGCCGTATTACTGATTGATCGGAAATGCCATAACTTTGGTGTTTGTAAAGTTAGGAAGTTGGGATTTTTTATGAGTGTTAAGAATGCATCATATGAATAATTTTGGAGAATATAATTTACAGAATATTCTGCAAGGGTATTTCAACTTCGGCTCCGTCCGAAGTTAGCTTTCCTTTCTTGTTTAGAATGTTTTTTCGATGCCATTTTTATACCCTTGCAGAGGGTATTATAATTTTGGTCAAAAGTGTGCAACGCAGTGAAGGAGACATCTCCGACCCTATAAAGTATATATATTCTTGATCAGGATCACCTCCTGAGTTGATATAGCCATGTCCGTCTGTCCGTCTGTCCGTCTGTCTGTCCGTCTGTCTGTTTCTACGCGAACTAGTCTCTCAGTTTTAAAGATATCGAATTGAAACTTTGCACACAGCCTTCGATCCTTTGCACGCAGTATATAAGTCGGAACGGCCAGGATCGGACAACTATATCCTATAGCTGCCATATAACTGATTGATCGGAAATGCCATAACTTTAGTGTTTGTTAAATTAGGACGTTGGGATTTCCTATGGGTATTTTATTTGGCCAGTCAATCCGACCTACCAAATTTCATAAGGATCGGCCGACTATATCCTATAGCTGCCATATAACTGATTGATCGGTAATGCCATAACTTTGGGATTTGTAAAGTTAGGAAGTTGGGATTTTCTATGGCTTTTATATTTGGCCAATCAATCTGACCTACCAAATTTCATAGGGATCGGCCGACTATATCCTATAGCCGCCACTTAACTGAACGATTGGAAATGCCATAACTTTGGTTTTTTATGAGTGTTAAGAATGCATCATATGAATAATTTTGGAGAATATAATTCGGAATATTCTGCAAGGGTATTTCAACTTCGGCTCCGCCCGAAGTTAGCTTTCCTTTCTTGTTTTCTAATTTTTTCGGTAAAATATTATTTATTTTTCACCCAAAAGCGCACGACTTGCAAATCAAATTAAAAGGCACAAAATCATTAAACCAAATTTCATTTTCATAAGAAATACTAAAAATGGGTAAATAACTAAAGTAGTTAATATACAAATACTTACATATATAAATTTAATTTATATTATGATAATAACTTTATGTTATGTTTTGTTATTATGTTTTTATGTTATTATAATACGTATAATATAAAAATACCACATATTTTTAAATCCATATATTTAAAAGACAATAAATATCAAAATATTCATCCAGTTCAATCGCAAAATTTCTGAGGCCCCTAAAAATCGTTCACACGGTGGTCGCTGAATACCCTAATGACAATTATTCCAATTTGAAGTCATGTATGCAATAAATTATGTATCTTTATATACGTAGATATATTTGGTCATTACTAAAAAATATTCTACATTTGAATAATTATCATATAAAGGCAATACAAAATAAGTATTTTAAATAATGTTAGAATTTTAAAATAAAGAGTGTATTTCGACAGCGCGCTGCAGCGAATTTCTTCGCTTGTGAATACAACTGGCTTTTCGCTCTATTGCCCAAAAGCCAGCGAGAGAGCGCTCTAGAGCCAGCCGCTCTCTCGCTGGCTTTTGGGCAAGAGAGCGAAAAGCCAGTTGAAAAGCCAGCACAAAAAATTTGTGTGCAAAAAAATCGTATGGCGTTACGCATCTTAGAGATTATATTGGTCTTTGGATCGACTCTCCTGGTGATGCTGGTCAAGAATATATAAACTTTATAGGGTCGGAAATGTCTCCTTCACTGCGTTGCAAACTTTTGACTGAAATTATAATACGCTCTGCAAGGGTATACAAATATAGTGTTCAGACGCACACTAATAAAAATAAAGTATAATACTTTATGTGCTCTGTGCATGTCATGTGACAGTTGTAAATCGATCTAGAGCCATAAACTATGATTTGTAATTTTAAACCCTTCAGGGGTTTCTCCCACTGCACCAAGAGTACATGGATAACCCTCCCGCGGCCTCTGCGTAGGCCACAGAATAAGAATTGCATGTTAGTTTCCTAAGCAGAGACTTCAAAAATAAAATTCAGTTTTAAAACAGAACTCAACTAAAAAGGTTGTTTTATTTAATTCAGTAACTCATCCCTTTCATATAGTAATTTTTAAACCTGATAGCTCCATGAGTAGAACTTTACTAATTCAAAATTTTCTTTTATTATTTTAACCTTACATGGTAACAAATATGTGTCTACTTCAGTTTCATTTCAGACCAAATAGAGTAAAGACGTGTAACTACGGCGATCAAAGACCACCAGCAAGTGCTTATCAGCAAAATGTTGCAAAAACAAACAGGTAAACAAAAGAAACAAAAAAAAAAAAAACAATGACTAACAATCACATGATACAACAACCACACACAGGGGTTCGCCGCACATAACCAAAATCTGGCCACCGGACAAAAACAAACTTTTTTCCAAAAACTCAATAAATTAACAAAAATACATAGTGACCAAAAGAAAAGGCAAGCTTTCCTTAGAGGGGAACACTGTAAATCCAACCAAAAACTACTCAACAAGCCGAAAAATTACTAAAAATCAATAAAAACAAGAGAGAACGCTATAGTCGAGTGCCTCGACTATTAGATACCCGTTACTCAGCTAAACAACTTTCGATTTTGCATTAACATAATGTGAATTAGATTGACCACAGGAAAAAAGGACAAAAAGTTCAAATTATCAATTTGAATTAGGCGTTCTCTTAGAGCTGGCAGCTTTACAGCACGAGCATCAGCACCAGCGCTGCTTTAGCGCAGGCAGCTTTTGTCCTGCACCAGCATACACACATACGCCATTGTTTGACTCAGACCTCCAATTTGGCTAACTTTATTTTATTTGCATAGTTCTTGGGATATAGTTCGGTATTGACAAATGAAAACCATCGCAATTTAATTTAATAGAAATCCTTATCGAGAATTAACCTTGACTCTGTTGAGCACCTTGGCCAGCTGTTCCAAGGTCTTCCGTTAGATGGCGCTATTGTATTGCTCCATTTACCCCAAGACATTGGTACCACGGGCCATGAAAGGCGGAAATGTAGGCGCTAGCCAGGCTTAAGCGTTTAATGGGTTTTTGGGCGTTAGAGTGGGCGTGGCAAACTTTTATTAGGCCAATCGATAGGTATTGACGAAACAAATACATATCAATTAAAATTTTCATAATAGCATCAAAACTGTGGCCACAGCTTGTGGCTTGTGGGCGTCAGAGGGGGCGTGGCACCATTTTGAAACAAACTTGCGCTGCGTAGGAACTCCACTCCACAAATCCACATGCAAAATTCCAATCTTCTAGCTTTTATAGTTTCCGAGATCTCAGCGTTCATACGGACAGACAGCCGGACAGACGGAGAGACGGACAGACGGACATGGCTAGATCGATTCGGCTAGTGATCCTGAACAAGAATATATATACTTTATAGGGTCGGAAACGCTTCCTTCTACCTGTTAAATACTTTTGCACGAATACAATATACCCTTTTACTCTACGAGTAACGGGTATAAAAATGGAGAACTAGACGTAGAGGCATACGAACACAAATCTCTTAATGAAACCAAAGGTGTTATTTATTGCAATCTACTTAGGAATGTCTCGGTAGAGAAATCCTAGTCGAGCTAAAATCCCAAAAAGTTTGCGATGTCTATAAGTGGACGACTCCCAACGGATCTCCTTACAATAACTTTTGCATACACTAGTCTCCCTGAAAAAGTAACGATGGGCTATAAGGTAGTATTCACACGCCCATACATACCACGCCCAATGCAGTGCAAGAAATGCCTTCGATTCAATCACACCCAATCCTACTGCAAACAGGAAAATCCTACATGCAAAAACTATTCCGAGAACTCACACTCAAATGACAATAACGAATGGAGACAAGTACCTAAATACAAAAATTTCAAGAACCAGCACACCTCCATAGAGTAAAAAAGGCCCAATCTTTCTTAAAGAACAGGACCTTATAGCCATTAAAGTAACAGAAAAAGTAGACCAGAAAACTACCCGTTCCATAAATTTCACACGCCACAATCCGAGGCAAGAATTCTCATACTCCCAAACCCTAAAAAACGCAAAACCCACAGAACACCCCATAAAAATAACAAAAACTCAAGCACAGAACAAAATAGTAAGGCATAGCGTCATATCTCCGCGCGACATATCTCCGCCCTTCTACAAACGACATATCTCCGCGCGGAGATAAGACGTTTAAAAACGACAGATCTCCGCTCGAAAATATTTCGTTTTTAAACGACATACCTCCGCGCGGAGATACATATGTCGTTTGCAGAAGCGCTGATCAACGCGGAGTTATGTCGTATAAAAACGACATATCTCCGCCCTTCTGCAAACGACATATCTCCGCGCGGAGGTATGTCGTTTAAAAAAGAAATATTTTACCTCCTTGTAGACCCTGCCTTGGATCATGCCGTCCCAATTCAAAGAAAAACCTTGTATTTATAGGTATTACTTCAAACTTTTTGTTTTTGACAGCATTTTATTTTGTTTAAGACTTCTTATTTAATTGTAAATAAAAACATTTCGAATTGCCTCATCAACAGGCTGATTACAGCTGGGACATTTCGGTTTTAAATTTCCACTTTCATCATCGTCAACATGATTACATGGTCGCAGCAAAACAGATTTAGGATTCAATAGGCACACATTGCATGGGTTCATTTGGACAATAGCAGTATCCGACAACTGACTTAAATTGGAACCGTCTGAGGAAATTGATGATGTTGAAGAATTAAGCTCAGACGAATTAGTTTCCATGTCATCCACACTGTTAAAGATATCCTTCTTCTCAATAGGATCGCTTAGCGAAACCGTGCGAGTTAAAAATCCCTGAATATCTATTTCTCCAATATCAAACAACTCCATTGCGTCCATGATTTTTTGAGCACGATTCTGAAAAAAATATTTGTTCTTATGTATAGTTATCTCTTAATAAGATAACATATACTTACACGTAACTGTTTCGTTATTGGTTGATTTCCAACACCGCCGTTTTGGAACAGGAGGGCGAATTCCCGGCTTTTCTCAAATTCTGCATCAATTAAACATTGTACAAATTTGAAAAAATGCCCTTTTGCTCGAATCTTATTGCCTAAATTCAAATTATACGCTTCAACAGACCCGGTGGTTCGAGTTGAACGCTTAAAAACCGATATGTTCTCGGGTCCTTCCTAAGAAATAAAATAAGGTATTATTATATACCAAAAAACTAATACCAATACAAATTTATAAGTTATAACTTATAACATAGAACCAACCTTTTTAAGCCACTGTTTTTCAAAATATTTTAAAAATGGAGAAAACATAATCTTTTCTAAAGATTTTGCTTGGCATTTCAACATATTAAATGCTTCGACTATTTTTGTAGCTGGTAGAAGCGGTAAATACAAAAACTTGAGAAAGAGTACATATGCATGTTTATTGCAATTTAACATTTTTTCAAATCCGGGCGTCTTCTTTGCATGCTTGTGTAAAATGGAACCAACAAGCAAAGAAATTCATTGAAGGATGCAATTTTTTTAGAGCGTTACGCATTGCTTTTTCGTAGTCCGAAATAAAGGATGCACCTTTTAAGCAACAAATGTTGGAATCAATATACAAAAACAAGTGCTGATAGCACAACTCAGTTTTTCGCGTCATCAATACGAATATAAACGGCGTTATCTAAAGCAATAAAAAAAATAAAATAATCATTTATATCAATTAAAAGAAATAATTTACCTTCTGCATATGTTTAATGTAAATTATTAAAAGTTGCTTAAAATCTCCAAAAGGACATACTTTAAAAGTGGCATCAATGAGGTAATTACGATTTTTCTCTTCAATATTATTTTCAATTAAGCCAATTATCTTGTCCGAAGAAAAAATACAGTACGCAAATGAGCTTGATACGTGTACTTTTTTGAAAAAACATTTTGGAGAATTTCCTTTGGTCATACCAAATAGGTTCATGACGTTTTCATCTTCAAACATTAAACGAACACCCTCTGGGGTTGTTGGAGACTTTGGCAAGAATGGCTGCCTTATTCTTTGTAGAGTTCGTTTGACAGTGTCGTAGTTGACCTCAATTTCCTCATCACCTTTGGTTTTTCTTTATCAAACAGAAAATTTAAGAAAAGTAATAATTAAATTTTAATATCGAATTTTACTAAAATTACAAAAATGTAAAAGTATGTAATACATTACATATATATTTTATATATATTGTGAAACCAACTTTATCTACATAGAAAATACACAAATATGTAATCTACAACGTAATCTCTAAATACAAACTGTAATAAAAACAAATTTAAAAAGTTTTAAAATCACAAAAAAATCGTAATATTAAAAAATAAATATTTATTTAATATTAGCTTAACAAATTTATTATTTTTACAAAAGATTTTTACTTTCAGAAACATTTAACATTAATTTTTTTTTCATTCAGAACTAGTTAACAAATGAGGAAAATTTGACTTGAAAAAATTATTATTTTTGTTTACTCACTCTGCAAGAACATCATTAAAAACTTGTTTTATGTCCAAATTTGTATTGTCTTGGCATTTTTGTTTAATTTCTGACACCGCACCGAGTTTTGCTATTTCGCGCCATTGGGACGGATGATTATGCACCATATTATTAACATTCGAAAAAGCACGTGTTTTATCTGAACTTAAATATAGTCTGGCTTTGCAGCCTTCAACGCGGCAGACGTATGCTATATCACCGAGCTTCAATATTTTATTTTTCACAAATAACTGCTCATCACACATCGAAACCAAAAGTTGTGAGCCCTAACGGCTTCCTTCCCGAATTTCAAATTTAATGTTTTCCAAGTCCATTATTAGGTCAACTGCTCGCTGTGAACTTACGAAGTTAAATGACTTCTTCTTGTACGTACGCAGCACTTAATAAAAGAACAGATAATAAAGAACGGTAAAATGCAATTTGGCGCGTGCCACATAACTTCTCACTTCTCATAGTAAAGTGGTACAAAACCTTAAGATTTCCAAAAATGGGAAATATATTTATATTAATTTTTATAATTAATAGTAACTTTTAAAACTATTATAATATATTTATGTTTTTTTTCAGAATATTCAAAGTATTTGTGTTTGAACTTGTGTTTAATCAAATAATGATTTTTAATTTGCCTTTTTTCCACTGTTTCACACACACTATAGGACATCAAATTCAAAAGGGAATGTGACAATATATGTATGTATGTACGTTTGTGTATGTGGGAAAAAAAATTTAGAGCTCTATAATTTGTCCTGATTTTACATGCACGAATATGAATATGTACATTTGAAAATGAGTATATATGAATATTTAAAAAAAATCCACTTTGTAGTTATGAAAACTTCGCGCGGAGATATGTCGTTTTAAAGCGACATAACTCCGCGTTAGTCAATGGGGGAGCTGTGTCGCTTTTAAGCGACAGAATTTCCCCAAATAAATCACGACATATCTCCGCCGACAAAATACACTGGGCGGAGATATGACGGCGGAGATATGTCGTTATCCCAATAGTAAACAACGCGAACATTGGCTCGATGGAAGAAATGCCTAAAGATTTAGACAAGAAAATTGTAGAGGTATTCAAGCTAGTTAACAGAACACCAACAACGTACAACATATACGATGAAGATATGAATGTGGACTCCCTTAACAACACTCAAAAACCTTCAACATCAACAAGCGATTGCGTACTTAGAAGCCAAACAAAAGAAAAATTCATCCTCTCCAAACTTGTAAAAGCTAAAGAGCAAAAACCGAGCCTTTCCAACACAAACACTATAAAACAAACACAAAAAAAATATTAAATTATGACTTTAAAAATAATACAATGGAATATAAAGGGATATACAAACAACTATAACCAACTACTACTACTCATAAAAAAACACTCTCCACATATTATATCGATATAACTTTTACAACCTACTGACACCAATAAACTACAATACATTAACAAACATTGCATTGAACCGACTTGGAGGAGTAGCCCTGCTAAACCACAAATCAATCCACTTTAGACAAACCAACATCAATGACGATCTAGAAGCAATAGAAGCATTAATAAAATGAAAACAACATTTTAAATTATACTACATTTACGTTTTCACGCAATAACCTAAACAACTTAATTAACATTAACAACGAAACAGTCATGATAACAGGAGACTTCAATAGCTGGCATCAAAACTGGGGATCGACACACTCGAACTCAAGAGGTAACACAGTAGCCAAGTTCATCGAACAATCAAATCTTATCCTCCTACATGATAAGTCACCAAATCACCACTTCTCTATAATTATCACTCTTTTTCCAACCGACAACACAATTAATAAAAAGACAACAATTAAAAAAAAAAATTTAAGCTAACTGGGACAATTTCGCAATCCACACACACAACACGAACAATCATACCCTCCCTCGGCCAATGGAAACAAAGAAGCGGCACCAATTAAGAAAATAATATTAACAAGCGCACACCATAAAATACCAGAAAAACTACCCAGCAGACACTCACGCAGTTCCTTGGTAGAACAAAAACTAAGCGGACTTACACATAAGGAAAAAAAAAAAAAAAAAAAACAAAAGACACACAACCCAAGAAACGATCCTTGCATATAGAAAGGCAAACGCATTATTGAAAACGGAAATTAAAATAAGGAAAAAGGAATCCGCGACCAAATTTACATCAATCATCCAATCAAACACATTAACAATAAAAATATGGAACAACATTCGCCGATTTTGCGGTCTAAACCCAATTAAACAAATACATTGCATAACAACCAACAATAACGAGACTACCAACGACTTAAACAAAATAGCCAATCTGCTCGCACACCACTGGTCACAGCTCTCTAAAGATGCAAACTTCTGTCAAGAATTCTCCTTTCATAAATACAATAGAACAATAGAACAACACTTAATCACACCCCATCCACATCAGTCATAGAAATTGACAAGCCCATAACCAAAATAGAACTTACCATTGCTCGCCAATCTCAAACTCAAAGATACAACACCAGGAATCAACAGAATATCATACCCAATGATAAAAAATAGTTCACCTTCCGTACAAAACAGAATACTTTATTCCTTAATCATACAAAACAAGCCTGATAATACCAATAATAAAACCCCAAAAAAATAAAACCGACATCGCATCGTACCGACCCATCTCACTCAATTGCCGCCTGGGAAAAACACTTGACAAAATAATAGCAAACAGACTATGGTGGTTCCTTAGCAACGACAAACTTTTACACCCACATTAATTCATTAATTAAATAATAAATAATAAATTACATTATAAACTTTACAAAAAACAGAAAAATAACAGTCCGAATAGGGACACACAACTCAACCATTTACCCTTTGGAGCACGGAATTCCACAAGGATCCCCCATATATGTAGCTTTATTATACCCGTTACTCGTAGAGTAAAAGGGTATATTGTATTCGTGCAAAAGTATGTAACAGGTAGAAGGAAGCGTTTCCGACCCTATAAAGTATATATATTCTTGTTCAGGATCACTAGCCGAGTCGATCTAGCCATGTCCGTCTGTCCGTCTGTCTGTCCGTCCGTATGAACGCTGAGATCTCGGAAACTATAAAAGCTAGAAGATTGGCATTTTGCATTCAGATTCTAAAAGTTCCTACGCAGCGCAAGTTTGTTTCAAAAGGGTGCCACGCCCCCTTTAACGCCCACAATCGCTTATATCCGATTTTAAAAATTTAAATATTTCGGAAAAGTAAAAATGCAGTTTTATTGTGTTTATCAATACCTATCGAATTGTAGAAGAAATTTTTCAAATCGGACCATTCGTTAAAAAGTTATGCGTGATCAAAGTTTCTATCTCCATCTCCCTCGCACTCCCTTTACCTGAGTAACGGGTATCTGATAGTCGGGGCACCCGACTATAGCGTTCTCTCTTGTTTTTTATTACCTTCAATAAACTGGCCCACATTCTTACAGGGCAGAAACAAATCAGATTTAGCGCATATGCCGACGATTTCCTCTTATTGGTTGATTTAAAAAACAAGAAAAACACTACCGTCAACCTAAGCCACCTTTTTAGGAGAATATATGGCTGGCGAAGATATTCAGGCACATCTCTGTCAGAAACAAAATGCTAACATATACACATATGTAGAAAACACAGATGCCACTGCACTATTATAACGCGGAACTCTAGCATAAAAAACGTAACATCACTTAAAGTACTCGGACTTAATTATTATTATTGATTATTATTAATCAATAAACCATTAAGAGCATAGAAGTAAATGGGATAAATACAAAAAAAAGTGGCCAAATCGATAAAGTTTTAACAAAATAGTTCATTAAAACCCAAGTGTGCCAATAATTTAGTTCAGGAAAATTTGGTCCATTATTTGGTTTTTTATTTTATTAAATTATTTATAAAAAATAAATTTATGAAGTCACTTGTATTTAACAGTAAATTAATGATTATATCTAAAAATATTTTTCTTCATTAAAATATCAGCATATTAGATAAAGAAAAATAGCCTTTCAGTTCAACATGCTTGCTGTGCCAATAATTAAGTTCGTCACTGTATATAAACATAGAAAACCCTGGCACAGCAAACACTTACCAAAGAAAATTACGGGTCACGCCGCACGGTTAAAGGGATGGGGCGCTTCGATCAATAAGCAGTCGATTGACACTTGACGATAGTGTCGATCGATGGGCACAGAATATTGGAAATATCGGCACAGGAAGGGTCACATTAATGAACATCGCTACCACCGGATGGCAACGCTGCGCTTCTTCTAATTATCGGGATCGGCTGAAAAACGGATCGGGAAAGCTGTAGAGTGACCAGACGACGGAGGAAAGGAGATACCTAGAACGCGAAACGTCATGGGGAAACATCTTGGTCGCGAAATTCAAGAAGGAAGGAGATACTTAGAACACGAGCCGTCTGTGGGGAAACATCTTGGGCGGGAAGAGAAATGGAGGACCGGCGCTTTAGAACTGTGAACGAGCTGTGAGCGTCGAGGGAACCATTTGGAGGATCAAGAGGACTCGAAGGCTTCAAGGACTTACAAGGATGACAGCTGGAGAGAAGAAGAAAATCAATTCTATGGGGAAAACATCTTCAGGCGGGAACTGTTTAGAACGAGAAGAAGCGACGTCGAGGGAAGGAGGACCATCATCAGTGAACCAGAACAGAGGATCGAGAGAACTCAAAGGCTGTTCAAGGATAACAGCCGGAGAAGAGGTGCAAGTCTCATTTCGTTCCCGAAGAAAGGGGACAATGTGAGGAGTTAAATAACTCCGCACAAAAACGGTACGGCACGGACTTTGGACTCTACCGTGGTGCCGTGAGCAGAGTGCGATAGGTAAAACCATAGACTTTGGACTAAGAGGCAAGTAGACGCCAAGAATTAGCGGGATACGTCGGGCTATATAAGCAGGCCGAGCGCTGGAACTTCCAGCCTGGGAGCTGGATCAGTAAGCAAGCAGCAGAACGCGAGTTAACAGCACACATCAAGTCAAGATCAGTAAACAAGCTATCGAACGCGATTGAACAACACAAGTCAAATCAACATCAGGAGTAAGCAGAGCTGAGCAGAGGATGGAATTTTCTCACGGGAGTCGGGGCGGAAATAAAATGTGCGGGCATGAATTGCGAATACCTGCAAGAAAACGGCACAATGGATGTCTGGAAGAAAGGCTGTCGGTGGCTGTAAATTCACACTTAAGTGATGAAGAGGACATTGAGAAATTCCTCGACAAACAGCTAGCAGATTTTAGCACCATGACAGGAACATCTACAGTGGCCGAGCACCAAATCACCATGAAAGACGACAAGCCGATCAAACAGAGGTATTATCCTAAGAAACCAAGAGTCCAAGGAGAGATCAACGGAAAAGTGGACGAGCTGTTACAAATGGGCTTCGTAGAACATTCAAGAAGTCCATACAGCTCGCCCATCGTAATGGTGAAAAAGAAGACGGGCAAGTGGAGACTATGCGTTAATTTCAGACAAATAAATGCGAAGTCCATAAGATATATTTATTTTTTGTCTATGTATGTAATTTATGAATAAAAAAAAAAAAATAGTAAGTACCCGGCAAAGGTTTGTTCCAATGGAATGTAATGCCTTTCGGACTACACTCAGCATCGGCCACGTTCCAAAGGGCTCTAGACCAGGTAATCGGCCCGGAGATGTCACCATACACACCGTTTGCATACCAAGATACCATAGGCGCCTCAAGGAAGCCAACTTAAGAATAAACGCCGATAAATGCAAATTCTTCAAGCAAGAGCTGCTCTACCTCGGACACCGCGTTACTAGCGAAGGGATAGGCACAGACCCCGAAAAGGTAGCGGTCATAGCCGAACTAGAGCCACCGTCGACGGTACGCGAACTACGGCAATACCTAGGCGTAGCTTCATGGTACCGACGATTTGTGCCAGATCGACAAACGATTACGGTGTAATCCTGACTCAAGAGACAGAGGACTGCGAAAGGGTCATTTCATACTCAAGCCGGACACTAAACGGCGCGAAGAAAAATTATTCCACAACGGAGAAGGAGTGCTTGGCAATCGTGTGCGCAATTAGAAAGCTGAAACCTTACTTGCAGGGCTACCATTTTAAGGTAGTACAGGATCACATGGCTCTAAAGTGGTTAAACAGCATAGAAATCCCTTCTGGAAGGACAGCAAGATGGGCCCTGGAGTTACAGCAGTACGACTTCGAGATAGCGTACAGGAAAGGACAGCTGAATCTGGTGGCAGACGCCCTATTTCGACAACCATTGCCGAAGACTCTGAGAGGAATGAAAGACACATCGGCAAAACCGACCAATAGCTGCAGCTGGATCAGGAGTATGTGCGAGAAAATAAAAGCCCAACCACAAAAATATCCAGATTATGTAATGGAAGGCGAGTCACTCTATAGGCACATTCCTCACAGAGCGGACAATGAAGATGTCGTGGCTTGGAAACTGTGCTTTCCGCAGGGTCTAAGACAAGCCGTACTAGAAGAAAACCATGACTCCCACTCCGCTGGCCATGTTGGGAGTAGAAGAACAATAGCACGCCTGGCAACACGGTACCACTGGCCAGGAATGCACAGAGACGCCAGGACCCATGTACGCAAGTGTGAAGTTTGCCTGAAATACAAGCCCAATCAGCTACAGGCTGCAGGGAAAATGCTCACTCAGGTACCAGAGGAACCATGGGCAACAGTATGTGCGGATTTCGTCGGGCCATTGCCGAGATCGAAGCACGGAAATCAAATGATACTGGTGTTAATCGATCGGTTTTCCAAATGGACGGAAATTGTGCCGCTACGAACAGCAACAGCGGAGACCCTACAGTGGGCGTTCAGAGAACGCATAATATCAAGGTTCGGGGCTCCGAAGATAGTGATAACCGACAACGGAGTACAGTTCACCAGCCGATCCTTTAAAAAATTTCTTAGCGAAATGGGAGCGAAGCAGCAGTTCACGGCGCCCTGTACACCACAGGAAAACCCAACAGAACGAGCTAACCGTACGGTGAAGACGATGATAGCTCAATTCGCAGGAAAGGACCAAAGAACCTGGGACGAGAACTGGCCAGAGATTATGCTAGCAGTAAACTCAAGCATATCTGAATCAACCGGGTACTCCACAGCGTTTCTCACTCAAGGCCGGGAACCCCGTTTGCCAAACGCATTATACGACAGGGAAACTTTAGGCTCGGGGAGAAGCACAGAGACTCCAGACGAGAATGCAGCTAAATTACAAGAGATCTTCGAAATCGTACGTCGTAACATGGAAAAGGTATCCCAGGACCAAGCCAGGCACTACAATATGAGGAGGATGCAGTGGCCGCCGGAGGTGGGCAGCATAGTGTGGGCCAAAGAACACCACCTATCCAAAGCAGCCGAGGGATTCGCAGCGAAACTAGCCCCAAGGTACGATGGTCCTTACCAGGTTATGGATTTCGTCTCTCCAATGATCTGCAAAATACGGCACACACATTCAAAGAATGAGCGGACGGTTCACGTTGGCGAGCTTAAGCAGCAACGATCAGAAACGGCAAACGAGCAGACGGAGGACACATCGGAGGACTAGGACAAGGATTTCACATTGATCCAGACTGCGAGACAACAGGATTATTCGTCAGGCCGAAGCAAGAGTCATCCATAAGCCACGCAGAAAGGACAATCACAAGGATAACCCACAAGGATATGAATGGACAAGGATACTAGGGAACCTGACTACGAGGCAGACGGATTCAGAGTCGAGCATTCGCCCGAGTCATTCGCCTATACGCCGCATAGATAGGGTACCCAAGGAAAACAAAGGGGCAGAACCCATGCAACGAGGCAGGCGGATTCAGCGTCGGGCATACGCCCAAGTCATACGCTTATACGCCGCGTAGCACAGGGAATACACAAGGAAGGGCTAACAAGGATCCCAAAACGGGGCAGACGGATTCATCGTCGGGCATAAGCCATAGTCATCCGCCTATACGCTACGTTCCTCAAAAAAAAAAAAAAAAGGAGGGAAAGGATAAGACAAACACAGTACAAGTAATAACCTGTATGATAACTCAGCCCATAGCGTAGTAAGACTCTATACGGGTGAGATCTAGATAAATCTACTGGCGGCCGAAGAAAGGGGAGAAACGGCACAGCGGAGCTGTACCGTAGGGCCCAAAGTAAGCTAAGCAACTGCTGAGCACGGAAAGAAAATGTCAAGAAACCAAGCAGGGCCGACAGATATAACGGCATGGAGTACAAAGGAGGAACAAGGTGGAAAGCTTGAGGGAAATAGCGGGATCGTGGAAAGGGAGAAGGGGAAAACCGAGGTGTCATCGGGATGGTCATAGCAAGGGATGATCATTCGAAAATCAGTAACCAACATGAGCGCACGAGTAAACCGATCCGAGGCAAGGAGGAGGATGGCTGTCCAAACCGCTACAGGGCCCTACCCGGGGCAAGGATGGTCGGAGGACAGGCGCCCGCCTGTCACCCGGCCTACCCGAACCTCGAGGCGGGTCCCGAAGCCGGTCAGCGAGCCGGATGTCTCGGCACCAGAGCCCACGGTCAGCTCCGACAGCGACGTGGAGATGGTGGACGACCCGGCAGTGGAGCGAAGGCAGTGGCGGCTCCGAAGGGCCGTTAACCCTATGATGGGCAGCATCCTGCCCGGGGACCCCAACACCTGTGGACTGCATGGGGAGCGGGAGCTCACCCGAGCAGACGTGGAGGTCATCCACGCGACCATGAAGGAGGCCCTCCAGTAGCCCAGAAGGAAGACGGAGGAGGAGGAGAGACGAGAGGGCGCAAGGCAGCGCCGGAAGTATGCTGAGGCGCAGTGGGAGGCTGTCCTCTGTGCCGCACAGGAGGAGGAGGAGCGTCTCTGGGCAGGACCCGTCCTGATGGATGAGGTCCCGCCAGCCTCGCCCGGGATGCTCGGAGTCCCTCCCACTCCCCGCTACCTGCCCGACGGAGAGGAGGAGGAGGTGCCAGCACCCCCAAAGTGGACACCCATCCGCCCACCCACGTCCCGCAATGTCCCGCTCTGTTGGGAGGAAATGGAGGAACCACACCACTCTCACCGCAGGAGGAGGTGAACCCGGCCGAACCATCTCCGCCCGGACAGGCCCACGACGTGGAAGGAGACGCGGAGGAACCCCGGGAGTCACCCCCAGAAAGCCAGCAGGAGCAGCAGGTCACACACGGGCCTCAAGGACAATATTTCCGGACGGAGATACCCATGGCCCACGTGAGCCATGCCCTGCACTCATTCACGGTGCAAGGGGTATTTTGGAGGCAAAAGAAGCGTTGGCAATTCCGGCCGTCTTTCTGCATCTCCGAGTGCCACTGCCAAGGGCAAAGGTGGGCCGTGAGGGGAGGAAGGGAAGAGAGTAAAAGTGAGAAATGTGAAAGCAAGAAGAAAAGGAGAAAACTTACCGGAGAAAATTTCCTGTCACGCTGCACGTTATAAAGGGATAGGGGCGCTTCGATGAATAAGCGGTCGATTGGCACTGGACGATAGTGTCGATCGATGGGCACAAAACATTGGAAACGTCGGCACAGGAATGGTCACCCTACAAAATATCGCTACCACCGGATGGCAACGATGCGCTAATCCTAATTATCAAGATCGGCTGGAGACCGATCGGGAAAGCTGTAGAGTGACCAGACAACGGAGATGCTAAGAAAGCGAAGCATGAGGGGAAAACATCTTGCTGGAAGGAGAACACGAAACGTCACTTAGTGCGTCTTCACAGAGAACGGTCGTGTTTTTGTTTTGCGCTCCGAATTTTCATTTTTCTTATTGAAACCACCGGGGTTTACTTAAATCTCTTTAACGTTTCTACACTTTTAAGTGTTTTCTAACAACTTTCCGTTCGCTTCGCGAGTGCATCGTGATTAACTTGTGTTTAGTAAACAAAAAAGTTTTTAGCATAATTAAATTCGGTGCTGGTTTGTTGTTATTGTTTTCTATTGCCCCTTTTTTCAGTCTTTCTCTTCGTCGTTGAGCGCTGTTGGAACGGCACGCACTCCAACGGTAATATCTCTCAGAGGTGTTTTGTACCGGAGTTAATCGGTTATCCCGCTCTCTCTCTTTTCGTTTCTATCTCGTTTCGTGGTGCCTAACATCAAAGTTATTCGGTGTTTCGCTCCCGCTCTGTCGCTCTGTTTAATCTCACATTAAAAAGTTCTTGAGCGCTTTCGATTTTTTTGTCCGCTATAGTGCACAGTGGTCCGTGGTCAGCGAAAATGGCTTTCTGTTCATTAAAAAATTGCAAGAAAGTTATCTCGGCTGGACAGCAAAGTATTCCCTGCCATACATGTGATAAAATTTATCACGCAAAGTGTCTTGGCTATTCTGGCCTGGTTCGTGATGCCATCGATAAGAGGAGTGGCCTACGCTTCTACTGCGATGTATGCATTGTATACGAGAACCAGGCAATAACTATTAGGCGGCTCACAAAAAGCAGTGTTACGGAATTAATCCGGAACTGCCGTAAAAATACGGACCTGCTCGTGGCGCTTGAATCGCAGCTCACTAGTCGCATGCTAGCTGAGCCCGATTCCCCAAAGCGCAAAAAAGTCGCGGTCGGTGGGCATTCTATGGCAGGTGCCGTGGAACCTGCTGCCCGCGATTCGATTCCAGCTCAGCTGCCAATCTTAGGCGCCACTCAAATGGTACTAAGATCGGGGGCAAAAAGTGGTTCGATATCCGAAGTTGCTGGAATCGGTGTGGCTCCGCTAGGTATTTCCGCTCTGTCCGATCAAAATAAAGTAGTGGCCCCAACACCTCATGTAGACTTAACGCCCGGATTACCGGCCGATACTGGTAGTACAGATACAAATTCTGTAGTACCAAAAAGGGTTGCATGTGTTGTACCAAAAACGGTTACTTGTGTTCGGGTGCCCCAGCTAAAACATGTATTTGTTTCACGGCACGCCCCAGACCTCACATCACTGGATATTACGGCTTATATCCGTAACAAAATCCAAGTTGATGATTTGAAGGTCGAACAATTTAAATTTTCTTATGCTAGGAAAGTATCATCATTTAAGATTGGTTTTCCTTGTGCTCTTTTTGCATCTGTGTGTTCCACCAGTTTCTGGCCCGAGGTCATATTTGTAAAAGAGTACGAAGCTAAGAGAAAAAAGAATAGTTCAGGGGAAATGGAAAATACCATTAAAGAACCATCCCCAGCGCCCTCCACATCCTCTTCTGTCCCAAAAAACTAGCCTCCTCTTTTCTTCTTTGCTATCAGAATACAAGAGGCTTACTTAGTAAGCTGACTAAATTGTATTCGGATAGTTTTTCTTTCCCATATAATATTATGGTATGTACAGAGACCTGGTTAAGGCCGGATATTCTTAGCTCCGAAATTCTCCCGGGTAAGTACACAATTTATAGGCTTGATCGTCAGTCCAGACGGGGAGGTGGAGTCCTGATTCCTGTCGACTCCACCTTTTCGTCTGAATTACTAACTTTCGAAGAATTTTATGACATCGAATTCCTAGGTATAAAATTATCGTTTCCCGGTAGTTTTGTATATATTACTTGTTCATATATCCCACCATCATCTGAGTTCCCTATTTACGCAAAACACCTTTCCGTTATTCAGTCCATTTCCAAAAAACTGTCAGATCGAGATCAGTTTTTGGGTGATTTTAATATACCTAGTGCGACATGGTCCCCTGACGAAAACTCTAACATTTTACTTCCTTTAGCGCAGCATGACTTTATTGAAGGCTTGCTTGACATTGCGCTATCCCAAGTGAACCATGTTAAGAACTCCTTAGGACGTTTACTGGACTTGTGTTTTGTTTCAAATTCAGAAGGCGTTTGCCTATCAAGAACGTCACCAATTACACAACCGGAAGATCCTTATCATCCAACTTTAGAGCTGACTGTAGACGCAAGAACAGAGCTGAATAAAAAATCCGAAAAGTCGGTTAAACGAATCCGCTGCTATCCGCTAAATACTTTTATATCCGGCTATGACTGGTCCGAATTTTATTCATGCACTAACGTGGCTAAGGCCGTTAATATCTTTTATAATGCATTGAATTCCTTCTTTTATCTGTGTGTTCCGTTATACTATCCGTCAATTTCTAATAAACCTCCGTGGTTTAATAAAGAGTTGTCACACCTAAAAAATATTAACTCCAGACTTTTCAATAAATTTAAAATGTGCGGTTCACAATCTGCCTTCTCTCGGTACCTAAGGGCTCGGTCAAATTTTATCGTGCTTAACGCCCGGTGTTATAAAAGCTATTTGACTCGTTGTAGGGTCCAATTTTCACAAGATCCAAAACAGTTTTATAATTTTGTTAACACTAAGCGTAAATCAGCCTGTTATCCTGCATCGCTATCATTCGAAAACTCTACGGCAAACTCTGATCAGGCAATTGCCGATCTATTTGCCCAGTATTTTCAGACAACTTATTCTGTTTCATCCCGTCCAAATCCGTCTTATTCAAATGCCATACCCAAGTCGAACTTGATTTTTTGGATCTCCATAAAGTTAAGCCAGTCTATTCACCGGGTCCGGACGGAGTTCCAGGCTGCGTGCTTAAATACTGTGCTGAAACTCTGTGTAGACCTCTGTACAAACTGTTTACCTTGTCTTTAAAAACATCTCATTTCCCACTTATTTGGAAAGGGTCATTTGTCATTCCCCTTCATAAGAAAGAAAATAAATGCAATGCAAGTAATTACAGAGGCATATCCAAATTATCCGCCATCCCAAAGCTTTTCGAAAACACTATTACACCCCATTTGCAACATCTTTGTAGATCGATTATATCTCCATGTCAACATGGATTTATAAGGCGAAGATCTATGACGACAAACCTCTTGGAGCTAACGTCTTTTGTAATAAATGGCTTTAGAAAGAACATGCAGACTGACGTAGTTTACACTGATTTTAGTAAAGCGTTTGATTCAGTAAATCACTCGCTTCTTGTATTAAAGCTAGACTTATTAGGGTTTCCATGTGATCTTCTAACATGGATCTCAAGTTATCTGAGTGGTTTAAAAACTCGATCTCCGATTTGATCCGAGTTACTTCAGGCGTCCCACAAGGAAGCCACCTTGGCCCACTTCTTTTTACTTTATTTATAAACGATCTCCCTCTAGTCTTGACAAAGTCGCGTGTTCTTATGTACGCAGATGACCTTAAGTTATGCCTGCAATATAACGAAATTTCTAGCAGTTCAGACTTACAATCAGTCCTAAATGCTTTTCAAACATGGTGTTGTGAAAATCTTTTGGATTTAAATGGCGCTAAGTGCAAAGTAATGACATTTTGTAGGGTGAACCCACAATATGCCACGTATACGCTGGGTGGCTGTGCGTTGTCTAGAATTACGCATGTTGATAACCTTGGCGTCCTTCTTGACCCAAAACTTAAGTTTTGTGACCATATTACTTCTATGGTGAATAAAGCCAGGGGAGTACTTGGATTTATTAAAAGGTGGTCAAAGGAATTCGATGATCCCTATGTTACAAAGACTCTGTTGGTTTCACTAGTCCATCCAATTCCGGAGTACTGTTCAGCAGTTTGGAGTCCTCAGTATGGTGTACATATAGACCGGATAGAGTCTGTGCAAAAGAACTTTTTATTATTTGCTCTACGGGGCCTTAACTGGAATGCAAGCCCTATTTTACCATCCTACTCTAGTAGACTTCTCCTAATTAATCTTCCATCCTTAGTAAACCGTAGAATGATGCTTGGCACAACTTTTATCTATAAACTTATTCACGGGGATGTGGAGAGTCCCGAGTTACTGGGTCGCATAAGCTTCTCCGTGCCTAATAGAATTACCAGGAACTATGTTCCTCTTACATTAAATATTTGTAGATCTAACTTTGAAATGCATGAACCGTTTAGAGTACTGTGTAATCACTATAATAGACTATACCATATTATTTCTATTACCGACTGTTTGCCAAGCCTAAAAGCATTAATTTTATCTTACTTAGCACAAAATTAGTATTAGTATTAGTCTCGTACGTATTTCTAACTTAGTCAGTCCGCTTCTATATTGTCCATTTTCACTTCTCGCGATCTCGTTTATACGCCTATTGGGCTCCGCGCGTAACAAGCACTGCTTGGTGTCGTAAGGGCCACTTGTTTGCGCTGATCATAGTGCATCAACGTCCGAAATTACTAAAAACATTGAAGATATGTTGATTTTGCGCTGCACTTTGTCATCGTTTCTATGCACTATGGGGTTTTTGACCACTTTATGTGGCATTTAGGCATTTTTTAAAAGTGCTCTAATTTAAAACAAGAAAGGAAAGCTAACTTCGGGCGGAGCCGAAGTTGAAATACCCTTGCAGAATATTCTGTAAATTAAATTCTCCAAAATTATTCATATGATGCATTCTTAACACTCCCAAAAATCCCAACTTCCTAACTTTAAAAATACCAAAGTTATGGCATTTCCGATTGTTCAGTTATATGGCAGCTATAGGATATAGTCGGCCGATCCGGCTCGTTCCGACTTATATACTACCTGCAATAGAAAGACAACTTTTGGGAAAGTTTCAAGCAAATATCTTTAAAACTGAGAGACTAGTTTGCGTAGAAACGGACAGACGGACGGACAGACGGACATGGCTAGATCGACTCTCCTGGTGATGCTGATCAAGAATATATATACTTTATAGGGTCGGAAATGTCTCCTTCACTGCGTTGCAAACTTTTGACTGAAATTATAATACCCTCTGCAAGGGTATAAAAATATGTAAATGTATTAACAGAACATCAAACTGCCTTATACTCAAAATGTTAATACTTAACGGCATATGTTAGCAGAACAGCTGTAAAGTCAGCTGTTGCATCCGAAAGCACCTGCGCTAAGTTTGCAATTTTTTCGAAGCGTTCTGTGAAATTAACTTATACGTGTAAAACACCATTTGAAAAGAAAACAAAAAAGGAAAGCTAACTTTGGGCGGAGCCAAAGTTGATATACCCTTGCAGAATATTCTGTAAATTATATTCTCCAAAATTATTCATATGATGCATTCTTAATACTCATAAAAAATCCCAACTTCCTAACTTTAAAAACACCAAAGTTATGGCATTTCCAATCGTTCAGTTATATGCAAGCTATAGGATACAGTCGGCCGATCCTTATGAAACTTAGAGGGTCGGATTGATTGGCCAAAAATAATACCACCAGAAAATCCCAACTTCCTAACTTTACAAACACCAAAGTTATGGCATTTCTGATCAATCAGTTATATGGCAGTTATAGGATATAGTCGACCGATAAATTGATAGGTCGGATAAATTGGCCAAATATAAAACTCATAAAAAATCCCAACTTCCTAACTTTAAAAATACCAAAGTTATGGCATTTCTGATCGTTCAGTTATATGACAGCTATAGGATATAGTCGGCCGATCCGGCTCGTTCCGACTTATGTACTACCTGCAATAGAAAGACAACTTTTGGTAAAGTTTCAAGCAAATAGCTTTAAAACTGAGGGACTAGTTTGCGTAGAAACGGACGGACGGACAGACGGACATGGCTAGATCGACTCTCCTGGTGATGCTGAACAATAATATATATAAAATAACAAATTCGGGATTTAGCACTTTGAAAAAAATATAATTTTTATTTATCAAAATAGTGTAAACGGTCGGCAGGGCAGGAGGCCGAGGTGCCAACGATCGACCTGGCCTCATCGGAAGAGGAGGAGGACACCGGGACAGAGACGGTGAGTCCGGAGGTCTCCTCAGACGAGGAGGACGAGCCACGTCGGGCGGCGAAGGCCCGGATGGCATTCCGGAGAATACGGAGGGCCGCAGCCGGATTCGGGCGGATCCGCTTGGGCGACGCAGCGCCATCGGGCCGCCCGGAGGAGGTGAAGCGGATACTCGCAACCCAGGCGGAGGTGGTGCGGAGAGTATTCGCGCAGCGGGCGGTGGCTCCTAGTAGTAGACGGCGTCCGCTACCGCATCCGGGTGGCAAACGGGGTGGTGAGGGTCCTGAGGGCAAAATAAAAGCCTTTAAAGGTTTTAGTCCGCAAATTGGTTTGTTTATTTACATTTGGGAGTAATGGGTTGCCGGACGTAGGCAATAGGGACGGGGGCGCCGAGTCAGGCGGTCGATCGATAGTTGCGATCGATGGGTTAACGAAATTGGTTATTGCTACGTTCAAAAGGCAACTTAGGACAACAAAACGGCAACGACGATGGCAACACTGGAACCCACAATCGATAAACGCGATCGTGGTGAGATTCCAGGCAGTTGACGGACCGAAGGAATCGAAATGGTGACTTTTAGTTTGGGGAAATGTCTGGGCGGAAAAATTCGAATTCCACGCAGGGGAACTGGGAACTGTCTGGGGAATTGGGAACTGTCTGGGGAACTGGGAACTGTCTGGGGAACGGGGAACTGTCTGGGGAACAGGGAAACAGTCTGGGGAAATAATCTTTCAAGGAGCTGTATGGAAAAGTCTTTTAGGGAAACAGTCGCGGGAAAGTTCAAGTCTTTCAAGGAGCTGTACGAGTAAAGTCTTTTAGGAAAACAGTCTGGGGAAAGGTTAAGTCTTTCGGGGAACTGTCTGGGGAACATCTAACACGCAATTCAGGCGGGGAATTCGAGTAGTCTACGCATCAAGGGCGGGGAAAGTCACCACTTTCATTACGTTTCCGAAGGAAGGGGGAAATGTGAGGAGTCTTAAGCTCCCCACAAATCCCGATGCAGGAGATCGGCCTAGCAACAGCGGAGGAGGCGAGAAAGCCGGAGAAATGAAGGGCATCCAGGTCAAACGGGAAACATTCGGACCTTGGACCCTCATAAGGCAGGACTTCGGACCCGCCCACAGAGGACACACCGTGAATTAACGTCGCCTCGATGGACCTTGGACCCGCGCCCGGCAAGGGCAACGGGGTCATACCCTCCTAAAGAGGACACACCGAGGGAAATAACGGCACCTACAGCGCCTATAAAAAGGACGGCGCAAGCGCAGCTCGGGACAGTACGAGTGCGAGAATCAGAGCGAGTGCGTGAACGCGGAATAAGTACAAATCGAAACCGAAGTGCCCAAGGATCAAGATCGCAAAGTCGAGACGCCGAACGACGACAAGTCTACAAGGCTGAGGCTTGTGACGCTGCGCGCACAATAAATAAGAAAAGCATGAATTAAATAAATAATAATGAATTAAATAAATAAGAATAAAAGCATGAAACAAAAGAAGTATTTAATTTCAAATTCAAACCGAGAACGCGCGCGCGCGAACGATCGCGCATATAGGGGCACACTAGACCGAGAGAGAGATGGTCACACTTAGCCCGGCAAATCCCACAGACGACGGGCACACTAGATCTCGCCGAGCCCTATATAAGACGGGCCACGGGCCATGGAAAGGCACTTAGCAGCCAACCGTCTAAGGGTGAAGGATCAACTCCCCAGTGGTGGTAAGCAGCGAAGTCACTTTTTGGTGGACTGGATCATTCGATCCAAGTCCGCTTATACATAGTAGTTAGCTCCTTAGCTTAGTAGTAGTCCCTCCTCCTGGAGGTATCCCTAGGAGACGTCTGATTTTAGGATCACACCTCCTTACGGCACGGTTCACCGGCTGATCTCTCTCTCTTGTGGCTGACTTCAGGGTCCCCAAGCACCTCTCTCTCTCTCTCTCTCTCTCTCTCTCTCTTGTGGCTGACTTCAGGGTCCCCAAGCACTTCTCTCTCTCTCTTGTGGCTGACTTCAGGGTCCCCAAGCACAAACTCTCTCTCTCTTGTGGCTGACTTCAGGGTCCCCAAGCAACAAACTCTCTCTCTCTTGTGGCTAACTTCAGGGTCCCCAAGCACAAACTCTCTCTCTTGTGGCTGACTTCAGGGTCCCCAAGCACCAAACTCTCCCTCTCTTGTGGCTGACTTCAGGGTCCCCACCCAAAAAAGTATTAATCAAATGTCAAATTTCTAAATAACCTTTCTAATCAATTATCCCACGACTTCTACTCTGGGCTGGGTCGGAGCTCTCTTTCAGCAACCACGCCTGACACAAACAAATTCTTGTGACAAACCCTGGCCATCCCTGAGCCACCCGACAGCGACGAACCGTCACAGTGGCGCCCGAACAGGTTAAAGTGGTTGCAGGAGATAAACCGACACCAGCGGAGTAATGTCGAGCTGGGTATATCTGACACCAAAGAGCGAACTAACGAAATACACAGAAGAGTTCGGATTAGGAACGGCAGATAGAAGTGAAGATTTAAGACGTTTGTTGGCAGCATTCGCCAAAAAAACGGATCATACGGAAACGGTCAAACAAAGACTCGCAGAACTGTCGGAAAAATTTAGGAGAGAAAAAAGCCCGGCGAAAGAAACAATTCCGGCGATCGTGGTAACCAGGGAACAGGAGGGGATAATGGCCACTAAAGGAGCAGGTCTAAGTGACGACATGGAAGAAAAATTGGAAAGAAAAATGGAGAGGAAAATGGAAACAGAAGTCATAGACCGGGTACGCAGTTGGGGCATCCAATATCAAGGAACAACAAACCCACTGGAGTTCCTAAGCAAAATGGAACAATGGGCAGGCGGATACGGAATCCGGGAGGACCAGCTGATACAGACGATGCCATTCATCCTGGAGGGGATCGCGAGTGATTGGTGGAACACCACGCCGAGCATGATCGTAACATGGACGCAGTTCAGAACAGAAATGCTGGAATACTTTCTACCACCAAGGTATGAAGAACAGTTAGAGAATCAGATTGCACAGATGAGACAGAGAGAAACAGAGCCCGTAAGAGAATACGCAATGGGACTAAGAAAACTGATGCAATTCACGAAACTCTCAGAGGAGGCCAAATTGGACCGAGTGTACAGAAACAGCAGGAGCAAGATAAAGCTGTATGCTAGGAGGGCAGGATTCAACTCGTTGACTGAGTTTCTCAAACTAGCGGAGGAGGTAGAAGGAATAGAGGCAGAGGACCGGACACAGTCAAGCCAACCTGTGCAGCAGCTAAGACCGGAGATATGCATGCGTGCATGCGGAGGAGGCTGTTTTGCTGGATCTGTGGAAGAAACGGTACAAGAACCACGGAGTGCTGCAGGGCGGGGCCGGGAAACGCAGGAGGCCTGAGCAGATAAAGCTGGCAACTCAGGCGGCAACAAAAGAGCCAGCAGCAGGGGAACAGTTGTGTTGCGACGGGTTCCAAATAGTAGCCCGGATAAGGGTCGGAAACAGGACAGCGAAAGGAATCGTGGACACAGGAGCATCCAGGAGCGCGATAAGCAGAAACAGATATCAAGATCTGAAACACCAGGGCAGATGGTGTGGAGCCCGTGCAAAAATAACAATGGCCAACGGAACGACGCAGAAGGCGGTAGGAGAGTTCACAGCAGAAGTCCAATTTGGAGGAAGATTGTTCAGTGTGTCGTTTATGATACTGACAGAAGTAGCAGGAGGAATACTGCTAGGGATGGACTTTTTGGCAAGGGTACACAGCACGCTGAGGTGTGGAAACTTAGAGCTGGAAATAAGAGAGCCCGGAGGCGAAGAGGAACAACCGGAGACGACTACAGAGCAAGAAGACACGACAGGGGAACCATACGAAAAGGAAGTACAGGACTTTCTGGAGACACAAAGGCAAGTATTTGAAGGAATGCAGGGAAAAAGTAATATAACAAAATATAAGATTTACCTCAAGGATGATAAACCGATTAAACAGAGGTACTATCCTCGAAATCCGAAACAGCAGGCAATCATCAATGAACAGGTAAACGAGTTGTTGGCACTGGGACTCATAGAACCCTCACGTAGCCCGTACAGCGCGCCAGTAGTGCTAGTGAGAAAGAAGAACAACGAATGGAGAATGTGTGTGGACTATCGACTACTGAACGACAAGACAGAAAAAGACGCCTATCCGGTACCAAGAATGAATTTCATCTTGGACCAGTTAAGAGAGGCAAAGTTCATCAGTACAATAGATCTCAAGTCAGGATACTGTCAGATCCCAATGGATAGGGACAGTAGACAATACACGGCGTTCACAGTCCCCGGACGTGGACTGTTCCAGTGGAAAGTTATGCCATTTGGGCTAACCACAGCTCCCGAAACGTTTCAAAGAGCACTGGACTCAATAATAGGGCCAGAAATGGAACCATTTGCATATCTGGACGACATAGTTGTTATTGGCCGGAGCAAACGTGAACATCTGGAGAAGCTAACAGAGGTATTCAGGAGACTACAGAACGCAAACCTGCGGAATAATCCAGACAAATGCCAATTCTTCCAAAAGGAGCTAAAGTACCTGGGACACGTCATAAGCAATCGGGGCATACGGACAGACCCAGACAAAGTAGCGGCAATTCGAGACTTACCAGCGCCGAGATCCACAAAGGAAGTACACAGCTTTTTAGGAATGGCGTCATGGTACCGACGGTTCATACCAAATTTCACCGAACAGGCAGGAGCGTTGCAAGGTTTATTCAGGAAATGACAAAAATTCGAATGGACCAAGGAACAACAGGAATCGTTTGACCAACTGAAAACGAGCCTAACAAAGGCACCGGTACTGGCATGCCCCGATTTCACAAGGCAATTTAAACCAGCGACTTAGGCGTAGGCGCGGTCTTAACGCAGGACCGAGAGGACGGGGAGCATGTGATAGCGTTTGCCAGCAGGAGGTTGAGTAAAGTAGAAAAAATTACAGCGCAACTGAAAAAGAATGCTTAGCAATATATTGGGGCATCAACAAGTACAAGATGTACCTCAAAGGCTATCGGTTCATAGTGGTAACAGACCACATGGCTTTGAAGTGGCTAAACTTAATAGAAAGTCCGTCGGGAAGACGGAAAACGGAAAACCACAGTACAGCCGAAGCAGGTCACCTGGGCATGTTTAAAACACTGAGAAGAACCGATATTTCTGGCCACGAATGAACAAAGACGATAATAAATACGTACAAAAATGCAAGTGCTGCCAAAAATACAAGATATCACAACAGAGAAAAGCAGGGAAGATGCTGACAAAAGTGGCAGAAGCACCGTGGGAAACCATTTGTGTGGATTTCGTAGGACCTCTACCCAGATCAAAGCACGGAAACACCACACTATTAGTAATCGTGGACAAATTCTCGAAGTGGGTAGAACTTGCAGCAATCAGACAGGCTACAGCGGACGCATTCCCACGAGTCTTTAGAGAAAGGGTAATTGCGAGAGTTGGATCGCCAAAAACTCTGATCTCGGACAATGGGGTCCAGTTCACAGTAGGAAAAACAAGAAAGGCCATGGAAAAATGGCGGATACAGCAACAGTTGACGGCACCGTACACACCCCAGGAGAACCCTACCGAGCGAACGAATCGAACAGTTAAAACGATGAACGCACAGCTAGCAGGAGAGGATCAGACCACGTGGGACGAACATTTACCAGAGCTAATGCTAGCATACAATAGTAGTGTATCGGAATCTACAAAATATAGCCCTGCGCAGCAGGGTTAAGACTACCAAACACGGTGTTCGACAGGGTAACAAAAGGATCGGGGTTACAGGAGGAAAGTATAGAACAAAGATGGAACAGGTTAAAAGGCGTACGAAAGGAGGCAACACAGTATACAGATGAAGCCGCGGAACAACAAAAGCATCACTACAACCTACGGAAAAGGGACTGGAAACCAGATGTCGGGGACTTGGTATGGTGCAAGACGCTCTATCTGTCAAAAGCGGCAGAAAAATTTAACGCCAAACTAGCACCAAAGTACGACGGCCCCTGGAAGGTAACCAATTTCGTGTCACCAGTGATCATGACAGTGAGAGACCAGAACACACGAAAAACAAAGCGAGTATACATCGGAGACATCAAACAGTACGTAGGAACAAATACAATACAGAACGAACACTATGCACTGGCAACGCATAAAAAGCACAATCTATCATTGAATACACATAACCAAACACTACACAAATCCACAACACACAACTCACACAACATTAGTCATCTCACTACACCATACCCCAAACGTAAACCAACACTACACCATAACCATAACACAACACTACATCCTACACCAAAACTAAACGTTAAGCCTAACACAAACATTGGTCTCATTACAGAAAAGATGAACAAATTCACGGAGGCAGCACGAAAATTCCGGGAGAAACACGCAAAGTTACGGGCGGCACAAACGATGGCAAAACTCATAGAGCCAGCACCGATGGCGGGAACCGTTCGGAAGAGGACAGCACCGGCAAAGCTGAAAACCACGGCACCAACCGGGAATATCCAGTCCAGGCAAGGCAACAGCCAAACGGCCAAAACTGCCCAGGAGAAAAGGGCAACGGAGACACCGGATAGGGAGGAGTCTAACGACGAGGGTTGGACGCTACCGGAGGGAGTAATACTGTCCAGAACAGCCAAAAACTACATTAAGGAGAAGCTGGTAGGGAAGAAACCCGGAAAACAGCAGCGCTGGCTGGTGAAAGATGGAGAGAAGACTTGGCGAGTAATTTCAAACAGGGGGAACTACGTAACAATTATACAACACCACTCGAATCCATGACGGGGGGAGTCTGACGCTACGCGCACAATAAAAAGCATGAAATAAATGATAAGAATAAAGCATAAATAATGAATTAAATGAATTAAATAAATAAGAATAAAAGCATGAAACAAAAGAAGTATTTAATTTCAAATTCAAACTGAGAACGCGCGCGCTCCAACGATCGCGCATGTAGGGGCACACTAGACCAAGAGAGATGGTCACACTTAGCCCGGAAAATCCCACAGACGACGGGCACACTAGATCTCGCCGAGCCCTATATAAGACGGACCACGGGCCATAGAAAGGCACTTAGCAGCCAACCGTCTAAGGGTGCAAAGGAAACTCCCCAGTGGTGGTAAGCAGCGAAGTCACTTTTTGGTGGACTAGATCATTCGATCCAAGTCCGCTCATACATAGTAGTTAGCTCACGTAGTAGTCCCTCCTCCTGGAGGTATTCCTAGGAGACGTCTGATTTCAGGATCACACCTCCTTACGGCACGGTTCACCGGCTGATCTCTCTCTTGTGGCTGACCTCAGGGTCCCCAAGTAATTCTCTCTCTCTCTTGTGGCTGACCTCAGGGTCCCCAAGTAATTCTCTCTCTCTCTTGCGGCTGACTTCAGGGTCCCCAAGCACTTCTCTCTCTCTTGCGGCTGACTTCAGGGTCCCCAAGCAACAAATTCTCTCTCTCTTGCGGCTGACTTCAGGGTCCCCAAGCACTTCTCTCTCTCTTGCGGCTGACTTCAGGGTCCCCAAGCAACAAACTCTCTCTCTCTCTTGTGGCTGACTTCAGGGTCCCCAAGCAACAAATTCTCTCTCTTGCGGCTGACTTCAGGGTCCCCAAGCAAAACATTCTCTCTTGTGTCTGACTTCAGGGTCCCCAAACCAAGCAATCTCTCTCTTGTGGCTGACTTCAGGGTCCCCAAGCACTAAATAGCGCTCTCTCGGTCGTGGCTGACTTCAGGGTCCCCAGGCACCCCATTCTCATTTCAGGCAACACATCCCGTGCTGGTCCTCTCGAGCAGCTGGACGGCTCCCGATACCAGGTATTCTATGTGGACGAAGGAAGCGAAGGCAGCAAGGGCGGCACCCCGCCAAATCTGAGAATTCGTTAGTTGTTAATCAAATGTCAAGATATTTACTGAAATAAAACCTAGTTCTAATCAATTACTAAGTAATTTCCCACGACTTCTACTCTGGGCTGGGTCGGAACTCTCTTTCAGCAACCACGCCTGACCCAAACAAATTCTTGTGACAAACCCTGGCCATCCCTGAGCCACCCGACAACGACGAACCGTCACAGTGGCGCCCGAGCAGGTTAAAGGAGATGCAGGAGATAAACCGACACCAGCGGAGTAATGTCGAGCTGGGTATATCTGACACCAAAGAGCGAACTAACGAAATACACGGAAGAGTTCGGATTAGGAACGGCAGAAAGAAGCGAGGATTTAAGACGTTTGTTGGCAGCGTTCACAAAGAAATCGGATCATACAGAAACGGTCAGACAAAGACTCGCAGAACTGTCGGAAAAATATAAGAGAGAAAAAAGCCCGGCGAAAGAAACAATTCCGGCGATCGTGGTAACCAGGGAAAAGGAGGAGATAATGGCCACCAAAGGAGCAGGTCTAAGTGACGACATGGAAGAAAAGATAGAAAGAAAAATGGAAACAGAATTCATAGACCGGGTACGCAGTTGGGGCATCCGGTATCAAGGAACAACAAACCCACTGGAGTTCCTAAGCAAAATGGAACAGTGGGCAGGCGGATACGGAATCCGGGAGGACCAGCTGATACAGACGATGCCATTCATCCTGGAGGGGATCGCGAGTGATTGGTGGAACACCACGCCGAGCATGATCGTAACATGGACGCAGTTCAGAACAGAACTGCTGGAATACTTTCTACCACCAAGGTACGAGGAACAGTTAGAGAATCAGATTGCACAGATGAGACAGAGAGAAACAGAGCCCGTAAGAGAATACGCAGTGGGACTAAGAAAACTGATGCAATTCACGAAACTCTCAGAGGAGGCCAAATCGGACCGAGTGTACAGAAACAGCAGGAGCAAGATAAAGCTGTATGCTAGGAGGGCAGGATTCAACTCGTTGACTGAGTTTCTCAAACTAGCGGAGGAGGTAGAAGGAATAGAGGCAGAGGACCGGACACAGTCAAGCCAACCTGTGCAGCAGCTAAGACCGGAGATATGCATGCGATGCGGAGGAGGCTGTTTTGCTGGATCTGTGGAAGAAACGGTACAAGAACCACGGAGTGCTGCAGGGCGGGGCCGGGAAACGCAGGAGGCCTGAGCAGATAAAGCTGGCAACTCAGGCGGCGACAAAAGAGCCAGCAGCAGGGGAGCAGTTGTGTTGCGACGGGTTCCAAATAGTAGCCCGGATAAGGGTCGGAAACAGGACAGCGAAAGGAATCGTGGACACAGGAGCATCCAGGAGCGCGATAGGCAGAAACAGATATCAATCGTCTTTGACTTTCAAAGTGAACGGTCGTGTTTTTTTTCTGCGCCTCGAATTTTGTATTTTGTTTTCGTTTATTCCCATCGGTGGGTTTTATAAAAACAACATTAAATTTTCTTTCGGTTATTTAAACATAAATTTAAACTCCGTTCGCTTCGCGAGTGCACTTTGTATTGATACTGATAAATTGTTTTAGTTTTTCGTAATTCTTATCTGTGTTTTCTATCCTATTTATATCCACGCTGTTTCTCTTTTGTGCATGCACTTATTTACGCTCCCGCTCTCTTGCTCTCTTTGCTTTTGAAAGTTCTAAGCGTGCAGTTTCTGCGCTCTTGCGGTACTTATAACTGCTCGCTTATAAATTTCAATTTCGCTTTCTTGGTACAGTGGTAAATAAATAAAATGAATAATAAAAATTTAGTCTGCTTCTGCAAAAATGCAGCCTCGTAATCAGGACTGACCAGTCTAATATGACTTGCTGGCTGTGTGAAAATATGGTGCACACCAAGTGCGCCGGTTTTACTGGCCGGACAAGTGATGACCTTTCAAAGGGGCCCAATTTGCAGTTTTGTTGTGACGCTTGTGTGGAGGTTGCGAACGAGATGAAATCGTTCATGCGCCAAACTAAAGGCGGCCTGATGGGACTGATTAGCTGTTTCGGAGTGGCTAGAGATAGTTTTCGCCGGGCTGATGATCTCCTATCTGCGCTGGACTCGCAGTTTAATAGTCGTAAGCTATTAGAAGAGTCCCCTAAGCGCAAAAAGGCCGCTGGTGGTAAGGAGCAAAAGGGGAACACCCCGCAACCGAAATCAAAAGAACAACAGAGCATTCCGGCGGATCAGCAGCCGATTTCAGCAAACCTTCAAATGTTGCTAAGATCGGCAGCTAAAAAAGATTCGGTATCCGAACAATCCGTTACTGAATGCATGCAACCAGGGACTTCTAAGAATTCCGATTTGTCCGTAGTGGTTTCACAATTAGTGGATCCACCTATCTCTCAGAATGTAGCATCACCACCACAAGGGACTACTGAGTCCGGACAACCGGCTCAAGTTGGTTTGGCAGAGGCAATGTCTGCTCCACCAAAATCCCTTTCAGTGGTTCCACTCAAGAAACAAATTTTCGTTTCTCGGCTTTCCCCTGATCAAACATCTTCTGATGTATTGTCTTATATACAAGACAAAACTAAAGCCGATTGTAATAGTGTAAAGGTGGAAAAGTTTAAGTTTTCTTATGCTAGAGACATTTCATCTTTCAAGATAACTGTCCCTAACGAGCTTTTTGAAGCCATATGCTCGGGCGACTTTTGGCCGGATAATATGGTTGTAAAAGAGTTCGAGGCTAAGATAAAGAAGAAGGGGCCCGTAGGAGTAAAACTTCCTAGTCGAGGCCAAACCAGTGTACCAATTTCAAAAAACTAACTTCTAACCTCCTTCTTTCCTATCAGAATGCAAGAGGTTTGCGTAGCAAACTCACTAAATTGTATTCTGATAGCCTTTCCTTTGCATCTCATATTATTGTGTTCACAGAAACCTGGTTAAAGCCGGAGATCTTTAGCTCCGAAGTTTTTCCAGGTAAGTACACAATATATAGGTATGACCGTCCCTCTAGACGGGGAGGTGGAGTCTTAATTGGAGTTGATTCAAACTTCCCGTCTGAGGAGTTATTTTTTGATGAATTCAATACCATTGAATTTATTTGTGTAAAGTTATCGCTTCCTGGTAACTTTATATACATAACTTGCTCTTATATTCCGCCGTTGTCTGAACTTCCTGATTATTTAAATCACCTATCCGTTATTAAGTCCGTTGCAAATAAGCTTTCCGATAGGGATCAGTTGATAGTTCTAGGTGATTTTAATATACCTGGAGTTACTTGGTCCACTGAGGATGGATCGAATGTCTTACTACCTATAGAACAACATGATTTTATTGATGGCCTGCTTGACATATCTCTATCTCAAGTAAACCATGTTCGAAATTCATTAGGTCGCCTACTTGATTTGTGTTTTGTATCGAATCCTGAAGGTGTGTTTCTGTCCAGAGTAGCACCACTCACGCATCCTGAAGATCCATATCACCCAACAATCGAACTTTCATTTGATACGGGTAGAGTTATAGAAGAAAAATCAGAAAATTCCAAACGAATACATTGTTTTCGCAAGGCAGACTTTCTGAGGCTTAATAATTTTATTTCTGGCTTTAATTGGTCTGATCTTTACTTATGCAATAATATGTCCGATGCAGTTAATGTTTTTTATACTGCAATAAACTCTTTTTTAATTCCTGTGTTCCGTGGTACTATCCGTCAACTTCCAATAAATCACCTTGGTTTAGCAAAGAGTTGACACACTTAAGAAATGTAAAGTCCAGACTTTTTAGGAAATATAAAAATACCGGTTCTCAATCTGTTTTTACTAGATATCTAAGTGCTCGGTCAAGATTTACCGTGCTTAATGCTCAGTGTTATAATAGTTACTTAAACCGTTGTAAGGTCCAGTTCTCTCAGGACCCGAAACAGTTTTATAATTTTGTTAACACCAAGCGTAAATCTAATTCTTTTCCTTCCTCGCTGTCGTTCGAAAACATGACGGGAACCACAGATCAGGCAATAGCCGATATATTTGCCCAATTTTTTCAAACGACTTACTTTACTTTAGATTATTCATCTCAGCCTTATTCTTACACCATGCCCAAGTCAAACCTCATATTCTGTCCCACTTTAACAGAAAGCTCTCTTCTTTTGGATCTTCTTCGTATTAAGCCTGTTTATTCGCCAGGGCCCGATGGTATTCCTGGGTGCGTGCTTAGGTATTGCGCTAAGGCCCTGTGCAAACCTCTTCACAAGTTGTTTACCTTATCTCTAGAAACGTCCCAATTCCCAAATATTTGGAAGGAATCATTTGTTATTCCTCTTTTCAAAAAAGGTAACAAGTTAGAAGCCAGTAACTACAGAGGTATTTCTAAGTTGTCAGCTATTCCTAAGCTTTTTGAAAAATTATTACTCCTCATTTGCAGCACTTTTGCAGATCAATTATTTCTCCGTGTCAACACGGATTTATTAAACGTAGATCCACAATTACAAACCTTCTAGAGCTCACTACATTTGTGATAAAAGGCTTCAATAGTAGTTTTCAAACAGATGTCATTTACACTGACTTTAGTAAAGCATTTGACTCTGTAAATCACTTACTTCTTATTCATAAACTTGACCTTTTAGGTTTTCCAGTTGATCTGCTTAAATGGATTTCAAGTTATCTAAATGGCAGGTCACAAAGGGTCCTTTTTAAAAATTCAATTTCTGAAATTCTCCGTGTTACCTCCGGTGTCCCACAAGGGAGCCATCTGGGTCCGTTACTTTTTACATTATTTATTAACGATCTTCCCTCAATTATAAGTCATTCTCGCGTACTTATGTACGCAGATGATGTTAAGTTGTGCCTGCAGTATAAGGACATTTCCTGCCATTTAGACTTGCAATCCGATCTAGATAATTTTCAAAACTGGTGCCGAGATAATTTACTAAATTTAAACGGCTCCAAGTGCAAGCTGATGACTTTTTATCGGGCCAATCCGATATACGCGACTTACATGTTAAGTGGCAGCTCTTTGGATAGAATAACTCTTGTAAACGATCTTGGCGTTCTCTTGGACCCTAAACTAAAATTTTCTAATCACATTTCGTCCATGGTTAATAAAGCCAGAGGAGTGCTTGGATTTATTAAAAGGTGGTCAAAAGAATTCGATGATCCTTATTTGACTAAAACTTTATTTATTTCGCTAGTCCGTCCGATTCTGGAGTATGGGTCTCCCGTCTGGAGTCCACAATACGGAATACATATTGGTCGTATTGAATCTGTACAAAAAAACTTCCTTCTTTTTGCTTTACGGCGCCTAAACTGGGATGCAAATCTTATCTTACCTTCTTATTCTAGTAGACTTCTTTTGATTAATTTACCATCCCTAGCCAACCGTAGAACGATGCTTGGTACTATCTTTATTTATAACCTTATACATGGTGATATTGACTGCCCCGACTTGTTAAGTCGGCTAAACTTTTCTGTGCCAAGTAGATTAACTAGAAATTATATTCCCCTAATTTTAAATCATTGTAGATCTAACTATGCCTTGCATGAGCCTTTCAGAGTATTATGTTCTGACTATAATAGACTTTTTCCTGTAATATCAAATCTTGACTCTCTGCCGCTCCTAAAACGATTAATACTTGCTTCATTGGCACAAGATTGATCTAACTATTACTTTTTTCCCCGGACCTTTACCTTTATTTTCCTATCTCGCGTCTATCCTATCGCGAATCGTGCCGTACGATACACGGCTGCGCCCCTCGGTCGGTTGGGCGGGTAAGTGGGCCGTGGGACTCCGCGCGAAAAAAAAAAAAAAAAAAAAAAAAAAGATCTGAAACACCAGGGCAGATGGTGTGGAGCCCGTGCAAAAATAACAATGGCCAACGGAACGACGCAGAAGGCGGTAGGAGAGTTCACAGCAGAAGTCCAATTTGGAGGAAGATTGTTCAGTGTGTCGTTTATGATACTGACAGAAGTAGCAGGAGGAATACTGCTAGGGATGGACTTTTTGGCAGGGGTACACAGCACGCTGAGGTGTGGAAATTTAGAGCTGGAAATAAGAGAGCCCGGAGGCGAAGAGGAACAATCGGAGACAACTACAGAGCAAGAAGACACGACAGGGGAACCATCCGAAAAAGAAGTACAGGACTTTCTGGAGACACAAAGGCAAGTATTTGAAGGAATGCAGGGAACAAGTAATATAACAAAACATAAGATTTACCTCAAGGATGATAAACCGATTAAACAGAGGTACTATCCTCGAAATCCGAAACAACAGGCAATCATCAATGAACAGGTGAACGAGTTGTTGGCACTGGGACTCATAGAACCCTCACGTAGCCCGTACAGCGCGCCAGTAGTGCTAGTGAGAAAGAAGAACAACGAATGGAGAATGTGTGTGGATTATCGACTACTGAACGACAAGACAGAAAAAGACGCCTATCCGGTACCAAGAATGAACTTCATCTTGGACCAGTTAAGAGAGGCAAAGTTCATCAGTACAATAGATCTCAAGTCAGGATACTGGCAGATTCCAATGGATAGGGACAGTAGACAATACACGGCGTTCACAGTCCCCGGACGTGGACTGTTCCAGTGGAAAGTTATGCCATTTGGACTAACCACAGGTCCCGCAACGTTCCAAAGAGCACTGGACTCAATAATAGGGCCAGAAATGGAACCGTTTGCATTTGCATATCTGGACGACATAGTGGTTATTGGCCGGAACAAACGTGAACACCTGGAGAAGCTAACAGAGGTATTCAGGAGACTACAGAACGCAAACCTGCGGATTAATCCAGACAAATGCCACTTCTTCCAAAAGGAGCTAAAGTACCTGGGACATGTCATAAGCGATCGGGGCATACGGACAGACCCAGACAAAGTAGCGGCAATTCGAGACTTACCAGCGCCGAGATCCACAAAGGAAGTACACTGTTTTTTAGGAATGGCGTCATGGTACCGACGGTTCATACCAAATTTCACCGAACAGGCAGGAGCGTTGCAAGGTTTAATCAGGAAAGGACAAAAATTCGAATGGACCAAGAAACAACAGGAATCGTTCGACCAACTGAAAGCGAGCCTAACAAAGGCACCGATACTGGCATGCACCGATTTCACAAGGCAATTTAAACTACAAACGGATGCCAGTGACTTAGGCGTAGGCGCGGTCTTAACGCAGGACGGAGAGGACGGGGAGCATGTGATAGCGTTTGCCAGCAGGAGGTTAAGTAAAGTAGAGAAAAATTACAGCGCAACTGAAAAAGAATGCTTAGCAATATATTGGGGCATCAACAAATACAAGATGTACCTCGAAGGCTATCGGTTCATATTGATAACAGACCACATGGCTTTGAAGTGGCTAAACTCAATAGAAAGCCCGTCGGGAAGAGTGGCCAGATGGGCACTAGGTCTACAACCATTCCAGTTTGAAGTCCAGTACAGAAAGGGAAAATGGAATGCGGTAGCAGACGCCTTATCCAGAACACCACAGAACGAGTTAAAAACAATACAGTACACGGAGACATGGATTGAGGAAAAATACAAGGAACTGGAACAAAACCAAGAAAACACGCAATTCAAGATAGAGGCAGGCAGGCTATATAAACTGGGTAGCAATCGGAGAGACACACAACCATGGAAACTGTGCATAACTGAAGCTGAAATTCAACAGGTGTTAACGGAAAACCACAGTACATCAGAAGCAGGACACCTAGGCATGTTCAAGACACTGAGAAGGGTAAAAAACCGATATTTCTGGCCACGAATGAACAAGGACGTAAGGAAATACGTACAGAAATGCGAGTGTTGCCAAAAATACAAGGTATCGCAACAGAAAAAAGCTGGGAAGATGCTGACAAAAGTGGCAGAAGCCCCGTGGGAAACCATATGTGTGGATTTCGTAGGACCTCTACCCAGATCAAAGCACGGAAACACCACACTATTAGTAATCGTGGACAAATTCTCGAAGTGGGTAGAACTTGCAGCAATCAGACAGGCTACAGCGGACGCATTCCTACGAGTCTTTAGAGAAAGGGTAATTGCGAGAGTTGGATCTCCAAAAACTCTGATCTCGGACAATGGGGTCCAGTTCACAGGAGGAAAAACAAGAAAGGCCATGGAAAAATGGGGGATACAGCAACAGTTGACGGCACCGTACACACCCCAGGAGAACCCTACCGAGCGAACGAACCGAACAGTTAAAACGATGATCGCACAGCTAGCAGGAGAGGATCAAACCACGTGGGACGAACATTTACCAGAGCTAATGTTAGCATACAATAGTAGTGTATCGGAATCTACAAAATATAGCCCTGCGCAGCTAGTATTCGGAAAAGAGCTAAGATTACCAAACACGGTGTTCGACAGGGTAACAAAAGGATCGGGGTTACAGGAGGAAAGTATAGCACAAAGATGGAACAGGTTGAAAGACGTACGAAAGGAGGCAACACAGTATACAGAAGAAGCCGCGGAACAACAAAAACATCACTACAACCTACGGAAAAGGGACTGGAGACCAGATGTCGGGGACTTGGTATGGTGCAAGACGCACTATCTGTCAAAAGCGGCAGAAAAATTTAACGCCAAACTAGCACCAAAGTACGACGGCCCCTGGAAGGTAACCAATTTCGTGTCACCAGTACTCATGACAGTGAGAGACCAGAGCACACGAAAAACAAAGCGAGTATACATCGGAGACATCAAACAGTACGTAGGAACAAATACAATACAGAATGAACACGATGCACTGGCAACACACAAAAAGCACAATCTATCATTGAATACACATAACCAAACACTACACAAATCCACAACACACAACTCACATAACATTAGTCATCTCACTACACCATACCCCAAACGTAAACCAACACTACACCATAACCATAACACAACACTAAATACACACCAAAACTAAACGTTAAGCCTAACACAAGCATTTGTCTCATTACAGAAAAGATGAACAAATTCACGGAGGCAGCACGAAAATTCCGGGAGAAACACGCGAAGTTACGGGCGGCACAAACGATGGCAAAACTTATAGAGCCAGCACCGATGCCGGGAACCGCTCGGAAGAGGACAGCACCGGCAAAACTAAAAACCACGGCACCAACCGGGAATATCCAGTCCAGGCAAGGCAACAGCCAAACGGCCGAAACTGCCCAGGAGAAAAGGGTAACGGATACACCGGATAGGGATATACTGAAGCTCCACGAGGAGGAGTCTAACGAAGAGGGTTGGACGCTACCGGAGGGAGTAATACTGTCCAGAACAGCCAAAAACAACATTAAGAAGAAGCTGGATGAGAAGAAATCTGGAAAGCAGCAGCGCTGGCTGGTGAAAGATGGAGAGAGGATTTGGAGAGTAATCGTAAATAGGGGAATTACGTAACAATTTTACGACACCTCTCGAATCCATTACGGGGGGGAGTGTGACGCTGCGCGCACAATAAATAAGAAAAGCATAAATTAAATAAATAATAATGAATTAAATGAATTAAATAAATAAGAATAAAAGCATGAAACAAAAGAAGTATTTAATTTCAAATTCAAACCGAGAACGAGCGCGCGCCAACGATCGCGCATATAGGGGCACACTAGACCGAGAGAGAGATGGTCACACTTAGCCCGGCAAATCCCACAGACGACGGGCACACTAGATCTCGCCGAGCCCTATATAAGACGGGCCACGGGCCATGGAAAGGCACTTAGCAGCCAACCGTCTAAGGGTGAAGGATCAACTCCCCAGTGGTGGTAAGCAGCGAAGTCACTTTTTGGTGGACTGGATCATTCGATCCAAGTCCGCTTATACAAAGTAGTTAGCTCCTTAGCTTAGTAGTAGTCCCTCCTCCTGGAGGTATCCCTAGGAGACGTCTGATTTTAGGATCACACCTCCTTACGGCACGGTTCACCGGCTGATCTCTCTCTCTTGTGGCTGACTTCAGGGTCCCCAAGCACCTCTCTCTCTCTCTCTCTCTCTCTCTCTCTCGCTTGTGGCTGACTTCAGGGTCCCCAAGCACTTCTCTCTCTCTCTTGTGGCTGACTTCAGGGTCCCCAAGCACAAACTCTCTCTCTTGTGGCTGACTTCAGGGTCCCTAAGCAACAAACTCTCTCTCTCTTGTGGCTGACTTCAGGGTCCCCAAGCACAAACTCTCTCTCTCTTGTGGCTGACTTCAGGGTCCCCAAGCACAAACTCTCTCTCTCTTGTGGCTGACTTCAGGGTCCCCAAGCAACAAATTCTCTCTCTTGCGGCTGACTTCAGGGTCCCCAAGCAAAACATTCTCTCTTGTGGCTGACTTCAGGGTCCCGAAGCAACAAATTCTCTCTCTCTTGTGGCTGACTTCAGGGTCCCCAAGCACCCCATTCTCATTTCAGGCAACACATCCCGTATTGGTCCTCTCGAACAGCGGAACGGCCCCCGATACCAGGTATTCTAAGTGGACGAAGGAAGCAAAGGCAGGCACTCGTTAGTTGTTAATCAAATGTCAAGATATTTACTGAAATAAAACCTAGTCCTAATCAATTACTAAGTAATTTCCCACGACTTCTACTCTGGGCTGGGTCGGAACTCTCTTTCAGCAACCACGCCTGACACAAACAAATTCTTGTGACAAACCCTGGCCATCCCTGAGCCACCCGACAGCGACGAACCGTCACAGGCTACAACGCTGAGATCCAACGGTGCTAGGTCGTGGTGAAATCAAACTTAGGGAGTCCTTGCGCGGTGTCAGGCGATAAAGGTGACTAGGCGATAAGGGAGAACTTAGTCTACCTGCTAAGCTATACACCTTGCCGACAAAGTCCAGGCTGAACTCCGGAAGCCAGGCGATAAAGGTGGCTAGGCGATAAGGCGTAACTTCGGTTCACCTGCTAGGCAATACACCTTGCCGGCCCCGGTAGGGAAGCTCGCATAACATCCAGTGTTTTCGGTGGAGCCATCCCGATCTCAGTCACCCGGAGCAGCAAGCCGAAGCAGCGCAGTAGCAGGCCAGGAGCGACGCAGCGGTAAGCCAGGAGCGACGCAGCAGCACGCCAGGAGCAGAGCAGCAGCGAGCCAGGAGCAACGCAGCAGAAGACTGCGACAACGGGCAACAGAATAATAACAATAAGGCTGTATTTTAGAGAATCAATAAACCAGCACCAACCTAATCATTTCTGGCGTTATCCTTTGGTCACGGGCAGTCACTCAATATAAATTTGTTGGAACGAACGCACAACCTCTCTGAGCTAGCGACACGTTTACGTAGCGAGCAGAAACTAAAGAATCAGGTTGTGAGGAGTTAAATAACTCCTCACAAATAAATGAGAGTTTGGAGATTACAACTGGAGAGAGTTTGGAGAGTACAGCTGGAGAGAGTTTGAAGAATGCAGCTGGAGAGAGTTTGGAGAGAAACGAGAAGAGAGTTTGGAGAATACGGCTGGAGAGAGTTTGGAGAGAACGAGGAGAAAGAGAGAGTTTGGAGAGAAGGAGTAACGGTAGAACGCTGCGGACCTTGGACCCTAGTATGGTGCCGTGCGCAAAACCGAAAAAGGAGAAGCCGAGAACTAACGGGATACGCCGGCCTATATAAGCAGGCCGAGCACAGGAAGAGGGATCAGTCGATCACAAGGAGTCAATCCAGCAAGATCAGTAGACAAGCAGTAAATCAGTGAGGAAAACAAGTCAAGTCAACATCAGGAGGAAGCAGAGCCGCGCCGAGTCAACAGGAGCAAGATCGCTACATCAAGACGTTCGGGACTTAGAGTTGAAGTCGCCGAGCTGAGAAACAGGTAGCTGAGGTCCTCGAGGCATCACGCGGCTAAGTCCAGGCGCTTTGTTCTAATTCTTATCGCGACGTGAGCTTGGCGTATTGCTCGGCGAGTCCGACGGAAGTGAATAGAAAGAGTCCTTCGACAGAGAACCGTGGGCTCGAAAGGGAAGTTGTCCAGAACTAGCGGCCGTGCGAAAGCAATTGCCATATCGAATTCCGGCGTACGCCTGAACCGACAGGCGAGAATTGTGCAGGCCCTGGTGCGACTAGCCACGAAGGACGCGCGTCTGAAACACGGGTGTCTCGAGAGGCGTATGCGTCGAGAGCACGGTAATTCACCGCCAGAGTCCTAGACAGGTAACTGACCGAATCTCGAGAGCCAAAGACCGCTGCACCTAGTCTCACTAGGGCACGCAGACCACGCCGTGAGCAGAGCAAGGGCATCGAGGACACGAGGAGCGACGAGCTGTACAACACATCCAGTCCACGGCTAAGAGGCGAGGGCGGAAGCGTTCGTCTTTAACCTAGCGTCCTGCCACAGGGACTGCATTGGCGGCCTTCCGGCGTATGCTTGAACCGTCAGGTGGAAACTGTGCAGGCGTCTGGTGCGACCGGCCGGGACAGATCCAGGGACAGGAGGCTGTGGCTGCGAGAGGCGTACGCTTTGAGAGCCCGGTGCCTGTTCACCCTAGTCTGGGAACGGTGACGCATCCCTAGACCCTCATAGCCCCGAAGCCAGCGACAGCGGAGGCGTTCCGGAGCAGCGAGCAGCGAGGAAGCGGAGAACGACGGTGGAACGACCACAAGTCTTCAAGGAAGGAGTTGAGACAACCATCTGTCATAATTAGTCCCAGGCCGAGGGACAAGTCGGCGAATAAAGATCCTAGTACAAACATCCTAACTTTCTGTGCGTTCTCATTAGACAATCGGGCGGTCACGTTTATATAAATTTGGTGGGACGAACAACACACATCTTCTGAGCTAGCCGCACGATACTCGTAGCGAGCAGACAATAAAAATCAGTTCGTTACATCTGGCACCCAAAACGTGATTGTCCGGTCGGTGAGAATCAGCAAACAAACAGAAAATGGGAAAAGGATGGATTTATCTCCTCAAGAAAGAGGATTTCGCCAAAACAGGAGCCAAGTTAGGCATCACTTTGGAGGGAAGAACGGATGACATGAGGAAAGCCCTCTCAGAGTACCTCACAAGGAAACAGGATGACCCAAGAGTAGCAGAGATCTGGGCTGAGCTGGAAGAAAAATACGACGATAAGCCAGGCCCAACAATCAAATTGCTGAACCCTGACGCCGAGGAGCTCATAGCAAGTCTTGGAGTGGACAGCATGAGGGAAGCTGGCAGGAGTCGAAACCCAAGCCAAGAAAGAAAAACAGGGCAGCAAAGACCTAGCACACCAGATTACGCCAAAGTCGCAAAGCAAGTGAGGGAATGGTCGTTCAAATTCGATGGCACAGAGAAGCCACTGGAATTTCTAGAGCAGGTGGAATGGTCCGCAAACACGTACGGGCTGAACCTGAACATGATCCCACGTGCAATGCCAGAGCTATTGCAAGGCAAAGCACTGAAATGGTTCATTTCAAACAACAATCAGTGGAGAACATGGGGAGAGTTCAGCGAAAGTTTCCAGACGTACTTTCTGCCGAGAGGGTTCTTCTCGAAATTGGCAGACAAGGTGAAACAACGGAAACAGGGTTTCAGGGAACCGTTCAAAGATTACATGGTGGACATGCAGACTTTGATGAGGCCACTCGGGTATTCGCCAAAGGAGACCCTAGAAATAATCAAGGACAACTGCACACCAGACCTGAGAATCTCACTAAGAACGTACAAAGTGGATGATCTGGACACATTAATGATCCTGGCTGACGAGTACGAAGAACTGGACAAAGAGCGAGAAGAGTTCATTCACGAACACAAGTTCTCTCGAAACAAAATCGCAGCACCACCTTTGGCCAGTGGACACCGGCCAATACAACATAACAAAGGCAACCAACGAACACATTATGGAGGCCACCAAACACCACTCAGGTGGCACGCAACCCAATGCCAAGAGCCACCAATACACAGACCCACGTGATGAAACCACAGGAGGCTGTCGCCGTTGTGGAGGACACGAACACTGGGCACGAGGATGCAGAAACCAAAGACTACTGTTCTGCTGGGTGTGCGGCAAAATTGGCATCAGGAGCGTAGAGTGCTGCCAAAAGGCGGGAAATGGGCAGCGATCCCAGTCGCAGAGAGGCGCACAGGGGTCGCAAAGTGTCTCCTCCCCAAACTAACTGGATGTCTGGAAGAAAGGCTGTCGGTGGCTGTAGATTCACACTTAAGTGATGAAGAGGACATTGAGAAATTCCTCGCCAAACAGTTAGCAGATTTCAGCACCATGTCAGGAACATCTACAGTGGCCGAGCACCAAATCACAATGAAAGACGACAAGCCAATCAAGCAGAGGTATTATCCTAAGAACCCAAGAGTCCAAGGAGAGATCAACGCAAAAGTGGACGAGCTGTTACAAATGGGCTTCATAGAACATTTAAGAAGTCCATACAGCTCGCCCATCGTGATGGTGAAAAAGAAGACGGGCAAGTGGAGGCTATGCGTGGATTTCAGACAAATAAACGCGAAGTCCATAAAAGATGCCTACACGATGCCGCGAATCAACTATATCCTGGACCAACTCAGAGAGGCGAAATATATAAGCAGTCTAGATCTGAAAGACGGATATTGGCAAGTCCCTTTGGAAGCAAATAGTCGGCAATATACTGCATTTACAGTACCCGGCAAAGGTTTATTCCAATGGAAAGTAATGCCTTTCGGACTACATTCAGCATCGGCCACGTTCCAAAGGGCTCTGGATCAGGTAATTGGCCCGGAGATGTCACCATACGCGTTTGCATACCAAGATGACATCATTGTGATCGGACGCACACTGAAAGAACACGTGGAGAACCTAAAAGAAGTGTTCAGGCGCCTAAAGGAAGCAAATTTGAGAATAAACGCCGATAAATGCAAATTCTTCAAGCAAGAATTGCTTTACCTAGGACACCGCGTTACTAGCGAAGGGATAGGCACAGATCCCGAGAAGGTAGCAGCCATAGCCGAACTAGAGCCACCGTCGACAGTACGCGAACTACGGCAATACCTAGGCGTAGCCTCATGGTATCGACGATTTGTGCCAGACTTTGCGCGTATAGTCAGACCACTGAACGATCTTCTACGCAAAGGCACAAAGTGGACATGGACGCTGGAACACCAACAGGCCTTCGAAGAGGTAAAGGCACGATTAGTAGCCGATCCAGTGCTGGCGTGCCCAGATTTTGAGAAAAGATTCATCCTTCAGACGGACGCCAGCGACTATGGGTTAGGTGCAATCCTGACTCAAGAGACAGAGGACGGCGAAAGGGTTATTTCTTACTCAAGCCGGACACTGAACGGCGCGGAGAAAAATTACTCCACTACTGAAAAAGAGTGCTTGGCAATCGTGTGGGCAATCAGGAAGCTGAAGCCGTACTTGGAGGGCTACCATTTTAAAGTGGTTACAGACCACATGGCTTTAAAGTGGTTAAACAGCATAGAAAGCCCGTCCGGAAGGATAGCAAGATGGGCCCTGGAATTACAGCAGTACGACTTCGAGGTAGCGTACAGGAAAGGACAACTGAACGTAGTAGCAGACGCCTTATACCGACAACCGTTGCCGACACTTAGGGCCATAAAAGACGCATCAGAACCTACCAATAGCTGCAGCTGGATTAGGAGTATGTTGGAGAAAATAAGAGCACCACCACAAAAATATCCAGATTATGTAATGGAAGGCGAGTCACTATATAGGCACATTCCTCACAGAGCGTGCTATGAAGATGACGTGGCTTGGAAACTGTGCGTTCCGCAGGGTCTAAGACAAGCCGTCCTAGAAGAAAACCATGACTCCCCATCCGCTGGCCATGTTGGGAGTAGAAGAACAATAGCACGCCTGGCAGCCCGATACTACTGGCCAGGAATGCACAGAGACGCCAGGATCCACGTACGCAAGTGTGAAGTTTGCCTAAAATACAAGCCCAATCAGCTGCAGGCTGCAGGGAAAATGCTAACTCAGGTACCAGAGGAACCATGGGCAACAGTATGTGCGGACTTCGTCGGGCCACTGCCTAGATCAAAGCATGGAAATTAAATGATACTAGTGTTAGTTGATCGGTTTTCTAAATGGACGGAAATTGTACCACTACGAACAGCAACGGCAGAGACCCTACAGAAGGCGTTCAGAGAACGCATAATATCAAGGTTCGGGGCTCCAAAGATAGTGATAACCGACAACGGAGTACAGTTCACCAGTCGATCCTTTAAAAGATTTCTTAACGAAATGGGAATAAAACAACAATTCACGGCACCCTACACACCGCAGGAAAACCCAACAGAACGGGCTAACCGTACGGTGAAGACGATGATAGCTCAATTCGCAGGAAAAGATCACAGAACTAGGGACGAGAACTGGCCAGAGATTATGCTAGCAGTGAACTCAAGCATATCTGAATCAACTGGATACTCCCCAGCGTTTCTCACACAGGGCCGGGAACCCCGTCTGCCAAACGCATTATATGACAAAGAAACGTTAGGCTCTGGGAGAAACACAGAGACGCCAGATGAGAAGGCCGAAAGTTAAGAGAAATCTTCGAAATAGTAAGGCGAAATATGGAAAAAGCATCCCAGGACCAAGCCAGACATTACAATCTGAGGAGGAGGCAGTGGACACCAGAGGTGGGCAGCATAGTGTGGGCCAAGGAACACCATCTATCCAAAGCAGCCGAAGGGTTTGCGGCGAAACTAGCCCCGAGGTACGATGGTCCTTACCAGGTTGTAGACTTCGTCTCGCCGGTAATCTGCAAAATACGCCACACACATTCGAAGAAAGAGCGGACTATTCACATTGGTGAGCTTAAGCAGCAACAAACAGAAACGGCACAAAAGCAGACGGCGGACACATCGGAGGACTAGGACAAGGAGTTCACAGACTGCGAGGCAACAGGAGTAGGCAACAGGAGTAGGCACCAGGCCGAAGCAAGAGTCATCCATACGCCACGCAGAAAGGATAAGACACGGAATAAATGCAAACGATGCTAGGGACCTATACAACGAGGCAGGCAGATTCGACATCGGGCATACGCCCAAGTCATCCACCTATACGCCGCGTAGCACAGGGAAAACACAAGGAAGGGCTAACAAGGATCAAAACGGGGCAGACGGATTAATCGTCGGGCATACGCCAGAGTCATCCGCCTATGAACCACGTCTATAAAAAAAAAAAAAACACAACAACAAGAAAAATAAATAATAAGTAAATAATTTATTAATGATACGACAAACACAGTACAAATAATAAAAAGATAGCTCAGCCCGTAGCGTCGCGAGACTCTATACGGTTGGAAAATACATATGTAAACCTAATGTCGGCCGAAGAAAGGGGAGAGACGGCACAGCGGAGCTGTACCATAGGACCCAAAGTAAGCCAAACGACTGCAGGCAGAAAAGAAAATGCCAAGAAGCCAAGCAGGACCGAAAATAACGGCATGCGGCACAATGAAAGAACAAGGTGGAAATCCCGAGGGAAATAGCGGGATCGTGGAAAGGGAGACGGGGAAAACCGAGGTGTCGTCGGGAGGGTCATAGGAGAGGATGGGCATTCAAAAATCAAGTATCATCATGTCAACACGTCTGACCCGGTCCGAGGCAAGGAGGAGGATGGCTGCCCAAACTACGACGGGGCCCAACCCGGGGCAAGGATGGTCGGAGGACAGGCGCACGCCTGTCACCCGGCCTACCCGAACCTCGAGGCGGGTCCTGAAGCCGGTTAGAGAGCCGGAGGACTCAGAGCCAGAACCCACCATCAGCTCTGACAGCGACGTAGAGATGGTGGACGATCCGGCCGTGGAGCGGAGGCAGTGGCGGCTCCGGAGGGCCGTGGACCCGATGATGGGTAGCATCCTACCCGGGGACCCCAGCACCCCTGGGCTGCATGGGGAGCGGGAGCTTACCCGGACAGACGTGGAGGCCATCCACGCGGCCATGCAAGAGGCACTACAGCAGGCCAAAAGGAAGCGGGAGGCCGAGGAGGAGGAAGAAGAGCGGCAGCAGGCAGCAACGCGGCGGCAAAAGTATGCCGAGGCGCAGTGGGAGGCGGTCCTCCGTGCTGCACAGCAGGAGGAGGAGCTTCTCTGGGCAGGACCCGTCCTAATGGATGAGGTCCCGCCAGCCTCGCCCGGGATGCTCGGAGTCCCTCCCACTCCCCGCTACCTGCCCGACGAAGGGGAGGAGGAGGTGCCAGCCCCCCCAAAGTGGACACCCATCCGCCCACCCACGCCCCGTCATGTCCCGCTCTACTGGGAGCAGGATGAGGAGCCCGCCCGCGTCGCAGCAAGAGGGGGAGAACCCAGCCGAGCCATCTCCGCCCGGACAGGCCCACAGCGGAGGAGGAAGCGAGGAGGAACCCCAGGAGGCAACCCCAGAGGGTAGGCAGGAACAGCAGGACACGCACGGGCCCCAAGGACGGTGTTTCCGTACGGAGATACCCATGGCCCACGTAAGCCATGCCCTAAATTCCTTTACGGTACAAGGGGTCCTTTGGAGGCAACATGCCGTGACGTGGTCCTGGCCGGAAGGACCAACGCCGACCGAGGATGCGGAGGGGACACCTAAAACCCCACCCAACCCCAGAGACCCTCGCTTACGTGTGGGACAAGCCCACGTGACCCCGCCGACACCACCGACCTCGGCCGAGTCCCTATCGGCAGACGGCGGTAGGTCGGCGCAGGAGGAGGAACCTATAGAGAAAGGCCCGTGGGAGTGGCCCGATCCCGTGCCTGGAGGAAGGCCGAAGTTGGCCAGGCAGAGTTCCGCGCCGGACGGCACCGCCAGGCCTCCTTTTGTGCGGCAGGTGTCGTTGCCCGACGAGCGGCGGTGGATTGAGGTCCGGAGGCAGGAGTGGCCCTCGGAGATCGAGGCAGCACCGGCGGTTCTAGCCGCGCGTCGAAGGGGCGGGAAACAGTGTGTCCTGGTGCAACGGGGCGGACACCGATTCCGAGTACGGCTGGGGCCGTCAGGTATGAGGGTGTATAAACAATAAAAGGAACACAAACCTAAAAATAAAATATATTTGGCACTGGGTGAACGAGGTAAACATCACGAACGCACTCAAAGACACACAAAATAAGAACACAATAAAAAAAAAAGGGGGTTGTATATTTGCATAAAGAAAAACCTGAAAAAAAGGGAGAAATGCATTAAGTTCGGCCCACCAAGAAGAAGCGGCGAGGTACTCACTGTGATATATGTACATGTGTGATGAGGGGTGCCGGCCCGCTGAGCGGGGGGAATCGAAGAAGCGGTGATAGTTCTGCCTGTCCTGGTACACCTCCAAGGGCCGCGGCCGAGGGCAAAGGAGAGGCGTGTGGGGGAAGGCTAAGGGGAAGAGAGAGTAAAAGTAAGAATGGAGAAAGCAAGGAGAAAAGAAGAAAACTTACCGGAGAAAATTTCCTAGCACGCTGCACGTTTAAAGGGATGGGGGCGCTTTGATAAATAAGCGGTCGATTGGCACTGGACGATAGTGTCGATCGATGGTCATAGAACACTGGAGATGGCGGCACAGGAAGGGTCACACAAAAAAATATCGCCACCACCGGATGGCAACGCTGCGATAATTCAAATCATCGAGTTCGGCTGGAAAACCGATCGGGAAGGCGGTAGTATGACCAGACAACGAAAGAAAGGAGATGCTTAGAACGCGAAGCACAAGGGGGAAACATCTTAGGCGGGACATTCAAAGGAGATACGAAGAACGCGAGAGGTCTATGGGGGAAACATCTTGGGCGGGAAAAGGAATGGAGCATCGGCGCTGAGAAACTCAGGTACGAGCTGTGAGCGTCGAGGGAACCATTTGGAGGAGCAACAAGAGGACTCGAAGGCTACAAGGATTTACAAGGAAGGCAGCCGGAGAGAAGATCAAGTCTATGGGGGAAACATCTTGGGGCGGGAAATACATAAAACGAGAAGGAGCGACGTCGAGGGAAGGAGGACCAACATCAGCGATCCGGAACAGCGGTTCTAGAGAGAACTCCAAGATAACAGCCGGAGAAGAGGTGCAAGTCTCATTTCGTTCCCGAAGAAAGGGGAGAATGTGAGGAGTTAAATAACTCCTCACAAATAAATGAGAGTTTGGAGATTACAACTGGAGAGAGTTTGGAGAGTACAGCTGGAGAGAGTTTGAAGAATGCAGCTGGAGAGAGTTTGGAGAGAAACGAGAAGAGAGTTTGGAGAATACGGCTGGAGAGAGTTTGGAGAGAACGAGGAGAAAGAGAGAGTTTGGAGAGAAGGAGTAACGGTAGAACGCTGCGGACCTTGGACCCTAGTATGGTGCCGTGCGCAAAACCGAAAAGGGAGAAGCCGAGAACTAACGGGATACGCCGGCCTATATAAGCAGGCCGAGCACAGGAAGAGGGATCAGTCGATCACAAGGAGGCAATCCAGCAAGATCAGTAGACAAGCAGAAAATCAGTGAGGAAAACAAGTCAAGTCAACATCAGGAGGAAGCAGAGCCGCGCCGAGTCAACAGGAGCAAGATCGCTACATCAAGACGTTCGGGACTTAGAGTTGAAGTCGCCGAGCTGAGAAACAGGTAGCTGAGGTCCTTGATGCATCACGCGGCTAAGTCCAGGCGCTTTGTTCTAATTCTTGTCGCGACGTGAGCTTGGCGTATTGTTTGGCGAGTCCGACGGAAGTGAATAGAAAGAGTCCTTCGACAGAGAACCGTGGGCTCGAAAGGGAAGTTGTCCAGAACTAGCGGCCGTGCGAAAGCAATTGCCATATCGAATTCCGGCGTACGCCTGAACCGACAGGCGAGAATTGTGCAGGCCCTGGTGCGACTAGCCACGAAGGACGCGCGTCTGAAACACGGGTGTCTCGAGAGGCGTATGCGTCGAGAGCACGGTAATTCACCGCCAGAGTCCTAGACAGGTAACTGACCGAATCTCGAGAGCCAAAGACCGCTGCACCTAGTCTCACTAGGGCACGCAGACCACGCCGTGAGCAGAGCAAGGGCATCGAGGACACGAGGAGCGACGAGCAGTCATCGCAGGCCCCGCTGAGCGGGGGGAATCGAAGAAGCGGTGATAGTTCTGCCTGTCCTGGTACACCTCCAAGGGCCGCGGCCGAGGGCAAAGGAGAGGCGTGTGGGGGAAGGCTAAGGGGAAGAGAGAGTAAAAGTAAGAATGGAGAAAGCAAGGAGAAAAGAAGAAAACTTACCGGAGAAAATTTCCTAGCACGCTGCACGTTTAAAAGGGATGGGGGCGCTTTGATAAATAAGCGGTCGATTGGCACTGGACGATAGTGTCGATCGATGGTCATAGAACACTGGAGATGGCGGCACAGGAAGGGTCACACAAAAAAATATCGCCACCACCGGATGGCAACGCTGCGATAATTCAAATCATCGAGTTCGGCTGGAAAACCGATCGGGAAGGCGGTAGTATGACCAGACAACGAAAGAAAGGAGATGCTTAGAACGCGAAGCACAAGGGGGAAACATCTTAGGCGGGACATTCAAAGGAGATACGAAGAACGCGAGAGGTCTATGGGGGAAACATCTTGGGCGGGAAAAGGAATGGAGCATCGGCGCTGAGAAACTCAGGTACGAGCTGTGAGCGTCGAGGGAACCATTTGGAGGAGCAACAAGAGGACTCGAAGGCTACAAGGATTTACAAGGAAGGCAGCCGGAGAGAAGATCAAGTCTATGGGGGAAACATCTTGGGGCGGGAAATACATAAAACGAGAAGGAGCGACGTCGAGGGAAGGAGGACCAACATCAGCGATCCGGAACAGCGGTTCTAGAGAGAACTCCAAGATAACAGCCGGAGAAGAGGTGCAAGTCTCATTTCGTTCCCGAAGAAAGGGGAGAATGTGAGGAGTTAAATAACTCCTCACAAATAAATGAGAGTTTGGAGATTACAACTGGAGAGAGTTTGGAGAGTACAGCTGGAGAGAGTTTGAAGAATGCAGCTGGAGAGAGTTTGGAGAGAAACGAGAAGAGAGTTTGGAGAATACGGCTGGAGAGAGTTTGGAGAGAACGAGGAGAAAGAGAGAGTTTGGAGAGAAGGAGTAACGGTAGAACGCTGCGGACCTTGGACCCTAGTATGGTGCCGTGCGCAAAACCGAAAAGGGAGAAGCCGAGAACTAACGGGATACGCCGGCCTATATAAGCAGGCCGAGCACAGGAAGAGGGATCAGTCGATCACAAGGAGGCAATCCAGCAAGATCAGTAGACAAGCAGAAAATCAGTGAGGAAAACAAGTCAAGTCAACATCAGGAGGAAGCAGAGCCGCGCCGAGTCAACAGGAGCAAGATCGCTACATCAAGACGTTCGGGACTTAGAGTTGAAGTCGCCGAGCTGAGAAACAGGTAGCTGAGGTCCTTGATGCATCACGCGGCTAAGTCCAGGCGCTTTGTTCTAATTCTTGTCGCGACGTGAGCTTGGCGTATTGTTTGGCGAGTCCGACGGAAGTGAATAGAAAGAGTCCTTCGACAGAGAACCGTGGGCTCGAAAGGGAAGTTGTCCAGAACTAGCGGCCGTGCGAAAGCAATTGCCATATCGAATTCCGGCGTACGCCTGAACCGACAGGCGAGAATTGTGCAGGCCCTGGTGCGACTAGCCACGAAGGACGCGCGTCTGAAACACGGGTGTCTCGAGAGGCGTATGCGTCGAGAGCACGGTAATTCACCGCCAGAGTCCTAGACAGGTAACTGACCGAATCTCGAGAGCCAAAGACCGCTGCACCTAGTCTCACTAGGGCACGCAGACCACGCCGTGAGCAGAGCAAGGGCATCGAGGACACGAGGAGCGACGAGCAGTCATCGCAGGCCCAGCGGCAACCAAGCCATTCTACAACACATCCAGTCCACGGCTAAGAGGCGAGGGCGGAAGCGTTCGTCTTGAACCTAGCGTCCTGCCACAGGGACTGCATTGGCGGCCTTCCGGCGTATGCTTGAACCGTCAGGTGGAAACTGTGCAGGCGTCTGGTGCGACCGGCCGGGACAGATCCAGGGATAGGAGGCTGTGGCTGCGAGAGGCGTACGCTTTGAGAGCCCGGTGCCTGTTCACCCTAGTCTGGGAACGGTGACGCATCCCTAGACCCTCATAGCCCCAAAGCCAGCGACAGCGGAGGCGTTCCGGAGCAGCGAGCAGCGAGGAAGCGGAGAACGACGGTGGAACGACCTCAAGTCTTCAAGGAAGGAGTTGAGACAACCATCTGTCATCATTAGTCCCAGGCCGAGGGACAAGTCGGCGAATAAAGATCCTAGTACAAACATCCTAACTTTCTGTGCGTTCTCATTAGACAATCGGGCGGTCACGTTTATATAAATTTGGTGGGACGAACAACACACATCTTCTGAGCTAGCCGCACGATACTCGTAGCGAGCAGACAATAAAAATCAGTTCGTTACAAGGTCGTTACAAGACTTTAAAAAGACTCGCTCGGTTATAGGCTGGTCCGTCATTCGACTGCGGGCGTCGCAAACCACTCATTTTATCTTATGTTTTTTTCTTTTGCTGGTTAAAATATTGAATATATAATAAATTACATATATTTAAATTTGTTTACCTTTCTGATTTTCTGCCAAGAACGAAGCTTGAATACTGGGTTGACTTTCACGTACTCCTCTTGTGGTGCTCTAAAATATACAAAATTATACATTTAATATTTTTCATATTCTTGATAAAAAAATGTTGCACTTCCGGCACATGTGCATGTACCACAAAATGTTAAACCGCTATATTCGTGTCTGTGTGTGTCGCCTTTTACACATTCCGGCTTTTTGCATTTACTTACCTTTGAACATTTTTGAAAAGCATCCATGTGCTTATTTTTTAAGTGCGATGCTAGGTTAAATGTGTTTCCACTTGTTATAATTAATTTAGAACACAATGTGCACTTTGCTGAGTTTGATTTGAATTCAGTGAAATACTTTTTGCGCTCATTTTGAGTTTTGAGTTGAAGTTTGAGTTTTGTCGGCATGCGCTAAGGCTTTAAAGTGACCAACCATTAGAAAGGACCAAAATATAATTTACAAATAATATCGATATTCGATATTTCGGCCTAAAAATATCGCTATGATAATATTTTTTTTTTAAATATCATCGATATATCGATATTTTGATATATTTTCGACATCCCTATAGGAGACGTTTGATTTCAGGATCACGCCTCCTTACGGCTCGGTTCACCGGCCGCGCTCTCTCTCTTGTGGCTGACTTCAGGGTCCCCAAGCAACCTATTCTCTCTCTCTTGTGGTTGACTTCAGGGTCCCTCAGCAACATACTCTCTCTCTCTCTTGTGGCTGACTTTAGGGTTCCCAAGCAACATACTATTATTTCAGGCTCTCTACGTGGCAACCGGCACCGGGGTCTATTCTACTAGCAGCCGTAATCCCGTGCTGTGCCTCTCGAGCAGCGGGACGGCTCCCGCCACCCGACAGTCGGATTAGACGAAGGAAACGAAAGCAGCAAGGGCGGCACACCGCCAGTCAGGAGAATCCGTTGGTCAGAATCAATCAAATGTCAAGAATCTTACCGAAATAAACCTAGATGTAACGAACTGATTTTTACGGTCTGCTCGCTACGAGTATCGTGCGGCTAGCTCAGAAGATGTGTGTTGTTCGTCCCACCAAATTTATATAAACGTGACCGCCCGATTGTCTAGTGAGAACGCACAGAATGTTAGGGTGTTTGTATTAGGATCTTTATTCGCCGACTTGTCCCTCGGCCTGGGACTAATGGTCACAGATGGTTGTCTCAACTCCTTCCTTCAAGACTTGTGGTCGTTCCACCGTCGTTCTCCGCTTCCTCGCTGCTCGCTGCTCCGGAACGCCTCTGCTGTCGCTGGCTTCGGGGCTATGAGGGTCTAGGGATGCGTCACCGTTCCCAGACTAGGGTGAACAGGCACCGGGCTCTCAAAGCATACGCCTTTCGCAGCCACAGCCTCCTGTCCCTGGATCTGTCCCGGCCGGTCACACCAGACGCCTACACAGTTTCTACCTGACGGTTCAAGCATACGCCGGAAGGCCGAGAATGCAGTCCCTGTGGCAGGACGCTAGGTTCACGACGAACGCTTCCGCCCTCGCCTCTTAGCCGTAGACTGAGTGTGTTGTAGTATGGCTTGGTTGCTGCCGGGCCTGTGATGACTGCTCGTCGCTCCTCGTGCCCTCGATGTCCTCGCTCTGCTCACGGTGCGAAGTCCTGGGGCGTGGTCTGCGTGCTCTAGTGAGACTAGGTGCAGCGGGTCTTTGGCTCTCGAGATTCGATCAGTTGCCTGTCTAGGACTCTGGCGGTGAATCACCGTGCTCTCGACGCATACGCCTCTCGAGACACCCGTGATTCAGACGCGCGTCCTTCGTGGCTAGTCGCACCAGGGCCTGCACAATTCTCGCCTGTCGGTTCAGGCGTACGCCGGAATTCGACAAGGCAGTTGCTTTCGCACGGCCGCTAGTTCTGGACAACTTCTCTTTCGAGCCCACGGTTCCTTGTCGGAGGACTCTTTCTATTCACTTCTGTCGGACTCGCCAAGCAATACGCCAAGCTCACGTCGCGACAAGAATTAGAACAAAGCGCCTGGACTTAGCCGCGTGATGCCTCAAGGACCTCAGCTACCTGTTTCTCAGCTCGGAAACTTCAACTCTAAGTCCCGAACGTCTTGATGTAGCGATCTTGCTCCTGTTGACTCGGCGCGGCTCTGCTTCCTCCTGATGTTGACTTGATTTGTGTTGTTCACTGATGTGTTGCTTGTCTACTGATCTTGCTGGATTGACTCCTTGTGATCGACTGATCCCTCTTCCTGCGCTCGGCCTGCTTATATGGGCCGGCGTATCCCGTTAGTTCTCGGCTTCTCCTTTTTCGGTTTTGCGCACGGCACCATACTAGGGTCCAAGGTCCGCCGCGTTCTACCGTTACTCCTTCTCTCCAAACTCTCTCTCTCTCCTCGTTCTCTCCAAACTCTCTCCAGCCGAATTCTCCAAACTCTCTTCTCGTTTCTCTCCAAACTCTCTCCAGCTGTATTCTCCAAACTCTCTCCAGCTATACTCTCCAAACTCTCTCCAGTTGTAATCTCCAAACACTCATTCATTTGTGAGGACTTATTTAACTCCTCACAATATACAATTACTCAAATAAGGCTTTTTTATACATAAAGTTTATTTCCAAGTACTACAATGTCTCGTTCATTGTACCGACACTTATCGAAACAAATGCATGCGTCGCTGGTTCACAATAAACTAAAATCAAAAGTTATATTAAAAACGTGACAAGAAAAAGTGTCATAGTAGAGTCGAGAGCAAGACAACAACAATTTGCATTGAGAGTTGAGACGAAGAAAAAAGTTCAATGAAATTGTTGTTGGCTTGGCTCGCTCTTATCTGTTACGGATAGCGATGCAAGATAGGCGAGTGACCGCAGGCATGCTTTGTGACCTTACCCAAACAAAATGTGACCCGCGTGCCTATGGGCTGAGCACCCCTGTTGTAGATTAACGAGGATGCATTGCTTTGGGTAGTATACATTTTCAACCAAAATTGTAATGAAATGTTTGTCTTTTTAGCCATCGCTAATAAATATAGCACCATTTAATAATTATTTAAACAGTTAATATAAGATTCGGAAGAAAAATATTGAATGAATGCGTAATCTATTTGAAAAACCATCATTGCATTTCTGCCGTCGCAATGGTTATTAGTTAACCGTATATACAAACATGTGTATTCCCATTGGGGTGTTCCAAAAATAAGCATCACACTGGGAAGCGCCTGAAGCTCAAAAAGGCCGAAAAAGCTACCAACAACTACTTTATATAGCCGCAGCAGGACAGATTTGGAAGCTAATTAATATTTAAATATTTGTATTCTCTTACAAGTGAATGGTTCTCAAAGCTTCTGCCTTTGCTTTTCCGGCATATGGAGAAGGGAAAATGAATAAAATGTAAGCTTTGGCTAAACATTCTTTTATACTATTATTCAAACAAACTAAGAAATTCCGGTTTTCTAATTTTATTGAGAAACAAAGGAAAAAATAACAAAATAGTTGAAAATATTGTATTGATTAGGCTGTCAACCGATTTAAGGTGTCCAGCATTCCCGTCTCCTCCGCTGTTGCTAGGCAGCTCTCCTGCATTGGGATTCGTGGGATGTATAAAAACTCTTCTTACTTCCCCCTTTCTTTGGAAACGTGATGAAATTGGCGTATTACCAGACATTGATGTGAGCCTATCAGGATTACCCGCCCGACTTGTATTCCCCAGACTCTTTTCCGAAAGACTTTGTCCAGACAGCTCCCTTAAAGACTCCCAAGAGTGTTTCGTGTAGGGATGTCAAAGATATATCAAAATATCAATTAATCGATATTTTTTGCAAAAAAAAAAAATTTTTATCATGATATTTTTTTAGCCAAATATCAAAATATCGATATTTTATTTTTCGATATTATTTGATATTTGCATATCTTTCTCTCATTCCAAACTTTCATCTCTGTGCACAAAAATGAACGGTGATAAAAATTATTTCGGCGAAATAAATAAAAACAAGTCTGCTGAGTGCAAACTTTGTTTAAAAAAATTAAAACAAGTGGGAATACTCCAATATGTTATCCCACTTGAAAAACAAACACTTTGATGTGTATTTAAAATGTATAGGCAAGGTGAGTAATATTTTAGCAAATTTAGCAAGAACGGTGACTCTTCTCCTTCGATGGCGACCGTCAAAAATTGGTTTAACGAGTTTCAACGTGGTCGCACGTCGGTTTTTGATGAGCTAAGGTGCCCCGAAAACGGCTATTACGGAGGATAACCTGACAAAAATCCATGATCTCGTATTGGCAGACCGCCGATTGAAGATACGCGGGATAGCTGAGACAGTAGGCATGATAAAAGTCCGCGTGGGTCATATCCTACATGAAATTTTGAGCATGTGAAAGCTGTCGGCGCGATGGGTGCCGCGTTTGCTCACTCCGGAGAACAAACGCAACCGTGAGAACACCTCAGAGCAGTGTTCGACGCTGTTTAAGCGCAACTTGAAGGAGTTTCTGCGTCGTTTCGTAAGCGTCGACGAAACATGGATCCACTGGTACACACCACAGCCCAAGGAACAGTCGAAACAGTGGACTTCACCCGGCGAACCTGCTCCGAAGAAGGCGAAGACTGTCCCATCGGCCGGAAAGGTGATGGCCACCGTTTTTTGGGAATCACAAGGTGTGATCTACATCGACTACCTGGAGAAGGGCAAAACGGTCACAGGGCTGTACTACGCCGAATTATTGGCCCGATTCGCCGCCGAATTTCAGAAAATACGGCCCCATTTGGCGAAGAAAAAAGTGCTCTACCATCATGACAACGCACCGGCTCACACTTCCGCCCTCGCCAAAGCCAAATTGGACGAATTTGGCTACGAACTGCTACCCCATCCACCATATTCTCCAGATTTGGCCCCGTGTGACTTCTTTTTGTTTCCAAACTTGAAAAAGTCACTCGCTGGACAGAAATTTGCGTCGAATGAGGAGGTCCTCGCCGCCACAGAGGCCTATTTTGCAGGCCTCGATAAAACTTATTTTTCAGACGGGTTAAAGAAGTTGGAGCATCGCTGGTTCAAGTGTATCGAGCTAAAAGGAGATTATGTTGAGAAAAAAATCGCCACTTTTCCAAAATTTTCGTTTTTCTTTTGGAGGCTAAGTACTTATCGGACCACCATCGTACATATCTATTTGCACATGTTCTTTAAAGAATCAAGCAAAAGACGATGATGACCACAGCAAGACCAAGGAATTCCGTAGATTCCGACAATAAGGGGCATTTTTTTCAATTTCAGAGTCTAACAATGGTAAATATTAATATTATTAATTTGAAATGCAGCTTTTTATAATAATGCACACACTTGTTATAATTTTTAGACAAAGGACATAAATCCAAGAAGATTACGGATGCTTTGGTGTTTATGATTGCAAAGGACAACATGCCTGTTCGATGCGTCGAAAAACAAGGAATGATAAATTTCCTAGGGACATGTGTCCCCAAATATAACATTCCCAGCCGCTTGCAAGCAGCCTGTTTTGCAAGCAATCAGAATGAGCCAGGTTAGTTTAGAATTGTAGAATTGTTTTTATTTTTGTTTTTGTGTGCGTTTTATCCATGTGCTGTAAAATTGTCTTTTTTCCAATATGTGTTGTATGTTCATTAAGAAAAGTGGTATTAATTTAAAACATTTTCCTCAATTGATTTAGTCTCACACAAGCGAATATATTTGCTCTCTTTTAAAAAATGCTTGTGAGGAGTGTGGCATAGGGTGTACAACGTGGAGAACCCTCACGACTGATAATGGCAATAATATGAAGGCTGCAGCAAGATTGGTTGTTGGTAACTGAAGGCACATACCGTGCCTTGCGCATACTATTAATCTAGGAGTAGATGAAGCAATAAAAGAGATCCCGTCTTTTTAGCGCGTGTTGGACGATGTTAAACGTATTGTTACTTATTTTAAGCAAAGTCCTGCAGCTATGGACGCATTGAAAAAACTCCAAACTGGTGAAGGAGTACCGGAAGGTCAGATAAGGACCTTAGTGCAAATGCTGACACTCGCTGGAATTCGTGCTTAGATATGCTTAACTCATTTTTAGGTCTAGCACAGAAAGTGGCATTTGTTCTAATAGATCGATCACTCATGACATAACTCATGATATAAATATATGTCGAGATTTCTGCCAGTTACTCAAACCGTTTAGAGAAGTAACAGAGAAGATAAGCGGGGAAAATTACGTGACCGTCAGTTTGGCAATAACACTAATTTCAATTCTGTCAAACAAACTTTAAAAGTTGACTCGGTCGAAGGACTAAAGACAAAGGATATATTAATAAAAATTTCGGAGTCACATTTAAGCGCACTATACAAGAACAAAACTCTAGTTAAATCAACATTATTGGATCCTCGCTTCAAGAGAATATACCTAAATTCGCCAATATGTGTAATGGAGGCGACTCAAAGTATTAATTTTGAAATTCGTCAAAAAAGAATCGAAAAGCCAGTATGTAATCAAAGTCTTACTCTTATACCCGTTTCCAATAAAAACTGAAACATGAATGTTATAGACTCTTAAAATTTGTAAAAGCGCACTTTTGGACGCTGTAAAAATTAAATTTTAAAGTTTAAATGCACTTATGCACGTTTTCCTGTGTGTGTATGTGTGAGTACATATGGAAACTGCAATGCAGAACTGGAAATGGGTAAATTGCTGTGAATCCAACATCTGTATTCTTGATAAATATCTTCTTTTTCTGACTTTAATACATATTTTATAACAGTAATTACCTGTTACACGAGGATTTATGCACGTCCAAGTTTTTATACCCTTGCAGAGGGTATTATAATTTTGGTCAGAAGTTTGTAACGCAGTGAAGGAGACGTTTCCGACCCTATAAAGTATATATATTCTTGATCAGGATCAATAGGGGAGTCGATATAGCCATGTCCGTCTGTCCGTCTGTCCGTCTGTTTCAATACCGTTTGCGAGCTCAGCTTAAAAGCTAGCGATCTGAAACTTTCACACTCGTCCTAAAACATATGTACGCAGATCAAGTTTGAAAATCGCCCCGATCGGACGTCTATATCCTATAGCTCCCATAGGAACAGTCGGATATATCTAGCAAGAATTGATGATATTTCGCGCAGTGTAAGAGCTATTGACATGAATCTTTCCAAATCGTAAATTTTTATGCATACCTTTATCAGGGTAAAAGCGCGTGCCGATCGGACGTCTATATTCTATAGCTCCCATAGGAACAATCGGGTATATCTAGCAAGAATTGATGATATTTCGCGCAGTGTAAAAGCTATTGACATGAATCTTTCCAAATCGTATTTTTTTATGCAAACCTTGATAAGGGTAAAAGCGCGTGCCGATCGAATGTCTATATCCTATAGCTCCCATAGGAACAATAGGGTAAAATCGGTCCAAATTTGATGTTTTTCAGCATATTTCGCGCAGTGTAAAAGCTATTGCCATAAATTTTTTCAAATCGTATTTTTTTATGCATTCCTTCATCAAGGTAAAAGCGCGTGCTGATCGGACGTGTATATCCTATAGCTCCCATAGGAACAATAGGGTGAAATCGGTCAAAATTTGATGTTTTTTATTAAGAAGACTTCGGGTTTATTATTTTACACATTTGTTATTCTTTTCGCTACTTTTTCAATTTTAGCAATTGCGGCTAAGTCTGCAAGGGTATTACAACTTCGGCTTGCCGAAGTTAGCTTCCGTCCTCGTCTTAATCTAACAATTCGGAAACTATTAATCTAGTACATTTTAAATAATATTTAACCTTAAAGAAAATAGAATTAAAAACAAAGATTTTGTTATATATTATAACTTATAATATGAATATTACAGGTTTCCTTCGATTTGGAATCGGAAAGCAGCGAAATGGAAGTTGATCAAAATGACAGTTTTTCTGCGGCGCATAGACGCTCGATGAAACTCACACAGCCCTTCGAAAAATCAGACCAAGAAGAACTCAAGATGTACATGAGCATGAATGGAATTCTGGTACTCCCAGTAAGACAATTTACCAAATCTTTCGAGTGTAACACTAAGCTACCTTGTGACGGTTCGTCGCTGTCGGGTGGCTCAGGGATGGCCAAGGTTTGTCACAAGAATTTGTTTGTGTCAGGCGTGGTTGCTGAAAGAGAGTTCCGACCCAGCCCAGAGTAGAAGTCGTGGGAAATTACTTAGTAATTGATTAAGACTAGGTTTTATTTCAGTAAATATCTTGACATTTGATTAACAACTAACGAGTTCTCCGATTTGACGGGGTGCCGCCCTTGCTGCCTTTGCTTCCTTCGTCCACTTAGAATACCTGGTATCGGGAGCCGTTCCTCTGTTCGAGAGGACCAGCACGGGATGTGTTGCCTGAAATGAGAATGGGGTGCTTGGGGACCCTGAAGTCAGCCACGAGCGAGAGAGCGCTGCTTGGGGACCCTAAAGTCAGCCACAAGAGAGATTGTTTTTGCTTGGGGACCCTGAAGTCAGCCACAAGAGAGAGAGAGTTTGTTGCTTGGGGACCCTGAAGTCAGCCACAAGAGAGAGAGTTACTTGGGGACCCTGAAGTCAGCCACAAGAGAGAGAGAGAGTTACTTGGGGACCCTGAAGTCAGCCACAAGAGAGAGAGAGTCACTTGGGGACCCTGAAGTCAGCCACAAGAGAGAGAGAGTTACTTGGGGACCCTGAAGTCAGCCACAAGAGAGAGAGAGTCACTTGGGGACCCTGAAGTCAGCCACAAGAGAGAGAGAGTTACTTGGGGACCCTGAAGTCAGCCACAAGAGAGAGAGATCAGCCGGTGAACCGTGCTGTAAGGAGGTGTGATCCTAAAATCAGACGTCTCCGAGGGATACCTCCAGGAGGAGGGACTACTACTAAGCTAAGGAGCTAACTACTATGTATAAGCGGACTTGGATCGAATGATCCAGTCCACCAAAAAAGTGACTTCGCTGCTTACCACCACTGGGGAGTTGATCCTTCACCCTTAGACGGTTGGCTGCTAAGTGATCTTCTATGGCCCGTGGTCCGTCTTATATAGGGCTCGGCGAGATCTAGTGTGACCGTCGTCTGTGGGATTTGCCGGGCTAAGTGTGACCATCTCTCTTGGTCTAGTGTGCCCCTACATGCGCGATCGTTGGGCGCGCGCGTTCTCGGTTTGAATTTGAGTTAAACGCTCCTTTCATTTAATTTCTCTAGTCTTTCTTTTATTTATAGCTTGGTTTTGTGCGCGCAGCGTCACACTCCCCCCCCGTTATGGTTTTTAGTGGTATAGTATCGTGACGTAATTTCCTCTGTTCGATACCACCCGCCAGGTTGCTTCTCCGTCCTTAATAAGCCATCGCTGCTGTCTTCCACTTCTTTTTTCCGCCAGCTTCTCCCGTATCCTGGCTCTTGCCGTCGGTGACACTACCGCTCCTTCTGGTATTGTCCAGTTTTCGTCGCCGCGCTCCTCCTCATGGAGCTCTAGGATATCTCTGTCCGGTGTCTCGGTTGCTCGGCTCTCCTGGGTGGTTCTGGCTACCGTACTTATGGTTTGGCTGTTGCCCTGCCCGGACTGGATGTTCCTGGTTGTTTGCGGTGCCGTAGTCTTCTTCTTTGCCGGTGCCGTCCTCTTCCATGCGGCTTCCGCCATTGGTATCGGCTCCACCAACTTGGCCCTAGTCTGCGCTGCTGCTATCTTTGCATGTTTTTCGCGGAATCTCAGCGCTGCCTCCGCGAACTTGTTCATGTTTTCGTGTTCGTTCTGTATTGTATTTGTTCCTCCGTACGGCTTAATGTCTCCAATGTATACCCTATTTATTTTCCGTGTGCTCGGGATTTTTACTGCCTCTTTCGTCCGCGTCTTCCTTGCTTTTTTCTGCTGCGATCCCTTGTACTTCTCCTTGATCCAGTTGTCCGTGACCTCTATTGCTTTCAACTCGTCCTGTGTGGCTCTGGGTAAGGCGTCTGCTACCTCGTTCCATTTTCCCTTTCTATACTGGACTACGCCTAAGTCCCTGGTATTCGTTTTTGTCTCCGGTTGGTCCACTTTGTCTCCGGCTGCTCTCATCTCTAACTCCAAGCCTCCACACCTCAGCGTGCTGCGTGCCCCGGCTAGAAAGTCCATTCCTAACAGTATTCCTCCTGCCACTTCTGTTAGTATCATGAATGTTACCCTGAACGCTCTTCCTCCAAATTGGATTTCTGCCGCGAATTCTCCTATCGCCTTCTGCGTTACTCCGTTGGCCATTGTTATTTCTGCTCGGGTTCCACACCATTTACCTTGTTGTTTCAGATCTTGATATCTGTTTCTGCTTATAGCGCTTCTTGTTGCTCCTGTGTCCACAATTCCTTTCGCTGTCGTGTTTCCGACCCTTATCCGGGCTACTATTTGGAACCCGTCGCAACACAGCTGTTCTCCTGCTGGTAGTTCCTTTATTGCAGCCTGAGCTGCCAGCTTCAACTGCTCAGGTCTCCTGCAGCACTCCTTGGTTCTCGTACCGTTTCTTCCACAGACCCAGCAAAACAGCCTCGGCGGATTGCTGCACGTGCTTCCCGCATGTCCGGTTCCTCCGCAGCGCATGCATATCTCCGGTTCTAGTTGCTGCTGTGCAGGTTGGCTTGTATGTGTCCGGTCATCTGCCTCTATTTCTTCTACTTCCTCCGCTAGTTTAAGGAACTCTGTCAATGAGTTGAATCCTGCCCTCCTAACGTACAGCTTTATCTTGCTCCTGCTGTTTTTGTATACTCGGTCCAGTTTGGCCTCTTCTGAGAGTTTCGTGAATTGCATCAGTTTTCTTAGTCCCATCGCGTATTCTCTTACGGGCTCCGTTTCTCTCTGTTTCATCTGTGCAATCTGAGTCTCCAACTGTTCCTCATACCTCGGCGGCAAAAAGTATTCCAGCAGTTCCGTTCTGAGCTGAGTCCACGTTACGATCCTGCTTGGCGTGGTGTTCCACCAATCACTCGCGATTCCCTCCAGGATGAATGGCATCGTCTGTATCAGCTGGTCCTTCCGTATTCCGTATCCTCCTGCCCACTGTTCCATTTTGCTCAGGAACTCCAGTGGGTTTGTTGTTCCTTGGTACCGGATGCCCCATCCACGTACCCGGTCTATGACATCTGTTTCTATTTTTATTTCTGACTTTCCTTCCGTTTCGACCCCTGGACTTGCTCCTTTGATGTCCATTATCTCCTCCTTTTGTCTGGTTACCACGATCGCCGGAATTGTTTCTTTCGCCGGGCTTTTTTCTCTCTTATATTTTTCTGTCAGTTCTGCGAGTCTTTGTCTGACTGTTTCCGTATGATCCGTTCTTTTGGCGAACGCTGCCAGCAAACGTCTTAAGTCTTCACTTTTTTCTGCCGTTCCTAATCCGAACTCTTCCGTGTATTTCGTTAGTTCGCTCTTTGGTGCCAGATATACCCAGCTCGACATTACTCCGCTGGTGTCGGTTTACCTCTTGCAACCACTTTAACCTGCTCGGGCGCCACTGTGACGGTTCGTCGCTGTCGGGTGGCTCAGGGATGGCCAAGGTTTGTCACAAGAATTTGTTTGTGTCAGGCGTGGTTGCTGAAAGAGAGTTCCGACCCAGCCCAGAGTAGAAGTCGTGGGAAATTACTTAGTAATTGATTAAGACTAGGTTTTATTTCAGTAAATATCTTGACATTTGATTAACAACTAACGAGTTCTCCGATTTGACGGGGTGCCGCCCTTGCTGCCTTTGCTTCCTTCGTCCACTTAGAATACCTGGTATCGGGAGCCGTTCCGCTGTTCGAGAGGACCAGCACGGGATGTGTTGCCTGAAATGAGAATGGGGTGCTTGGGGACCCTGAAGTCAGCCACAAGAGAGAGAGAGAGTTTGTTGCTTGGGGACCCTGAAGTCAGCCACAAGAGAGAGAGAGTTACTTGGGGACCCTGAAGTCAGCCACAAGAGAGAGAGAGTTACTTGGGGACCCTGAAGTCAGCCACAAGAGAGAGAGAGTTACTTGGGGACCCTGAAGTCAGCCACAGAGAGAGAGAGAGTTACTTGGGGACCCTGAAGTCAGCCACAAGAAGAGAGAGAGTCACTTGGGGACCCTGAAGTCAGCCACAAGAAGAGAGAGAGTTACTTGGGGACCCTGAAGTCAGCCACAAGAGAGAGAGATCAGCCGGTGAACCGTGCTGTAAGGAGGTGTGATCCTAAAATCAGACGTCTCCGAGGGATACCTCCAGGAGGAGGGACTACTACTAAGCTAAGGAGCTAACTACTATGTATAAGCGGACTTGGATCGAATGATCCAGTCCACCAAAAAAGTGACTTCGCTGCTTACCACCACTGGGGAGTTGATCCTTCACCCTTAGACGGTTGGCTGCTAAGTGATCTTCTATGGCCCGTGGTCCGTCTTATATAGGGCTCGGCGAGATCTAGTGTGACCGTCGTCTGTGGGATTTGCCGGGCTAAGTGTGACCATCTCTCTTGGTCTAGTGTGCCCCTACATGCGCGATCGTTGGCGCGCGCGCGTTCTCGGTTTGAATTTGAGTTAAACGCTCCTTTCATTTAATTTCTCTAGTCTTTCTTTTATTTATAGCTTGGTTTTGTGCGCGCAGCGTCACAACCTAATTACCCCGGGTAGCTCAGTGTCGTCAGAGCGGTTAGCGTCGGCTATTAAGTGCGTTGTCTGCGACACACGCAGCCGCATGAACGACCTCCACATAACCGAAAGAGTATTTTTAAAATCCATATGCAAAGACTTATGGAACTAATAAAATAACAAAGCTTATTTACTAGATGTTTTTATTTACAAAGTATTGTTGCTTATTTTTATTTAACATTTTTAACTGATAATTATTTTAGTTGTCATAATTGATGTACGTCTATATATTTATACCCGTTACTCGTAGAGTAAAAGGGTATATTGTATTCGTGCAAAAGTATGTAACAGGTAGAAGGAAGCGTTTCCGACCCTATAAAGTATATATATTATTGTTCAGGATCACTAGCGAGTCGATCTAGCCATGTCCGTCTGTCCGTCTGTCTCTCCGTCTGTCTGTCTGTCTGTCTGTCCGTATGAACGCTGAGATCTCGGAAACTATAAAAGCTAGAGTTCCTACGCAGCGCAAGTTTGTTTCAAAAGGGTGCCACGCCCCCTTTAACGCCCACAATCGCTTATATTTGATTTTAAAAATTTAAATATTTCGGAAAAGTAAAAATGCAGTTTTATTGTGTTTATCAATACCTATCGAAAGGTAGAAGAAATTTTTCAAATCGGACCATTCGTTAAAAAGTTATGCGTGATCAAAGTTTCTATCTCCATCTCCCTCGCACTCCCTTTACCTGAGTAACGGGTATCTGATAGTCGGGGCACCCGACTATAGCGTTCTCTCTTGTTTTTGTTTATTTTTTATTTATGTTTATATTTTATTTAAAATGTGGGATTTTGTAATATAGTTTATGGATGTTGTTGAAATTGCTGTTCGGGGGTTTGCGATATTTAGTATAGGATTGGGGTTGGGTATGCATTGGGGGCGTTGTGTGGAGAGGGAGGGGCAAGAACATATTATATGTTCGACGCTTATGCGTGCATTGGTGCATAGTGGGCACAAGTTGTTTTTTGTGTTGTCCAGGTAGTGGGCATTAGTTAAGTATGAATGTGCTAGTCTAAGTCTTGTTATTATTATTTGTTGTCTCCTGTTCAGTGAAGAGTTTTTATGGAGGGTGTTGGAGGATGATAGTTTTGCTATTTGTTGCTACCAATTGGAGGTTGAATTGAGTAGGTCCGTTTGTTTATCTTTTAGTTTTGTTTTCGGGAAGTGTGTTATGTCTTTAGGGTTGTTGTTTGGGGTAAAAGTTAAGTGGAATTTAGCAGCACGTTTGGCTGCCTCGTCTGCGTTTTCGTTTCCTATGAGTCCTTTGTGGCTAGGAACCCAGATGAGAGAGATTTTTGGGAAGTGTTTGGTGATTAGGTTTCTGACTGAGGTGGCATAATGTGTATGGTTGTTGTGGTTAGTGATCGAGGAGATGGAGGAAAGGGAGTCTGTGCATATAGCGTGTTTGCCTGGGATCTTGGCGCATATTTTGATGGCCTCTTGAATTGCTATTATCTCACTCGAAAGGACTGAGGAATAGTAAGGCAGGAGATCTAGTTGTATTGTTTCTGTTTCGCTTGTGATGCTGTAGGATGTTACGTCTCCCGATTTGGATCCGTCGGTATAGACTAATTTGTGGTTTGGATAAGAGGATTTTATGTTGTGAAACAGTTGATGGAAAATGGTTGGTGATGTTGTGTTTTTATTGTATTTTGATAAGGTGGTGTTGGTTGCTTTGATAATGTTAAGCATGTTGAATGATTTGCATTTATTGTTAGTGATTGGAAGGTAGGAAATGAAGTTGAGTTTAGATGTATATATTACGCGGTCTATTGGGCTGGGGTATCTATGGATTCTTTTAGTCGATTTGGTAAGGTCTTTTAATTGTGTATCTTTAGATTGCATTAGGTTTTTAACTAATTTACCTGTTAAAAAGTCTCGTTTGTGTTCTATGGGGCTTATATTGGCTTCTATTAGAAGGTTGTTTTAATGATTGTGGGATATGGGAAGAGAATATTTTATTGTATAGGTTGATAATTCTGTGTTTGAATGTGTTAGGCGAGTTTTTAAGCATGGAGTAGGAAATCCGGTCGAGACCTGGTGTGTTTCCTTTCAGTGTGTTAAGGGCAGAGCAGAATTCAATTAAGGTTATGTCTTTTTCAATTTTAAAAGCTGTTTTGGACGGGATGTAGTTACGGATTGGGTTAAGGAGTTGTTTGTTAAGTCGAAAAGTTGCGAAGAAGCTATGATCGCCGGCTTCATCTGACCAGGTTTGACCAAAAGAATTGGCAATTTCTGTTTTGTGGGAGTCGGGTTGTTTAGGCAGTGGATGATTTTCTGAGGGTAAAGGCCACATATTCTTTTAATGTTTGCCCATGTTTTATTTGGGTTTGTGTATGGGTTGATGTCGGACGTAAATTGTTGTATACTGGCTTTTTTTGCATCTCTAATGGATCTTTTGAATTTTGCATTTGATTTCTTGTATTCTATAATGTTATGTGTATTTGGCTCTCTGTTGAGTTTCCTCAATTTTTTGATTTTGTCTCTTTTGAGGAGTGAAAGGTTGCCGTTCCACCAGGGGACGGTTCGGGGTTGGGTGAAGGTGGTGTTTTGGGGAATGGATAGGTGTGCGCTTTGACTTAGTATTTTTTTTTATAATAGCAGCTTCTTGGCTGACATTTGTGCTAGAGTTGGCTTTCAAGTTTAAAAACGAAATGTTTTCCTTGAAGAGGTCCCAATCTGCATCTTTAAGTTTGAATTTTAGTGTTGCGGTAAAGGTTGGGAGGGATTTGTTGCGGAACATCGAGATTAATATAGGAAAGTGGTCTCTGCCATGAAGGTCGTCTAACACTTCCCAGGACATTTCTGGAGCAATACTGGCGGTGGCAAAAGATAGGTCTATGTGTGTGTATGTGTTATGGGTTGAATAATGTGTTGGGAATTTGTCGTTAAGTAGTATGTAGTTCCTCTTTTGTTGGAACTTGGAGAAACCCAATAGGGGTCCCAGCTGTTAAAGTCGCCCATCGCTAGGGTGTGGGCGTTCTGGGAATCAAGGACATTGGTCAAGTTATTTGTGTTGAAGGGTTTGGAGGGGGAGATATAGGCTGATATTATGTTAAATTTAGTTTTGGATTGTATGGACACTCCAACTACGTCAAAATCTGAGCTTAACGAGATTTCATTCTGAGGTATGGAATTGTGTATCAGGAGGGCAGTGCCTCCAAAGCTGTTGTGGTTGATTTTACTGGTGTAAAGGGTGTAGTTGGTGGGGGTAGGGAGGGTGGTGAGGGAGTGATGGTTTGTAATATGTGTTTCTTGGAGGGCAATAATCTGTGGGTTCTAGGTTTTACTAAGTACTTGTAGTTCTATGTAGTTGTTTCTGTAACCATGTATATTCCATTGTATAATTTTAAGCATCGGATTTAAGTTTTATAGTTATGTGTTCTTAAGTGTATATGTGGTTTTTGTACTTATGTTCTAGCTAGTATTGGGTTCTATTAATTAGTTAGTTTGTTTATGAGGTTGGTGTTGGGGATACTTGTTTTTTCTGATTTGTCTTTAGCTTTAAGTGGCTTACTAAGACTGTTGGACTTATCTTTTGTTTGTGATCTGAGCTTGCGGTCAAACTCGGGAATGTGCTTTTTGTTTTGATTGGGGTTGGTGGATTCGGTTGTGTCCATGTCTTCTTCCGAGGTATAGGCCGTTTGTTGTGGATTGACTTGTTTATTTGCGTCTTTAAGGAGGTCATCGTAGTTGGTAATTTTTTTATTTGCATGTTTTTGAATGTTAGTTGAGGTTGATGGAGTGATGTTTGTTGGTTGTGCTGGTGTTGTAGGTTTTGGTTGTTGTTGAAGTGTACTGGAGTATGTTGTTGGTTGATGTGTGTGGCGTTCATTGTATAATTTTAATGCAGTTTTGAAGTCTACTCTTTTAATGGTTTTTATAGCAACAATTTATTTTTGCTTGATGAATGTTGGGCATTGTTTGTCGGTTGAGGAGTGGTTGTATTGGCTATTGGCGTCTTGTCTCTGACAGTTTGAGCAGGACTTGGGATTGGTACAGTTTTCGTTATCTGGAGAGTGAGGCTGTGAGCAATTGTTGCATATTTTCGGGATTTTGCTAATTTTAGTGGGGTGTCCAAATTGTTGGCAGTCTCGGCATTTTAAGGGTCTAGGAATATGGGGCCGTATATTAACTCGTTCATATCCTATCATAATTTTTGTTGGAAGGGTTGTTGAGGCAAAAGTTAGGATTACCAGACCAGTTTCTTGTAAGAGGTGGTTTTTGAAATGGTAGATTTTTTCAACTTCTGTTACTTTTTGTGATGCGAGTTCTTTTAATATTTTATCTTTATCTATGTTGCGTAGCTCGTTAGAGTATATTACTCCTTTGGATGTGTTGAGGGTTCTGTGTTCGGATGTGTTGACAAGGAAATCGTGGAATTTGATTAGTTTTAGTAGTCTTTGTGCTTGGGCTAAGCCTTTGGTTTTCACAAGGAGATTACCGTCTCTTGATTTATTCACAGTTTCCACTTCACCACCGCATTGGAAATCAATTACTTTTTTGATAATGAAGGGGGAGACTTTTTCGAAGGTTTGGTTATCTTGACGGTTAATTATAATGTATTTTTGGTTCGAAAATAGTTTTTTTATCCCATGGTAGTGGGTTGCTTATGTCTGGCGGTCGCATTGTTCGTTCGCTTGGGTTGCTGCCCGGTGCACTTTTTTGTAACGGTTCTATTCGGGTACTCGTTTTTGGGTAATTGTTGAAGTGTTCTTTGTGGTCTTATTTGTTTTTTTGGTTGTTGGGTTTGTGTTGTTGTTGCAGATTTTGGCGAGGTGATCTCTGTAGTACGTCTGTCTTCTATGAAGTCTGAACTGATACTGAATGTAACAAAATGTATTTTATTTTTTATACTTTTCTAGTGCTTTTTCTTACATTTTAGGGCAAACGTCTTGTTTCCTTGTTGTTAGCTTATTTACGCGGCTAAAATTTTAAAATTCAACTGACAAAAAAATATCAAAAATATCTGATATTTCGTATTAATATTTTTCTTAAGGAAAATATATCAGCGATACGATATTTTAAAAATATTTGACATCCCTAGTTTCGTGTTAGATTTTCCCAAAGCAGCCCTGAACGACTTGAGTCTTCCCCAGACAGTTTCCCGTTCCCTAGACAGTTCCCCGCATGAAGTTCGAACTTTCCCGCCAAGACATTTCCCCGCTTTGACATTTATCATTTCGTTTCTCGTTGTCTGGCTACTCTCTTAACTCGATTATCGATTGTGAGGTGCTGCCACTAGTGAGACCGTTCATTGTGAAATCCAGTATTTCTTGTAACCATCGATTGCAACTATCGATCGACAGCGATAAATAGAATTTGGTGACTTTACTGATTATTTTTCCCCGTTTTAGCTCCGCGATGCATCCCCCTTTTTACTTTGCTCCGTGGTGCTGGCCGTGGTCCGCGCACCTATCGTCCCTGTTCGATAGTTAAAAACACTGGCGGAGCAAACGAAAAACGCGTCCACTCGCTTGGACTTTGCACGAACGACTGTAAGTTGATAGGGACAGTGAAAATCGGAATCGCGCCCAACTTATTATACGTGGCATGTTCCACACTGAAGGGATTACAACCACTGCAATCTAATATGCCCACAAGTGAGCACATAATGCACGTGTCTAGGTTAAGTGCCAGACCAACGCCTCTGGTTGGAAAACATTTGCTATTCACATAGCAACCATACCGGTACCAATTCGAGTGCCTGCGAAGCACTCTCCCTTGTTGAGAGGCGAGATCATTTAAATCTCTGCCGGTCTATGGGTCCTATGCACCGAGATGTGCACTCCACGAGGCCAATGGATCCCACCAGGGGGCCTACCTCAATGGGCAGCCTTGGATAGCTGCCCAACCCGTGGTACCGAATTTACTGGCTCGGTGGGCCTGACCCCTTTAGCTCCGACAAGCTCGGATAGGGCACCCACGTGTCATATGTCGCCTCCTACGACAAGCAATGACAAGCTGTGGCAGAATTCTTCGCCGCTAGCCACACAGCAGGGAGCGTATCAGTTTCGAACTAGTCCGGGACTGGCAACCCACGGAACCGTGTCCTGTCAATAGGAATCCGGCGTGCATGGTGAACCCAAAGTCCTTCCTTTCGTAGACAAATGCTGCCTCTGGGATGAACTTGTGTGGTACACGACCGTGTTCCGAACCATCCCATCTGAGTTGCCACTCATTGGGCAGACACTCGTCTAGAGCTGCCTTTTTTCCGTTCCAGTCCATTGCAGATATGTCCTGTCCGGGGGAGTCCTCTCCTCCTTTTGAATCTTACTGCAGCTCGGTGTGCATCAAGATCCATTGGAGGAGCTCCAGCAAGCACCTGCAGTGCCTCTGTGGACACTGTGCGGCATACCGGTAGGCTTCATAGCAGGATGAGCCTTTGGAACGAGATGAGATCCAGAGGCTTTCTCTGTCTCACCTTCTCGTACCAAATCGAGGCACCAAATAGCGCGCAGGGCACCATGAGTCCGGCGTATATGACGAGATTGGCGCGAGGACTGAGTCCCCAGTCGACTCGCAGCGCACGTGCCAACGCCTCCGCAACCTCAGTCAAGCGAACTCGAAGTGCCGAGATATGCGGGAGAAAGTTCAACTGAGATGCCGAGATACCGGCATTTGTCAACGTACGGTAGGCCTGCTCCAGCAAATCGAACCGTAGGACGCCTACTCCGAGATAAAACTCCTTTCAGCAACATGACTACCGTCTTACTGGTCGATACACTGACTACGACTTCCGATCCCCAGGCTCTAACGACGTCCATCAGCTGAGTACCTTTCTCCTCAATCTGTTGTCTACTGTCTCCGCATATGCACTCAAAGCACAGAGTGGCTCTAAGCGCTGAAGCAGCACATCCATCAGCAGGTTCCAAAGAAATGGGCCACTAATGGACCCTTGCGGGCAGCCCTTGTAACGGGGACTGTGGCTACTTCATATCTGCTAACAATGCTTGCTTTTCGGCCAGAGAAAAAGCTTTTCCACAACTGGATTTCTTGACAGCCAACGCCGACAAGTCGATCAAGAACTGCGCTCCATTCAACATGGTCGAAGGCTCCCTTGAAATTCACAAAGATGCCAAGAACTTACTTCGCACGGCTATCGGCGATTGTTCTTGTGACGTGCCTCCAAGCATCCTCCACGCAACGTCCGGGTGTAAAGCCAAATTGCCATCTGGAACCATCTGGTAGTACCTCCTTTATCCGCTTCACCATGACTGCTTCGAGCACCATTCCGAATACCGGTAGGAGGCATCTGCCACGATAGGAAGCAGGGTCGCTTCTGTCCTTCTCGGGCGTCTTCAACAACGGTACCACCCTCGGATGCATCCACTCGTCAGGAAAGTGTCCTTCCGAAATGCAGCAAGAAAACAATTCCGTAAGGTACTGGGGGATGGCACGCCATACCTTCTTGACAAATCCGCCTGTGATGCCATCCATCCCAGGAGAGCGTCTGCTCTTTATCCTGGCGACACACGCAGCCACTTCGGATGAATCCAAAGCCGGTGTATGTACGTCTGGAATGAAGTTGGGTGCTATCATCTGCGCAACCGGGAAAAAGTTTGCAAAGAAGCACACTCGCGCTGTCGTGCCAAGTGACGACAAGCTCACCATCCGAACGAAGATACGGTAGACGTGCCCCCACGGATCATCCCTGTGCTGTCCCACGAAGTCTCGCCAGTTCTACTCCTTGACCGCCAGGATGAGCTTCTTGTACGGACCTGAGATAATTCTCAGTTCAGCAGCTAGTTGCACCGCATCGCCTGTGTTTCTCCGACGAGCCTCCTGTAGCCTACGCCTCAGTCTCAGGATTCCACCATATTACCTTTCCTCCAGCTCTCGGTCTTCTGCGTCCCAGCACTCTGTCGGAGACATCGTGCACAACGGAACGTAGGGCAGAGACATGGTTGTCCAACGGCGATTCTTGTGGTTCAGCGATCCTCTCGAGTGCTCTTTTGATTTCCTCATCAAATCTTCGCCAATTTACATTGGAGAGCTTCCACTGCAGTACAGGAGCTATGCTCTCAACTGCACCGCTCCGATGTGGTGTAACCACAACACTGATAAGGTTATGGTCGCTCTGTTCCCAAGGTTCCACAATCCAGTCATATGTAGCCCACATGCATGCTGCTTCATTTGCGAAGGTCACGTCAATATCACTCTGAGCCCTCGGCTCTCGGTGGTTATTAAACGTATACTCTTGGCTTGCTACACTAAGTACGCCGGCGCAACTTCCAACAATCCATTCAGCGAGCAACTCACCCCTTCGTCGATTTAGACTAGTCCCAGTGTTTTCTGGGATCTTACTGAACCACATGGGTGATACAGCATTGGCGTCCAGACAAAGGATGGCAGGGTTTCTGTTGGCTAGCAGCAGTACTTCATCTATGTATCCAATGTAGGGCTCTAGTTCCATTCCGAATTGGCAATAGACGGAGGTCAAAAAGGTCAGGAGGCTCGTCGGAGAAACACCGGCGATGCGGGGCAACTAGCTTCTGAACTGAGAATTATCTCACGACAGTACAAGAAGCTCATCCTGGCGGTCAGCACAAAGATGATCCATGGGGGCACGCCTACCGTATCTGCCGAGGACGGAAAAGGACAACTGAACTTGGATGCCTTCGTTCGAGTGGTGAGCTAGTCGTAACATGGCACGACAGCGCGAGTGTGCTTCTTCGCAATTTTTTCCCTGTTGCGGAGATGATAGCACCCAGCACCACTCCGAACATTGCTACACCGGCTTTGGAGGCATTCGAAGTGGCTGCGTGTGTCGCCAGGTTGAAGAGCAGACGCTCTCCTGGGATGGACGGCATCACAGGCGGCATTGTCAAGGAATATGGCGTGCCATCCCTCAGCACATGACAGAGCTGTACTCTAGCTGCCTTTCGGAAGCACACTTTCCCACCGAGTGGAAGCATCCGAGAGTGATACCACTGGTTAAGGCGCCCGATAAGGACAGGAGCGGCCCTGCTTCCTATCGTGGCATTTGACTACTACCGGTGTTCCGAAAGGTGTTTGAGGGGATCATGGTGAATCGGCTGAAGGAGGTGCTACCGGATGGATGCAGCTGGCAGTTCGGATTTACACCCGGACGCTGCGTGGAGATGCCTGGAGGCACGTCAAGAGAGCAGTCGTCGATAGCCGCGCGAAATATGTTCTCGGGATCTTCGTGGACTTCAAGGGAGCCTTAGACCATGTGGAATGGAGCGCAGTTCTCGATTGACTTGTCGGCGTAAGCTAAGCTTTTTCTCCGGCCGGATGATTAATATTTTGTGATAGATTTCTAAACAATGATATGTCATCGATACGATAGTTTTACATATTTTCACAACCCTGTCGACACTGAACACTTAGCTGAACACTTAGCCTAATGGAGCACAAGTGACCAAACTGAGAATCTTGCTCTGCTTATATAGGCGCCGGCTAGTGTGACCAGCTCGAGCTAGGGGATTTGGGTTAGTTTCGATGACCTGCTATCGAAATCTCAGGATTGCGCTGATGTGGGATAAGAGTGGCCAGTTGTCCTTTTCTTAAGGCGCGCGTTTAAATTGTCTTAGTGTGGCAGAGCAGCCACAGAGTAATGGCTGATGTTGGACCTAACAATCATTTAAATGCTAAAATTGTGTTAGGAGATAGGCAAATAAGAAGGTTATCTAAATTAGAAAGAATAATTTCTTAAGACGCAATTCGCTGTTGGGATGACATAGTTTATTAATCCGCACGATGGGCTTGATAAAAATTATTTAAAAGCTAAAATAAAAAATAATTCTCAAATAGTTTAAAATTATCTTGTCTCGGAGTATTATCGTATATGGTTAAAAAGAAATTTTTGTCAAAAGATTTCAAGGCAGTTAGTGAAACATCTCCGACTCTACAAAATGGGATCACCGCGGTCTAGAAAAGGACGTCGCAAGCGCAGATAAATAGTGCGAAAATCCAGGCGTATGCGTGTATGTGAAACTGATAAGCCAGTTAAGTCATGTGCCAAGTGCCCAAGGATTAAGATCGCAAAGTAGCCGTTCGGACCTTAAAGAGTCCGTGCGTTAATACCTGCTGCAGAAAAATATGACATATGATTAACATGTTAAGCCCGTCAAGGAATTGAGGAGGACGAAAATATTTGAATGGAACGGAAAAGAACGTAAAGTCAGTTAAGTCTACATTTTATTATGAGCAAGGCGGTCAAAAACAAAGGTTTTTTGTGACACCAACAATAAATTAAATAATAATTTAGAAACATATCACACTTACCATGTCAGTCCAATTGAGCATACCAGAAAGAACTTCAAGAACTCAAAGTTAGTCTGACTGCAACCAACAATATCCAACAAATATTGTTCAACTTGTCAAGTAGTAAAACAGTAGTAAAAGCGACAGGTTACTTTTCTTTAATACAGTTCCAGTCAAGTTTAAGTTTTAAAAGAAAAGAAAGAAGATCCAAAAGTCCCAAAATTCAAATCAGCAGAGACGAAAACTAACCCAAAAGTCCAGTTCACATTTTATTGCCAAACTTTTCGCAACTTTTCGTCCTAATGAGATGGGTTGGCGACCATTGCAGTTTTTAGGTAGTATAAACATATAAAAGTTTAGAAAAAGGGAAATAATTCAATCCAAACTCACCCGCAATTTTTGATGCTGCTGAAGTTCTTCCAGTGATGCATGGCCTGCTTGAAGAGCGCCTTGTGAGCTTCGCTGAAGATGCCGTCTATCTCGTAGGGGATGATGTCACAAGGCGTCCTGAAAGAACATAGTCTTCTGGTACTAGCACAATTAAGTTTGCCGCTGAAAATGTAAACATACAATTGGAGGAGGTGCTGTTTGTCCCAACGTTAATAATCATTTTTTGTCAATAACCCGACAAAATCACTAGACGAAAAACTACCATTCAATATGTGAAACCATAGAAAACCTTTAGAGAAGCATCTCAAGATGTTCGACTTACGAAGAAAGCTTCCAACGAAAAAGAGTAATGTTTAGTGGGAAACTCTCAAAAGCTGAACGAGGTGTCAAATTTGTTGAAGGTGATTTTTTTTTTTAAATTAATAACTTTAAAAACTCAAACTTTAATTATAAAATCATTCGCCTTGAATATAATCTTCTCGTATCATCCAGATCAACGATCTGGCAAGAACGGTAGAGGCAAATCGAATTTGGGCATCAACGAATTTGAAAATTAAAGTTTTAAAGCTAGCTTCTTCAAATTTGGTACATATAATAGTGTCGATGCATATAAAAATATATCTAAGTTTCAGACTGATCTGACCACGCCTTCCCTAGCCGCCCATATGAGATAGGTTTCCTCTTATTGATACTTGTACTGTAATAAATAATGCTAGCACTCGTTAAATTCAACAAATGTTTTTAGTTCATTTTTTTAACACTTAACCTTAATATTAATAAGTAAAAAATAACAATGCATTCAAAATGACTATAAATGGGGATTTTACATTTTAAAATGTTCCTAACAGTCGTCTTCTACATCAATTTCTATTGAAAACGGATTTTCAGAGTCAGAATTTGAATCACTATCATTATTGCTAGCATCAAAATCGGGAACATTGTTATTATTGTTCATGTTACAAGAATATAACAAGTTTGGTGATTCCAAAAGTTCGATTACGTCTGCTGGAAAACGTCTGCCATGTTGTTCTGCCGTATACTCTTTCGAGCATGTAACCTCCTGTCACTCTTATAGTATTTGTTGCGAGCCTCTGAGGCGTTCTCGCCGAGAACATTTAATGGAAGGATTGATGCTTCTATTATTTGGTATCCGTGCATTAACACTTTATGGACTGTTGCTGACATTGGAAACCATGGATACAAGGACATATATAGTAATATGGTTTTCTGACAATATTTTTTTAAATTTTGTTGGATCAATTGGTAGGTGGCCAGAAATAGCAATTAAAATATTGTTTAAATATGCAATGAGAAATTCATCAAGACCTAAGATTTCAGCTAGTAGCTTAGGTTGTGCAAACGCCCTCCTTGCTGTATTGCCGTCGTTGGTATTTCCATTGCCATTCCACATCTGCATCCGAATCGTCTTTTTTGTTTCGCCATTTCTTTTTTCCACTTACATCTCTCACTTGCCATTTCTTAAGTTTCAGTCTACATATATGCAATTTTATGAACGAATACAAAAAATCGAATTCAACCATGTAAAAAACTTATGCCATATTTTAATGCTTCATGTCTTGGCTTAAATTTTGGTGAGTCTACTTTAGCATTTTTCATGAAGACTTTTGGACTCGCTCCACATATCGGACACAGTTGGCAAGATTTGGTTTCAGTCAAAATGCTTAAAACCTTTCCATCTAAAAGTGTCATTTGAAGATCATATTTATTTGAAATTGATTTTCCATTTACAACGGAAAAGACATATGAAGACAAATCTTTTATTTGACTATCCAAATTTTTTTTCTCATCAAGAATATGGTCTTTTGTCTCTTTAACAAACTCAAGCTTGACTGGTCTACAAAATCTAATCGACTGAGGAGTACGATTCATCCAAAATACATTTTCAATATGGTCCATTAATTTTAGGGGGATTATTGTTGTCGCAAAAAGCGAGTCGTCAGAAAGCAATGAATCACATCCAAACAAGAAAGGAAAGCTAACTTCGGGCGGAGCCGAAGTTGAAATACCCCTGCAGAATATTCTGTAAATTATATTCTCCAAAATTATTCATATGATGCATTCTTAACACTTAGAAAAAATCCCAACCTCCTAACTTTAAAAAACACCAAAGTTATGGCATTTCCAATCGTTGAGTTATATGGCAGCTATAGGATATAGTCGGCCGATCCTTATGAAATTTAGTAGGTCAGATTGATTGGCCAAATATAAAACCCATAGAAAATCTCAACTTCATAACTTTACAAACACCAAAGTTATGGCATTTCTGATCTATCAGTTATATGGCATTTCCGATCAATCAGTTATATGGCAGCTGTTGGATATAGTCTGCCGATCCTTATGAAATTTGGTAGGTCGGATTATTGGCCAAACATAACAGCCAAAAAAAATCCCAACGTTCTAACTTTACAAACACGAAAGTTATGGCATTTCCGATCAATCAGTTATATGGCAGCTATAGGATATAGTCGGCCGATCCCGGCCGTTCCGACTGATATACTGCGTGCAAAGAAAAGAAGGGTGTGTGCAAAGTTTCAATTCGATAGCTTTAAAACTGAGTTTGCGTAGAAACAGACAGACGGACAGACAGACGGACAGACAGACGGACAGACAGACGGACAGACGGACATGGCTATATCAACTCAGGAGGTGATCCTGATCAAGAATATATATACTTTATATGGTCGGAGATGTCTCCTTCACTGCGTTGCACACTTTTGACCAAAATTATAATACCCTCTGCGAGGGTATAAAAAGTGTTGCTTATAGCTGCTTTGTCCGTTTGTTTTGTCAAATCCATAGCTTGCAATAAGGGTCAGACTTAAAGTATTGCTAAGCTGCTTAAAAATATCTTCTTGCATTTGAATTATACGGAAAATAGTGTGGTCTAGAAGACTTTGCAGCGGAACTTCAGCAACAGACTCGGTTACATTAATATGAAAAGGTCTACATTTTGACTTATGTAGCTTCTCTGACTTTGTTGTAAGCAGGAAAAAGTTCACAAGATCGGGAAATGCTAAGCTCGCGAAAGTTGTTTTACTGACTTTTAGTCAATGAATTTTCAAGCAGATATGCTAAAGCTTCATCCTCCGTTAGTCGAACCGAGTCATTTTTCTGAGTAAAAGAATTTTTCTAGCCTTATTGGGGTCACTCGGAGTAAGAAATGTATTTTTTAACACAAGGAATGTATGTTTCTCGTTCGTTTTTTCGACCGAAACTGCGGCGGCATGCACAAGAAGAGATGTGTTGTGACCCTGATTAACAGCTAAATCGGATGCCAATTTTCTCTGCTGACGGGGACCGGCGCACTATGGGGCCAACGACCACGTTCGTTGGCCAAAACCCATTTTTGAAAAGTCGTTAAAACCAAAAATGTTGTTTTAGGATGTATTAACAGAAGACCAATCTACAATGTTACGTTTCAGAAATTCCGATAGAGGACGCTTCTGTTAAGATAACAGCTGTCAAATCAGCTGTTTAAAATGCAAGCCACGTGCTTTTGAAATTCGACTTTTAGCTTGAAGATTTCAAGTGTATAAAAAAACCGATTATAAGCGTTCCCAAAATATTTTTATACCCTTGCAGAGGGTATTATAATTTTGGTCAAAAGTGTGCAACGCAGTGAAGGAGACATCTCCGACCCTATAAAGTATATATATTCTTGATCAGGATGACCTCCTGAGTTGATATAAGCATGTCCGTCTGTCCGTCTGTCTGTTTCTACGCGAACTAGTCTCTCAGTTTTAAAGATATCGAGTTGAAACTTTGCACACACCCTTCTTTCCTTTGCACGCAGTATATAAGTCGGAACGGCCGGGATCGGCCGACTATATCCTATAGCTGCCATATAACTGATTGATCGGAAATGCCATAACTTTGGTGGTTGTAAAGTTAGGAAGTTGGGATTTTCTATGGGTTTTATATTTGGCCAATCAATCTGACCTACCAAATTTCATAAGGATCGGCCGACTATATCCTATAGCCGCCATATTACTGATTGATCGGAAATGCCATAACTTTGGAGTTTGTAAAGTTAGGAAGTTGGGATTTTTTTATGAGTGTTAAGAATGCATCATATGAATAATTTTGGAGAATATAATTTACAGAATATTCTGCAAGGGTATTTCAACTTCGGCTCCGCCCGAAGTTAGCTTTCCTTTCTTGTTATACCCGTTACTCGTAGAGTAAAAGGGTATATTGTATTCGTGCAAAAGTATGTAACAGGTAAAAGGAAGCGTTTCCGACCCTATAAAGTATATATATTCTTGTTCAGGATCACTAGCCGAGTCGATCTAGCCATGTCCGTCTGTCCGTCTGTCTGTCCGTCTGTCTGTCCGTCCGTATGAACGCTGAGATCTCGGAAACTATAAAAGCTAGAAGATTGGCATTTTGCATGCAGATTCTAGGAGTTCCTACGCAGCGCAAGTTTATTTCAAAAGGGTGCCACGCCCCCTTTAACGCCCACAATCGCTTATATACGATTTTAAAATTTTAAATATTTCGGAAAAGTAAAAATGCAGTTTTATTGTGTTTATCAATACCTATCGAAATGTAGAAGAAATTTTTCAAATCGGACCATTCGTTAAAAAGTTATGCGTGATCAAAGTTTCTATCTCCATCTCCCTCGCACTCCCTTTACCTGAGTAACGGGTATCTGATAGTCGGGGCACCCGACTATAGCGTTCTCTCTTGTTTTAATATGAATTCGAAGAATGGTGGTGCGTACTAAGTGTTTGTGTGTTTAAACGGTTGAAACCTGTCGTGTTGTCCTTGTATTTAATTGTTAAAGTAAGTTGTCTAACACGCTTTTTATACCCTTGCAGAGGGTGCAGTGAAGGAGACATCTCCGACCCTATAAAGTATATATATTCTTGATCAGGATCTCCTCCTGAGTTGATATAGCCATGTCCGTCTGTCCGTCTGTCCGTCAGTTTTAAAGATATCGAATTGAAACTTTGCACACAGCCTTCGATCTTTTGCACGCAGTATATAAGTCGGAACGGCCAGGATCGGACAACTATATCCTATAGCTGCCATATAACTGATTGATCGGAAATGCCATAACTTTAGTGTTTGTTAAGTTAGGAAGTTGGGATTTCCTATGGGTATTTTATTTGGCCAGTCAATCCGACTTACCAAATTTCATAAGGATCGGCCGACTATATCCTATAGCTGCTATATAACTGATTGATCGGTAATGCCATAACTTTGGGATTTGTAAAGTTAGGAAGTTGGGATTTTCTATGGGTTTTATATTTGGCCAATCAATCTGACCTACCAAATTTCATAGGGATCGGCCGACTATATCCTATAGCCGCCACTTAACTGAACGATTGGAAATGCCATAACTTTGGTGTTTTTAAAGTTAGAAAGTTGGGATTTTTTATGAGTGTTAAGAATGCATCAAATGAATAATTTTGGAGAATATAATTCGGAATATTCTGCAAGGGTATTTGAACTTCGGCTCCGCCCGAAGTTAGCTTTCCTTTCTTGTTTTATTTAGAAAACTAACTTTTAAGTAGAGCAACAAAGTGAGTCCAGCGGAGTCCACTTCTAAAACCTATTGAGATTTGTACAGTATTTAATTCTTGTTCAAAAGTATATTGTGAGAATCGCCACTTATTGCCACTTTTTCTGTTATTTAATTTTTTAGTACATAACCTCAAGTTTTGCAACTTTGAGTTGTTTTCCATATGGAAAGAAAAGGCAACCAAAAAGGCAAAGGAAGATGATGATCTGACCTAGACAAATGGGAGAAGACTTTGGTAACGGCAAGCAGAAAATTTTGCTACCGCCAACACCAGTTATGGAGCAAATGCAAATCGAATTTGAAGTTGTTTCAAAAAAGTCATGCAAATTGGCTCCAAGCCGAAACAATTATTGTTCTTCCGAAAACTTTGACATCGGTGGGCCGTCCATCACTTACCTTTCAGAAAAGAGGAACTAGATCTCGGAGAAGGCAAGCTGCAAATTTAGCAGCATCTGAAGGCGGAGACGTAACTTTACTAATCCAAGCGGCTAGCGTAGCTGCACGAAGGGCGGGAAAAGCTGACCTTGCTTCGTTACTGAAGTATCTATCGATATGCCCCGAAAAGGCTAAAACAATGCGGAGGGCATTAATTGAACCAAAGTTAACGCCAAAACTAATTTCCCCAAATGATGCTTTAGCTATGATTTTGGATCAAAGCCTCACAAAAGAACAATATTGTGCCCTAAGGGAACAGTGCAACAGCAAGCATTTCAATGTGTATCCTTCCTACAAAAAGGTAGCTGAAAAAAAACAGGAGTGTCGGCCTGTTGATATTGTAGTGTCTGATACAAAAGCGGAAGTGTCTTTACAAAATTTATTAAATCATACAGCTCGTAGACTTATTGTTTTACAAGAAGAGGTCCTTACTAGCATTATGATGGAGCAAAATACAGATTTTCTGATAACTGATCTAATTTTAAGTTATGGATTTGACGGAAGCACTGGTCAGGCAAACTACAATCAGAAAGATTCTAATGAGCAACTTTTGGATGCGGACTCGAGCACTTTTGCGACGACAGTAACTCCGTTAAGATTTGTCGATGCGTCGGCGAACATTATATGGAACAATAGAACGCCCCAATCGATTAGATTTTGTCGACCCTTAAAGTTGGAGTTCATTAAAGAGACAAGGGATCATATCATTGCAGAAAATACCAACATTAAGAAACAGATTCAATTTTTGAAAACGTGCAAAGTAACTTTAAATAACGGAAAGTTGGTTTATATCAACTTCCAGTTGTACCTAACAGTGATCGACGGCAAAGTGCTTAACGCCTTGACTGACACTAGGTCAACCCAAGCATGTCCAATTTGCGGGGCAACTCCAATGGATTTTTTAAACAACCAAAATTATAAATGCGAAAAGTTTTTACCCATTATCGGCCATCTGAAATACGGTTTAAGTCCACTGCATTCTTGGATACGGCTTTTTGAGTTTGTTTTGCACGCAGGCTATAAATGCAGAGTAAAACAAGAGAGAACGCTATAGTCGGGTGCCCTCGGAAACGCTTCCTTCTACCTGTTACATACTTTTGCACGAATACAATATACCCTTTTACTCTACGAGTAACGGGTATAAAAATGGAGAGTATCAGATCCCAATGATAAAAAACTCATTTCTGAACGAAAAAAGCAAATTCAAAAAATGTTTTGGGAAAAGCTCTCTCTCAGAGTTGATAAGCCTAAAGTCGGATCAGAGATCACTGGTATTGACATGCAACTAATTAGCAACCTAAGGACTATTTTAATGTGTCTTTCCTGCCAGTTGCCGTTAAGCATTGAACGCTTTCAAAGTTTCTGTTATAAAACTGGTGATTTAATTATTGAAAAATATCCTTGGTTGCCTATGACGGCTACAGTTCATAAAATTCTTGTTCATTCAAGCGATATACTTGAGAACACTGTTCTTCCTGTTGGATATTTCGGAGAAGAGGGCGCTGAATGCCGAAACAAACTCTATAAATATGATCGGCTGCATCACGCAAGGAAGTCCAGTAGAGTATTTAATTTTACAGATGTGTATCAAAGGGCTATGGATACATCGGATCCCATAATTTCGTCAGTAAACTTAGAGAGGCGAATTCAAAGACAAAAACGAATGTGTCTCCCTACTGAAGTCCTAGAGTTATTATCAAGCCCTAATGGTACCAATAATAACACATTGGAGGACGACAGTAGTTTCGCTGCAGATGAAAGCCTTTTTGATTTTTCATACAATATGGAACTCGAATCTGAGGATCCAGAGATTTAATAGCAGGTGCGTTTTTCATACTTATCAATACAATATGTTTAATTTAATTTTTGTAAGTTTACGTGGAACATTTCGAATTCCATTCTCAAGCAAATATAGAAAATAGTATACTTTAAAGAAAATCTATCGTATGGCAGCTATGGGATATATTCGTTCGATTTCATTTTTTTCACACATATGTTGCCTAACGATACCAAAAGACGATTGGTAAAGTTTCATCTCGATATCTTTAAAATTAAGCGAGTTATTAATTTTGGCCAACAAAAGTGGTCGTTGGTGCGGCGTTAACATATTCAATGGGTGGTCGTCCAACTGGTCTTGATGTTGACGGTTTTGGATTTGAAGACAAGAATGAACTTACTGTTATAGCCATATTGGACAGAAGCCATTCGGTATGCTTTGTCTTAAATCTGGTCATGCTTCTGTTACATTTTGCCAAGTTCTTATGTATGTAAAGGTGAAAGCTTCTCACTTTGGTGTTGATTTCATCCTTTTTCTCCGTGTTTAAGTCGAATTCTTTCAGTTTATCATAAATCCAACTCGAAACGGCAGATGAGCTACGATTGTTTTGTATATAGATATCAAGCAGTTGCCCATAGGCGAACTCAACCACAGCTACAATATGTGGGATTTATACATATCGGTGCAAAATGGAGCATAAAAGCTTAATAAAATTAGTTTATATACACTTTGCACTTTAATGACAGATAGTTACTTTTTGGCACAAGTTGGCACAAAATTTGTTATAATCCACAACAGACGGGTTAGCAGGTTAGCGTTTTTCTACTCTTGGACAACACCAATAAACGCACACAAAGAACACATTATCAAACATGAACAAAGTCTTTTTTAATACAAATATTCTACATACCTTTGTTTTTATTTTCCATAATTTTAGTGAAAATTGCTTAAACCACAACAATATTGGCACGCTCGCTAGTAAACAAAATCTTTCCCGCGCTTTTTGGTTTCGCACGCATGCAATTAGACAACTGACTTTGAAGGGCTGCCAAAATTTCAGGGATGCATCAAAACAATTAAAATATTTTGATTCATTTTAGTCAAAGTATATACTATTCAAATTTTATTATTCAAATTTGTTAACTTTCTATGAAAAATTGGAATTTTCAATGCCGAAATTTACGGACTTAAAGCCTAGTATCCAGATCGACGAAAACCGTACGCCAGTCATGAGAGAGAGCGAGAGGCAAACAGCTGGCGTTCACTTTTCGTGAATCTTTCTTTTCACCTAGGTCCTCAGTTCGACGAAAAAAATACCAGAAAATCGCATCACGTTGGCAACCACCTGAAATGAACTTTGGGTGAACCCTAGCAAAAAGAATAAAAAATTTAATCTTTTGGCGTGCTCATCGAGAATTTAAAAAAATGGAGGGAACAAATCAGAAAACCCGCAAAAGTCGGTTGCTGGAGTTTAACAATGAGGAAAAAATTGCATTGATACGATGCGTGGAGTTGCGCCCAGAATTATGGGACCTTTCAAATAAAAAGAATTTTAATGCAACTTTCATAAAAAGATCGTGTGAGGAAATAGCCTGGTAAATGGACAAAGATGGTAAGTTATAATTGTACATTATTAAATATTTGTTAACGTGGACATATACAATATTTATGTTTAGATAATAGTTGCAAGCTGGCGTGGAAGTCTCTGCGGGACAGTTATAAGTACCATAAGTGCAAGCAACCAAAGAGTGGAAGTGCTGGAGGAGACCCACTGGAGAAGCCGACAAGTGCTGCAGAGTGGGATTTCGCCCCCTACATGGGCTTCCTGCCTGACCTGTCCACGCAGAGGCAGTAGGTTCTGGCCAAGAATTTAGTAACATTATACTAATATAATATATTTTTTACAGAACAACCCAATCTTTAGTCAAAATTTGCGACATGCTGGGCAACTTCCTGGAGCAACAACAAAAGGCTCCCCTTCCCACTCCTCCAAGGCCGGTATATGCTTACTGGGAGTCCATTCTAAGTACGTTTTCTCCAGAACGTGCTGCCGAAGTCGAAAGGAAGATGACCCAGCTTCTGTGGGAGGAGAAAGACGCCAGTCAATAAAAAGAGAAAAAATTTAACATAGCAAAATAACTTGTATTGTTTTTTAATTTCTTTGTACACCGGCAGACTCGTCTTGCCAAGGCACTTGAGAATATCCAGCACTTCCGTTTAAATATTCTTTAAGGTTGTTTCGAACCTCCTTACTGAAGTCTTGTGGGCGACCTCGTCGGCAGGGTCGCAAGTCGGTCAGGACAGTGCTTGGTATCTCCTGCATCGAGTAAGTTGCTGGACTCTCCCGCATCAAAAAATCTCGCAAGGCACAACAGGCTACAATGATTTTTTGAGCTTTGCATGGATTGCTTAACAAAGTTCGTTGTACAGCCATCCACCTAGCGCTAAGAATCCCAAATGCGTTCTCAATGCAACGACGAGCCCGACTTAGCCTGAAATTAAAAATCCGCTCCTCCCTATGCAGATCCTTGCCACTATACGGCTTCATGATGCGCTTATGAAGGGGAAATGCATCATCACCAACAATGTAATAAGGGGTTCCATGGCCGTTTATAACATTGTCCTCCGGAAAGGGCAGCTGGTCTAAGAGCAACTGTTTGCCAAGATCGCTGTGGGAGAAGGCATTCATGTCTCCTTCGCTACTAAAAGCCCCCACATCAATGTAGGTGAAGCGATAGTGAGCGTTGCAGATTGCCATAAGCACAATCGAATGAAAGCCCTACATTACAAACGATTTTGTTATTAAATTCTATTGGCATTTAAAAAGTACTTACCTTATAATTGTAAAAAAGGCTTCCGCTATTTGGCGGCCCTTTTATCGCCACTTGCTTTCCGTCAACTGCTCCAATACAATTAGGAAAGATCCATTCGTCTTCGAAGCCTTTAACCCACATCAGCATATTCCCCGTCGTCCACTTGGGGAATTCATCCCGCAAAGCAGGAGTCTTAAGCTCCCCACAAATTCCGATGCAGGAGATCGGCCTAGCAACAGCGGAGGAGGCGAGAAAGCCGGAGAAATGAAGGGCATCCAGGTCAAACAGGAAACATTCGGACCTTGGACCCTCATATGGCAAGGGCAACGAGGTCATACGGTGAATTGGCGGACTTCGGACCCGCCCAAAGAGGACACACTGTGAATTAACGGTGCCTCGATGGACCTTGGACCCGCGCCCGGCAAGGGCAACGGGGTCATACGGTAAATTGGCGGACTTCGGACCCGCCTAAAGAGGACACACCGAGGGAAATAGCGGCACCTACAGCGCCTATAAAAAGGACGGCGCAAGCGCAGCTCGGGACAGTACGAGTGCGAGAATCAGAGCGAGTGCGTGAACGCGGAATAAGTACAAATCGAAACCGAAGTGCCCAAGGATCAAGATCGCAAAGTCGAGACGCCGAACGACGACAAGTCTACAAGGCTGAAGCTACAACGCTGAGATCCAACGGTGCTAGGTCGTGGTGAAATCAGACTTAGGGAGTCCTTGCGCGGTGTCAGGCGATAAAGGTGGCTAGGCGAGAACTTTGTCTACCTGCTAGGCGATACACCTTGCCGACAAAGTCCAGGCTGAACTCCGGAAGCCAGGCGATAAAGGTGGCTAGGCGATAAGGCGTACACCTTGCCGGCCCCGGTAGGGCAGCTCGCACAACATCCAGTGTTTTCGGTGGAGCCATCCCGATCTCAGACACCCGTAGCAGCAAGCCGAAGCAGCGCAGTAGCAGGCCAGGAGAGACGCAGCGGTAAGCCACGAGCGACGCAGCAGCACGCCAGGAGCAGAGCAGCAGCGAGCCAGGGGCAACGCAGCAGAAGACAGCGACAACGAGCAGCAGATCAATAACAATAAAGCTGTATTTTAGAGAATCAATAAACCAGCACCAACCTAATCATTTCTGGCGTTATCCTTTGGTCACGGGCAGTCACTCAATATAAATTTGGTGGAACGAACGCACAACCTCTCTGAGCTAGCCGCACGTTTACGTAGCGAGCAGAAAATAAAGAATCAGGTCGTTACAGCAGTCCAAATGGCAATAGACACCTGGAGGAGAATCACTCCAAAATGTTGCTTACTGAACCGATAAGTTGATCCAATGAGGCGTTGCAGGTCTCCTGAGGCAAGAAATCTAAATAAAAGGATACAAAATATAAATATATTGTTATCTAAGACTAAATATTTAAAATCTAATTACTCTAAAACGATGGCCAACTTGACTTTTATTGGTATAGCATCTGGGCGAGTGTTCCGTTTCGGTATAAGGTACTGCTCCACCATTCCAAAAAGAGTGTTAAAACTCTTCTGAGGCAATGAAAGTTTTCGAAAAACATTGAGGGAGTCTGCAACAAGTTTTGAAACTTTAAAATAATAAGAAAATATTTTTTAGTGCACGAATATAAATACATTATTGAACAGTATTACTTACTTCGGAAGCATATCGGCCTTTAAGGGCTCTTTCCTGCAGATATGGGCACCCCCAATATTTCCGCCGCTGTCCTTTGTCCTCTTCCTCTAATGCTACAATACATGCCGCCATGCTGACAACCAAAATCACGCTTGTTTAACTTTGTTTGGTTTTCTGTTTGTCAACAAACCCAGCTGATTGACAGTAAGACCGTAGTAAGCTCAGTTCGGATGAACTCTCGAAACTTTGGTCACACTGGAAAGATTAAAGTTTTTACGCTAGCGTAATCGTTTGTCGATCTGGATACTAGGCTTTAAGCCTCCAATCGTAGCCAAAGTTTGCGGACAAAACTTTGGTATAAACTTTTGGGAAACATACTTCCCTGTTATTCAGTATGGGACGATAAGAATGCTTTTCGCAGTAGCCATGAAAACATGGAAAAACACAACAAAAAACCCAGAAAAATCACCTGCAAGAACATAGGGCAGCTATGATCTCTAAATTATCAAATAAATGTAAGTAATTGAAAACTATTAAATTTAAATTATATTGTTTTCTAATTTATTTGTATAGCGGCAGACATGTCTTGCCAAAGTAGTTAAGAATATCCTTTAAAGGCTCTTTCCCGCGAATAAGATATTTGAATTTTAACTGCTTGTTAACAAGCCCAGCTGATTGACAGTTCGACCGTAGCACGCTCAATACTGATGAACCCTCAAAAATGCTGTCACACTGGAACGATTAAAGTTTTTCCGCTAGAAAGCTGTCATTGTTCTTGTAGGGACCCACCAAATATTAAAAACCTCAAAACATAAAGAAATATGTTTTTTACGATTCTACAAATAATGACTTTTTTGGTTAATTTTTGAAAATATCTTATGTTAATGTTTAAAATTACTTATTTTATTATCCTTAATTAAAATGAAAGATTACAGTTTTGTTTATGTTACATTTTTGTTTAGTAATTAGTGAATCAAGTTGAAAATCACGGGTGTCAGAAAAAATAGTCTGTTTACTGTATATTTAGATTTGAATGCATAATTTTATATACACAATAAGGCCCCTGGTCGCGCCATCTATATGTCGACTGGTGCGTTAGAATCTGCTATCTTTATCGATTATCCAGTGAGAATTTCATAATGAGGAAAGGACTCCCCCTTAGTGACAGTTTAGCTACACGAATAGGAGCTGCGTTGGACTGGAACGGGAAGAAGGCGGTTCTAGACGAGCGTCTGCTGAATGAGTGGCAGCTCAGATGGGATGGTGCTAAACACGACTATGTGACGCACAAGTTCATCCCAGAGGCAGCGCTCGTTTATAGAAGGAAGGGTTCACTATGCGAGCCGGATTCCTTCTAACAGGACACGGATCCTTCAAGGCGATTCTCCGTCGTGGAGGAGTGAGTGAGACATCAGGATGCGCCTGCGGAGAGGAGCAAGAGGCTGGCAATGAAGAATACTGCCTCAGCTTGTCATTGCTTGTCGTAGGAGGCGACCAATATGACACGCGGGTGAGCCATCCGAGCTTTTCGAAAATAATGGCGTGAGGCCCTATGGGTACTGTAACCCATAGACCGGCAGAGACTTAGATGATCTCGCCTCTCAATAAGGGAGAGTGCTTTCCAAGCACTCGAATAGGTACCGAGATGGTTGACATGTAAATAGCAAAAGTTTTCCAAACAGGGGCGTTGGTCTGGAGCTTACTTGTGGACATTTTAGATTGCCGTGGTTGTAATCCCTCCAGTGTGGAAAATGCCGCGTAAAATAAGTTTGAAGGGATTCCGGAGCAGAGTAAAAAGGGGCATGCATCGCAGAACTAAAACAGGGAAAATAATCAGTAAAATTCTGATTCGAAACAAGAAAGGAAAGCTAACTTCGGGCGAAGCCGAAGTTGATTTACCTTTGCAGAATATTCTGTAAGTTATGGCATTGCCAATCGTTCAGTTATACTGCAGCTATAGGATATAGTCGTCCGATTCTTATGAAATTTGGTGGGTCAGATTGATTGGCCAAAAATAAAACCCATAGAAAATCCCAACTTCCTAACTTTACAAACACCAAAAAAATATGTCATTTCCGATCAATCAGTTATATGGCGGCTATGAGATATAGTCGGCCAATCCGTTCCGACTTATACACTGCGTGCAAAGGAACGAAGGGTGTGTGCAAAGTTTCAATTCGATATCTTTAAAACTGAGAGACTAGTTCGTGTAGAAACAGACAGACGGACATGCTTATATCAACTCAGGACGCGATCCTGATCAAGAATATATATACTTTATAGGGTCGGAGATGTTTCCTTCACTGCGTTGCACACTTTTGACCAAAATTATAATACCCTCAGCAAGGGCATAAAACAACTTACCTTTGTAGCTGCCACGCAACGCTAACGCGGCCATTAAGCCTAGTACTCAGATCGACGAAAACTATACGCCAGTCATGAGAGAGAGCGAGAGGCAAACAGCAGGCGTTCACTTTAGGCTTTTTTTCACCTCGGTACTCTGATCGACGAAAAAAATACGAGAAAATTTCTTAGCGTTGCCAGTCTGCTGAAATGAACTTTAGGTGAACCCTAGCGAAAAGAATAAAAAATTTAATCTTTTGGCATGCGCTTCTTACTGAACATTTTAAAAAATGCAGGGAAAAAATCAAAAACTTGCAAAAATCGATTGCAGGAGTTTACATGTGAGGACAAGTAACAATAATACTATCTGGGGTGCCTCTTGTCAGAGCAAAGTGTTTCTTAGGTCAAAATTGTAAGAAAAACATAATAAAAGTCCAGCTTGAACTTTAAATTAGCAAATAATTATCATAAAAAACAACTGTTAAATTTAAATTGTATTGTTTTTTAATTTCTTTGTACAGCGGCAGACTTGTCTTGCCAAGGTAGTTGATAATATCTTTTAAAGGCTCTTTCCCGCAAATACGATATTTGAATTTTAACTGCTTGTCAACAAACCCAGCTGATTGACAGTACGACCGTACCACGCTTAATTCTGATGAATTTTCAAAATAATGGTCACACGGGAAAGATTAAAGTTTTTACGCTACCGTACTTGTTTGTCGATCTGAGTACTAGGCTTTAAGAAAAATTGGGACGGGGCGCCTTGATAACAGGTTGTCGATCGATAGTTGCAATCGATGGTTACAAGAAATACTGGATTTCTCAATGAACGGTCTCACCTGTGGCAGCACTTCGGAAAACTATAATGGCAACGCTTGGCCTCACAATCGATAATCGAGTCAAGAGAGTGGCCAGACAACGAAACACGAAATGATGAATTTTGCAACGGGGAAATGTTCGAACTTCACGCGGTAAACTGTCTAGGGAACGGGGAACTGTCAAGGGAAAACTCAAGTCGTTCAAGGCAATGCCTTGGAAAAAGTCTAACACGAAACAGTCTTAGGAAACTTTATGTCTTTGAGGGAGCTGTCTGGGCAAAGTCTTTTGGGGAAGAGTCAGGGGTATACAAGTCGTGCGGAAAGTTCGAATGGCCTAATATCAATGGCTGGTAAATCGCCACTTTTATCACGTTTCCGAAGAAAGTGGGGAATAATAGGAGTGATAAAACTCCCAATGTTAAAAATCCAAATGCAGGAGAGCGGGCTAGCAACAGCGGAGGAGGCGAGAATCCCGGACACTTTACATCGGTTGACAGCCTAATCAATACAATATTTTCAACTATTTTAACTAAGTAAAGAATACAAATAATTAAATAATAATTAGCTCCCAAATCTGTCCTGCTGCGGCTATTTAAAGTAGTTTTCGCTTTTTCGGCCATTTTAAGCTTCAGGCGTTGCCCAATATGATGCTTATAGTCAACTTTAGTACACATGAAATGGTATTTATGCACACAATCTTTAGCCCATTTCATTAAATTATTCCATTAAATATGTAGTAATATATCAACAGATCAAATCAAATTTTAAAGAAACAGCAAATCCAACAATAATATTTTCCCAAAATATTTTTTTTGGTCATAAATGTGCAATTTAATCTTATTTAGGGATTTTAATTTTGTAGAAAATTATTATTTTATAACAAATTTTATTTACATAATTTGTTTTTAAATATTACACTTTAGTTGTATTTATAAATTACAAATTTTAGCCGTTGTATGAATTAATTATCATTATTATGGTAATAATATAGTATAATTTAAGCTTTATAGCTCCATAGCCCGAATTTAGTACATAGATGTTTTACATAGCTAATAAGATTATTTTTATCTTATATGACTTATATGCTTACCCAGCGCCCAGGCGGACATTGCGAAAAATTCAAAATCCAAAGTAGTTAAGTAACTCCACACAAAATATCCCAAAAATAACTGCATGGAAAACCTGCCAGTTGCTACTTACGCAACTACTTCGTGTAGTAACGGCAACACAGGAAAAGAGAGTTTGGAGAAAGCAGTTGAAGAGAGAGGGGAGAGAAGTACGGAGAGAGTTGAAGAGTACGAGGAGAGAAAGTACAGAATACGAATCCAAAGAGAGTTTGGAGAGATTGGGAGATACGGAGCGGAGAGAGGCGCCAGAGCGAGACGGCACTAGTCAGAGCGAGAGTCCAGAGAGCGCAGGCGTGCCGTGAGCAAGGAAAGAACGGTACAGCGCTGCACTTTGGACTTCAGTGTGGTGCCGTGTGCAGAGGGCGAAAGGTTAAACGGTAAAACCGTGGACTTTGAACCTTGGAGTGAAGAGAAGAAAAGGAGAGGCCGAGGATTAACGGGACCCGGAGGCCTATATAAGCGGGCCCAGCGCTGGAATCAGGACCAGTCATCGAGCATCAAACCGCGAGTGAACAACGTCTAGTAAAAGTCAAGTCAAGAATATCCAACCGTGAGAACCAGCCGGGAACAAGATCGCTACGTTGAGACGTTCGGGACCGAGCAAGTCACCGACTGAGTCCACGAAAGGCAACACACGGCCAAGTCTGCAGAATATCAAGATTGGCTGTAATACCGATCAGGCTAGCTGTGCCGGCTGTAATACCAACCAGTCCGGCTACATTGGCTGTAATACCGATTTGTCTAACTGTGTGCGACTAAGTTGGCTGTAATACCGGTCAGTTTAGCTGCATTGGCTGTAATACCGATCAGGCTAGCTGTGCCGGCTGTAATACCAACCAGTCCGGCTACATTGGCTGTAATACCGATCAGGCTAGCTGTGCCGGCTGTAATACCAACCAGTCCGGCTACATTGGCTGTAATACCGATTTGTCTAACTGTGTGCGACTAAGTTGGCTGTAATACCGGTCAGTTTAGCTGCATTGGCTGTTATACCGATCAGGCTAGCTGTGCCGGCTGTAATACCAACCAGTCCGGCTACATTGGCTGTAATACCGATTAGTTCAGCTCCGTCGGCCGTAGTACCGATCAGTTGGGCCGGTTATAGGCAGACTTAGCTCGGCACGTCAATACCAGCAGAGTGAGCAGCACGAGCAGCGGGCCTCAACGGAGCAACGTGGAACAACGCCGCAGCCAGTCGCGCAGGACGACGACGTGGACAAACAGCCAGATACCGCGCCAAGAGCCAAGCCTCAGGTACGATCGCAACAGTCGGGAGAGAAGACCAGGGTGGAACGTTCGTCTTTCTCTAGGCGTTAGCTACAGGGACTGCTGACGTAATCCGGCCGTAGTACCGGAGCGTCAAAGGAAACTGAGTGAGCGTCTAGCGGGACCGGCCGGGACAGAGCAAGGGACAGGAGGCTGCGGCTGGCAGGACGAAGGTCGTGCGAGCGTGGTGCCTGTTCACCCTAGTCTGAGAACGGTGACGCTTCCCTAAGCCCAACGGTCCAACTCCACGCCCTCGTCTACGAGTGGTGGCGAAAGTACCCGAAACGGCCAGGGCCAGCAGCGAGGAATCTCAGAGCGGCGTTGCAGGAGCATCACTAGCACAAGACATACACAAGCACTGTAAAATAGAGCCGTAAATAAAAACTTCTTTAACTGAATTCTGAAGTGTTGTTACTGTTAACCGGGCGGTCACGTTTATATAAATTTGGTGGGACGAACGCACAAATTCTACTGAGCTAGCCGCACGAACTTCGTAGCGAGCCAAACATAAAATTCCAGTTCGTTACAACATGTAAGATTTAATTATATTGGAGGTCTGCAAGTATTTCAAAAATGCATTTGAAAAATCGACTCCCCACACTTTGGAGAATATCTCAACCCACAAAGCGTGTGCCAAGTCAGGAGATATTTTAGAAAATTGCTAAGAAATCGTACTAATTTTAAGGAGAGTTTCAATCAATGTCTATCCACAGTTTCGAAATAAAAAATCTTGAAATCAATACTTTCTCATGATCACGTCACACTTGAGCCGTTCCAGACAGCAACCATCACAAAATTATGTTATTTTGTCGTCAGGTTTTTGATTTTTTCCCTGCATTTTTTAAAATGTTCAGTGAGAAGCGCACGCCAAAAAATTAAATTTTGTATTCTTTTCGCTAGGGTTCACCCAAAGTTCATTTCAGGTGAAAAAAAGCCTGACGAAAGCCAATCGAACCAATCGAACCAATCGAACTAACTGAGAAAAGTTTCAATCAATTCGTATCCACAGTTTCTTTGGAATTAAAATTTGTTAAGTGAATTGTTACCACTGTGAGTCATCGATAGTTATTCGATATTTGGGCAATCGGCGCAATGTTCCCAGCCCTCGCTTGACTTTGCGGGACTTGCAACACAACTTTTGTTGTCTTGACTTTAATTTCATGATCATAGAGTAAGAAACTATGTATATGGAGGTTTTATTTGCTCTGCCCGCGCTCTCGAGTGACTTTGCAGTGATGCCACGTAGGGGAAAAACTCAATAGCCTATACTAATATTCTAAAAAACATCAAATTTAGACCGATTTCACCCTATTGTTCCTATGGAAGCTATATAGTCGTCCGATGGGCAGTCGCTTTTACCTTGATCAAGGTATGCAAAAAAAAATACGATTTGGAAAGCTTAATGTCAATAGCTTCTACACTGCGCGAAATATCTTCCATTCTTGCAAGTTGATCAAGAATATATATACTTTATGGGGTCGGAAACGTCTCCTTCACTGCGTTACAAACTTCTGACCAAAATTATAATACCCTCTGCAAGGGTATAAAAAGGTATTTTCACAGCTTTTAACAATTGTTCCTATGGAAGCTATAAGATATAGACGTCCGGTCGGCAAATAAATAAGACTTGGCAAATTGATGTCAATATCAAAAATCCTGAAAAACATAAAATTTTGACCGATTTCACCCTATTATTCCTATAAGAGCTAAAGGATATAGACTGCACGCGCTTTTACCCTGATCAAGGTATGCATAACAAAATACGATTTGAAAAGATTCATGTGCATACTGGGCGAAATATCCTGAAAAACATAAAATTTTAACTGATTTCACCCTATTGTTCCTATGGGAGCTATAGTATATAGACGTCCGATCGCCACGCGCTTTTACCATGATCAAGGTATGCATAAAAAAAATAAGATTAGGAAAGATGCATATCAATAGCTTTTACACTGCGCGAAATATCTTCAATTCTTGCAAGTTATATCCGATTGTTCCTATGGGAGCTATAGGATATAGATGTCCGATCGGGGCAAATTTGACTGCGTACACATGTTATAGGACGACTGTGAAAGTTTCAGATCGCTAGCTATTAAACTAAGCTCGGAAACCGTATTGAAACAGACGGACAATCGGACGGAAGGACAGACGGACATGGCTATATCGACTTCCCTATTGATCCTGATCAAGAATATATATACTTTATCTTTAACGTCTATCTTCTGCAATGGTATAATGATCAGCAAGGGAAGGGTGATAGTGGGATAAATATTAGGGAGATTGTATATTAGAAACAATTTAAAATAAATATGGAATAACTATCGATGATTTGAAGTGGTAAGTGTTTTGGAAATGCTGCCGTGTGCCCATTCACTTAACAAATTTAAATTCCAACGAATTGATTGAAGTGTGGATACGAATTGATTGAAATTTTCATCAAAGTTAGTTCGATTGCCTATCAATATTTAAAATATATCGTGAGTTGGTACACGCTCTGTGAGGGGCGTAGGAATTTTTCAAATATTAAGCCTAGTATCCAGATAGACGAAAACCGTACGCCAGTCATGAGAGAGAGCGAGAGGCAAACAGCTGGCGTTCACTTTTCGTCGGGCCTCTTTTTCACGTCGGTCCCCTGATCGACGAAAAAAATACCAGAAAATTCCATAGCGTTGCCAGTCTGCGGAAATGAACTTTGGGTGAACCCTAGCGAAAAGATTAAAAAATTTAATCTTTTGGCGTGCGCTTCTCACTGAACATTATAAGAAATGGAGGGAAAAACTCAAAAAACTCACAAAATTCGATTGCAGGTGTTTACATGTGAGGACAAAATAACATTAATACTATCTGGGGTGCCTCTTGTCAGAGCAAAAGGTTTTTAGGTCCAGAATGTACGAAAAAACACAATAAAAGTGCAGCTATGAACTTTAAATTAGCAAATAATGATCAGTTAATTAAAAAAACAACTGTTAAATTTAAATTATATTGTATTTAATTTCTTTATACACCGGCAAAGGCTCTTTCCCGCAAATACGATTTTTGAATTTTAACTGCTTGTCAACAAACCCAGCTGATTGACAGTACGACCGTAGCACGCTTAAATCTGATGAACTCTCAAAATTTTGGTCACACTGGAAATATTAAAGTTTTTACGCTAGCGTAATCGTTTGTCGATCTGGATACTAGGCTTTAGCGTCGAATTGGTATTTTTTGATGGTTGCTGTCATGGACGGGATAATTTTGTGATGGTTGATGTCTGGAACGGCTCAAGTGTGGTTACTCACGTGTTTTTGAGAAAGTTTCGATTCCATTGGATACGAATTGATCAGAATAGGTCAGTGGTTATTACAGGTATGATAGGAAAGTGGGTATTACAAAGTCAGCGTGTGTTGGAATAGGCTTCAGTAAGCGCGTGTTCTGGAATAGCTATCAGTCCCAGCGTGTGTTGGAATAGACATCAGTCCCATTGGAGATCCAAAGGGTGGGTCGTTAGTAACCTCCTGGTCCGTGTGCTGTTGTCCAACAGGTTGATTGCCAGGTTATTACAGTGGTCGTGGAGCCTGTTTACATAGTCCGTGCTGCTTCGCTGGACTTCTTTTTCCACCCACGGAAAGCTGAGGACTTCGTGAATGGTGGCGTTGTCGTGGAATAGATGGGCGTGCGTGGCAATGCGTAGGATTCTATTCTCCAGCACCTGAATGTATTTGATGTTGGACCTGCTTCAACTGGGGAGTCCGCTTCAGCCAGAAATGCGGTGTCGACGGCATAGGTGGCAGCCATTAAGTCCGGTCTCCGCAGCACCGGGAGATCAGCCGTGTACGCGTTGTACATCATCGGACCAAGGACGCTTCCTTGGGGAACGCCAGCACGGACAACTTTAATGTCAGAGCAGGTTTCTCCGCATCTGACCGCAAACCTTCGGTCCTCCAGAAATGACTTTAGGAATCTAAAGTACGGCTGAGGCAGGCCGGTTTTCAGTTTTAGGAGGAGGCCGGGGTGCCAGACCCGGTCAAAGGCTTGCTTGACATCCAGCATCACAGCTAAGCAGTACTTTTTGGTTTCAAAAGTGTCCAGGATGCACTGTGCTAGCCTGTGGCATTGCTCCGGAGTCCCATGGCCGCGCCTGAATCCGAACTGGTGATCGGGGATCAGACCAGCCTCGTCCATTACCGGCAGTACTCTGCTCAAGAATACTCTTTCGAGTATCTTCAAAAGCACTGACAGTAGACTGATTGGCCGATAAGAAGGGAGATTTGCTTCAGGCTTGCCAGGCTTAGGTATCATGACCACTTCCGCACGCTTCCATGGTGTTGGGAAGTGTCCCAAAAGCAAGCACTTATTAAAAATAAGCGTGACGAGCTTCTTGCTGCTGGGAGGGAGAATTTTAATGCAATTGCATTGATACCATCATCGCCTGGGGCGTTATTATTGGCCATTGCGGAAATCAGTTCGGCGGTCTCCTCCTCCGAGACCTGGGGCATGGGCTCAGCATGTTCTAAAGGTTCCGCCAGTAGCCTGGTCGTTTCCTCTGCTTCGTCGGCAGTGCATCGGAGGATGGGGGTGAAAACGTCTTCCAGGTGGTCGGCAAAGGCGTTGGCCCTCTCAGTCTCGGTTCAGATTCGTTCGCTCTCCTGACTGGTGGAATCCTCCTGAGTGGCCGCTTGATGCGCCTGGTTACGTTCCACAGGTTGTGGTGAGGGTCACCCTGAGGGACTCCCTTCGCAGCCGTACAAAGGTCTCTTTCAGCTCCTTTGTTACTCTGTTGAGAGCAGGGCTGCCAGTTTAGCTATTTAGTTGCTAAATCTAGCAACTTTTAAAAAAATTTGCAACTTTTTTTTCGATTTGCTATTAGCAACAAATCTAGCAACTTTTCATTTTTTTTAGCAATTTTAGCAACTTTTTACTAAACTAAACATTTTTTTATTTTTCTTCATCATTTTGAACTTTTTTATACCTATTCCAATTTACTGAACCAATTGCGATCGAAAATGGTTCAAAAAGATATCGGAACTAATTTTTAACTCAGTGGTTCAATCATATGAACACTTTTGATCACTTTTGTGCTGTGTTGTGTCGGTAAAGATGCCAAAAATGTACAAACATTTTCAGGATGCCTGGCTGAATTGGATAACATTATAAGCATTCTTAAGTTAAGTTATCTATAATTGATACTATTTTAAAATCATGTTCCTTTTAATTTTATTTTGTATTTTTAGTTTCATATTTTCATTTTCAATTTTTGTTCTCTTTAAATATAACAATATATTGTGACGCTGCGTGCACAAAACCAAGTTATAAATAAAAGAAAGACTTGAGAAATTAAATGAAAGGAGCGTTTAACTCAAATTCAAACCGAGAAAGCGCGCGCGCCAACGATCGCGCGTAGGGGCACACTAGATCAAGAGAGATGGTCACACTGAGACCGGCCAATCCCACACAGGCGACGGGCACACTAGATCTCGCCGAGCCCAATATAAGACGGGCCACGGGCCATGGAAAGGCACTTAGCAGCCAACCGTCTAAGGGTGCAGAGGAAACTCCCCAGTGGTGGTAAGCAGCGAAGTCACTTTTTGGTGGACTAGATCATTCGATCCAAGTCCGCTCATACATAGAAGTTAGCTCCCGTAGTAGTCCCTCCTCCTGGAGGTATCCCTAGGAGACGTCTGATTTCAGGATCACACCTCCTAACGGCACGGTTCACCGGCTTCTCTCTCGCTCTTGTGGCTGACCTCAGGGTTCCCAAGTAACTCTCTCTCTCTCTCTCTTGTGGCTGACCTCAGGGTCCCCAAGTAACTCTCTCTCTCTTGCGGCTGACTTCAGGGTCCCCAAGCAACAAACTCTCTCTCTCTCTCTCTTGTGGCTGACTTCAGGGTCCCCAAGCAACAAAGTCTCTCTCTTGCGGCTGACTTCAGGGTCCCCAAGCAACCAACTCTCTCTCTCTCTCTTGTGGCTGACTTCAGGGTCCCCAAGCAACAAATTCTCTCTCTTGCGGCTGACTTCAGGGTCCCCAAGCAAAACATTCTCTCTTGTGGCTGACTTCAGGGTCCCCAAACCAAGGAATCTCTCTCTTGTGGCTGACTTCAGGGTCCCCAAGCAACATTCGATCTCTTGTGGTCGACTTTCGGGTCCCCAAGCACTAAATAGCGTTCTCTCTTGTGGCTGACTTCAGGATCCCCAAGCACTAAATAGCGCTCTCTCGCTCGTGGCTGACTTCAGGGTCCCCAAGCACCCCATTCTCATTTCAGGCAACACATCCCGTGCTGGTCCTCTCGAACAGCGGAACGGCTCCCGAAACCAGGTATTCTAAGTGGGCGAAGGAAGCAAAGGCAGCAAGGGCGGCACACCGCCAAATCGGAGAACTCGTTAGTTGTTAATCGAATGTCAAGATATTTACTGAAATAAAACCTAGTCCTAATCAATTACTGAGTAATTACCCACGACTTCTACTCTGGGCTGGGTCGGAACTCTCTTTCAGCAACCACGCCTGACACAAACAAATTCTTGTGACAAACCCTGGCCATCCCTGAGCCACCCGACAGCGACAAACCGTCACAATATAATATAATCTTATTTATTAAAACACAGAAGGCTCGTTATTTATTTGTATTTTAAATTTCTATCTTTTCCTTTAATATATGCATAATTAGTTTAAAAGTTAAATGTTACTGATCTAACATATTTGTTGGCTATTTTCGACGAATTTTTAGCAATTTCTAGCACCTTTTTTTTCAAAATCTAGCAATTTCTGCTTGGAAGTTTCTGACAGCACTGGTTGATAGCAGTCTTATCCCTTAAGTTTCTGGAAAGAAACCATATACGTCGAAGACGCCGCTTCTCCGTCTTCAGCTCAATTACCTGCGGGTTCCAGAAGTAAAGATCCCTGCTACTTCCTCTCGCCTGGCATGAGAGCCTGGGCGCAGCATGTGACGCTGCCTCCTGAATTCCAGCGGTCAGATTCGCTACGGCCGCCTCGATATCTTCCACGGTGTCCATAGGAGGGTTGGGGTCCAGATTGCTGTTCAGCCAGTGGTGATATCGGCTGATATTCGTTGTTTTGTAGATCAGCTTTTTACGTGCTGATCGCAGGAAGGCTGAGGTGAAGAGCGAGATGGCGACGGCGTTGTGGTCTGATAGCAGGTCCTCAACCTCTCGGCCGTGTCTAGGCCACCGGAGACGGCGATGTCTAGTATGTCCGGGATTTTACATTGATCAGTAGGCCAGTAGATCGGTGCACCGGACCCATGACAGTCCAGAATGCAGGCCTGAACTTGCCTGTACAGTACTTGGCCTTTTGGATTATTAACCCTTGATCCCCACCAGGAGTGCTTGGCATTGAAGTCGCCACCGATCAGGAATTTAGTGCCCAGACTGTTGAGAAGCATGCCGAAGTCCTCATCTCTGACGATGTGCCTTTGGTAGGCAGCAGCGACGGTGATGTCTCCGTGTGTGGTGCGGATGGAGATTTGGGCGCACTGCACCCAGTTCTCCTCGATGGGGGGAAGGGTCACGAACCTGATGCTGCTCCGGATGAGGATGGCTGCACCGCCGCGGGCTGAGCCATTGGGGTTGGCGGGAATCACCTCATACCCACTCAGAGTGAAGAAGGATCTGGCGTAGAAATGGGTTTCTGAGATGAGGATGATGTCGGCTTGGTGGGTTTTGCTGTAAGGCTAGACCTGGTGCCTGTTAAAGATCAGACCGTTCGCATTCCAAATTACAATATCTATTCCCGCTTGCATAGAGACTTGCAAATGGTGGTCATCATCTGTGTCATCTGAGACATCATTTTGTCCATCATCCGCTCAAACATGGACTCTATCTTGGCCATCATCGCTTCCATAACTGAGTCAGGATTGACCTCTGTGTGCGGGGGGATATGAGCCCCATCGGTTTCCTGTTTGGCTGCGTTGGCGTAGTGAGCTTCGGCCCGGGTTGACCCTGCTGGCGTTCGCCAGGTGGAACTATGCTCGTGGAGTTGACTGTTTGGGGGCAGCTTTTTTGTAAGCTGAGCAACCTTTGTAGGAGGCCGTGTGTGGGCCGCCACAGTGTAGACATAGGGCCGGTTTATTTGGGTTCTTCGTGCACCCCGAGGTCGGGTGGGCATCTCCGCATTTTACACATCGCTGTTCCAAATTGCAGTACCTCTGCGCGTGCCCGAAGCCCTGACAACGAGAGCACTGGGGAATATCGTTACACTTAATCGGCGGCTCGACAGACATTACCGAGAAACAAAGCCGTTTAATGTTGTACACCTCCTTATTGTTCTTGGCTGGTTCCAGGTTGGCAAAGAATACATTCAGTGGTTTCTTCGTGCCTCTCTGAGTGGGATTGTAGATGTCCCTGGCAATGTGCCCATGTTGTAATTCTGCACGGATTTCGTCAGGGTCCATAGAGTGGTGGACCCCTTTTAGAACAACCCGTTCGTCTCGCGGTTGAAAGGTCTGGAACCTTTTCTTGGCGTCCGTCAGGTGCGCTTTAAGGGCAGAGAAACTCTCTTTGTTCGGAGTCATTACGAGGATGTTGTTGTTGCTCGTGGCCTTGTAGGTAAAAACGACGCCCTTGCCGAGCACGGCAGTGATGCTGCTGTTAAGGGCCTTGATATTTCTTCGTCTTCATCTCCTTCTCCTTTGGAAAGGTTTTGGCTGGAACGTCGTTCAGGAGCCAATTTAAAACTATATAGTAACAATTGTCTAAATATCGAATAACTATCGATGATTCACAGTGGTATGTGTCTTGGAAATGCTGCCGCGTTGCCATTCACTTAACAAATTTTAATTCCAAAGAAACTGTGGATACGAATTGATTGAAACTTTTCTCAAAGTTAGTTCGATTGCATATCAATTTTTTGAAATATCTCTTGAGTAGGCACACGTACTGTGAGGGGCGAAAAGTTAGCGTCGAAATGGTATTTTTTGATGGTTGCTGTCATGGACGGGATAATTTTGTAATGGTTGCTGTCTGTCTTCAAGGGATAGGCCGCTACCTGGACGAAGGAGCCAGTCCATTTTGTCAAGTTTTTTTCTTGCTAGTCCACAAACTCGATCAATTTTTCCCTTCCAACAAGGCGACGGTCGAAGGTAACTCCGAGGTACGTCACCTTCTCTTCGTGCTTGAGCCTGTTCCCATCAATGTAAAGGCAACGCGAACGGCCAGGGCGGAGAGCAAATGTGGCATGCTGCCATTTGGCGCAATGTTCCATCGAGGCCCAGCACTCAAATTCGTCCAAGAATGTCTGGACATGTCGGGAGGCAGACGTAGTGGTGCTATCAGCTGCAAGAAATGCAGTGTCATCTGCATATGTGGCCACGAGCAACTGGGTTTGGAAGATCCGAAGTGTAAATTGTGTACAGGACTGGACCAAGTACGCTTCCCTGCGGGACACCAGCACGAATTGGGCGAAGTCCAGAACGGTATCCACGAATATCTACAGCTAACTCCCTATTTTCTATGAACGATAAAATGAGATTCCAGAGTCTTTCAGGCAAAAGCGGCATTAGCTTGTAGAACAGTCCTTCGTGCCAAACCCTGTTAAAGGCCTGTCGAACGTCGAGAAAAATGGCTGAGCAGTATTTGTGATCTTCGAAAGCACCTAGAACATGGTTAACTACTGTGTGCACTTGCTCGATAGCACAATGGCGACTACGGAAACCAAACTGGTGGTTCGGAAATGCGTCTTCAAAGGCGTTAATAGCTAGAAGTCTACCAAGCATGATCCACTGAAATCAATCTTGGAGAAAGTGGACAGCAAACTAATCGGCCTATAAGATTCCGGGCAACATGGGTCTTTTCCTTTTTCTGCCACCATTGTGACTAATGCTCGTTTCCAAGGTGATGGAAAATTACCAAGGTCCAGGCAAGCATTAAAGAGGAGACAGAGCTGTGCGATGACAGAGCTAGGCAGAGCCTTTGCTACTTTACGATCAATCGCGTCCATGCCAGGAGCTTTAGTAGTAACCAGTCGCTTTAATGATCACGCACCTCATCTTCGTCTGCTGGACGAACAGTAACAGGAGGGCCAAATGAAAGCCTAACCTAGAGATTGTGTTCTGGACTTCTTCGCTTGTTGCAAATTCAAATGGAGTAAAGCGATTGTTAAGATCATCAGCAAATACTTCAGCAATCTCGGAATCACTGTGGGCCCAAGTCCCATCACTACGTTTAAGGGAAAACCTCTGAAGCGACTGTCTTTTAAGGTTGCGGGAGCATTTCCACAGCGCAAATCCATGATTCTGATTAGGATCAATTGCACCGAGCTTGTCCATAAAAAATTCCGACTTGGCCGAACGGTGGACTTTTCTTAGCTCTGACACAGTAGCCTTCCACCTTGCAATATCGATGGTATGCCTCGTCCTCATCAAGACACGGAGAAGTGCATGACCTTTTCTGGCCAAGGCAGCAATTTCTGGCTTTGAATAAGCCCAAGATGGAGGAGGAATAGGTATACTTCTAGGCGGAGGGGCAGGTTGATGGATCTGTTCAACTAAGACCTCAGAAAAGGAATCTACGTCGTCCACAGAAAGAAGAGAAGGTTGTTCCTGAGTCAGAGCAGTAAGTTGCGCGTTGAAACTTTTTAGATCCGAACCCCGAGGCAGCCACGCCAACATATATCAGGAGCGGAATATGATCAGAGGAAAGTCCCGGGCACTCTGAGACAGAAAGGTGGTTGTACGGGATGCCTCTGTACACTGCAAAAGCCGTCGGCAGGTGGTCATTGATCCAAGGAAAATGAGTGGGCCAGTAGCCAAAATCTGCATATTCAGCAATAACTGACATCAGGGCCTCTGCACCTGGCCGCTGGATAGTATTTATATATAGTTTTAAACACTAATGGCTGAAATAAATAAAATAGCCATTGCCAAAAGGTTTTTCTAGTGTCTGCACCGCCGGCACCAAAGTCAGAAGTCGAAAAAACAAACTCAAAGTAAAAAAAAAACCGGCACCAAAATCAAAATTAATAAAAGCTTTTCGTACGTGAGCGTGTAACTACTGGACAGTTTTAACGTGCTTAAATATTTTATGTGATTGACGCGCATGTATTTAGTGCTAATGTTTGTTTTGTTTATGTAAATTGTCTACACTCACACATGCACCTGTGCTGTAAAGAACTCTTGTAACGCAGCCACACACACAAACCTTTTCGCGGCTTTTCTTGGGCTTCTCGCCCCAAAATTAAATTCACCACACACTAATTTATGCAAACTGAACTCTTCTAAAGCCACACAGCCTAACCTAACTTTAGCGCACGAGTTCGGCCAAATTAAACCAAATGATTTCTAACGCTGAGACTGACCACCAGAGCCGTGATATACCTTAGCGATATAATGATACACTAGCATTGAGCCCTACTCTACCCGGAGTCAGCAGCAAAAAAGTTACTGTGGTTGCAGTCATACATATGCCATCTCGCGAGAAGGAAGGAGAGGAGTTAGACGCACCGCGCTACGCCACCTTCACTAACGCCTGCAATAACTTCAAGCCCCCGGTGGTCAACCTGTTGTGGATGCTATTGACTGTGATAATTATAAACCAAAAATTCATATTTTATATACCCCTAGACGTAAATCTACCCTTGTGCATCAAACGGAAGAAGCTTACTCTCTCGATAACAAGTAACAAGCAAACCAGGTCCATCTCTTCGGCCAAACTCATGGAAGCTGCTACTCCGGCTGGCGAACCAATTATCAAGCAAACATGCCTGGCGCCTGTGTCAAGCACCCCGTCTCAGGCAACTAAAGAATGTATGGATATCTTCGCGGAAGCAGAGGACGCTCCCTGCAGCCGGACCACTGGCCGAAATGTGCAGGAAAATTTCTGCAGAGGCGGCATGTACGCCGGGAGTCAGTCGGGCCCCCCGCCAGACGATTTAGTACATAAACCAACAACCTCCTACTGACAGGAGAGCCCATCGGCCCTCTAATAGCGGCTCTCAACGAACGTCAGCTGAGAAGGCTTGAACCCGCAATGTGCCATCGATGCCAGCGTTTTGAGCACACCAAGTCAAATTGTCGCCGGGATTTCGTGTGCATGAAATGCGCAGGAAGCCACGCGACGTCGGATTGCTCGGAGGTCAGAGTCTCAAATCCCAAATGTGCAAACTGTGGGCTCGGCCATGTTGCCAGCTATAAGGGATGCGTTGAGTTCAAAAAAGCGCAGGCCCGCCTTACAGCCTACCGTGCGCATATTGCTGTGGCTAACACTGAACACAGGCAGCGGCTGACCCCCCGGAATACGACGAACCCGCTAGGCGGAACAAGAGGGCGCCCTGAATAGTCTTTACGAGCACAAAACCCCTTTCGCCGCACACCTAGCAAAGTCAGCAAAGCCACTTATAGCCAGGTTTTTAATAAAAACTCACAAAAACAATTCCTGTTAAAAAATCATATGAAAGAGTTTCAGACCCGACTGAAAGCAGAACAACGCGGTGATAGGGAAAACTGTCACACAGCCCGCACTAATATTCTTTCTCCCAGCAGGAATACCAGCGAAAGGGTCCCCCTACAACGGTCGAACACTAGCTTGACATCCAACATCACAGCTAAACAGTACTTTCTGGTTTCAAAAGCGTCCAGGATGTACTGTATTAGCCTGTGGCATTGTTCCGGAGTCCCATGGCAGCGCCTAAAGCCAAACTGGTGATTGGGGATCAGACCATCCTCGTCCATCACCGGCAGTACTCTACTCAAATACACTTTTTCGAGTATCATGGAATAATCGTGACGAGCTTCTTTCAGTTAGGAAGGAGAAGTTTTAATGCAGTTGCATCGATACCATCATCGCCTGGTGCCTTGTTGTTGGCCATTGCAGAAATCAGCTCGGCGGTCTCCTCTTCCGAAGGTTCCGCCAGTAGCCTGGTCGTTTCTTCTGCTTCGTCGGGAATGCATCGATAGATAGGGGTAAAAACCTCTTCCAGGTGATCGGCGAAAGCGTTGGCCCTTTCAGTCTCGGTTCTGCACCAAGAGTCGTCCGCTCTCCTAACAGGTGGAATCCTCCTGAGTGGCCGCTTGATGCACCTGGTCACGTTCCACAGGTTGTGATTAGGGTCAACCGGTGCAAGCTGTCCTAGGAAAGTGTTGAGGGACTCCCTTCGCAGCCTTGCCAAGGTCTCCTTGAGCTCCTTCGTTACTCTGTTACGAGCAGTCTTGACTCGGGGATTTCTTTAAAGGAACCATACCCGTGGAAGGCGCCGCTTCTCCGTCTTCAGCTCAATCACCTGCGGGTTCCAAAAGTAAAGATCCCTGCTGTTGCCTCTCGACTGGCTTGAGAGGCATGTGCCGCTACCTCCTGAATGCGGCGGTCAGAAGCGCTACGGCCGCCTCGATATCTTCCGCAGTGGCCAGAAGGGGGTTGGGGTCCAGGTTGCTGTTCAGCCAGTGGCGGTATCGGCTGATATCCGTGGTTTTGTAGATTTTTGTAGAAGGCGAGATGGCGACGGCGCTGTGGTCTGACAGCAGTTCCTCAACCTCTCTGGCGTGGATGTTGGCCGTCTCCAGGCCGCCGGAAATGGCGACGTACAGTATGTCCGGGATTTTACATGGGTCCGTAGGCCAGTAGGTCGGTGCACCGGATCCGTGACAGTCCAGGTTGCGGGCCTGAACTTGCCTGTACAGAACTGGTTCTTGATCCTTGATCCCCACCAGGTGTGCTTGGCATTGAAGTCGCCACCGATCACGAGTTTAGTGCCCAGACTGTCGAGGAGCATACCGAAATAGGCAGCAGCAACAGTTCTCCTCGACGGGGGGAAAGGTTCACGAACCTGATGCTGCTCCGGATGAGGATGGCTGCACCGCCGCGGGCTGAGCGATTGGTCGGTTGCAAATAAGCTTTCCGATAGAGATCAGTTGGTAGTTCTAGGTGATTTTAATATACCTGGTCCATTGAGGATGGATCGAATGTCTTACCTCCTATAGCACAGCATGATTTTATTGACGGCCTGCTTGACATATCCCTATCTCAAGTAAACCATGTTCGAAATTCACTAGGTCGCCTTCTTGATTTGTGTTTTGTATCAAATCCTGAAGGTGTGTTTCTGTCCAGAGTAGCACCACTCACACAACCTGAAGATCCATATCACCCTACAATCGAACTTTCATTTGACACGGGTAGAGTTATAGAAGAAAAATCAGAAAAATCATCTAAGCGAATACATTGTTTTCGCAAGGCGACTTTCTGAGGCTAAATAATTTTATTTTTGGCTTTAATTGGTCTGATCTTTACTTATGCAATAATATGTCCGATGCAGTTAATGTCTTTTACACTGCAATAAACTCATTTTTTAATACCTGTGTTCCGTGGCACTATTCGTCAATTTCCAATAAGTCACCTTGGTTTAGCAAAGAGTTGACACACTTAAGAAATGTAAAGACCAGACTTTTTAGGAAATATAAAAATACCGGTTCTCAATCTGTTTTTACTAGATATTTAAGTGCTCGGTCAAGATTTACCGTGCTTAATGCTCAGTGTTATAACAGTTACTTAAACCGTTGTAAGGTCCAGTTCTCTCAGGACCCGAAACAGTTTTATAACTTCGTTAACACCAATCGTAAATCTAATTCTTATCCTTCCTCGCTGTCGTTCGAAAACATGACGGCAACCACAGATCAGGCAATAGCCGATTTATTTGCCCTATTTTTTCAAACGACCTACTCTATTTATATTATTCATCACAGCCTTATTCTTACACCATATCCAAGTCAAACCTCATATTCTGTCCCACTTTAACAGAAAGCTCTCTTCTTTTGGATCTTCTTCGTATTAAGCCTGTTTATTCGCCAGGGCCCGATGGTATTCCAGGGTGCGTGCTTAGGTACTGCGCAGGCCCTGTGCAAACCTCTTCACAAGTTGTTTACCTTATCTCTAGAAACTTCCCAATTCCCAAATATTTGGAAGGAATCATTTGTTATTCCTCTTTTCAAAAAAGGTAACAAGTTAGAAGCAAGTAACTATATCAACACGGATTTATTAAACGTAGATCAACAATCACAAACCTTCTAGAGCTCACTACATTTGTGATAAAGGGCTTCAATAGTAGTTTTCAAACAGACGTCATTTACACTGACTTTAGTAAAGCATTTGACTCTGTCAATCACTTACTTCTTGTTCAAAAACTTGACTTGATAGGTTTTCCAGTAGGTCTACTTAAATACTTAAATGGATCTCAAGTTATCTGAATGGCAGGTCACAAAGGGTCCTTTTTAAAAATTTAATTTCTAAAATTCTCCGTGTTACCTCCGGTGTCCCACAAGGGAGCCATTTGGATCCGTTACTTTTTACATTATTTATTAACGATCTTCCATCAATTATAAGTCATTCTCGCCTACTTATGTACGCAGATGATGTTAAGTTATGCCTGCAGTATAAGGATATTTCCTTCCATTTAGACTTACAATCCGATCTAGATAATTTTCAAAACTGGTGCCGAGATAATTTGCTAAATTTAAACGGTTCCAAGTGGCAGCTCTTTGGATAGAATAACTCTTGTAAACGATCTTGGCGTTCTCTTGGACCCTAAACTAAAATTTTCTAATCACATTTCGTCCATGGTTAATAAAGCCAGAGGAGTGCTTGGATTTATTAAAAGGTGGTCAAAAGAATTCGATGATCCTTTTTTGACTAAAACATTATTTATTTCGCTAGTCCGTCCGATTCTGGAGTATGGGTCTCCCGTCTGGAGGCCCTGTGCAAACCCTGTGCAATACATGGTGATATTGACTGCCCCGACTTGTTAAGTCGGCTAAACTTTTCTGTGCCAAGTAGATTAACTAGAAATTATATTCCCCTAATTTTAAGTCATTGTAGATCTAACTATGCCTTGCATGAGCCCTTTCAGAGTATTATGTTCTGACTATAATAGACTTTTTCCTGTAATCTCAAATCTTGACTCTCTGCCGCTTCTAAAACGATTAATACTTGCTTCATTGGCACAAGATTGATCTAACTATTACTTTTTTCCCCGGACCTTTACCTTTATTTTCTTATCTCGCGTCTATCTTATCGCGAATCGTGCCGTACGATATACGGCTGCGCCCCTCGGTCGGTTGGGCGGGTAAGTGGGCCGTGGGACTCCGCGCGAAAAAAAAAAAAAAAAAACTACGAAGGGCAAATAGAAGAAATTTTTTTGTACCGACTCAATACGGTCAATGTGCACTTGATATTGTGGACTCCAAACCGACGAACAATTTTCCAAAATAGGACGGACAAGGGAGGTAAATAATAATTTGGTCGTATAACGGTCATCAAATTCTTTTGACCAACTCTTTATAAACCCAAGAACACTCATGGCTTTGTTAACAGTGGACATTATGTGGCAGTCAAATTTAAGTTTAGGGTCCAGAAGAACACCTAAATCGTTAACTGAATATATACGGTCAAGTGGCGTATTTTCAAGAAAGTAACTGATAAACGTAGGAGTACCCCTATAAAAAATCATAACGTTGCATTTAAGGTAGTTCAACTTTAAAAGGTTGTACTCACAACATCCATGAAAACAATCAATATCTGACTGTAAGTTAAGTCCCGACGCTATAAAATTATATGATAAACAAAGCTTAACATCATCAGCATTCATAAGTACACGAGAATGTGTTATGATAGAGGGAAGATCGTTGATAAACAAAGTAAACAGCAAAGGGCCCAGATGACTTCCCTGAGGCACTCCAGATGTCACGTAGATCAATTTTGAAACAGCATTCTTGAATATAACCCTCTGAGTCCTACCATTCAAGTAACTTGAAATCCAAGTTATTAGATTACCAGGAAACCCAAGCAGATCTAATTTGAATAAAAGAAGAGAGTGGTTGACGGAGTCAAAGGCCTTACTAAAATCTGTATATATAACGTCAGTCTGCATTTTTTTCTGAAATCCATTTATTACAATAGATGACAATTCAAGAAGGTTGGTGGTGGTCGGTAACAAAACCATGCTGACACGGTGATATAAGCGAGGAACATAACTGTTGCAAATGAGAAGTGATAATACGTTCAAATGCTTTAGGAATTGCCGACAATTTGGAAATACCTCTATAATTCTTGGCATCAGCCTTCGCACCCTTTTTATGAAGTGGAATAATAAAAGAGTCCTTCCAGATAGTTGGAAAAACTGATGATGAAATAGACTAATTAAAAAGTTTAAGAATCGGTTTACAAATGGTTGACGCACAAAACTTGAGCACACATCCAGGAAGTCCATCTGGACCGGGAGAATAAGTCGGCGTTGTTGTTCCTAAATCTATTAAGAGAGAGTTTTCAGTAATTAAAGGGGTAAAAATACAATTTGCCCTATTTAAGGGATTAGGGTAGTTAGAATTTGACCAAGCTGTCGAACTATAAGTGGTTTGGAAAAACTCAGCAAATAAATCAGCAATGTCGGAATCCGTCGATGCCTCCGTTGAGCTTAGACGTACCGATGAAGGCAATGTCGATGACTTACGCTTGGCATTGACAAAGTTGAAAAACTGTTTCGGATCATTTGAAAATTCAAATTTATATCGATTTAGATACATAGACTAGCAATGACTGTTGAGAACATTAAAATCCGATCGAGCCACTACATATTTCGAAAAATCGGATGGCTTACCCGATTTTTTTATACTTTTTATACCCTTGCAGAGGGTATTATAATTTTGGTCAAAAGTGTGCAACGCAGTGAAGGAGACATCTCCGACCCTATAAAGTATATATATTCTTGATCAGGATCACCTCCTGAGTTCATATAGCCATGTCCGTCTGTCTGTCTGTCCGTCTGTCTGTCCGTCAGTCCGTCTGTCTGTTTCTACGCAAACTAGTCTCTCAGTTTTAAAGCTATCGAATTGAAACTTTACACACACCCTTCTTTCCTTTGCACGCAGTATATAAGTCGGAACGGGATCGGACGACTATATCCTATAGCTGCCATATAACTGATTGATCGGAAATGCCATAAATTTCGTGTTTGTAAAGTTAGGAAGTTGGAATTTTCTATGGGTTTTATTTTTGGCTAATCAATCCGACCTACCAAATTTCTTAAGGATCGGCCGACTATATCCTATAGCTGCCATATAACTGAACGATTGGAAATGCCATAACTTTGGTGTTTTTAAAGTTAGGAAGTTGGGATTTTTTATGAGTATCAAGAATGCATCACATGAATAATTTGGGAGAATATAATTTACAGAGTATTCTGCAAGGGTATATCAACTTCGGCTCCGCCCGAAGTTAGCTTTCCTTTCTTGTTTTATAAGTATTTGACTTAAGGTTTTTAAGTCTTTGAAGCGCATCGGTAAACCAAGGAGGCCTGTTTAGGTTTGAAGGAAACCTATCAGGAACGCATTCATTAAAAAATTATTTAACGCTATATAGAATAGTTCAGTGGCACTTTCAATGTCTGTACAATTCTACAAGTCTGTCCAATTATAATGAGAAATCATATCGTTGAGTTTATTATAGTCACATTTACGAAAACATCTAATTTTAGTTGGGGACACTAAAGGAGAGAGGGTATCAGAGCAGGGGAGGCAAATTGTCAATTCCATTGTTGGATAATATCGGTCTTCAGATACAACAAGAGAGTCTATTCTACATACCGTGACCTCAGACGGGTCTGAAACAAACACAAGATCTAATTGTCTATTTAAAGAATTTCGTATAACGCTTACTTGATGTATCGATAATTCTAAAAGGCCATCTACAAAATCATGGGCGGATAAAGGTATAGCGACAAGTGAGTCAGTGGGAGGAGACCAAGAAATATCAGGTAGATTAAAGTCACCCAAAACAATCAAAAGGTCTCTGTTAGAATGAAGGGATAGTACGGATTTTATTGCGGACAGATGGTGCTCATAAATTACTAGATCAGAGACAGGTGGAATGTAACAAAAATAGATAAAGATTGCAAGGAAACTTTCACACGTACAAATTCAATTTCGTTTGGGATATGAGTGAGAATTCTTTCAGATGTTAGGCTAGAGGTAACGGCAATCAATACACCGCCCCCCCTACGTGAGGGGCGATCGGTCCTATAAGTAAAGTTATTTGACAGAACTTCAGAGTCAGATATCTCTGGATTTAGCCAAGTTTCCGTAAAAGCCAAATATCTTCAGTGAATGCAGAGGAGTCAGCATAAAGCTTGTCTAGCTTCCCATTTAGTCCCCTAACATTTTGATACGCCAAAAATAAACTTTTTAGTTTTTTGGCACAGTGGAAGGCCTGTTATTTGTTCTCGGTTTATTGGGAACAAATTCTTTAATTACTAAATCATCATTAAGCCAAAATCTTTCAGAAAGTAACAGATTAAACACATCAGGCGGAGCAAATATTTTAAAAGACGATATCCTACGAGCGTATGAAAATCGAAATTGTTCAACTGCAATATCCTCGGATGGGAATTTTTAACGTATAAATTCCAAAACATCCTCAGATGTGGAATCAGCAAAAAATAAAAGACGCAAGAGTACAATTTTTCTTAGAACAGACAAGAGCCATTGTAAGTTTAAAGCAAATAAAAAATAAGAATATGAAAAATACCTCAAAGTAAATTTGGCACTGGGATCAAATCCAAAAACCACAAGGGGACAAAACACGAAAAAAATAAGAGCGCAAGATCACGAATTAAATCGAATAAAGAGAGCACGAGAGAATAAATCTTATATCGACTGAGCGTGGCTTGTGCGACACAACAACTTTAAGCATAAACAAATGCAATGTTAAGCATGCAAGAGAGAGAGAGAGTTAGAGAAATAAATGAAAAAGTCTACCAGAAGTTCATAAAGTAAAAAAAAAAAAAAAAAAAAGAGTTCTAGCAAGTATAGAAAGCGAAAATTACACTTACAATTTCTAACACAGATATTAGGTTAAGCTTTGTAAATAAATGAACACAAAACACTCGCACAAAATCACTGAAAAAATACAAAAACTCAGAGCACAAAAGTAAACACAACTGTTCACAAGCGACGCTAAATCTCGGAGTAGGCGTTCTACGGTTCGGTTTGCTGGAGCAGGCCTGCCTTACGTTGACAAATGCCGGTATCTAGGCATCACAGTTGGCGAGCGGTTGAATTTTCTCCCGCATATCTCGCGGCGTTGGCACGCGTGCTGCGAGTCGACTGGGGTCTCAGTCCTCTCGTGAAGCGCGTCATATACGCCGGACTCATGGTGCCCTGCGCGCTATTTGGTGCCTCGGTTTGGTACGAGAAGGTGAGACAGAGGAAGCGTCTGGATCACCTCACCTCGTGCCAAAGGTTTATCCTGCTAGGAAGCCTACCGGTATGCCGCACAGTGTCCACAGTGGCACTGCAGGTGCTTGCTGGAGCTCTTCCAATGGATCTGGATGCACACCGAGCTGCAGTGAGGTTCAATATGAGGAAAGGACTCCCCCTTGATGATTACGACTGGCTACACGGGCAGGATCTATCGACGATGGACTGGAGCGGGAAGAAGGCTGTTCTCGATGAGCGTCTGCTGAATGAGTGGCATGGGATGGTGCTGAACACGGCCGTGTGACGCACAGGTTCATCCCAGAGGCAGCGTTTGTCTACAGGCGGAAGGACTTTGGGTTCACGATGCGAGCCGGATTCCTGCTAACAGGACATGGATCACTCAACGTGTTTCTTCGTGGGAGAGGGCTGAGCGAGACTTCAGGTTGCGTATGCTGGCTACACGTGCTATGTGTATGCCCCCTCTATGCGAACTGGTATCTTTGTAAAACAGGGCAGCTGGAACGTCGAGGGAACCGTGCAGACCCCAGAGCGGGAGCGGCGACGGACGGAGGAAGCCAGGTATCGTGGGTTGCAGTCCCGGACTAGTTCGAAAATGGCGAACTCCCTGCTGTGTTAGGTGAGTTTCCGAATGCTGTTTCCTCAGAGGAGAACGGGGCTTTAGGGCCCTAGTTGCCTTGCCGTGTGGCTAGCGGCGGAGAATTCTGCCACAGTCTGACATTGCTTGTCGTAGGAGGCGACTAATATGACACACGCGGTTGCCTCATCCGTGCTGGTCGGAGCAAAAGGGGTCAGGCCTACCGAGCCTGTAACTTCGGGACCACGGGTTGGGCAGCGTTCCAAGACTGTCCATTGAGGTAGGCCCCCCAGTGGGAGTATCGTGGTGGTTGTGGTCGACCTATGTCGCGGGTAGAACCTTCGTGTTCGACGTGGAGTTGCGTTAATCAACCGGGTGCCGTGATCCATAGATCGGCAGAGATTTTAGATGGTCTCGCTCCTGAACAAGGGGGAGTGTCTTGCCGCGGCAGGCAAGCACTCGAATTGTGACCGGGATGGAGGCTATGTACATAGCTATAGTCTCCGGAACGGGGCGTTGGTCTGGCGCTTAACCTAGACACGTGCACTATATGCTCACTTGTGGGTATATTCGAGTGTCGTGGTTGTAATCCCTTCAGTGTGGAACACGCCACGTTAAATAAGTTCGGAGGGATCCGAAATAGTTACTGTCCCTATCTACTCAGTCGTTCGTGGAAAGTCGTGCAGATTAGACGTGTTATCGTGTGAGTTTTCGTAAAACGAGTAAAAAGCTAATTTAAAGTTTAAAAACTTGTTCAGTCGGGATTAGCCGAGTCGTTGTGTACGTGGAACATTTTTCGCGTGTGGAAGAGCGTTCGGCCGCGGGAAATCGGCAGTTTTATATTGGGGAATTTCCGGCAGACGGCGACTTCCCCCAAAGGAGGGTGCTATGGATGTATCCGAGAGCGAGCAGTCCGCGGGAAGCAGGGCAAGCAGTGCCACCAGGTTGCCCGGAAGGGGTCGCCCTAGGGGCAAACGCGCAACTGGGCCGTCGAGGAGCGCTTCGCAGGCAAAGGTGCCGGACCGCAACAGCGAGTCTGGAGTCCCTGACAGGATGCTCGAGGAGCCTTTTTCTTCGTTGGAGGAGACATCTGCTGGCCTAGAGGCAAGGAGTGTTGCTGCGGCCGACGCTGGTCTAGAGGCAGGGAGCGATGCTGCTGCCAACGTTGCAGCGCCGACTGCGGCTGGTACAGCTCGGGACGGGCTATTCGAAGTCATCGACGAAGCCATTGCGAATGCCAAGAGAGCGTCTGTCCGCCAGGGCTCTGTTCGGCTGGCGGACAAAGCGTCCGACATTCCAAGGTCGAACGCTGGAAGGGTGGTCGCCGACGGGCATGCTGCCGTTTTGGCTGAGCTTTCGACGGCCAGAGGATGGCGAGGAGAAGCCTCGTGTCGATGTCTGGGGAAGCAGCCCACTGGCTGTCGGAATCCTTAAGCCGCTATGACGAGCTAGTTGTAGCTCAGGTCTGCTCAAGTCTGGCGAGCTGGAAGGCCGTTTGAGGATGCCACCTCCGGCCGTTTCGGCTCCAGTCGCATCTTACGCTGCCACTGCTGCTCGGGGCGCGAACATCGCAGCCCCCTTCGCTCCCATAGCCGCACCGCGAGTGAAGGTCAGAGAGACCTGGTCGGCCGTCGTGGCAGGCGACGACCCTGCGCTCTCTGGGAGGCAGATTGCGGAGAAAATCCGTAAGGAAGTGGCCCCGACCCTGGGCGTAAGGGTGCACGATGTGCGGGAGCTCAAGCGAGGTGGTGCAATTATTCGCACGCCGTCGCAGGTCGAGCTTTCCAAGGTGGTCGCCTCAACGAAGTTCGCCGAGGTGCCACTGAAAGTGGCAAAGAACGTAGCGGCGAAGGCCAAAATGACGGTGTTCGAGGTGGACACGTCCATTGGACCGGAGGACTTCATGGTGGAGCTCCACGAGAAAAACTTTGAAGAAATGCCCATGAAGGAGTTCCAGAAGTCGGTGCACCTGGCAACGAAGCCCAGGTCGACCGCCAATGGAGCCACAGTCAATATGACTCTGGAGGTGAGTGACGAGGCGCAAGCGATCCTAGACGTAGGCAGGGTCTATGTTAAATGGTTTTTGTACCGTTGCCGGTCTGAGCTTCGAACCTACGCATGCCACAGATGCGTGGGTTTAGACCATAAGATTGACAAGTGCCGCTTCAAGGAGAACGTGTGCCGTCAGTGCGGACAGGCCGGCCTCAACGCAGCGAGGTGCACCAACCCGGTGGACTGCCGGAATTGCCGCCACAAAGGACTGCCTTCGGGGCATCATATGCTCTCGGGGGTATGCCCGATATACGGCGCGGTGCTAGCGAGGGTGCAGGCTAGACATTAAATGTTTAGCCTCATCCAGGCGAATTGTGGTCGTGGCCGAGAAGCCATGATACAGCTTGGAGTTCTAATGAGAGACTCCTGCCATCTGTTCCCGCTGGTGCAGGAGCAGTATGTGGATTCGTACGGGAGGATTTCTGGATTCCCCTCAGGAATGCGCGTTTTCCCTGACGCGAGGAGCAAGGCGGCCATCATCGTGGACGACCTAGATGCCATCTGTATACCCATCGTTCCCCTGACGACGGCGTTAGGCGTAATCGTGAGAGTTACCGGAAGATATGGCACGATCTTTATGACCTCCGTTTACTGCCAATTTGGAGTGGAGCTGGAGCCGTACATCGGATACCCGGATGAGGTGCTGCTGCTGGCCAGCAGAAACCCCACCATCCTCGGCCTGGACGCCAATGCAGTATCCCCTATGTTGTTCAGCAAGATCCCTAAAAACACTGGGACTAGCTTGAATCGCACACGGGGTGAGCTGCTAGCCGAGTGGGTTGTTGGAAGCTGTGCCGGCGTGCTCAACGTAGCTACCCAGGAGTTCACGTTCGATAATCACCACAAGCCGAGGGCCCAAAGTGATATCGACGTGACTTTCGCCAACGAAGCAGCATGTATGTGGGCTACATACGATTGGAGAGTTGAACCATGGGAACTGAGTGACCATAACATTATCAATGTTGTGGTTACCCCAGTACTGAGCGGTGCAGTTGAGAGCACAGCTCCTGTACCGCAATGGAAGCTCCCCAGTGCTAGTTGGCGGAGATTCGGTGAGGAGATCAGAGGAGCAACGGGGAGGACCACGGAGCTGAAGGGGTCGTCGTTGGACGACCAAGTCTGTGCTCTGCGCTCAATCGTCCACGATGTGTGTGATAGGGTGCTAGGGCGCAGACGACCGAATGCCGGAGGAAAGGTAATATGGTGGAGTCCTGAGCTGAGTACCAAGCGCCAAGAGGTCAGGAGACTGAGGCGTAGGCTACAGGAGGCTCGTCGAAGTAACACCGGCGATGCGGGGCAACTTGCTGCTGAACTGATAATTATCTCAGGACAGTACAAGAAGCGCATCCTAGCGGTCAAGGAGAAAAACTGGCGAGACTTCGTGGGACAGCACAAAGATGATCCATGTGGGCACGTCTACCGTATCTGCCCAGGACGGAGAAAGACAACAGAACTTGGATGCCTTCGTTCGAATGGTGAGCTGGTCGTAACATGGCACGACAGCGCGAGTGTGCTTCTTCGCAACTTTTTCCCGGTTGCGCAGATGATAGCACCCAGCTTTGGATTCATCCGAAGTCGCCAGGATAAAGAGCAGTCGCTCTCAGGAAGGTATGGCGTGCCATCCCCCAGTACCTTACGGAACTGTTTTCTCGCTGCATTTCGGAAGGACACTTTCCTGACGATTGGAAGCATCCGAGGGTGGTACCGTTGTTGAAGGCGCCCGAAAAGGACAGGAGCGACCCTGCTTCCTATCGTGGCATATGCCTCTTACCGTTATTCGGAAAAGTGCTCGAAGCAGTGATGGTGAAGCGGGTAAAGGAGGTACTACCAGATGGTTCCAGATGGCAATTTGGCTTTACACCCGGACGTTGCGTGGAGGATCCTTGGAGGCACGTCACAAGAACAATCGCCGATAGCCGTGCGAAGTATGTTCTTGGCATCTTTGTGAATTATAAGGGAGCCTTCGACCATGTTGAATGGAGTGAAGTTCTTGATCGACTTGTCGGCGTTGGCTGTCAAGAAATCCAGTTGTGGAAAAGCAAGCATTGTTAGCAGATACGAAGTAGTGGCCCATTTCTTTGGAACCTGCTGATGGATGTGCTGCTTTAGAGCTTAGAGCCACTCTGTGCTTTGCTTGCATATGCGGATGACTTGCTACTTCTTGTTGAGGGAGACAGTAGGCAACAGATTGAGGAGAAAGGTACTCAGCTGATGGACGTCTTTAGAGCTTGGGGATCGGAAGTCGGAGTCAGTGTATCGACCAGTGAGACGGTAGTCATGTTGCTGAAAGGAGTTTTATCTCGGAGTAGGAGTCCTACGGTTCGATTTGCTGGACCAGGCCTACCGTACGTTGACAAATGCCGGTATCTCGGCATCACAGTTGACGAGCGGTTGAACTTTCTTCTTTCTATCTCGGCACTTCGAAAAGGGGCAAAGTAAAAAGGGGCATGCATCGCGGAGCTAAAACGGGGAAAAATAATCAGTAAAGTCACCAAATTCTATGCGATAAAAAATCTTACCTTTGTAGCTGCCACACAATGCTTACGCGGCTTTTGAGAAAAATTGGGACGGGGCGCCTTGATAACAGGCTGTCGATCGATAGTTGCAATCGATGGTTACAAGAAATACTGGATTTCTCAATGAACGGTCTCACTAGTGGCAGCACCTCACAATCGATAATCGAGTCAAGAGAGTGGCCAGACAACGAGCGGGGAACTGTCTGGGGAAGACTCAAGTCGTTCAGGGCTGCTTTGGGAAAATCTAACACGAAACACTCTTGGGAAAAATTAAGTCTTTAAGGGAGCTGTCTGGACAAAGTCTTTCGGAAAAAAGTCAGTCGGGCGGGTAATCCTGATAGACTCACATCAATGTCTGGTAATACGCCAATTTCATCACGTTTCCAAAGAAAGGGGGAAGTAAGAGGAGTGTTAAAACATCCAACGAGAATGCCGGACACCTTAAATCGGTTGACAGCCTAATCAATACAATATTTTCAACTATTTTGTTAGTTTTTCCTTTGTTTCTTAATAAAATTAGAAAACCGGAAATTCTTAGTTTGTTTGAATAATAATGATAATAAAAGAATGTTTAGCCAAAGCTTACATTTTTTTTAGTTTCCCGGAAAAGCAAAGGCACAAACTTTGAGAACCATTCACTTGTAACTAAGTAAAGAACACAAATAATTAAATATTAATTAGCTCCCAATTATGTCCGGCTGCGGCCTTTTTGAGCTTCAGACGCTCCCAGTGTGATGCTTATTTTTGGAACACCACAATGGCACATGTTTGTATATTGTAAGGATGTTTTCCCAGCCAGGATATGCTCAGGGGTTGGCTAGGGCCTCCATAAATTATTTATAAATTTACAGTGGACGATGTGGGTTAATCGAGTGAGTTTTTAGGCGTGGTCCTTATAATTAGGAGAAGAAACCGCGCCAAAAGGTACGTTACTGTACCTAAGACTGGCTACTGAGCTCGGGCAGACTTAGTAAACAGCTATCGTAGGAACCTATGTCAGTGATAGGCTTTATCGGTGACTATCATAAATTTGGTCGAGGCAGGGTTTGGCTACAGTAAAATTTGGGTAGACCCCTGGATTTTTAAAAATTACTACGATATAACTCGGGCAGACCCAGGGTTTTAATAATTACCACGATATAACTCGGGCAGACCCAGGGTTTTATTACTACATACGATAAGCTCGGGCGGACCCAGGGCTTTGATAATAACTACGATAAAACTCGAGCGGGCCCAGGGCTTTAATAATAACTACGATAAAACTCGGGCAGACCCAGGGTTTTATTACTAATTACGATAAGCTCGGGCGGACCCAGGGCTTTGATAATAACTACGATAAAACTCGGGCAGACCCAGGGCTTTAATAATAACTACGATAAAACTCGGGCGGACCCAGGGCTTTAATAATAACTACGATAACACTCTATTAACGGCCGATATGTTAGTTACGGTTCTGTCGAGTTAGATCGATTCTCAGGTTAGGGGCTATTATCACTTGTTATAATTAATTTATTTCTTTGACGGGCTTGATTTAGACGAGTCAAAGGTCAGGGAAAAAAAGAATACGCACTCGTTGTCGAAATTATAATTTATTAATTTTTTTTGTCTTTATTCACTGTTGGCTTCTTCCGCCTTTTCGTCTTGTTCACATTAATTCACCAATCTTCGTCTTACAATTTGACGTTCTAATCGCGTTTCTCGCTGCACCAGTTAAATTCTGCACGACTGTACCGTTTCGCTTACCGACTAGAAAAAAACCACGTGTTCTGACTTATCTCGTTTTTTCCAAGTACGACTATCCGGCTCCGATGTTCGCGTGTCAGTCCCCTGCGTTCTTTCCAATTTTGTTCTCGTGCCCTTGGCCTCTCCGATCTCACCATCTTCTTACCACGCAGTCGCAGTGTTGAAGTTCGATTTCGCGACTCCCTTTCTCCTTTTGGCAACAGCAACTACTCTGCTCTGCCCAGCTCGCTTTTCGATATTCCCTCTCGCTCTCCGTTGTCGTCGGCCGCGCAGTCGCTGAGGTGGGCTTTGCACTCCGTTCAGGTCGTTCGGTTTACTCCTCTCTCATGCTCTTTTTGGGGTAAGGAATAACATTAATATTAATAATAAAAATAAGCATATTTCCTCTTCCCCCCGTGGGGATCGGGAATAATTGTGGCGGCATCGGAATCGCCGTCACACCCCCTCCTTACTTGGGAGGACGAAGGACTACGGTCAGGGCCGTTTTCCCTTCAGCATCGACATTCCGTGTCACTCGATACACGTCTCCGTCGATTTCTCGGGTGAAGCGATCCCTCTTTGGTCCTTGTGGCACGAATCTGGTCATACGGCCGGGCGTGTAGACCCTCCAGGTCTCTGGTGCTTCCAACAGCGTCTGTCGAGAGGTCTCGGTTGCGGCTCGCTCTAGCGCCTCGATGTCCTGAAGCAACTCCTCTACCCCATAACCCTCTTCGACGCCTTCCAGTCCCAGGCCGAAATCGATCACGTCTAGGTCCTCTACTCCGGCCTCTGTTCCGGGTTCTGCCTCCGGTATAGCTTGGGGTTCCTCGGGCTCAATCGTCGCGGCTCTAGAGTTGCGTCGCCGGAGACTCAGAGTCGGGAAGATGGTATCTTAGGAAACTTCCCACTCGTCCCGGACGACTCAGCGTATCTACGCCGTAGGAGCGGTTGATCATCCTCTTGTTCTTCCTCGGACGGGCTGGAGTCTCAGGTGCAGTACTTCCGCGGGCGTATCCGGCAGCGTCGTGCGGTTCCAGTTCCCTCAGCGGCATCTTGCCCATCATTTATCGACTGTCCTGTGCTTCGCCTGTCTTCGCGACTCTGCCTGGTATCGTCGTCTACCTCCTGGGGTGGGGGCGTGGGCTCCCGGGCCACCTGGGTGTTCTCATTGCGGCATCCTTCGCTTCAAGCCGCTCGTGCGGCCAGTGGGGGTGCACGAATTCTGCCGCAGTTTGCTTCAAACCGGAACGCGGGGCCTTGTCCTAGAGGTGGAATTATGTCCATCGTCACCTGCCGGACTTGGGTGACCCGATATCCCCCAGGGATTGTCGCCCAGTGGTAATCCTCCCGTTCCCTAATGAAGCTGGCAGTCCACTCGCTGTCTTCATCCTCCTCCTCTTCGGACTCTTGAACTTCGCTATATCGGTCCACAGTGGCCTCGGTTGTCCGCTGGTATACACCTTGCCCTCGTCTTGGGTCACGTGAGCGACCTCTGGTAGGCGAATAGTTGTCGTGTCGGGGCTCATACGTATGCCCCCCCAGGTTGGCAAAGGATGCTGGATGAGGGGACTGACACCGTCCGTGAGGAAAAGGCCTGTACGTCGAGGGAGGTGATTCTTCCGTTGCCAAGTGTGGGTTATATTCGTACCAGGGCGCGTAGTGGGGTGACGCATACTGGGAAGACGCGTACCGTGGGGACGCATACCGGGGAGATGCGTACCATGGAGACGCGTACCGGGGAAATGCGTACCGTGGAGACGCGTACCGTGGTGACGTGCCCCGGGGGGATGTACTACCAAGTGAGGTGCCCCGGGTTGACTCGTCCGGTAGCTCACTCGAGTACGATAGGTTGTCCCTTTCTGCTCCCGTCACCGCCTCCTCGTCGCTATCTTCCGTGTCCGCCAGGGTGAGGTCGACAGGAACGTCTTCCGGTTCGAAACCACCGTCGTCCATCTCGCCATCTTCGCCGGTCCACTCTTGAGTGGAGTCCGACTCTACTTCTTCCATAGTATCTGTAGTGGGTAGATAACTTACTTTATATAACTGACCCTAAGATTTCCCTGCCTACTGGTGCAGCTTACAATAAACGCCTTATATCTAATTACAATCTTAAGATACTTGATGTTAGTTAGTGATACCTTACGTTACTTCTTCGCCCTCCCCTGTCTCATCGTCCCGGAATTCTCTCAGCTCTGCAATGTTGGCCACTTTCCTTTTACGTTCCCCGGGCCTCTGGATCCGTACGATGTTCGGCGATATAAACTTAAGTACCCGGAATGGGCCGTCATATTTCGGCGCCAATTTCGCCGCGAAGCCGTCGACTCCTCTGGACAGTTGGTGCTGTTTTACTAACACGAGCGAGCCCAAGGCGGGGCGCCATTCACGTCTTCTCAGGTTATAGTGACGCATCTGGTCGGCACTCGCCCGCTCCGCATTAATTTTTACGACCTCGAATATTTCCTTCATCTTGGCCGCTTTGATTGTGAAATCTTCTGGGGTGTTCCCGTTCCCTCGTGTCTTCTCCTCGTATAGCGCCTTGGGCATCCTTGGTTCTCGACCTTGCATCAGGAAAATGGGGCTGAAGTTTGTAGTATCGGAGATACTAGAGTTGACTGCCAGTGTCATCTCTGGCAGAAGGTTGTCCCAGCTTGACTGTTCACCTTCGATGAATTGCGCGATCATGGTTTTGACAGTGCGGTTTGCACGCTCCGTAGGATTCTCGTGTGGCGAGTATGGCGCCGTATATTGTAACTCACATCCTAGTTCTCGCATATATTCTTTGAAGGCGCGGCTTGTAAACTGCGTGCCGTTGTCACACACGAACGTGCGTGGGACCGTGTCCAAGAATACGTTCGCGGAATGCTTTGATTAGGGTCGCGGTGGTGGCCCTCTTGAGTGGGATGAGCTCAACCCATTTGGCAAACGCATCGAAAAAAACCAACAACATTGTGTTTCCTGACTTCGATTTCGGCAAAGGTCCCACAAAGTCGGCACACCATGTCGAACAGGGTTCCTCTATTCTACGAGACAGCATCCGTCCCGCCGGCTTCTGTTGGTCAGACTTGGACCTTTGACAGGTTTGACAGTTTTGCACATACCTTTTCACATCTCGATACATCCCTGGCCAGTAGTACTTCGAAGCGACTCGTAGGATCGTCTTCCGTATGCCAAGGTGTCCTGCCGTTGGTGCATCGTGACACTCTGCCAGTACTCGTATCCGGTGGTGTTGAGGTACGCACAGCTTCCATGGCACGAAATCGGCGTCATCTGGTCGGGTCCCTAGACGACGATATAGTTCTCCGTTCTCATAAGTAAAGTCAGGGAAATTCTCCGGGCTTCCCAAGATCTGCTCCCTTTTCCGTGCCCACCATTCACATTCTTCTTTGTCTGTTTTTGTACACTGTAATACCGCTAGGGGTTGGCGGGACAGGGCGTCCGCCACGACGTTTTGACAGCCCCTCCTGTACTTGACCGAGTATCGAAACTGTTGTAATTCAAGGGCCCATCGAGCTACCCGTCCGGATGGACTTTCAATCGAATTCAGCCATTTTAATGCTAGATGATCCGTGACAATGGTGAACTCGTATCCTTCGAGATAGCAGCGCCACTTCCGGATGGCCCATACGATCGCCAAACACTCATTTTCGGTCGTGGTATAATTTTCCTCAGCCTTCTCTATCCGACGGCTTATGTAGGCGATTACCCTTTCCGTTCCATCCATCTCCTGAGTCAATATTGCTCCCAATCCGACGTCACTCGCATCTGTCTGGACCGTGAATCGTTGGTCAAAGTTTGGGCAGGCCAGGGTGGGGCGCTCGTGAGACGTTCTTTAAGTGTGTCGAAGGCAGCCTGTTCTTCAATATCCCAGCGCCACTTAACGCTCTTCCTTAGGAGCTTGGTCATCGGCTGAACGATCGTCGCAAAGTTCGGTACGAATCTACGGTACCACGATGCCATGCCTAGGCATCTTCTCAGTTCCTTCAGAGAGGTAGGTGGTCGTAACTCCCTTACTGCTGCTACTTTATCGGGGTCTGTATGAATAACATCTTCGCTTACCATGTGGCCCAGGTACTTGAGCTTTCTTTTAAAAAATGAGCATTTCTCCTTATTAATGCGTAGATTAGCAGCCCTGAGTCTCCGAAATACCTCTCGTAGGCTTCGTGTATGTTCTGATAAGTCTCTCCCAATTACAACGATGTCATCCAAATACGCAAACGCGAACGGATCTAGTTCGGGCCCGATGACACTATATAGGGCGCGTTGGAAAGTGGCAGCTGCGGAGTGTAACCCGAACGGCATGACATGCCACTGGAAGAGACCCCGACCCGGGACTGTGAATGCAGTGTACTGTTTACTGTCTGATGCCATAGGTATTTGCCAGTAGTCGATCTAATGTCGACAAGAGTCGGGCCTGGCTTAGTCTCTCTAGGATATAGTTAATACGAGGTGTCGGATACGCGTCTGGTATTGACCTCGCGTTTAATTGTCGAAAGTCGACACACATCCGCCACTCGTCATTCTTTTTACGCACTAAGACGATGGGCGCACTATATGGACTTTTGGACGGTTCTATCTGTCCTGCGGTTAACAATTCGTTCACCTGATCGTCGATAATTCGTTGCATCGCAGGATTCTTGGGGTAGTATCGTTGTTTCACCGGTCGATCGTCTCGCATTGTGATCGTATGTTGTGCGATGTGTGATACCCCCGACATCCCTTCGAATTCTCTCAGCTCTCGTTGGAGGAATCGATCTATATGTTCTTGGTCCTCTACTGACCATTCTGGCTTCTTCTTCCGGGTTTTCCTGTGTTCCCTGGTTTTCCTGTGTTCCCTGGTTTTCCTGTGTTCCCTGGTTTTCCTGTGTTCCCTGGTTTTCCTGTACTCCTTGGTTCTCCTGTGTCCCCTGGTTCTCTTGTATTTTCTCTCCTTTCTCCAGTTCATTTCCAGTGTGTTTCTCGGTCCTCTTTCCGATTTCCGTTATCTCCCAATTCGCCTTGCGCACGTCTTCCATGTCGACGGTAGATCCCTCTCGGGTCACTTCTGTCCCGAGCCCCTGCAAATTAGCCATGACCGGCCGGTTCCCTGCGTGGAGGTTCTTGTTGGTGCGGGTGGTTCTCGGTCCCGCCTCACGAAGATGTAGTCGAGCCCGTCCACATCGTATTGTAGTGCCGATTGCGCAGAGAAAGTCAAGTCCTAATATTACTTTATCTAGCATAGAGTCCATTACCAGTAGCGCTAATTCTACTACTTGTCCTCCGAGGTCGATGTTGGTGACTACCATTCCTGTGATACTGACGCTGGTCCCGTCTGCCAAGCGTATGCCGGTGCACACCTCTCTCACTGTCACTGATGCCTTCAGCTGTCTGAGGAGTGTTTCGTTGATGAAACTCCTCGTGGCCCCGCTATCGACAGTGGCTAACACAGAGATGTCAGCGACTAATACTTGCGCTACGATCTTTCCGTCTTCTACGCGCAGGGGTGCGCCTATTCCCGGTTCTCGGGTACTCTCGTCCCCAACTGCTCCCGGGTTGGTCGAGGAAGCTGGTCGTTTCCCGACTCGGGACGCCTACAACAATCAATAGTCCTGATCCCTTCCCTTCTACAATCCCAACACACTAACCGTCGGGGGTTCCGGCACTCCCTCGCAAAGTGGCCCTCTGCCCCACAGTTGAAACAACTCCGACTTTCGGGAGGTGTTTGTAGCGACTCCTGGTTCATCATCCTATTCGAGATTTCTTCCCGTGGCATGGGATTGGGACCAAGTTGTAAGGGGATTTGCGGGTTTCCTCGGAAAGGGTTGCGAACCTGGATGGGGTTCGCCGGCACCTGTGACTTCGGAGACTCTCGGGCGTTCCCGTGAGTTTGGCCGAGACTCCTGTACGAGCGATCTTGGGACTGTAATCGCATACGGTCGCGATGTTGTATACTCTCGAACTCGACTGCGAACTGTAAAAGCTGGCCTAAGGTCTCAAAGTCGCCACGTTTTACGTACATCTGGTATGTGGGGAGGCAGTTCTCGTAAATCCTATCTAACTCCTTCGTCTGATCGTACCCTGCGTGTCGCATCAGCGTTCGGATCTCGATTACATAATCCTTGAAGCCCTCTCCCTCACGTTGGTAACGAGCTCTGATGTCGTCTTCAAATCGTCGAAAATAATGTGGTGGTAAGAAAAAGTCCAAGAACTCCCGCCGGAATTGGCCAGGAATCGATTGACCTGGGGTCTAGGTCGACTTCCTCAACCCTTTTCACGTCGTCGTTCACTCCCCCATTCGCGAATCCGGCTTCTAATCGGACCAATCGGGCCCTTTGGGATGGAGAGAGCTCACCTGCTTTGACGATTTCTGCGAAACGCCTTCTCATCTCGTCCACCTTGCCTGTGTCGTCGAATCCGAATTCCTGTGCGAAGATGAGTAATTCGTCCTTTCTTAGCGTATAGATCCAACGAGTCCCTATACGACTGCCTAGCGAACCCATATTAGTTTTCTTTCCTTGTTCGTTTTCTGCCATTGTATTATATCTGGTGTGCTCCCTTTGCGCTTTCTGTCAGAAATCCGTTCCTGATCGACGTTCTTACTCCTTAACTATTTTAGCCAGCCTCACACTTTACGGGTCTTTAATCCGCTTGATGTTTTGTTGCTGATCGATCGTGATCAGCCCCACATTAGTCCCTGTTCGGGCGCCATTTGTAAGGATGTTTTCCCAGCCAGGATATGCTCAGGGGTTGGCTAGGGCCTCCATAAATTATTTATAAATTTACAGTGGACGATGTGGGTTAATCGAGTGATTTTTTAGGCGTGGTCCTTATAATTAGGAGAAGAAACCGCGCCAAAAGGTACGTGACTGTACCTAAGACTGGCTACTGAGCTCGGGCAGACTTAGTAAACAGTTATCGTAGGAACCTATGTCAGTGATAGGCTTTATCGATGACTATCATAAATTTGGTCGAGGCAGGGTTTGGCTACAGTAAAATTTGGGTAGACCCCTGGATTTTTAATAATTACTACGATATAACTCGGGCAGACCCAGGGTTTTAATAAGTACCACGATATAACTTGGGCAGACCCAGGGTTTTATTACTAATTACGATAAGCTCGGGCGGACCCAGGGCTTTGATAATAACTACGATAAAACTCGGGCAGACCCAGGGCTTTAATAATAACTACGATAAAACTCGGGCGGACCCAGGGCTTTAATAATAACTACGATAACACTCTATTAACGGCCGATATGTTAGTCGATTACGCGTCGGGGCTACGGTTCTGTCGAGTTAGATCGATTCTCAGGTTAGGGGCTATTATCACTTGTTATAATTAATTTATTTATTTGACGGGCTTGATTTAGACGAGTCAAAGGTCAGGGAAAAAAAGAATACGCACTCGTTGTCGAAATTATAATTCATTCATTTTTTGTCTTTATTCACTGTTGGCTTCTTTCGCCTTTTCGTCTTGTTCACATTAATTCACCAATCTTCGTCTTACAATTTTACGATCTAATCGCGTTTCTCGCTGCACCAGTTAAATTCTGCACGACTGTACCGTTTCGCTTACCGACTAGAAAAAAACCACGTGTTCTGCCTAATTGCGACTTATCTCGTTTTTTCCAAGAACGACTATCCGGCTCCGATGTTCGCGTGTGAGTCCCCTGCGTTCTTTCCAATTTTGTTCTCGTGCCCTTGGCCTCTCCGATCTCACCATCTTCTTACCACGCAGTCGCAGTGTTGAAGTTCGATTTCGCGACTCCCTTTCTCCTTTTGGCAACAGCAACTACTCTGCTCTGCCCAGCTCGCTTTTCGATATTCCCTCTCGCTCTCCGTTGTCGTCGGCCTCGCAGTCGCTGAGGTGGGCTTTGCACTCCGTTCGGGTCGTATGGTTTATTCCTCTCTCATGCTCTTTTTGGGGTGAATTCCTTAGGCAACTGCGAAGGAGTTGTTCCCGGTTTCGCCTCTCTTCCCCGCTCTCCCCTCTCCTTTCCACTTATTAAATAATGTACATATGTTTGTTTTTGGCTAGGCTTATTATGCTAATTATTAATTCATTGTTTTTCTCTTAAAGCTAAAAAATCAAAGGAATAACAATAATATTAATAATAAAAATACGCATATTTCCTCCTCCCCTCCGTGGGGATCGGCAATAATTGTGGCGGCATC